>BTPG01000001.1:236753663-236838663 GCA_036245525.1 Semisulcospira habei
ACCTCGCGCACACATGTATGTCATGCCTATCCGCACAAGCATTTGGAACATAGAACATCGCTCCAAACCACACACGCATTAAAAAAAAACAACCCACCCCATCCATTAAAATCTCCGCTTACGTTTGTATTTTCTCTCTCTCTTTTTTCTTCTTTTTTTTTTAGGCGGGGGGGGGGGGGGGGGGGGGGGGGGAGGGGCAAACTTTTTTCGTACAATGGATTTGAGGCCAGGCTGAAGACACAGTTCTACTTGTGAAATTTGGTGTGGAACTATGACACAGCACTGAACACACTGCGCTTCCACTATGACGTCATTCTTCATCCTTCATACAAACAGAGGGCTACAGTATCACGCCGCATGAACGCAAGAGCGAGTGGACAGTTCTAAGGTAAAACTAGGCAAGCGGGAGGAAATACAGGGGCGTATCTGGGAGGGGGATTCGAAGGGTTCCCCCTGGGAGGGGGATTCGAAGGGTCCCCCCCCCCAATCCCACGACCCAAAATGCTTTAAAATGCTATAACAAAGTCCTTTTTGGGGTGTTTGGAAACCCCCTCCCCACCTCATCCTCGCCGTTTTGAAAGTTGGGTGATTTTTCACACAAACACGCTCCTCCCTGCCCACACCTCCTCCTCCCCCCTCCCCCATCCTCCGTTTTGTTTTTTCGGAAACTGGAAGCAAGGGCTAACGTCGGGAGGCCTGTTGTGTCAGGCTAAAGGTCCCAAACAAAAACGTTGGACACCCCCCCCCCCCCATATAAAGGATCCGCCCCCGGAAACAGTAACTGACGCTTGTTTTAAAGCTAAAAACTTATTGAATAACATGTCGACTTTCTTTTATGAAAGCTCTCTGCGACAATCCAGAATCTTTATAACGGTTCTCCATTGAAGTCAACAAACTATGGTGGTGATATTGTCCTAAAAAATCTGGGGTCACTTGCATGAACGAGCTTAGTCCTGCGCCAGCCACTAAGCAAGGTGCGCCGTTATAGCGGGGCACCTTGCTTAGTGGCTGGAGCAGGAATAAGCTCGCTTGTGCAAATGGCTCCAGGAGTATACGGTACTCACATAAATTTTGAATTCCGTTTAAGCATCCTTCACTGGCTCACCATCCCCCAACGCATCCAATACAAGATTCTGTCTCTCTGCTACAAATCCCTGAACAACTACGCTCCTGCCTATCTCCCCAACTTACTTCACCCATACACACCTCCCCGCTCCCTCCGCTCCGCCTCCGACCCTCTCCGCCTCCTCATGCCCCGCACCAAACTCAGCACCCCGCTCCATCTCAGTAAACGGTCCATCCACCTGGAACACTCTCCCACTCTCTCTCCGTCAGAAACACTCGCTCTCCTCCTTCCAGTCCGCACTCAAAACTCACCTCTTTCAACAGTTCTAGCATTATATCACCACACTCCCCACCCCAAGCTGACCGTCGTAATGTATTTTCACTATTTGTGTTACGTGAGTCATTGTCTAAAGCGTGCGCATGCGTGTGCGAGTTGTGAGTGCGCGCTTAGCGTTATAATTATTATAAGATAAGCGCATTATAAATACCGTAATTATTATTATTATTAAGAAGACACTCAGTGATAGAGCAGAACCCGGATAAAGTAAATTCCCATGGTTACGTTCAATCGGGTATATTATTAGGACCTTTTCCCATACTTTTCCAGTTGAATGGTTTTGGAGAGTTTCTACTGAACTGCTTACCTGGGTTATCATTGAATGTCTTCAATAAGTCATTCAGCCCCGACATTCCACGGCAAGACATGAATCGAGCGTGAAAGTTCAAGGGTGGTGCCAGAATAGCTTGGCGCCCATAGGCGCCAAGCTATTCTGGCACCACCCTTGAAAGTTCAAAAACTCGATCTGTCTCCAGAGGTGTAATGTAGTGTTCAGAGGGCAACTTCAAAATTTGGGGATTTCGGTCCTGGGGCCGAATGCGTTAAAAGGAAGGTCGACATGTCATTTGAAAAGTTTCAATTTTAATGACGCGTCAGTTTTGTTTCTTTGTTTGTTCTTTGTTTGTTTGTTTGTTTCATTGAGTGTCTTCATTAAAAGGGAGATCGATATGTTATTCAGCAGTTTTCACATTTTTTTTAGCTTTCAAAAAAAAACAACTGACACCTGGCGCTCCACCATTTACAAGGCAGCTGTCTCCTTTGAGGACTCTCGCAGAGCTAGCCTTAAGGACAAGCGGCTCAGGAGAAAAAAAACAGAGATGCCGCAACTCACAACCCTGGCCATACCTCCCCCTGCAGCCACTGCGGTCGAACCTGCCTGTCCCGGATTGGCCTCCGCAGCCACGAGGAGGCCTGTAGACGTCGTGGGCAACTCCTATAAAATCTTCGTTCGCGAGGTCAAGCCAAGAAGATATATAATATATATATATATATATATATATATTATATATATATATATATATATATATATATATATATATATATATATATATATATATATATATATATATATATATATATATATATATATATAAATTTTTTACATGTACAACATGCACATAATACAGTTACAATGTCACAACAGTTACAATAACCATAGAGAAAGAAGAAAAAGGTAAAGAAAACAATGCAAACAAAATTTTAATTACGCGTCAGTTTTTGTTTCTTTCGTTTGGTCTCTGTTTATTATTGTATTGTTTGTTTATTTGTTTGTTTATTTTTTCGGCTTCTTTTTTCTCAGAACCTTCGGCTCGCTTTGCGTTGAGTGTGTGTGTGTGTGTGTGTGTGTGTGCGTGTGTGTGTGTGTGTGTGTGTGTGTGTGTGTGTGTGTGTGTGTGTGCGTGCGTTCGTGCGTGCGTGTGTGTGTGTGTGTGTGTGTGTGTGTGTGGGTGTGTGTGCGCGCACGCGCGCGCGTGTGTGCGTGCGTGCATGTATTTTTGTCATTTATGTTGTAGATGTAGCAACGGCAAGTTTGATACTGGGTCTGTTACCGTTCTTATCATGGTCGACCTATCCCCTGCTGTAGTGCATCAGGGCTGAATGAGCTCATGACGAAAGAAAATTAATCGCTCCATGATGAACGAGTAGTATCAGAGGACGGCGCGGAATCTATTAGTAGAAAAGTAGATCTATATCAGTGAGCTTTTGAACGATGTAGCCCCGGTCCATATGACAAAGTTTTGTCGCCACTTTGCCATCCTACCTTTTGAGCTCATCTCAGTGCGCAAAAGGCCATCATGCCGACGTCGGCCTGCCGTTGGCCCGCGCACGATTGTGCGCGGGCCAACGGCGGCCGATGTCGGCCGGACGACCTTTGCACAATGGGATGTGACGTCACGTGCGAATCGAGACAAGACGGCTACAAAAACGGCACACCTATTTCGTGACTTGATTCAACTGCGCAGTGCTACATTTCCTTGGTGGAACATATCAGCTTCACCTTGTGGACGCAGTAACCGGACGAACGAAAGATTGCGCGCATGTTAATCACATAAATCAACGAATCTTTCTGTCGTAGTTTCAGGGTTGGTACTCTGTGGTCATCAATAAGTTAGCGAAGTGACCCTTTTCTTCGTTGTGCTTAACCCCTTCAGTGTCCTTGATCACGAATTTCGCGTCTGAAACCACTGCACACTGACTGACATTCGTGTGAAGAACAAAGATATGCATAAAAAAACATACTACTAACAAGAGGCATAAATCCTCGTGAGCCCCTGCGACTGCGAGGGCTCATGTGATTTGTGACTCGTGCAGCTCGATAGCGTTCGCTTTCCCCCAGCAGTTAAGGGGTTAACAGTTACAATGAACTGCGTTCTATATCTGTTGAAACTGTTCACCAAACATGTCTATTGCGGCAAAGGGCATAGATTCTCAAAGGGAATGAAAATATATTCCTTTTGCAGATATAAGAAATTGGCGGATGGGTCAGAGAGGTGTCACATGTTTCGGCTACAGGGTGGGCTTTGATTGCCAACATTCACCGATACAATGGATTCTCAATGTTGCCTTGCTCCAAATACGACTTTTCAGCCCTTCTTTTCGCAATCCATGTGAGTAGGCACACGTGCCAGAGGGTTTCTGCTGCCCTCGGTTGGCCTGGGGGGGAGGGGGGAAGGGGGGGGGGCACTCTACTGCATACAAATTAGAAGAAGAGCTAGAGAGGTGTTTTATTTAAGTTGACAATATTCAGACCTCATTAGCTCTTGCGTGCGGCATTATTGTTTATAAAATATGTTGCAGCGCACTGTTTTCTGATCCTAGCTATTCATTTCGAACTGTCTCCTGTTGAAAACGCAACTCCAAGAGTATCTTTTTTTTTCTGGAGAAATACATATTTTCCTTTGCAAATCCAGAATCAGGCTGAAACATATATGTGTGCGATGTGAGCACCACTTTTCCAACACATACTGAACTGTTGTCAAAAACCAGGTATAATCACTTCGTTTCACCAAATGTACTCGTAAAACAATCATCTTGTACAGCTTGTGTGTGTGTGTGTGTGTGGGTGTGTGTATGTGTGTGCGCGCGCGCGTGCCTGCGTATGTGTGTGTTTCCGCAAATCCGCACTCAGTAATTGTAAGACGCTGCAAACAGCTATGTTTATACACTTTTATTACTTTTCTGCAACGTTCCTCAACCATTCGGCTGACAATACCCAACTTCATTCCATATTAACTTCACTCCGTCTGTGTATAACTAAGCATACTTAAGCGCTGCAAAAAGAAACTCACCGAAGTTCAATTAATCTATCCATCCATCCGTCCATCCATTCATCCATCCATGTAATACAATAAAATCTTGCTTTTCACAGAAATTGCCTTTTTATTTTTGCCTTCACATTGCAATATCGCGGCTGGATGACACAGTTTACGCAGGGTGTGTAAAAGCAAAGACCCCTGTTGCATGGAGATGGAGGGCTCTGTGGACAACAAAACATAAAACATGCACTCAGGATAGTCAGTGGGACGTAAATACAAAAGAAAGGGAGAAAACAAAGAACTGAAGTCAGCTTTAATGAGCCAGTCAACCCCCAATTCCAACTATCCCCCATCAAGCCACATGCAACATCTCTGGCATTCCATTAAGCCATTTATCCATCCATCCATCCCTCCAGGCAGCCAGCCATTCATCAATTCATCCATCCATCCATATAAGCAATCATGCATCCAATCATCCATCCATCCATGCATGTAAGCAACCATCCATCCATCCATCCACCAATTGATCCATTTATCCATTCGTCAAATAATTATTTTAAGAAATTGAACAATGGTCGTTAATAAGGAGCAAAGGACAAAAATATAATTGTGAAACATGTCTCCCACACGGGACTTTAAATGTGACAATATACATGCAACAGACAACAGTCATATATCTGGTTAGGGCTGATAGACAATAGCAAGCTATAGTACGTGTTTTCGTTAACGGAGTACAGATATGATTCTGAAGGTTTCCATTCAAAAAAATGGATGCCCAGTCAAAGTGTGCCCACTATGTTTGATACAGACAGTGTAACATATCCTCAACAGTAGCAATCATCCCTTCTTTTTCAGCATTAAAGGTGAAAGAAAAGATGCGATGGGCGACGGCAGAAGTGACATTATGGGAGGTGCTAGAGAGTCTTCCTGTGAACGAGGACTTTAAGCTACTTTTTAACCAGTTATGTAAAGTATGACACATTTTATAAAATGTGACATATATAAAACTACGTGTCGTCTGTTAGTGTGTCAGATTTAAAGTTGCCTTCTCCAGGGCGGGCGTTAATTATTAAATATCTCCAATACAACAGGTCCTCAGTATCTACCCTTCATCTCACAATCAAGGTGAGTAGGCCCACACAGCAGAAGGTACTTTTGCCTCTTGTGCAGTCATTTTATGCAGCATTATTTTCAGACATGTCAAAACATTTGTAAAGGAGATATTGTGGAATATTACCCCTTTCTTGGCTGGAGATCACTTTAAAGCTACGTTTCACCTGTTGACACTAACATATCTAGAGCGATCTGCTCCACGGCTGGCCTTTTAAGTAGGTGTGTGTGTGTGTGTGGGGGGGGGGGTATTTGCAGATACAATGCGTTCTCGGTGTTGTCTTGCCTTAACTTATACTTTTTTCTCCGTTCTTTCACAATCCATGTGATTGGGCAAACACAACATGGGTTTTATACTGTCTCTGGCGTACGTAGGTGCAAATCTCCCTTCTACCAAAGAGAAGATGATCAGAAAAATCTTTCATTTTACGACTTAAAAACTTAATAAGTTAATTACAGTTAGACCTCTAGTCCAGCTTTTTTTATAACGCACGAAAGAACAAAATCTTTTATCACAAGCCATACCATAAGTATTAACATAAAACATATATTACGTATTGAAAATGTACGAAGACAACATTCAGATATAAACAAATATAACGACTAACAGTTCAGTTGAACTACTGAAAGCTCAGTTACAAGAGAAGTTGTCATGACCAACGATAACAGTCCGAGGGCTGGGTATGTCTTCTTAGTGTGTCTTCTTACTAAGAAGATGTATAAACGACGTAATGCGAACGTACCTACTTACAGCCCGTTACGCCCGCTAACGTGTAGGGCAGCAACAAACGTACTCAACTTGTGCCTCTCTTTCGCTAGCTTGTCGATGGTGTCCTAGGTGTAGTTCAGGGTCTTCAGCACATATTAAGAACAATTAACCCTCGAAAGATCACTCTAAAACTATGTTCTACCTCTCAATGTGTGAAAGATTTCAAGCTATATTTCACCTCTCGCATGCCTGCTGGCAGAGGGTGTCAGTGTCGTGCTCTAGGCGGTCGGAGTGCAGGACAAAGTCGGCGTCACAGGTGGAGAAGCAAGCAGCCGCTGTGATAGAGGGGTCCGCAGCGACCAGGGCATGCACCTCTTGCTCAATAAAGTGAGCTGAAAAAGCAACACGCTTTGGAAACACACATTTCGCTTTTAGTGCATACATACCTTGTCAACATGTAAACATCAATTTCGCATTGATATTAAACTATATAAACTCATTCGAGATGTACCGCATCCGGCATAAAACGTGGCATAAAGAAGTGTATCTGAATGCGGCACGATTCGAATGAGTTAACTCATTCGAGACGTGCCGCTTCAGATACGCGGCATAAGAGTTAATTGACTCTGAAACCAGCGCAGAATAACTGCTGGATAGCCTGGTCTGTCCGAGCCATACTGATATAAATAAGCCAACAAGATGCATAACCCTTGACCCCTTCACTGGCGAGAAAAAGTGATTACCACCCAACTGTAAGAGACATAGATCCTCGTGAGCGTCCGTATTTGCAAGAGCTCATGTGGATCTATGCCATTTGCTGACCCCATTTTCTTGGACATAATAATAATAATAATAATAATAATAATAATAATAATAATAATAACAATAATAATAATAATAATAAGGAGTACTTGTATAGCGCCTAACCTCGGATTATAGCTCCAGGAGCTTAACAAAAACTAATTGTACAAAAATAACGCACTTTATAAACAATCTATAAAGTCACTATTAAAAAATAGGACGCTTATGGACTCATACTCGTACTTACGCCCGAACACACACACACACACACACACACACACACACACACACACACACACACACACACACACACACACACACACACACACACACACAAAATCATTCATTCATTCGGTCATACAAACGAAAAACAGAAAGTACACACAACGCACGCACACACATACACGCGCTAATGACAACTTGACCTATATGCGTTGCAAATCATTGGGATCATAGTGAAAATTCACTTTAGACAGCAAAAATTATTTGGATTATAATAGAAACTTGAATTATGTAATTAGGCGATTATTATTAGTATGGACAAACCATACGGCAGCATGCACTGATTATAGGATAAGCACATGTTTTATACGGATACTTGTGGTAGATTATGTATCGGCAGACAAGTACTTGAGGAGGCATTCCTTGAAAGAGGAGAGGGAGCTAGCGTGTGTTATACATGTAGGCAGTTTGTTCCAGAAAGATGCGCCTGAGAAAGATACACTGGTTTTAAATAGTTCTATCCTGGGGCGAGGTGTAATAAAGTTTCGTCTTGAAGTAGAATAACCTGAACTTGCCTTGGTAAAGAACTTACAAAGATATTCTGGGTGAATCTCATTCCAAATTTTATACATAGCCACACCCTTGTTTAAAAGGTGATGCTTGCTAAGTGGTAGCATTTTCAGTTTTTCAAGTCTTTCGTCAGTTGTCAGGGCTGAATCAGGCAGGATATGTTTCGCTGCTCTCCGATGCAGGGAGTTAAGCCTCTTCAAGTGTATGTCACCGCTGCCATCCCATATCGTGGACGCATAATCGATGTGGGATTTGACATGTGCATTGTAAAATAACTTGCGGGCATCAACATCAATAAAGTACTTCAACTTTGAAAGCATAAAAACATTTCTGGCAACAGTTTTACATACAGCATTTATGTGCGATTGCCACTTCATCTGGTCATCAACAATTACACCAAGTAATCGGTGTTCCGTGACCTGAGTAACGATGTCGTTATGGATAGTCAGGCTGAGTGTAAGTGGCTTGAGTTGGTGCTTCTGACGGGTTGCTATCGTCATGCATTCCGTTTTGGAAGGATTTAAAATCATTTCATTATTTGCGCACCAAGTGGAAATTTCGCTCAAACCCTGCTGCAAACGGCCATTTAAAGAATCAATACTCTTGTCCGGGGTGTGAATTGTGGCGTCATCAGCGAATAAATCACATGAAATTTTGTCGCTAGTCAAATGTAGCGGCAGGTCATTTATAAAGAGGCAAAACAGAAGAGGCCCTAGGACTGAACCCTGGGGCACTCCCCGTGTTACTAATCCGCTTGAGGAGTATGATCCATTGACCATGACGCGCTGCTGAGAGAGAGAGAGAGAGAGAGAGAGAGAGAGAGAGAGAGAGAGAGAGAGAGAGAGAGAGAGAGAGAGAGAGAGAGAGAGAGAGAGAGAGAGAGAGAGAGAGAGAGAGAGAGAGAGAGAGAGAGAGAGAGAGAGAGAGAGGTGCTCAAGACTTACCGAGGCTCTCTCCTCCTCCTTCTCCTCCAGGCGGTGGACGCTGGGCGAAAGTCACAGCACACAGGGCCAACAGAACCAGGGCGCACTTCATTTTGAGATGTCCTGGCAAGAAACATACCTCAGTAATTCTTAGGCCGACGTCTGGGCTAACTCAGGCCGACGTCAGTCAAATGACAAGAATGGGGCAGGGGCACTTCCCTCACATAGATTATTGGTTGATGTGAATCGTTGTTGGTTTTTTTTTCGCTTTTTTTCTCGTTCCCTCTAATATCATCGGCGAGCAAATCAGCACAAAGCAATGAGTTCAGTTATCTTATTGTTTAACTAAAACCAAACGTCAGCTTAAAACATTGCATCTCAGCCTACCCAAACCATGCTTTGTACACTGAGTGTCTAGGACACGAACCTCATATATAGAAAATACCAGAAAGTATCGGTGCTTTGGAGTTTATCCTTTATTATTATTGTAAATGTATGTACTTCCGGCATATGTTAAGAAATGATATCTTTCTTGCAACAACATCAAGGACAAAATAAGTATGAGAACATTTTGAGAGACCTTGCTAGTCAGATTTTTGACAATTAACCCCGACTCTGCAAAAAACAGTGTTTACGACCCAACAGCAAGAGACATAGATCCTCATGAGCTCCTGCAGTCCCGCAGTTGCTCACTGGGATCTAGGTGTCTTGTTGACACCACTTTGTATCCATATCTCTTGGACGACCGAGGCTGATTGACGTGGGGTTTAATTAAAAGAAAGATTCCAGAAAGGGTTATATGAAGCAAAATTAATGTGAAAAAGATGTACATGTATATAGTTTTCAAAATAAACAAAACATTTTGAAATCTTTGGCGCCAGAAAAATATAAAGACTAGAAATAGAAATTAACGTGTGTGTGTGTGTGTGTGTGTGTGTGTGTGTGTGTGTGTGTGTGTGTGTGTGTGTCTGTGTGTGTGTGTGTGTGCGTGCGTGCGTGCGTGCGTGTGTGTGTGTGTGTGTGTGTGTGTGAGAGAGAGAGAGAGAGAGAGAGAGAGAGAGAGAGAGAGAGAGAGAGAGAGAGAGAGAGAGAGAGAATCAACGAAATTTTATTTTACGGTTAAAGCATTGACATCATCATTGACATCATCATTGACGCAGCCATTTTACAAACCTGCCGTTGCTAATAACTACAAGACTATCTACAAATGTACATACATATAAGTAAAACATAATACTTGCAGACAATTGACAACACTGTTCACATAGACAGGCATACTCTTATACTCACAGACATCCCCACTCCCGCCCTCCTCCCCCCACCCCCTCCTCCCCTCCCCCTACTCCACACACAGACACACACACACACACACACACACACACACACACACACACACACACACACACACATAGGTGACTAGTTCTAGTTATAAATGAAAAGGATAACAGGCTAAGAGAGAGACGAGAGAGAGAGAGAGAGAGAGAGAGAGAGAGAGAGAGAGAGAGAGAGAGAGAGAGAGAGAGAGAGAGAGAGAGAGAGAGAGAGAGAGAGAGAGAGAGAGAGAGAGAGAGAGAGACAGCAAGAAGAATATATCCGTATGAGGTCGAGTCTGCTGGTGCTTATACGGATTTGTGTCTCATGCAGCCGAGTCTTTCATTCTGTCAATATACAAGTCATCAATGACATCGTACTTACTGGAAGGCTGAAGATGAAGCCTGAAGAACGCAGTGAGAGGATAGTTTAGCAGCAGTCCGAGTGTTGGGAATTTATACGAAACGGATCTCGCAGTTTTACACGATGGGTGGATGTAGACCTCAGTATGACGCAAGTAGAAACAACGGGCAGTATGTGGAACACACGATCATGACATCACGAACATTTTTGTTGTTTCTATTTAAAAATAGGAACAAATTTTAGATGGGGCTTTTCGTGTGTTTGTGTGTGTGTGCGTGTGTGTGTGTGTGTGCGTGCGTGCGTGTGTGCGTGCGTGCGAGCGTGCGTGCGTGTTTGTGTGTGCGTGTGTGTTTGTGTTTGTGTGCGTGTGCGTGTGTGTGTGTGCGTGCGTGCGTGCGTGTATGCATGTGTTTAGGTATGTGTGTATGTGGCAACCAGTAGCCCCGGCGTGGAAAGTCAATCTTGAAACTTAAGGATATTGTTCCAAGCAGAAACCTCCCGAGGTCTTTTTTTTAATGAATGTTTAATTAAGGTACTCATTGTCGATAAAATGGCCGTTTCACGAAAACCGGTTGACCCGCACTCGAGTTCATAATATTGTTTTAAATCTTTACTAGATAGTTTGCATATTGCTAGGGTCAAGAACGACTTTGAATTCGTTCGTTAGCTAACATCTAAGACAACCTCTGATCAACACATACGCCGGAGCACACAAATAAAGACGGACACACGGCCCTTCTCGCCATTAGTACTCTCTGTGGGCTCGTGTAGCGACAGGAATTCTGAAGGATAGCACGAGCATCAAAATGGCGTCCCTATAAGCTTCATGTCATGTCATCGCTAGTCTCACAACGCTGTGTACACAGTGACGAATTTGATGTTCACGTCACTTATCCGAAAGACACACAGCCTCTTCCAGGGCTGACTGTTCTGTTCCACACAGCCTCTTTCGGGGCTGACTGTATAATGGGAGTATATAGTGGATCTAAAACTTGCCAAAATGAATTTATTATTATTCAAAAAGTTGAAACTGTACAACGCTGGATTACGAACTGACTCAATATCTCCCTTTAATTTAGCTGTATACAAAATATATGGTAAGATTAACAAAAAACACAGTCAAATGCAGATAAACGGGTTTTTGTGAAGCGGTCATTTTCTTGTCAACGTGTAACGTAATTAAAATAATTTTAAAAATCTACTTCAGGAGAATTCATGTAAGGAAATATCCTAAAGTTGCAAGCGTCTGTCCACATATGGGGGCTCTAACCGCTGACACATAAACACTCACATACACACGCACATACACACACACACACACACACACACACACACACACACACACACACACACACACACACACACACACACACACCGAGACCCTTCTGAAAGTTGTTCCTATTTTTAAATAGAAACAACAAAAATGCTGGTGATGTAATGCTCGTGTGTTCCACAAACTGTGCCCGTTGTTTCTACTTGCGTCATACTAAGGTCTGCTTTCTACCCATAGTGGGAAATTGCGAGATCCGTTTTTGTATAAATTCCGAACCCTTGGACTGCTGCTAAACTATCTGCTAACTGTGTTCTTCAGTCTTCATCTTCAGTCTCCCAGTAAGTACGATGTCATTAATGTCTTGTATTTTGACAGAATGAAAAAGACCCAGCTGCATGAGACACAAATCCGCAGAAGAAAATTAAGCTCTTACGGATGTAGCCTTCATGCTGGCTTCTCTGTCTGTCTGTCCTGTCTGTCTGTCTGTCTGTCTGTCTTATCTGTCTGTCCTGTCCTGTCCTGTCTGTCTTGTCTGTCTTGTCTGTCTTGTCTTGTTTGACTGTCTTGTCTGTCTGTCTTGTCTGTCTGTCCTGTCTGTCTGTCCTGTCTGTCTGGTCTGTCTGGTCTGTCTGTCCGTCTGTCCTGTCTGTCTGGTCTGTCTGGTCTGTCTGTCCGTCTGTCCTGTCCGTCTGTCCTGTCCGTCTGTCCTGTCCTGTCGTCCTGTCCTGTCCTGTCTCTGTCTCTGTCTCTGTCTCTGTCTCTGTCTCTGTCTGTCTGTCTGTCTGTCTGTCTGTCTGTCTCTCTCTCTCTCTCTCTCTCTCTCTCTCTCTCTCTCTCTTACACACACACAGACACACACGCACACACACACACACACACACACACACACACACACACACACACACACACACACACACACACGCACACACACAAGCACACACACACACGTTAACTTCTTTTTCCAACTTTTATATTTTTCTGGCTCCAAAGATTTCAAAATGTTTATTTATTTTGAAAACTATGTACATGTACATCTTTTTCACATTAATTTTGCTTCGTATAACCCTTTCTGAAATATTTGTTTTAATTAAATCCCACGTCAATCAGCCTCGGTCGTCCAAGAGATATGGATACAAAGTGGTGTTAACAAGACACACAGTTTTCTGCAGAGAAGGGATTAACTTCAACAATCTGACTAGAAAGGTCTATCAGAATGTTCTCATACTTATTTTTTTATGTTATAGCAGAAAAGGTATAATTTCTTAACAAAGGCACTAAATACATACATTTACAAACATATGCATAAACTCCAAAAGCACAACTATGCTTTCTGGTATTTCCTATATATGAGGTTCGTGTCCCAGAAACTCAGTGTACAAAAGCATGGTTTGGGTAGGCTGAGTTGCAATGTTTTGAGTTGACTTTTGGTTTTGATTAGTCAGCAAGATAACTGAACTCATTGCTTTATGATGATTTGCTCGGCGATAAAAGAAGAGGGAAGACTGAAAAAATTAAAACAACAACAAAAATCCAACAACAGGACACACCAATCATTAATTTATGTGAGCAAAGTGCCCTAGCCCCATTCTCGCCCTTTGGCTGACGTCGGCCTGAGTTAGCCCAACCGTAGGCCCAAGAATTACTGAGCTATGTTTTCTGACAGGACATCTCAACCATGAAGTGCGCCCTGGTTCTGTTGGCCCTGTGTACTGTGACTTTCGCCCAGCGTCCACCGCCTGGAGGAGAAGGAGGAGGAGAGAGCCTCGGTAAGTCATGAGAACATCTCGCCCGCTAGCTCTCCCTGTAGGAAACACTGAGCAAACATTACCGTTATAAACGAAAGCTATTATCATTATTCTACAGACATTGACACACCTTAATTTCCTTTCAAATAGCGAAGGCGATTAGTAGCACGTTGTCTTTTTTCTTGTTCGTCCACATTGAAAACCTGCTTTTAGGCCAAAAAGTACTCTCTCTCTCTCTCTCTCTCTCTCTCTCTCTCTCTCTCTCTCTCTCTCTCTCTCTCTCTCTCTCTCTCTCTCTCTCTCTCTCTCTCTCTCTCTCTCTCTCTCTCTCTCTCTCTCAAGACAATAGAATCCATATGTCCAAGGAACATGGATAAAAAATGGTGTCAGCAAATGTCATAGGTCCACATTAGTTCCTACAAATACGGGCGCTCACGAACAACTGTGGTTCATACAGTTGCATGGTGGTCACATTTTCTCGGCAGTGAAAGGGTCAATGGTTATGCATCTTGTTGGCTTATTTATATCATATAGCTCGGGCAGACCAGGCTATCCAGCAGTTATTCTGCGCTGGTTTCACGGTCATTTAACTCCTTCCAATCGCGCCGCATTCAGATACGCATCTTTATGCCACGTTCTATGCCGGATGCGGTATACGTCGTTTGACATCGGAGCGCACAGCTTTTTTTTCGCAAATATCTCCACAAAGAACCACTTTAATAATCTTAACTCATTCTACACCAACACCGAAATCCCCAAGTTTTGCCCTTGTCCTTTGAAGACTGCACTCTAGTGCAGGACACAGATCGACCATGATAGTTCAAGGGTGATGCCAGAATAGCTTGGCGCCCATAGGCGCCAAGCTATTCTGGCATCACCCTTGAACTATCATGGTCGATCCTTATCTTGCTGTGGTGTGTCTGGGTAGAATGAGTTAAAACAAATATCATTCAGAGACAGTTGACCTAATTCGATTTACTTTTAAGAAAATCGAACATTGTCAGTTCAGCTGTAAATGTGCCTCAGATATATTAAGCTCAGTGTAAGAAAGATCCATTTTCCACGTGAAATGGCCAAGTTTTCAACCAGAAACAGCACAGGTATACATGAAGTTTGCATGCTTGACCTCGATATTGAAATCTGCCGGGATTCAATTTAGGCTACTGAAAATGGCTTGTTCTTTTATTTTCACCAAATTCTCACGACTGTATAGCAAATTCGACGAAACGTAGGAATTCAGTAATTTTCAATACTAGGTCAATTGGCACTAAACAATATTTGTTCTTAAAGTGGTACAAAAAAAGTCTTTATTTGCGGAGATATTTGGGAAAAACGTTGTGCACTCCGATGTCAAACGGCCTATCAAACATCTCGAATGAGTTTAACCCTTTTAGCCCCAGGACCCTGCAGCATGAGATGGATTGATCATGATAATTCAAGGGTAGTGCCAGAAGAGCTTGACGCCTAAAGGCGCGATGCTCATCGGGCACTACCAATGAATTATCATGATCAATCCATCTCCTACAACTGGTACATAGTCGTTAAGCAACACTTCAAAAATGGATAAATGGGTCCTTGGAGCTAAAAGGGTTAAATAGTTCAATGTCAATGTAAAATTGGTGTTTACACGTTGACAAGACATATATGCCCTCAAGGCAAAATGGGGTTTCCAAAATGTGTTGTTTTTTCAGCTCACTTTATTAATCAAGAGGTGCATGCCCTGGTCGCTGCGGACCCCTCGATCACAGCGGCTGCTTGCTTTACCGCCTGTGACGCCGACTTTGTCCTGCACTCGGACCGCCTGGAGCACGACACTGACACCCTCTGCCAGCAGGCATGCGAGAGGTGAAATATAGCTTGAAATCTTTCACACATTCATAGGCAAGACATAGTTTTAGAATGATCCTTCGAGGGTTAATTGTTCTCAATATGAGCTGAAGACCTATGGCACCATCGGGAAGCTAGCCAAAGAGAGAGCAGAAGTGAAGGACATTTGTTGCTACCCGACATGCTAGCGGGCGTAACGGGCTGTAAGTAGGTAAGTTCGCAATACAACTTTAATAAATTTTCTTACTAAGACATACTAAGAAGGCATACGCTGCCATTGCACTGTTATCGTTAGTCATGGCATCTTCTCCTGTAACAGAGCTTTCAGTAGTTCAACTGAACTGTTAGTCGTTACAAAAATTTTATAACTGAATGTTGTCTTCATACATGTTCTTTCGTTCGTATATAATCATGCTGGACAAGAGTTCTAACTGTAATTAACTTATTAAGTTTTTAAGTCGTAAAGTGAAATATTCTTCTGATCATCTTCTCTTTTACACAAGGGAGATTTATACCTACTTGCGCCAGGGACAGTATAAAACCCTTGTTTTCTTTGCCTAATCACATGGATTGTAATAAAAAAGGAGAGAAAAGTATTAGTTAAGGCAAGACAACACTGAGAACGCATTGCATCGGCAAATCCCCCCTTTCTCTCCCCCCCCCCCCCCCCACCCCCACCCACCATAAAAAGCCAGCCGTGGAGCAGATCGCTCTAAATATGTTAGTGTCAACAGGCGAAACTAGCTTCTAAAGTGAACTTCTTCAGCCAAGAAAGGGATCATATTCCAAAATATCTTGTTTACAAATATTTTGAGATGTCTGAAAATAATCCTGTATAAATGACTGCACAAGAGGCAATAGTACACTTCTGCTATGTGTGCCTACTCACATTGGTTGTGAAATGAAGGGTAGATACTGAGAACCTGTTGTATTGGAGACATTTAATAATTAACGCCCGCCCTGGAGAAGGCAACTTAAAATCTGACACACTGACAGACGAAACGTAGCTTTAAATATGTCACACTTTATAAAATGCGTTATACTTTACATAACTGGTTAAAAAGTAGCTTTAAGGTCCTCGTTCCCAGGAAGACTCTCTAGCACCTCCCTTAATGTCACTTCCGCCGTCGACTCTCGAATTTTGTCTTTCACCTTTAATGCTGAAAAAGAAGGGATGCTTGCTGCTGTTGATGTTATATTACACTGTCTGTACAAAACACAGTGGGCACACTTTGAATGGGCATGCATTTTATTGAATGGGAAACTACATAATGTGTGTGTGTGTGTGTGTGTGTGTGTGTGTGTGTGTGTGTGTGTGTGTGTGTGTGTGTGTGTGTGTGTGTGTGTGTGTGTGTAGACACGAGTATCTCCGGTGTTAGTGTACCTACAGGACTGAAACTTTATGCAATGTTTTAATCGATATGTATTTCGGAGAGCATCCGAGCATATTAAAATTGGGTGACGCATAAACCGCGCATCCGAATGAGTTAAATAAAGTCGATTGAGTCACATTTGAGTCAGTAATTTTTGTTCTATTCACTTGGAATTTTGGATATATCTAACTTGGCGGTAGACATTGGATGAGTTTGTAATCCAGCACTGTACCTCTGCAACCTCTTTTTGAATAATAATTAATTCATTTTTGCAAGTTTTGGATCCACTATATACTCCCATCAGCATTGGAAGAGGATGTGTGGAAGAAAACAGTCAGCCCTGGAAAAGGCTGCCCGCATTTCGGATGGGTGAAGTGAAACATCAAATTCGTCCTTGTGTACCCGGCGTCGTGAGACTAGCGATGCCATGACGTGAAGCTTACAGTGACGTCATTTTGCTGCTCATGCTATTCTTTTTCTTCAAAATTCCAGTCGCTACACTTGCCCACAGAACGTGTGTCCTTTATTTGTGTGCGACGGCATATGTGTTGATCAGAGGTTGGCTTAGAGAGGGGTTGAATGGATCAGAAGGATATAGCTTTAAAATATGAACAACTGTGAATGTTCCGAAAAGAAAAAAAAAAAAACCTGCATGTGAGCTCCATACAATGAAATCCTCAATTTCTTTACGCTCATTTATGGATTTAATCTATTTGATGGATGGATAAATTGATTGATTGATGAGTGAATGAATGGATGAATGGATGGATGAATGGATGGATGATGGATGGATGGATGGATGGATGGATGGATGGATGGATGGATGGATGGATGGAATGCCAGAGATTTTGCTAGGTTGATGGAGATAGTTTAAATTGCGGGTTCAATGGTTCATTAAACCTGTCTTAAGTTCTTTGTTTTCTCCCTTTCTTTTGTCTTTACATCCCACTGACTATCCTGAGTGCATGTCTTATGTTTTCTTGTCCACAGAGCCCTCCAGCTCCATGCAACAGGGGTCTTTGCTTTTTCACATCCTGCGTAAACTGTGTCATACAGCCCCGATATTGCAATTTGAAGGCAAAAAATAAAAAGGACATTTCTGTGAATAGCAAGATTTTATTGTATTACATGGATGGATGAATGGATGGATGTTGGTCAAGATGATTGATTGAACTTCGGTACGTTTCTTTTTGCAGCGCTTAACTCATTCAGTCTGACGCACGTATTTCCCAAATTTTGAGGCGTCATCTAACGACTATGCACCTGTTGCAGGAGGTGGATCGACCATAATAATTCAAGAGTAGTGGCAGATTAGCTTGGCGCCAAGCTAACCTGGCACTACCCTTGAATTATCATGATCGATCCATCTCCTGCTGTAGTGCGTCAGGACTGAACGGGTTAAGTATGCTTAATTATAAACAGACTGGAGTGAAGTTAATATGGAATGAAGTTGAGTATGGTAAGTTAAATGGCTGAGGAACGTTGCAGAAAAGTAATAAAAGTGTATTAACATAGTTATTTGCAGCGTCTTACAGTTACTGAGGGCGGATTTGCGGAAACACACACATACGCACGCACGCACGCTCGCACACACATGCATGCGCGCGCACGCACACACACACACACACACACACACACACACACACACACACACACACAAGTTGCACAAGATGTTCGTTTTACAAGTACATTTTGTAAAACGAAGTGACTACATTGTTTTGACAAGAGTTTACATTCAGTATATCAGCGTGTCTAATATCGGCATAAATAGAATTGTAAACAGTATGGCCAAAATGAGCACGACAATCTTTGATTTTGTATTTGCAAAGGGAAATATGTATTTCTCCAGAGAAAAAAAGATAATCTTGCAGTTGCGTTTTCAACAGGAGACAGTTCGAAATGAATAGCTAGGTGCAGAAAACAGTGCGACAGAACATATCTTGTGAACAATAATGCCGCACACAAGAGCTAATGAGGTTTCAATGTTGTCAAATGAAACCCTTTCCAGCTCTTCTTCTAATTTGTATGCAGTGGAGTCCCCCCCCCCCCCCCCCCCCCACCCAAGCCCAACCGAGGGCAGCAGAAAACCTCTGTTACGTGTGCATTCTCACATGGATTGCGAAAGGAATTGCTAAACAGTCGTAATTGTAGCAAGATAGCATTGAGAACCCATTATATCGGTGAATGTTGGCAATCAAAGCCCATCCTGTAGCACGTCGTTTTAACTCATTAGCCCCACGGCCGTATTTCCCAAATTTTGGAGGCGTCATCTAATGACTATGCACAAGTTGCAGGAGTTGGATCGACCATGATAATTCAAGGGCAGTGCCAGATAAGATTGGCGCATACAGGCGGATCGAATGAACATGCTCCTCGCAGCGTTCAGGGAGTGTACGGTATGTCTCCCCACACACAACATCTTTGGGCAGTGAGAACATGAGATGACATAGGCAATATCCGATGCTGGCATGTGAATGGTCGGTGGATATTGAAAGAGGACAGGGGTCTGGTGATGACGGGGGATGTGTTGATGTACAGACATGCTTTGCAGTGTGGTTGTCGACAAGGGTGTGTGCCAGGTGGTATTGTGTTAGATGTGCGAAGTGAACTGTGAACAAGATGATCGCGTAGGTTAGTGTCACGTTTGTATGCGACCAGCAGAGGCTCAGGAAATATGTCTTTCAATACTGTGTCATTCTGAATGATGTGGAAGTTTTTGAGGAGAATGTTTTTGATGGGGATGTTGTGAGGATGATACGTGATACACAGGACCGGCCGGTCCTTTGCAGCACTGTGAGTTTTCTCCCGCAAAGCTTCACTTCTGTTTGTGGCCTCAGCTTTAGAACGAGCGGTGTTGACGATGTCTTGGGGGTATCCCTGGTGTGAGAAGAAAGTGGCCATGGTTTGGGTCTGTTTGGTGAAGTCGTCGTCGCTGCTGCAGATCCGACGGAGTCGCAGAAATTGGGAGAATGGGATAGCGTTTTTGGTGGCGGCAGGATGGCTTGATGAAAACTGCAGGTAAGTGTGGGCGTCGGTAGGCTTGTAATGGACTGTAGTATGGAGTTTGTCAGAGTCGGCTTTGGTGGATATTTGAATGTCGAGGAAGGATGTCTTATGTATGTATGCATGTATGTATGTATGTATGTATATATGTATGTATGTATGTATGTATGTGTGTGTGTGTGTGTGTGTGTGTGTGTATGTATGTATGTATGTATGTATGTGCGTATGTATGTATGTGCGTATGTATGTAAACAAGAGAATCTCCGATATATTTTTTACACACAAGCTTGAAACTTGAAAGTACTTTCTTAAGTGGATGGCTAAGAGAGCCTCCGAGCATATCATGTAATTGAATGTCTCATTGAAGGCATTAACAACCGTTCATAGGAAGTCGGTTGACCCAGTTTAGAGTCCGTAATTTTTGTCATATTTACTTGAACTTTTGCGTATAGCTAGTTTGGAGAAAGACATTGGATGAGTTTATTAGACAGCTTTCTATCTTTTCAACTTCAACTTTCCAGCTCTTCTTCTAATTTGTATGCAGTAGAGTCCCCCCCCCCCACACCCACCCACCCACACCAACTTCCCCCCCCCCCCCCCATCCCCCAAGGCCAACCGAGGGCAGCAGAAAACCCGTTACGTGTGTCTACTCACATGGATTGCGAACAGAATTGCTGAATAGTCGTAATTCTAGCAAGATAACATTGAGAATCCATTATATCGGTGAACGTTTGCAATCAAAGCCCATCCGGTAGCACGTCGTTTTAACTCATTAGCCCGACGGCCGTATTTCCCAAATTTTGGAGGCGTCATCTAATGACTGCACAAGTTGCAGGAGTTGGATCGACCATGATAATTCAAGGGCAGTGCCAGATAAGATTGGCGCATACAGGCGCCAAGCTAATTTGGCACTACCCTTGAATTATCATTGTCGACTAATCTTCTGCTGTAGTGCGACAGGGCTGAATGAAGTGACTTTGTGGGTTATGGCTGTCATATTGAAGAGACTTTGTGGGTTATGGTTCATACCATCTTGTTGATATTTATTAAGTCCCTTCTATTTATAGAAGGGACATTTTAGGACTGGTCGCGGTGGGGCGAATTTAATAGCATGTCCATGATGTCAAAGGCGGGAAGGCCTAAACCTCTCACAATTGAAGAAACAAGATAAAAAATTACGTCATGTCTATAGTTACGCTAACCTCGCTGTTGAACGTACATTTGGCGCGAAACGCCGTATGTGCGTATGCATGTATGTATGTATGTATGTATGTATGTATGTGTGTGTGTGTGTGTGTGTGTGTGTGTGTGTGTGTGTGTGTGTGTGTGTGTATGTATGTGTTACTGAGCCAAGGGGAGGTGATGATGTGCAGGTGGTGTGGGTTGTGTTTAACAAAGGGAGCTAACTCCTGTCCATGGTTCTGGTTCTTTTATATCATAACCAACAATAAAAAAGCATACCTGAAAAATAAAAATAAAAGGATATAAGCAAACAATGTTAAAGAATATGAAACTAAGGAAAAGGAAAATGTCATGCACCAGTAGCAAACCAATAACTAATCACATGAACTATACCAAAGCAGTACTAATAAAACTACTAAATCTCTACTCAAAGACTCGCGTCAGCTATCCACTTCATCAGCTTGTGCAGATGGCCCAGATGCTCTTCAAACGTGCGCGAGTATACCAAGAGGTCAACCAGGTACACCAACACATGTTCATGAAGGAAATCTGACATGACCCTCTGCATGAGCCGCTGATAGGTTGCTGGAGCTGAAGTCAACCCGAATGGCATACGCGTGTACTCATATAGGCCAAACGGGGTGCAGAAGGCAGTCTTGGGCTGGTCATCCGGGTCCATCGCTATCTGGTGGTACCCATATGCGAGGTCGAGTGTAGAGAAGTACTTGGCACCAGCGAGAGCATCGAACGACTCCTGGATCCTGGGCAGGGGGTATGCGTCACCGATAGTCTTTGCGCTGAACCTCCTGTAGTCGACGCAACGGCGAAGGCTGCCGTCCTTCTTTCGGACCAGGACCACAGGCAAAGCGTATGGGCTGTGGCTCTCGGTGATGACACCTGTCTCCTTGAGGCCCTGCAAATGTTGACAAACCTCGTGCAGCAGGTCAGGACGGATGCTCCGGTATGGTTGGCTGACTGGCACCTCGTCGACTGTGGGAATTTTGTGGCGGACGACATCTGTGTACCCCAGGTCCCCATCTCCTGCTACGAAGACGTGATGGAACTCTCGAAGTAGGGCCTGTAGCTGGAGACGCTCACTTTCGGTGCCTGCCAAGTCAGGAAACTCGAAGTCGTCGATTGGAGGTGGTCCCTGATGGTCTTCTTTGCTGCTGACAGAGATCTCGTTGCAGGAGATGGTGATCTGTCGTGCCACTTCACTCACCACCGAATCGACGACTTCCAGCACTGCCACTGCATTCCGCGGGCTAAGGACGATCAGCTCATCGGTGAGGTTCGCTACCCGCACAACATGCCGCCTGTCTTCCCCTTTCATGAGGGTGGGGACAAGCAACAGACCGTGGGGCAGAGGTGCAGCCAGACGTGAAGCTAACAGCAGGCTGCCATCAGCGTAGCGAGGAACTGTTACTTGGGTGCTGGGGAGAGAGTGTGGCTCGACCTCGATACTGTCCGTCGTTCTGGCGATCTTCATTCCTGGGCTATGCTTGTCCTTTGCTGCCTTGATGATGGGTGTCAGCTGATCTGGTGATGTCTTGCAACGCCCAAGAATGTTCATACCTATCAGTGCCGGAGACTCACGCTTGCTGGGAATGGTGTCCTTCAGTAAGTGTACAGGAACATTGTCTATCCTATTTTCAAAAACGGTCACATTTACTACTATAAGTCCACACTACTCTATGGGCAATCCATTTGCCGCTGTAAGCGTAATAAAGTTCGCCGGCATGATGGTGGTGTCGAGATGTTGTCGGACCCAAGCTTCGGTGACGGTGGTGACCTCGCTGCCCGTGTCGATCAAAGCGTCCAACTGTTCATTATTAAACTTGACACGGCAGACAGGGCGCTGGCCCACTAGTCCAGGATGGCTTGTGCCACCCGTTGCCTGACCACAGACAACGGGGGTCACTAGTTTTCCTGTGGTGGCTGTGGTGGCTGCAGCGAAGGCTGCTGCACAATAGGGAGCCTGCTGAAAAATATGCGGGCTGTGGGTGGAACTGGTGCTGTACCTGGTACTGGGGTGGCATGTTGGAATATGGGTACACAGGAACAGTCTGGAAGAATGGCTGTGGTACCGGGGCGTGATGGGACTTGTAACCTCCCCGACCATGCTGTCCTCGCAGGCCCCGACCTCGTCCTCGGGAACCACCACCATGGTCGCCCATCCGCTGCTGGTACTGCTGTTTGGCCTGACAGTCAGCTTCTCCAGTGCCCAGGCTGCTGGCACCAGAAGCAACGGAAGACCTTGCTGTGGCGGAGTGGTTCTTGAGAGGTTGAGGCTGGCTGTCGATGACTTTCCTCCAGTCTTGCAGTCAAAGCCGCCGCTGTGAGGCGCAGATCCTCAATTGTCTGGCTCATAGGCGCTCCGAATGCTGCGTCCGAATCCGGGTTTTTTTCCGAACCCAGCGACGGGCCTCGTCTCGAACAGCGAGGAAGGTGATGTTGCCATCTTGCCGCACCAGGCTACGGAGATGTGTCCGCAGCGCAGAAGAGATGACCCCATCCACAAATCGATCCCGCAGGATATTCGCAGGCACTGCCCTGGTGTAGATTCGTTGGCCTGATTGGTCAGGGCCGACAAGGCTTGGGCATAGGCCGAGAGGTCCTCGGTGACCCCTTGTCGTCTGGCTGGAGTTTGCCGAGGCGATCGATGACTGGGTATGACTGTAGAAAGGTACCGGCTATTACGTCGATCACCTGCGCAGCAGTAGCCCGCTGGTCTGCTGGCCGAACCAGGACTTCTTCTTCAGCTGCCCCACGAAGGAAACTGATGACCCATTCCGCGCCCGTCTCCGCTGGGATGTTGTACGCACAGATGGTTCGCCTGGCTGCCTCGACGAAGCTAGCAGCTGAGCATCCTGTCTCGTCCCCAGTAAAGGTGGGAAGATGTCGCGGCTGGATGGTTGGCTGAACGATGATAGGTGGTGGAGGCTGTTGGTCCCCAAAGACTAAATACTAAAATATACATATTAGGAGGCCAATAAACTCGATATAGTCCTACAGAAGCGAGCCACTATGATTTAGAATCATAGAGGTACGCTACCGTAAATATGGCCACAAGCAAGTACATAACTAATGACTGCACTAGCGGTAGCATGACAGATGCGCTCCAATAGGCATAGTCATCCTAGAGGTGGGCACCTGCATGCAACAAATATAGCTGCCACGTTCCCGTAGGATTCAGAATCCTAGGGGCGCGCAACTGCGTATGACAGAGTTCAGTCACTCCCGATTCTAAACCACCAAATCATAACCGATGAGTTATCATTAATATAACTAATAACTAGTACCCATATTATCAGCCACGTTCCCGTAGGATCGAGGATCCTAGTGATTCGCAGCTGAGTACGGTGTGATTATGGTTGCAGAAGCGTTCCCGTATGATCGGGGAGCATAGGGGCGCGCACCTGCATCTTTGGAAAAACATGTTCACACGCTGATGCATAACTAACTCAAAAATATGAATAAATGAAATCAATGAGTAACTATGTAATTGCATGGCTAAATGGCAAGTAACTAATGCATGGCGCCAAGGAAACAACTAAGGCTAGGCAATGCATAAACAAACATGGCGGATAGTAGTGACGTCAATGAGTAGCGCGGGAAAGAGACACAGGTAAGGGGTACTAGCGAAGCGATAGACAAAGGAGAGAGAAGACAGAGCATAGAGTCAAAATAGCAAGGGAGCACAACATACGAATGGATACCAAAATTACTAACATGAATTAAACAAAGCGATGCTGATACATCAAGATTGTCAACCTCGAAGAACTATATTCTCCTTAAATCAGAATTAGATTCAAGTTCTGACGCAAGTAATACCGGCGCTACAAACTGCGGTAATCCCAACAATCACACTGTAATGACTTAAAATTCAAATCTAAACGCACACTCGATCATGGCGGTGACGCTATCGCCACGCCACGACCGGTCGTGGTACTATTTCTAACGAAGGGATCTTCAAAGACTAGGTAAATTACACAAACTCTCAATCGTTCCCACAAGACATTAATAATGATCGAGCCAAACTGCATTCTCCAACTTCGAGCACTGACATTACAAATGGGAACAAAAAGAAAAACCACCCACAAAGATAAAATGTGGATCGCAACATATTATCAACAGCGGAAACACATTATCCAACAAATAGGCAGGCAAATAGAACACGTTAATGAACACCGCCTACTAGGGATTACAATTGACAGTCAGCTTAAGTGGAAGGCTCATACGGACACTTTATGCAGAACGGTAGCCAAAAATCTTTTCATGTTGTCCAAACTGAAATATTACACCGACTCGGACACGCGCAAACTATTCTATAATGCTCACATACGTTCTCATATTGATTACGCGTCAACGGTGTGGGATGGATGCAGTGAAGTCCACTTGAAGAGACTCAACTCGTTACACAGAAGGGCAGCAAAGTTAATCCTTCCTGACCCACGACTCACAACAGAAGAAAAACTCGCCAAAATAGGATTTCTGCCGCTGCAAGACCACTTCAAATACAATAAGGCTATTTTTATGTTCAAAGTGTGGAAACAGAAAATACCAGAATATGTCACAACTCTTTTCTCTAAGTCGGAATCTAGGCTTGGTAATATTAGGCAACTTTTTTTAGTCCCCAAAACAAGAATTGATATATACAAATCTAGTTTGTCATTCGCGGGAACGCAGACTTGGAACACGCTTCCTGATTATGTAAAATCCGCTTCCTCTCTAGCCCGTTTCAAAATCAGTCTCTTCAAGTACTTCTCGAAGCAGTCGTAATTGTTACGTTGTGAAATATTTACTGCCCTGTACATCTGATTATGTATGCTCCCAATTACAAACTCTGTGTGTGCCTGTGTGATGGTGTGTGTGTGTGTGTGTGTGTGTGTGTGTGTGTGTGTGTGTGTGTGTGTGTGTGTGTGTGTGTGTGTGTGTCAGTTCAGGTGTGTGAGATGGTCATGGGACTTTCTTTCCCTAAACTAGCAATGTTTTTGTTTCATTTACATTTAACTATATACTTAGTTTTTTTTTGTATTTTGTCTCGTATTTTTGTAGCAACGGCAGGTTTGAAAAATGGCTATGTCTATGACGATGTCAATGCCTCAACCGTTGATAAATAAAGCTTCATTGAATCATTGAATCATTGAATATCTCTCTCTCTCTCTCTAATAATAATAATAATTACGGTATTTATAATGCGCTTATCTTATAATAATTATAACTCTAAGCGCACACTCACAACTCGCGCACGCATGCGCACGCTTTAGACAATGACTCACGTACCACAAACAGTGAAATACATTACGACGGTCAGCTTGGGGTGGGGAGTGCGGTGATATAGTGCTAAAACTGTTGAAAGAGGTGAGTTTTGAGGGCGGACTGGAAGGAGGAGAGAGAGTGTTTCTGACGGAGAGAGAGTGGGAGAGTGTTCCAGATGGATGGACCGTAGACGGAGAAGGAGCGGGGACCGAAAGTGTTAAGTTTGGTGCGAGGGATGTGGAGGCGGAGAGGGTCGGAGGCAGAGCGGAGGGAGCGGGAAGGTGTGTAGGGGTGAAGTAAGTTGGAGAGATAGGCAGGAGCGCAGTTGTTCAGGGATTTGTAGCAGAGAGACAGAACTTTGTATTGGATGCGTTGGGGGATGGGGAGCCAGTGAAGGAGTTTGAGCAGGGGTGTGATGTGGTCGGATTTTTTCTTTCTGAGGACGAGGCGGGCAGCATTGTTCTGGACGCGTTGGAGAGTGAAGATGGTGGATTGAGGGAGACCGGAAAGGAGAGAGTTGCAATAGTCGATGCGAGATAAGATGAGAGAGACAGCAAGTTTGGTGGCAGCTTCGGTAGTGAGGTATTTTCTGATCTGACTGATGCGGCGAAGGTGGAAATAGCATGCCTGGGTCGTGGCGGAGACGAAGTTGGTCATGGACAGAGAGGAATCGAGGATGACGCCGAGGTTCTTGGCCGAGTCAGAGAGGGAGATGGGGGTGCTATCGAGTTGAAGGTGGAGAGAGGGAGGGAGCTGGGAGAGTTTTTGGCGAGTGCCTACCAGCATGGCTTCCGTTTTGTCATCGTTCAGTTTCAGCTTGTTTGCTGTCATCCAGTTTTTCACGTCTTTGTAGCAGTCAGCCGTGCGAGTCAGTAGTGACTGAGTGTTGTCGAGTTTGTCTTTGTCTTGCAGTTGTGAGTCGTCAGCGTAGAGGTGGTGGTGTATGCGGTGAGACTGGATGATGTTGGACAGAGGAGAGGTGTAGAGTGTGAAAAGGACCGGGCCCAGGACGGACCCCTGTGGAACTCCGCATGAGAGCGTTACCGGGTTGGAAGAGACGCCGTTGATGGTGACGGACTGCTCTCTCTCTCTCTCTCTCTCTCTCTCTCTCTCTCTCTCTCTCTCTCTCTCTCTCTCTCTCTCTCTCTCTCTTCCTTTTCATTTATTATTTGGACTACTTAGCTCTGTCTATGTGTGAAGGGGGGGGGGGGAGCGGGTGGAGTGGGGGGGGGTTGCCTGTGAGTCTATGAGTATGTCTGTCTATGTGAACAGTGTTGTCATCTGTTTGCAAGTATTATGTTTACTTATATGTATGTATATTTGTAGTTAGTCTTGTAGTTGCTAGCAACGGCAGGTTTGTAAAATGGCTGTGTCGATGACGATGTCAATGCCTAAACCGTTGTAAAATAAAGTTTCATTGATTCATTGATTCTCTCTCTCTCTCTCTCTCTCTCTCTCTCTCTCTCTCTCTCTCTCTCTCTCTCTCTCTCTCTCTCTCTCTCTCTCTCTCTCTCTCTCTCTCTCTCATTCCAACTCCATGTCCCTGAATCCGTCAAAATCAGAATGCATGGTTATAACCACACGTCAAAAGCACCAGCTATGCCCGCTCTCTCTTAGTCTGTCTATAAACGGCAGCCCAATTGAGCAAGTATCACACCACCGCCTCTTGGGGGTCACTATAGATGATCAGCTTAAATGGCAACTGCATATTAATAATGTGTGCAAAAGGGTTTCCAGAAGCCTGTATATGTTGTCAAAATTGAAAACAATTACTGACACAGATACGCGTCTTCTTTTCTACAATGCTCATGTCAAGTCGCACATAGACTATGCATCAACAGTTTGGGATGGTTCTAGTGATGTACATTTGAAGAGGCTGAACTCCCTACATAGGAGAGCTGCTAAGCTTATATTTCCCGATCCCGAACTCTCAACTGACGAAAAGCTTAAAACTTTAAAAATTCTCCCTCTATCCCAGCACTTTCAGTTCAATAAAGGTGTATTGATGTACAAGCTGTACAAGCAATCATGTCCACTGTACTTGAGTTCTTTTTTCTCAGAACGGACATCTGTAGCTTCTAGACATGGACAACAATTCAAAGTACCCCTGCCGTGTATTGATTTATTCAAAACCAGCTTGTCATTCCCGGGAAGTTCATTCTGGAATTCTATTCCTGCAGAAATTAGAAACCCAAAGACGCTCACCTCATATAGGGACAGCCTCTTCAAACACCTAGAATCTCTGACGTAATCAAATCATTACAGTATTGGGATAACTTGCACGTGTGTTCAGATGTGTACATGTGCGTGTGTGTGAGTTTGTGTGTGTGTGTGTGTATGTATGTGTGTGTGTGTGTGTGTGTGTGTGTGTGTGTGTGTGTGTGGATGTGTGAGAGAGAGAGAGAGAGAGAGAGAGAGAGAGAGAGAGAGAGAGAGAGAGAGAGAGAGAGAGAGAGAGAAAGAGAGAGAGAGAGAGAGAGTCCCTTTTTCCCATAGCCGTACCATAATATTTGAATGCCAAAGAGTACCTTTGAATACTGCATGTACTGTGTATAATGTTTTTGCCTTCATATGTGTGTGCTTGATATGTTGGGCGTGCGCTCGCGTATGTGTGTGTGTGTGTGTGTGTGTACTGTATGTGTGACTCTGTGTGTGTGTGTGTGTGTGTGTGTGTGTGTGTGCGCGCGCGCGCGTGCGTGCGTGCATGCTGTGTGTGTGTGTATGTGTGTGTGTGTCGGCGTGAGAGAGAGAGAGAGAGAGAGAGGGGGGTGGGGTGGGGAGAGATAGCAACTGCATTCATATTTGCCCTTGCTGTATGAACTTTAATGTACTTAATGATTCTTTGTTTATTGCTTTACTTTGTATTTTTACTCATTTTATATTTTTGTGCGTACGCGTATGCGGGTAGGTATGTCTGGTGTGCGTGTCCGAGAGCGTGTGTTTGTTTTTGTGCGTATGTGCCTGAGTGCGTGCGTGTGTAAGTGTGTGTGTGTGTGTGTGTGTGTGTGTGTGTGTGTGTGTGTGTGTAGTGTTCGTGCGTGTGTGCATGCGTACTGAATTGCGGTGTACATGTGTGTGTGTGTGTGTGTGTGTGTGTGTGTGTGTGTGTGTGCGTGCGTGCATGCGCGGGTTGCGATGTGCATGCGTGCGTACCTGAGTGCGTGTGTGGGTATGTGTGTGTGTATGTGCGTGGTGTGTGCGTGCGTGCGTGAGCGAATGCAGCAGTGCATGCAGCAGTGTGTGGTATGTGTATGTTTACATGTCTATGTCACTTATGTAGTAGATGTAGCAACGGCAAGTTTGAAAACTGGTCTTGTTACCAATAACTTCTACCGTTGGAAAATAAAGGTTCATTGTTCATTGTTCATTGTTCATTGTTCTCTCTCTCACTGCCATGGCGTCAAACATAAAGCGCAGTGCTCACTGGACTCATTACGAAGCTAAAGAATTAGTTGCCCTCTGGGCAGAAGAAGAAACAAAGTCAAAGTCAAAAGGCTTGCGAATGGGTGCCTGATAGGCGGGGGCAGGGGATCTAACTGTTTGTCTGTCCAGCGCTGAGTGATTCCCCTTGGTTTGTGTACAATTCTGCCAGCGCTAGCCTCACCTATCTGGTTTGTGAGTATCTATAACTCGAGGCAAATTTGTATCGTTACATTGTTGTGTAATGTTCTGTGCATTTACTGTGGGAAATCAGTGTATTTACCCGACCACATATGCACCTTCGTATTTGTGTATGTATGTTTTTCCTGCCTGCTTCCTAAGTTCCGGAGAAAGACATGGGTTATATAAGAGACCTGATGCATTCTTTTGATGATGCAAATGATCGTCTTGTTCTATACCTGCGTATTTCTCTGTGGGCTGGCGAATGGGTGCCTGATAGGCGGGGGCGGGGGATCTAACTGTTTGTCTGTCCAGCGCTCAGTGATTCCCCTTGGTTTGTGTAAAAGTCAAAACGCCTTTTATGTACAGGTCTCGGGTGTTACCCTGCACACACACACACACACACACACACACACACACACACACACACACACACACACACACACACACACACACACACACACGCTCATGTTAAATTTAATTGCTTGTACTTCAATTTTTCTGTCTCCAAATATTTCAAAATGTTTTATTTATTTTGAAAACTATATACATCATTTTAACATTAATTTTGGATGGATGGATGGATGGATGGATGGATGGATGGATGGATGGATGGATGGATGGATGGATGGATGGATGGATGGAAGGATGGATGGATGGAAAGCGAGAGATGTTGCTGGCTTGATGTGGATATTTTCAACTGCGGGTTGACTGACTCATTAAACCTGTCTTCAGTTCTTTGTTTTCTCCCGTTCTTTGGCTTTACGTCCCACTGACTACCCTGAATGCATGTCTTTTGTTTTCTTGTCCACAGAGCCCTTCAGCTCCATGCAACAGGGGTCTTTGCTTTTTCACATCCTGCGTAAACTGTGTCATACAGCCCCGATATTGCAATTTGAAGGCAAAAATAAAAAGGACATTTCTGTGAATAGCAAGATTTGATTGTATTACATGGATGGATGAATGGATGGATGGAAGGATAGATTGATTGAAGTTCGGTGAGTTTATTTTTAAAGCGCTTAACTCATTCAGCCCGGCGCACGTATGTCCCAAATTTTGGAGGCGTCATCTAACGACTATGCACCTGTTGCAGGGGATGGATAGACCATGATAAATTCAAGGGTAGTGCCAGATGAGCTTGGCGCCGACAGGCGCCAAGCTCATCTGGCACAACCCTTGAATTAACATGGTCGTTCCATCTCCTGTTGTAGTGCGTCAGGACTGAACGGGTAAAGTATGCTAAGTTAAATTGGCTCGCTATTACATGCTTTATGAAAAAAGCTAGCACGGGCGTGTATCCACATACTGATTTTACAATTATTTCATGAAGCGGCGTTGTAAATTAACGAATTGTAGTGGACTAAATCATCTCAGTACAGCTTCAAGATACATATGGTGAATATCGTTAGCCTGCCCACAAAACTAGGAATGGTTTTACTACAGTCATTTAGAACAGGCTAGCTGAAAACGCAGAGCATGGCTGTTCAATTATGAGTGCCGAAAGCATTATCAGAACGATGACAATACTAAAGTCAATATCATTTGATCCCCTGCATTTTTTTCTTACCTCAGTGCTAATGACCGTAACATATTCTGAAGATCACATGTTTTGGCAGGAGGCCGCATTTAGTGTGACGATGTATAATCAAAACACGAGAGCCATATCAGTCTCAGATTGGCTGTTCGGTGCAAAAATGTCTAGACTTCCCAAATCCGTGGCTGTTTTAACCCTTTAAACATACACTTGGTTTTAAAGATGCAGGCAAGGGAGACTATCTTGTGAAAACACAAAAGTACGAATGCATACTTAACGTCTTTAACACAATCTACCACAGGACCGAAATCCCCACATTTTTAAGTTGCCCTATAACGGACTGTCAATTATAGAGGCAGATCGAGCATGATAGTGCAAGGGTTGTGCTAGAATAGCTTGGCGCCTATGGGCTCGATCCATGTTTTGCTGTGACGTGTCGGGTATGAATGAGTTAAACGATAATAACGAATGTTAGAAGAGCTTGGGCAGGGTAGGCATTGTGTCTAGTGAAGGGCTGGGAACCTAGGGAACATAATGCAGTCATTCATAAAGTATTTTCATGGATTTGAAATCACAGTGCATGTCAGCATTTTAGAGAAGAACTCAACAGAGAAAGAAAGACGCTTAGAAAAGACAGTTACAACACAATGTATTATTATTTCGGATAAATACCCTTTTTCAAAGTAGACAAAGAAACAAAGGTAGAGATCAGTTGCTACTTATCTTATCACACAAGGAATGTGGCAACTGAAAGATGTGCAATAAATCGTGTTGTAACTTAATTTCGTAAATTGTGTTGTAACTGTCTTTTCTAAGTTCTTTCTCCGTTGGGTTCTTCTCTGCATTTTACACGTTTGGCAGTCAACTTTTCGGTCTGGATTGTGAGCACTTTGACCTTAACTCATTCAGTCCCGACACACACAGCAAGATATGGATCGACCATGATAGTTCAAGGGTGGTGGCCGAATAGCTTGGTGCCTATAGGCGCCAAGCTATTCTGGCACCACCCTTGAACTATCATGGTCGATCTGTCTCCTGCAATGTACTGCAGTCCTCAAAGGACAACTCCAAAACGTGGGTATTTCGTACCCGGGACACAATGGGTTAACAAATGTTGCAGAAGAACAAGCTGCGCCAACTAGCACTGAACGGGTCAAGTGAGATGACCATGTCTGTTTTAACAATTTTAGTCAGAATGGCCAGCAGATTCACGAACACTCATAACAAAAGATTTACAAAGAACCACAGTCACACACATGAACACGCACACACTCTTACACCCTCAACTAACACACACTCACGTCACGCCCTTACAGCCTCAAACACAGAGCCGAATTTAGAAGACGGAGATTCAAAGCACAGTTCTGAAGTGTATTTGCACTTGTATTGATGAGGGGCACGTTCAAACACACAAGAGGAAATCGGTCCGTTTAGAGAAAATATGTCTCCAGGCGACTTTCAACTACAGCTACTCAAAGTATCATGCTACAGCCATATAAACTATACAACTACCTATTTTAGACCAAATTCTCTGAGTAAAACCTATCCTGTTAAACAGTTAACTCATTCGCGGCCACCCGCATCCGGATGCTGCTTGCCGCGAAAGAGTTAACCGCATTTTAATCCCCTGTCCACTTTCTCCCTCACTGAGTCCCGCGGGGGAGGGGGGGGGGGTGGTGGTGGTGGGGGTCCTCCTGGCTGAATCCCAAACATGACGAAGTGTGGCCTCGAAATATGCATGGCACAAAAATGCTCATGTTTAATGCTATCACTCGTCATGCACCTCGCGCTGGGACCATATGGCGTTGAGGCGCGTCCCCTGGATGATGGATAGGGGGTCCCTCGTGAGAGGGGTGCACCGAATGAAATAAGGTGCCGTGAACCAACATGGTCTAAGGGAAGGTGACCCCGACAGAAAACCCTTGGTCCTCCTAGTAACGGGGTTGGGCGTGGGGGTAGCTTCCCCACCCTGCAAGTAAGGAAATAGCTACAAAAACGCCGACGAAAAGACAAACAGCAATTCCTTTCCTGGAGGAGGAAGGTTCTTCTACCAGAAGATTTATGACGTCCTGTGGTGAAAGCCGGAAGTCTTCGGAAGCCACAGGACCGAGCCGCCTCTCTCTATCCAGGGACACAACCATGGGCACATGGAATGTCAAGACCATGTACCAGAGCTGCAAGGCCGCCCAGATAGCAGCGGAAATGCAAAAGTACAACCTTTCCCTGCTAGGTATCAGTGAAGCCAGATGGACGCAGTATGGCCAGAAAAGGCTGTTAAGTGGGGAGATGATTCTGTATTCAGGTCATGAAGAGGAGAATGCCCCCCCCCCCCCCCCCATACAGAAGGAGTAGCATTCATGCTGTCACCAGTGGCGCAGAGAGCGCTGATGGGCTGGGAACTTCTTGGGCCAAGAATTATCACAGCAGCCTTTAGAACCAAGAAAAAGATCAAGCTGAACGTCATCCAGTGTTATGCGCCCACTAATGACAGTGACGAGGAAGAGAAACAAGAGTTCTACGACCGACTCCAGAGTGCTGTGGACAAATGTGCGGAGCGATACATAACCATCGTCATGGGCGATTTTAATGCCAAAATAGGGGAGGACAACACCGGATACTAAGAGGTGATGGGGAGACAGGGACTAGGGGAGATGAGTGAGAACGGGGAGAGGTTTGTAGACTTTTGTGCTCTAAACAGACTTGTCATTGGAGGCAGCATCTTCCCAAACAGAAGAATACACAAAGCAACTTGGGTCTCACCTGACCATACTACAGAGAACCAAATAGACCATATCTGCATCAGCAAGAAATTTAGAAGATCCCTGCAAGATGTTCGAGTGAGGAGGGGAGAAGATGTCGCCTCAGACCACCATCTGCTTACCTTAAAGGGGCACGACCGACCTTTTTTAATGCTTCAGTTCGCAAAAAGCTTTTACTGGGCTTCAGTATACATACCCACTTAGAAAGTGACCACCCTATTGTCCCACCAAATGCTTTCTTTCGTCCGTTCAAAGCGAAAGAGGCCACCGGAATCGTGCGGCTGGACCCGGTCAAAAGATTATAGACGAGCTGACGTCATAACTATTCTATACAACCTTAGATCATCTGCATAATTATAACCAATCAGAGACAAGATGTCGGATGAACCAGCGAAAAAAAACAGAACGTATCAGTCGACTCGCGCCGGCCGACAATGACAGACTCGTAATTGAAGAGAAGAAAGAGAAAGAGAGACAAGATACCCCTAAGTAGAATTGACAACGGACAAGGGAATATAGAGCTTGGCTTGACCGCCCATCCGGAATTTGTCGCTTTTTTGCTATGTGAAACAGTAAGTAATCCGGTTACGATCTTTGTCGATCTTCCTATAGTTTCACGAGCGCTAGAGACTGAGAATTCATCTTCAGTAGAATTTATCTCTTACTGATTTTGCAAGATTTTAAACCTGTTTTATCATGAAGTTACGAGCTAGTTCATCAGATTTTATGCTGCAAGGATCAGACAACTACGGCCTGTGTGTCAACATTGCGGCACCGGCTGCCGACATCGATGGTCGTGACACGTTTTTGTCTGTGCGGGCTCTCATTCACTCGATTCACAGACTGAGAGGTAGTGTTTCTGCTGCGATGGTGCATTTGTCGTTTTCAGAGATGCTTTCAGTTACGTAGACTTCGATGTGTGTGATGTGAAACTAAAATGCAGAAATGGGTATAAGTGGGTGAAACACCAATGTTCTGTTTCGTGACGCTGGCTCAGTCGCCGGCTTGGCGCGGAGACCAGAGTCAAAGAACTTGAAGCCACGCCCACAGCACGATTGCCCGTTACTCAGGGTAGCAGGTCAAGCGAAACCTGCATTGATTTTGACAGCATAGCGAACAAGTGGAAAATTTATTTTACATTCTCGTGGAAAATTATGTCAAAGGGATGCCGGAGAACATCAGTACATGTCTACACTGACGCGTGTGTACCCACTCGACAACGATGACCGCCTCCGTCGTCTGCAGTATCGATTGATCAGGTTCTGCCTTGTGACGTGGGCTAGTTAATATGCACAAATTCAAAACGAGGCCGATGCAGACGATAATTTGCACTCTCGGGTACAAAAACAACACACCCATCAAACGATGAATTTCGACATTTGGCATTGTATTTACATCATAAAGCTCTAAGTTAGTACACAAAGGACCCATACATAATACTGTCAGCAGTATCTGTTGCAGACAGTTTTCCGACTGTGTTGAGATGATTAAACCTGGGGAGAATCGCTTTAAGACTAAAGCTCAAGTTAAAGAAAAGCCGCACAGTGACAACAAGAAGACAGCGCTATAATGTAGGCCTTCTGAGAGAGACTGGAGTGAGAGAAGAGTTCAAACTGATGCTGTCCAACCGGTTTCAAGCGCTAGAGGAGCTAGTAAATGAAGAGGAGGCGGTCACCACAGAGCAGCAGTGGAAGGCAGTTAGAGAGGCGCTGAACTCAACCTGCAAAGACACTTTAGGGTTCAGGAAACACCATCACAAGGACTGGCTGTCGGCACAGACCTTGAAGAAGATATAAGTGAGGAAGCAGAAGAAAGCAGTTGTCAACAACAGTCGCACGAGAGCAGCCAAAGCAAGGGCACAGGAGGAATACTCGGAAGCCAACCACGAGGAGAAGAGGAGTATCAGGGCAGACAAGAGAGCCTACACATACAGCCTGGCAGCAGAGGCAGAAAAGGCAGCAGGCAGCGGCAACATGAAACAGCTCTACAACATTATCAGAAGATTGTCGGGCAAGTATGGCCATACAGTAAAGGACAAAGAAGTAAAAGACAAAGAAGGCAAGCCTATTGCAGACAGAGTAGACCAACTCGACAGATGGGCCGAGTATTTTGAAGAGTTACTGAACAGACGCAGCCCACTCGACCCCCCAGACATCCAGCCAGCAGAGACCGACCTAACCATCAGCTGTGACAGACCCAGCCGGGAAGAGATCAGAAGAGCAGTGGCATGTTTGAAGAACGGCAAAGCAGCAGGGCCAGATGGCATCCCAGCGGAGTCTCTGAAAGCAGACCTAGAGACAACAGTAGAGATGCTGTACCCACTGTTTGGAAAGATCTGGGAAGAGGAGGTGATGCCGGCTGACTGGAAGGATGGGTACCTAATCAAGCTTCCCAAGAAAGGCGACCTCAGCAAGTTCTCCAACTACAGATGAATCACCTTGCTGTCAGTACCAGGAAAAGTCTTCAACAGGATCATCCTGGAGAGAATGAAGAGCTCCGTTGACCCCCAGCTGAGAGACCAGCAAGCAGGATTCAAGAAAAACCGATCATGTACAGACCAGATCGCCACTCTCCGCATCATCGTGGAACAGTCTCTGGAGTGGAGCTCCCCGCTGTATGTCAACTTTGTGGATTACGAGAAAGCATTTGACAGCGTGGACCGAGAGACTCTGTGGAAACTCCTACGACACTACGGTGTACCCACAAAGCTCGTCTGCCTGATCAAGAGCAGCTACGATGGCATGGCGTGTCGCGTGATCCACGAAGGGCAGTTCACCAGGGAGCTCCAGGTCAGAACCGGTGTCAGGCAGGGGTGTTTGCTATCTCTGTTCCTCTTCCTACTGGCCATAGACTGGGTCATGAAGAGGACCACAGAGCACAGACGAAGTGGAATACAGTGGACACTGTGGACACAGATTGGCGACCTCGATTTTGCAGACGACTTGTCTTTACTGTCCCACACTTATCAACAAATGCAGGACAAGACCACGAGTCTCGCTGACATCTCGTCCCAAGTGAGCCTCACCATCCACAAACAGAAAACAAAGACAATGAGGCTGAACGCAACCAGGGAAGAACCAGTCTTGCTTGCTGGCACCCGGTTGGAGGAGGTGGAGTCCTTCACCTATCTCGGGAGCACCATAGACAATAAAGGCGGCACTGATGCAGATGTCAGAGCACGAATTGGTAAAGCGAGAGCAGCCTTTCTCCAGTTGAAAAAAATGTGGAGTTCCTGAGAGCTGTCACAACACACCAAAGTCCGGATTTTCAACTCCAACGTAAAAGCAGTTCTCCTATATGGAGCAGAGACTTGGAGATTGACAAAAACCACAGTCAACAGAGTACAGATCTTCATAAACAGTTGCCTTAGAAGAATTTTGAAAATCCACTGGCCAGAGAAGATCAGCAACATCAGTCTCTGGGAGAGAACAGAGCAGATATCAGCAGATAATGAAATTGGGCGAAGAAGATGGGGATGGATTGGTCACAGCCTGAGAAAGCCATCTTCCAGTATCACTAGGCAGGCATTGTCATGGAACCCCCAGGGAAAGAGGAAAAGAGGCAGGCCGAGAAACACCTGGCGTCGAGACCTCCAAGCAGACATCAAGAGACTGGGAACCACATGGAGTAAAATCGAAGGAGAAGCACAGGACAGGAGTTGCTGGCGGTCTCTCGTCGACGGCCTATACCCGGGGAGGGGTGACAGGCGTAAGTAAGTAAGTAAACTCGTCATGCTAAAGAACATAAACTATTGCGGTCCAGATAGCTTATCATTGTCAGAATCTATGTCCGATATTAGAGACTTTAATCACTCTCGATCCTAAGGAGTGCTAATAGAAACTAAGTCCGAAATCAGAAATAAAGCCGGGTCAACTCTGTGGGGTTAACTACTTTTTAGTTCCTGGGGTCACGCTGAGTCACAGGGTGAGTGTTTCTCTTTTTTTTCTGGGGCATATGCTTTTGTCTACACTTGGCCTATTCACCTGTATTTCTCTACTGTCTGCTCTGCCTGTGGTCCCTAATATTGGATGTGTGTTGCTAAATGGTCTGCTGCACCAAAGAGACGATTTAGTTGTGTGTTTGAGGTTAATGCGGTTTTTTTTACACATCATTTCCCTCTACATATTTATTTAATTGTAATGATTTTCTGTTCTTTTTTGTTGTAAACTCTTGGCTTGACTTCGCGAACGAAGATTTTACAGGAGTTGCCCACGACGTCTGCAGGCTTGTTCGTGGCTGCGGAGGCCAATCCGGGACAGGCAGGTTCGACCGCAGTGGCTGCAGGGGAAGGTATGGCCAGGGTTCTGAGTTGCGGCATCTCTTTTTTTTTCTCCTGAGCCGCTTGTCCTTAAGGCTAGCTCTGCGAGAGTCCTCAAAGGAGACAGCTGCCTTGTAAATGGTGGAGCGCCAGGTGTCACGGTCCACAGCAAGCGAGGACCACTGGTGGTGGTCGATTTGGCAGGCACTAAGTGACTTCTTGAGACAGTCTTTGTATCTCTTCTTTGGCGCCCCTCTGTCACGGTGTCCAGTAGCAAGCTCGCCGAACAGGGTGATCTTTGGTAGGCGATGATCCTCCATCCTGGAGACATGCCCCGCCCAGCGGAGCTGTGTCCGCAGCAGCAAGGCCTCGATGCTCACAGTTTCAGCCTGTTCAAGGACCTCGACGTTGGTGACATAGTCACTCCAGTGAATGCCCAGGATGGTACGCAGGCAGCGCTGGTGGAAACGTTCGAGGAGTCGTAGTTGGCTGCGGTAGAGGGCCCAGGACTCGGAACCATACAGCAGGGTGGTGAGGACCACAGCTCTGTACACGCTGATCTTGGTGCCTGTTTTCAGCTGTTGATTGTGCCACACCCGCTAGAAAAGTCGCCCGAAAGCGCTGTTCGCTTTTGCCAGCCTGCTGTCAAGCTGTTGTAAACTAGGGTACGATAAATTAGCATGAATGCGCAGTGTCTCAGGTTAATTTGGCATATTAGACCGGCTACAACCAACCAGTTAGAAATAAACCTTTAGCTGTCCTAAGCGGTTGTTGCCAGAAACTAAGTCGGAAAATAGAAACACACTCTCGCGAGCAGGTGTCAGATGCAGTCAGATGCTGAGTCCGAAAATAGAGACTTAAACTTTGGCTATCCTAAACCCATGAAGGAACGTACTTGTTTGAAGGATTACAGACAACCAGGAGTTTGGAAAGGTCAGCCATTTCCGCATCGAACAGTCAAACTGAGACCGACCTGTAATCGCGGGTTTTGATTTTACGCTGTTACAAAAAATATAGCCTCGTGCCATAGCATTTGTTCTACAAAATCTTTGACGGTCATTAGCACTGAGAACAGAATACCCATGCAGGGGCTCTAAGAATATATATATATTTGTTTAGTATTATCATCATTCTGGAAAACTTTTGCTCACCCAAAATTTAACATCCATCTAGCGTTTTCCGCTAACCTGTTCTAAATGACTGTAGTATCCATTCCTAAATTTGTGGGCAGGCTCACAAAATTTACTATGTGTATCTTGAAACTGTATTGGGATGACGTATTCATTATGATTCGTTTATTTATCTCACAGTTTCATGTACTAATTATAAGATCAATATGTGCATAAATGCCGCGCGTGCCAGCTTTTTCATAAAGCATGCCAGTTTAGCCAGCCTAAACCATCAGGGACGCGACAATGGGATAGAACCCCACACTTCCTTTGCAAGAATACAAGACGTTATACAGTGATGCAATAATGTAAAGGTAATCGAAAACGTCACTTGTGCCACCAGCTTCAGGTGACGAGCGAAGACGGACCTCGCTCTCACCGACCCGGTCCCACTTATTCACAGACTATCCACTCCGAGTAGCCTCCCCCATCCCACGGATGAGGGTGACGCTCTTCACCAACACCACCGCCGTCACTTCATCTGATGATGCCACAGGCAGGATTCGTGTTATTTGAAATCCATATCGGCTGAAAAAATTGCGTCAAGAACAGTTTCAAAACTCTTTAACCCCAAAGTAACCAAAACGTGACGCGCAGTAGGAGCAGTAGGCCTACAATTTCCGTTTGGAGAAAAGAATGGTTGCGGCGTTACCAACGTTTACAATGTGGTGAACATGGAGATTTACAGCAAACCTTTTTTTTACTTTTATTTATTTTGATAGTTAATTTAACTCATTCTACCCCAACACCGAAATCCCCAAATTTTGCCGTTGTCCTCTGAAGACTGCATTGCAGTGCAGGACACAGATCGACCGTGATAGTTCAAGGGTGATGCCAGAATAGCTTGGCGCCCACAGGTGCCAAGCTATTCTGCCATCACCCTTGAACTATCAGGGTCGATCCTTATCTTGCTGTAGTGTGTCTGGGGTAGAATGAGTTAATAAACCTATCGTCTGTTCTTCTGCATGTGCAGTATGGTGTAATACTAGAAGAATTTGAAGTTAGAATTCCGAAACATATTCGAAACATATTGTAGTTTCGGAGTTTATGGAGATAGCTGTTTTGAGACAAGCTTCATGTTCGCCACTGATTTGTCTTGTGTTCTGAAACGCCTCGAACGACACATATTGTAGGAAGGTTACAAAGTAAAGTAGGTTATAGCACTGTCAGGGGAGAGAACTGTGCATGATCGACCAGTGATCATAGATCTACTGTGGCCAAAGCACAAAAAAGAGATAGGAAAGAGAGGGGCGCTAAGAGAGTGACTGAAAGCAATGCATATGGAAGCCACCCCCCCCCCCCCCCGAAGGGGGGCGTATCACATATCCACTGTTCCAGCCACTGTATCTGGACCCCCCTTGGGGGACCTAGATTTAAATTTCCATGCACTGAGTGGCAGGAACAGTGGATATGTGATACGCCCCCCTTCGGGGGGGCTTCCATATGCATTGCTTTCAGTCACTCTTTTAGAGCCTCTCTTTCCTATCTTTTTTTTTTTTTTTGTGCTTTGGCCACAGTAGATCTATGATCACTGTTCGATCATGCACATTTCTCTCCCCTGACAGTGCTATAACCTACTTTACTTTGTAACCTTCCTAAAATATTAGCACTGGCAGTCTCCCCTTTTCTTTTCATTTATGACACATATTGTAGTTTCGGAGTTTATGGAGATAGCTGTTTTGAGACAAGCTTCATTTTCGCCACTGACTTGTCTTGTGTTCTGAAACGCCTCGAACGACACACATTTATCCGAGTGTGTTGCACTACTGTCAAATTTTGCAACGGAAATATCAAAGTGTAATTTGTAGTTTAAAAAAAAATTGCAGACATGTTTCTATTCTATGCGTAATAATGAGTATTTGCACGTGCAACAAATCTCACGTTTGCCGATTTCGATAAGTTTGCTCAGTAAGTAGGCCTACCGTGAATTATGCCCACATCCGCCCCACAGTCCCCTTGAATAAAGAACATCAGCTCATCCATCATCACCATCCATCACCCTGTTTTAAAGCCATTTCTTGTCTTTATATTTCCACCTCCCGGTGCGTTGGGAGAGACGTAAGAGGATGCCCGACGTCCGACACGAACCAGACAATGGTGTCACATCCGGAGGTATTTTTAACCAATGACCCCTCCCCCCCCCCCCAACCCAACCCCACCCCCTCCACTATCCAGCACACCGAGGGCCCCCTGTTCGCCGTAGGTTCAGTAGCAAAACAATCTTCGGGCCCACGACGGCAGCAGTGGGCCCGGGGACCTTTTCGTCTGGTTTGATGTCGTCACGCGCACAGCCGTACGCGGGCCCACTGCGGCCGTCGTGCGCCCGTGGTCCTTTTCCTTACTGGGTTGATGCCGTCATGCACGCCGGCCATGACGCGCGTTTTAGAGTCACCTAATTTATATTTCCGTTCTGTTCGCTCAAGAAGTAATATGCGCCTTCTGATAATCTCCATTTACAAATACAAAACCAGAGACTGTTGTGTTCATTTCTGCAATGCTGTTGAGCATTCTGTCCCTGCCGATATCAGACACGCTGAATTATTGTGTTAATCTTCTGTCAAAACAATGCTTGGTCAGCTCTTTTCGTATTTGCAGCTCTGGTGTGTGTGTGTGTAGGTGTGTGTATGTGTGTGTGCGTGTGTGTGTGTGTGTGTGTGTGTGTGTGTGTGTGTGCGATGGTGTGTGTGTGTTTGTGTATGTGTTTGTTTGTGTGTTTGTTTGTGTGTGCTTGTTTGTGCTTTCGTGCGTGCGCTCGCGCGCACACTCGCGCGCGTCTGTTTGTGTGTGTGTGTGTTTGTGTTCGTTCGTGCATGCGCTCGCGAGCACACTCGTGCGTGTGTGTGTGTGTGTGTGTGTGTGTGTGTGTGTGTGTGTGTGTGTGTGTGTGTGTGTGTGTGTGTGTGTGTGTGTGTGTGTGTGTGTGTGTGTGTGTGTGTGTGTGTTTCCGCAAATCACTCCCTCAACACCACGGTTTTTTTCAATTCACTTATTTTAAAAAAATATTCTGCAACGTTCCGCAGCTTTTGAACTGATTATAGTCAATGAATCATTAACTTCATCTGAGTATAGTTGATAATTGTGCAACTCAGGATGCTCAGCATATTTAAGCCCTGGCAGTTCTGTAAAAATGGCGCTAAAGTTCAACCCATCCATCCATTCATCCACCAACCGTCCGTCCGTTCGTCCGTCCAACCATGTAAGACAGTGAAATCTTGTTTTTCACTTTTTTATTTTGCTTTCACATTGCAATATCTGGGATGTGATGCACAAGGTCACAAGGTCACTCAGTTCGGAGGCCGTGTAGCACCCGTTACACGTACGTGGAGGGCTCTGTGGACAACAAAACATAAAAGATGTACTCAGGATAGTCAGTGGGATGTAAAGATAAAAGAAAACTGAAGACAATGATTCAATGATTCAATGAAGCTTTATTTATCAACGGTTGAGGCATTGACATCGTCATAGACATAGCCATTTTTCAAACCTGCCGTTGCTACAAAACTACGAGACAAAATACAAAAAAACTAAGTATATAATTAAATGTAAATGAAACAAAAACATTGCTAATTTAGGGAAAGAAAGTCCCATGACGATCTCACACACCTAAACTGACACACACACACACCATCACACACGCACACATAGAGTTTGTAATTGGGAGCATACATAATCAGGGTATACAGGGCAGTATATATTTCACAACGTAATCATTACGACTGCTTCGAGAAGTACTTGAAGAGACTGATTTTGAAAGGGGCTAGAGAGGAAGCGGATTTTACATAATCAGGAAGCGTGTTCCAAGTCTGCGTTCCCGAGAATGACAAACTAGATTTATATATATCAATTCTTGTTTTGGGGATTAAGAAAGGTTGCCTAATATTACCAAGGCTAGATTCCGACTTAGAGAAAAGAGTTGTGATATATTCTGGTATTTTCAAACAGATTAGTGAGCCAGTCAACTCGCCAATCAAACCATCCATCCACCTCTCAAACCTCGCAGTCCATCTATCCATGCATTCATTCATTCATCCATGCATCCATCCATGCATCCACCCATCCATCCATCCATCCATCCATCTTCTTTCAAATAATAATAACTGAACACCAAAATGTAAAAGAAGATGGAATGAACCATCCCACACAGTCTCTTCTATAAACCTATGAGCTTGCATGCATTTCCCACGATTTGCACAATACAACCGCCGAAATCATAGCAAAGATAGAGACTGTATTCCTAACTAAATCAAATTGTCTGTGTGTGTGTGTGTGTGTGTGTGTGTGTGTGTCTGTGTGTGTGTGTGTGTGTGTGTGTGTGTGTGTGTGTGTGTGTGTGTGTGTGTGTGTGTGTGCATTGCGTCAATTCAGGAACATTGTATAACACTGACGTATCTTGCAGCTTGTGCCAGATAAGACTTTAAAAAAAAACGATAAAATTATAAATTATTATTGTGAAACATGTATCACATACAAAACTTGGAATGTGACAATATTTCACATATATGTTTGGTGTTTCTTTTGACGAATAACAGAACCATGAAAGAAACGTTTCGTTCGCCAGTGCGTGACATAATATACGTTTTACCTGTTAGTGTGCGACGTATTTTCAGCTACGTTTCGACTGTCCGTGTACAAAAGATTTAAAATTGACTGTGACAGGGCAGGCGTTAATCCACCAATATAGTGGTTCACAATGTTATCTAGGGTCTTTAGTTCGTATTTCACACCATTAACCCCGTTATAAATTCCCTTTCAAACTATGTTTTATCTGTCCATGTGTGAAAGGTTTAAAGCTACATTTCACCTCTCGCATGACGTGCGGCAAAAGACGTCAGTTTCGTGCTCCAGTCGTTCAGAGTGCAGGACAAAGTCGGCATCACAGGTGGAAATACACGTAGCCAGTGTGATGGAGCTGTCCGCAGCTACCAGGGCATGCACCTCGGTGTCAATGAAGTGAGCTGAAATTATTTTTGAAATAATAAATAAATAAGATTGTTTTAAGGCCATATATTCCTTGTAAAAACATTAATTTCAAATTAACTTCGAACTACTTTAACCCATTCGAGACGTGTCGCCGCGTATGCCGCGTATCCTAGGCAGCACGTCTCGAATGAGTTAAAGCGACCTACTCCAGGCATTGATGGGTTAATAATTCGCAATATCTCCTTTATGCAGTGTCTTAGTTTTGTACTCAAACCAAGGGGAATCACAGCGCTGGACAGACAAACAGTTAGATCCCCTGCCCCTGCAGGGGCAGGGGATCTAACTGTTTGTCTGTCCAGCGCTGTGATTCCCCTTGGTTTTAGTACAATTCTGCCAGCGCTAGCCTCACCTGTCTGGTTTGTGAGTGTCGTAGTTTGTCTTTCAACTCTGCTGGACAAGAAGGCTATCTTCAATCATCAAGCTTGAATGCCGTGGAAAGAAAGACTTCTGCTCTACTTCTCCTTTGTATGCAGGAGAGTTAATTCCGTTACGTTTAAAAGACTGAGGAAAACCTCTGGTACGTGTGTCTACTCAGACGAATTGTGAAAAGAAGGGTAAAAATGTAGGTCTCAGTTAAGGCAAGACGACGTTGATAACCCGTTGTAATGGCGAATTTTAGCAAGCAAAGCCCATCATGCAGCAGATCGCCTTAACTCATCCGAAGCGTGCCTATCCGGATATGCGGCATAAAGCTCAACCGCATGTGGCACGTCTCGAATAAGTTAAATGGCTTCACTGCCAGTGTCCAGAATTGACAGCCCTGAAAGTTGCGCAGATTAAGTGCTGGGGGGGGGGGGGGGATCCTGGTCTGCCTGAGCCTTATCGATAAATACATCAGCTAGCAAGAGGCATAAACATTGACCTCTTCCCCAGGCAAACTGTGAGGGACGTAGATACTCATGACCGACCGCACTTGAGGGAACTCGTGTGGCTCAGGGACCTTTTAGGATGGGTCGCGGTGGAAGGAATTCAATAGCATATGTCCATGACGCCATACGTCGGCAGGCCTCAAGCTCTGACAACTGAAGTAACAAGATAGCAAGATTGGATGAACCATAACCCACAAAGTCCCTTCTATATGAGAGCTGTTCTCGCTGTCAAGGGTCTCTACCTGCTGCCATTGACTTGATTCTGATGTTAAAAAAACTTCTATTGAAAAAGCTTCGCAGATTTCAGAACTCAATTTGCGTCCAATGGAAGTTATAATGAGTTAATGTTTGTCAAGGAGGTCGTTTATTGATAATCATTATTTGGGTTACAACTTATAAACTGTTAGCGTTAACTCACGTCCCGCATGTTACTGGCAACAAACGTATTACATGACTACCTGACCAACTGAAAACAACTCGGTTTTCTCAGGAACAACATGGTTTTTAATACTTTGAAGAGAGAGAGAGAGAGAGAGAGAGAGAGAGAGAGAGAGAGAGAGAGAGAGAGAGAGAGAGAGAGGGAGAGGGAGAGAGAGAGGGAGAGAGAGAGAGAGAGAGGGAGAGAGAGAGAGGGAGAGAGAGAGAGAGAGAGAGAGAGAGAGAGAGAGAGAGAGAGAGAGGGGGGGAGGGAGAGGGAGAGAGAGAGAGAGAGAGAGAGAGAGAGAGAGAGAGAGAGAGAGAGAGAGAGAGAGAGAGAGAGAGAGAGAGAGAGAGAAATGAAATGAAATGAAACTTTATTTCTCAACGGATAAAGTAAAGTTTCATTTCATTCTCTCAGAGAGAGAGAGAGAGAGAGAGAGAGGAGAGAGGAGACGTATTTTGGGCATTAACCCTTTTCATCCTGATACACTATTGCTTCAAGTAAAATTGACTATGATAGTTCTAGGGAGGTGCCAGAATAGTTCGGCGCCTCAGGCACCACGCTATTCTGGCACCACCCTTGAACTAAAATGATTGATCTATCTCCTAATCTGTAATTTGGCCTTCTTAGGACAATAAGCAATTTTTAAAAAGTCAGCCTCATGATGTAATGGATTAAGTACCTTTCAAGGTAGACATATGAAGAAAGGCAACATGCTGCTTATTGCCGGCACTTTTCGAAAGGAAATGAATGTGTCAGTGTCTGTTGAAAAAAACACTGGTTCTCTTTCATATTGTTTTTGTCTTTTAAATATTTCGCTCAGAGAGAGTGAGAAAGACATAGGGGCCCAACTATGGTGACTAAATGCAAAACCCTGAGAGGGGGTGTTGCACACGCGGTGGCGCAGAGGATTTGCATTTAGTCGCCATCGTCGGGGCCGCATTGGAAAGAGTTGTCCAGGACTTACCAAGGGACTCTCCACTTCCAAAAGGATCACGCTGGGCGAAAGCCACAGCACACAGGCCCAACAGAACCAGAGCACACTTCATGTTGAGATGTCCTGTCAGAAAACAAAGCTCCGTAATTCTAGGCTGACTTCGGCCTGAGTTGACCGTACATGGGCTAACTCAAGCCAAAGGACAAGAAGGGAACAAGGACACTTCGTTCACCGAGATTATTGGTTGGTTTGTACGGTTGTTGCTTTGGTTTTGTTGTTGCTATTGTTGTTGTTGTTTTTCTGGGCTTTTTTTGTCGGTGGTGGTAAGTGAAAGTAATAATGTTTTGCTCGTTTTTTCCCCTGAGCAAATTGGCTCAAAGTAATGAGTTCAATTATCTAATTGCTAAACCAACAGAAAATGTCCGCTCGACTGAAAACATTTGAGCTTTACCTACCTAAACCATGCCTGTGATTTTAGATTCTAAGACACTAACCCCTTATATACATGTATTATAAAACAAGAAAGCATCCTTGTGTTTCTGGAGTTAGTGCAATAATTTTTAATATTACAGTTTTCTGTTGTTAAAAAGTATATTCTTTCTTTCAACAGAGTCAAAACAACGGAATAAGAATGAGAATTTTCTGATACTCTTTGCTACTCAGATTGTTGGCATTTAACTCCTTTGCGGCAGAGAAAACGTCAATACCATCCAACTGCAAGAGACATAGATCATCATGAGCTCCGGGACACCGCAGTTGCTCATGCGGACCTAGGCCCCTTATTGAAACCACTCTGTGTCCATGTTTCTTGTACGACTGGAGCTCTTTGGCTTCGAATTTAATTAACAAAGATTCCAGAAACACAACAAGTTAAATGAGGTTGAACAAATTAATGGGAAAGAATCTATAAAGTTTTCAAATGAAATCAAACATTTTCACAACTTTGGATAAATATAAATACTAAAAATAAAATTAACTATGTATATATATATTGTGTGTGTGTGTGTGTGTGTGTGTGTGTGTGTGTGTGTGTGTGTGTGTGTGTGTGTGTGTGTGTGTGTGTGTGTGTGTGTGTGATAAAACCAGCAAAAAGAATTCATCCGAATGAACCCACGCATCTGCGGAGGCACATCAGGATTAATTTCTCCTGCAGCTGAGTGTTTCATTCTGCCGATATAGAAGACATCAATGACATCGTACTTACTGGGAGACTGAAGAACGCAGTGAGAAGATAGTTTAGCAGCAGTCCGAGGGTTCGGAATTTATACTAAAACGGATCTCGCAATTTCCCACTATGGGCGGAAAGCAGACCTTAGTATGACGCAAGTAGAAACAACGGGCAGTATGTGGAACACACGAACATTACATCACCAGCATTATTTTAGGTTTAAAAGGGAGGAAATGCTGGTCGTGATTTAAAAAGACGTACGCCCTTTAGTAACGCGCTTTGTAACAACGTAACAATACCTACAAAGCTCCTGGACACCCCCTGGTATCTCATAGTTCTGTGTTGCTATGTTTGATCTCCAGGTGATCCGTACATGTAACAATTTGTGAAACAACTTATTAAGACGCCACGTGCTTCATAACAATTTCTGACATGGCATTAGTTTTGTAATGAGGCTCCATCAACTTCATAACAGCCAGAATTATTTGACAAAGCACACTGAGATTCCACGAAGTGTCCACGTGCTGCGTTACAATTGATACGTTGTTACAAAGGGCATTATAAAAATGGCACTCCCCTGTCATGATTTGATTATGCACATTTATCTGTTGCAACAACAACTTGACTTTGTGGACAAAGGTCCAGGACGAAAGAAAGATTGCACGTCGAAACGCGAGCAATTGTGACCTACTTTTATGTCCTTTCGCATATGACGCTTTTTCAAAAAATTGCCGAGATTCGTGTCCGGCGACTTTAAATTGCTGTAGTTACGATTTGGGTAGGTATTTTCCCCCAAATTTTATATTCACGGAAACACTGGCCAATGCTTGGCTTCGGAAAATTAAAAATTGGCCAAAGGTATCGTTATTTTGCTTAAATTTAGATGATTCGATGACCTAGAGCGACCAAAAGGTGCGTGTCCCACGTTCCTTCCTGTTACTTTCAATAAGTAATTTTAGTTATTGAAATTTATACAAAATTTATCAAATAATTCACATGTAATCTTTGTGGGATCGCATTTTGATATCTCGAAATCAAAACTGTTTAGTGCCATTTCATATGATTAATTCAGCTAAATGGTCTGTCCCACGGATTTTAGTCCTTGCAGTTACTAGCAACCAAAAGCTGACAAAACTACCTGAATTTGTAGCTGAAAGACATTGAATTTCTTTGAGGATACACGTCGTGTTTCAACTCCACACTATCAAGGCATCAGCTACGTGGTTTGTTGAATGTGCACATAATTAGGTTCATTCAAAACCTGAGAGTTGACATAAATTTGTTTCATGTTTCCTAACTGTTGCTTGCTTCTTTTGTATGTTAATATCAACATTATTTTTTCCTTGTGATGTTGCTGTATTAGGCGCTTGGGGCATGTTCGTGACCAATGACATTAATTCTCTAATAATGCGATTTCGATTTTTTAGACCATGAGAACCCGACGTTTATCTTTCCAGTTACTTTCCATGTCGTAACTGGACTTGGGTAACTGGTATCAGCACTGAATCTTTTCAACATTTTATGAAATTTATGAAATTGCCTTTACATTATGAATGCAGGTCCTTACAGAAAGTCAAGCTAAGATCACAATAAATTCGATCGTATAAGTGGTATATTACAAATACTCCGAGATTGATTTTCCTCTCACTTGGTAACATGACAGAATTATGGAAACAGGATAGAACTAAAACACACACACAGACACACACAGACACACACACACACACACACACACACACACACACACACATGTACATACCTTCTCTCTCTCTCATTCTTACTCCCCTCCCCTCCTCCCCCTATCTATCTATCTCGCTCTTTCTCCTTCTCACACACACACACATACACACACGCACGCACGCAAACACATGCACGCACACACACACACGCACGCACGCACACAAGCATACACACACAAGCTGTGTAATATTAGGTCCTTGAATTGTTCCTCTTAGATGTATGCCCGTTTTAGTGTGTTCCCAACGAATGTAAGGACATTTCGTGTTGTATGATTGAATCCTTTAAAAATGGCCCAACCATCATCAAAATTTCGGTCATTTGACTCTTAGCGTTGATTGATTTAAGTATGTAGTGTTTTGTAGTGTGTGATTTGTTATTTGCTAAGGTTTTTATTTTCTCGTGCGCATTAAAGTTTAAAAGACTATCCCGACGACGGATAGGTCGATGGATCGTCCAAGTTCAATATGCTCGTATGGGCGCATAGACACCCCCTGAATGAAGCATTTCCTTTATTTTCAAGCTTGTACGAAAACCAGCTCGGGGATTGTAGTGTTTACGTACATACGCACACACACACACACACACACACACACACACACACACAAACAAACACACACACACACACACACGCACGCACGCGCGCGTGCACACACACACACACACACAAACAAACACACACACACACACGGCCTTTCGCGCCAAAAGTACGTTCAACAGCAAGGTTAGAAAATACGGTAGACAAAAACTAATATGTTTCTGACTGGATTTCAGCTTTACTCTGTAGTGCCGTCGTATTCATGATTGTTGGTGCTTGTCGGATATTTCGTTTTGAATATTAAAGTGAGATGTTTACGTCTATTTGAATTTTTTTTTTTCAGAATGACCAATAGATTCACAAACACTCACAACAAGCACACACACGTGAAGAACCAAAACACCATCTCGCCCTTACAGCGACAAAAGGTTGCTACCGAAACTCAGAACTTAAACTCTCGCTATCTTAAAACGGTTGCCGCCAGTCCGAAACCTAAACTTTCGCGATCTTAAACGGTTGCTACCAGAACTAAGTTCAAAAATCAGAACGAAAACTATCGCGATTATAAAAGTTTGCAGCCAGAAACAAAGTCAGAAAACGCAGACTATTAGTACTACTAGTATATTTCTGTGGAAAAGTCGTCATTCTTTCGTCATAACTATGTTCCGCGTGGTCTAATTAGAGGACAGCCGAAAGGCCGTTGTCGTATCTTCCCTTAATATGAACTCTCAAATTTCACGGAAAACAGGAATATCAGGTGTTTGCCCAAATAGCTCTGCGGTTCGGAAGCGCGCTGGGAATCGGATGGTCTGTACTCGGTATTTTGACAAAAGCACAGTTTGTGCCGTGTTCTTGTGCAAAATCTCAACATTAAATCACGCCCTGGACCAGTCGAATAAAAAGAGACAAAGCAGACGACTTCGAAGTGCTAGACGTATATTAACAAAAATCTGGTGTAATATTTTTCTCTGCGGCGTATGCAGTGTAGATGGCTCCGTCTCCTTACCTACTGCTCGGTATGCTCACTTGTGTTTTTGACTTTTCAGGCCACACATCAGTTGAAAGGTTGTGGTCGTGGCAATCTAACCTTTGTACAGGACTAGTGTGTAGCTCCTTCTAGGTTTGTACTTTTCTTTTATCACAACTGCACCAGTACTGAGACAATGATAAATGATACAAGCGCGTTTGAGTTGAAGTTAATTCAGTTGTTTTGAAGTTGCCATTCATTTTCAGTGGACACACTTACTCCTTAGTAGGACTCGGTTCAAGGCCGGCATACCTTAGAATATGCACATATTGAGAAACACACACACACATACACACACACACACACACACACACACACACACACACACACACACACACACACACACACACACACACACACACGCAAACACAGAGGAGAGAGACAGAGAGAGATGATGATGAAACGTTTTTATTCAGGATAAAAAGTTTTAGGCATAGCAATGCCTATCTTCCAAACTGTCCTGCTAATCTACACATATAAAAATACATCCGACGAGACATCAAAAGATAAAACATATGTAAGTAAAAAGACCCATCCCCCCCCCCCCCCCCCCCCCGCACACACACACACACACACCACTCAGAGGAAAAAAATTGAAATACACAATTTAAAAATATATATAATTATATACACAGGTATGAATCTGACATGTTAATGCAGACAGTCAAACTATTACATAATCTGCAGCAACAGTAGAAGAGTATTAGGTAATAGGAAACTTGTCACTAACTATACGAATAGTAGCATAAGGGAGCCGAACATACTATTACTTTTGAAGTAAATATTTATGGAGGCGATCTTTGAAGACGCTAATCTTACAAACTGATTTCAGGTGTGGAGGTAACATATTCCACTCTTTAGCGCCTGAAAAAGACAGGCTGGTTTTACAGATGTCTAATCTAATTTTTGGAAGGTGGATCGAGCTATTTCTCGTGTTTTTCCTATTATTGTCGGAAAATAGAGTTTTTAGATAGGGTGGGGCTTTTCCGTGCATGATCTTGTGCAGTAGAACACAGCGATTAAATTCAAACTGTTTCTTCAATGTTAGTAACTTGAGAGATTTTAATTTTTCATCAGTCGAAGTAAGACCGGGAAGTATTAATTTAATGCCCCGACGATACAAGGAATTAACTTTTATCATGTGAACTTCGCTGCATCCATCCCAGACGGTAGAACTGTAGTCACAATGCGTTTTGATATGCGCATGGAAAAAGAGTTTACGGATATCAATATTAACTATATGGCGTAGTTTTGATAACAGGAACACATTTTTGGAGATTGTTTTGCATATAGAGTCAGTATGCGGCTCCCAGCTTAATTGGTTGTCCACTATAACGCCTAATAAGCGATGCCTAGTTATTTGTTCTACAAGCTGGCTATCTAAGGAGAGTGTTAAAGGTGGTAGGCCATGCTGGTGTTTCTGACGTGTAGTAACTAACATGCTCTTTGTCTTTGGATTACTAATAATCAGGTGATTATCACTGCACCAGCCTGCTACTTCATCAAGACTTTGTTGGAGTACCTTATTAATGGTTGCGATATCTTTATCAGATGTGTGTATGGTCGTGTCATCTGCAAACAGATCGCAGTTTGCGTCTAAATGAGATATGCACAGTGGCAGATCATTAATAAATAGATTAAATAATAGGGGCCCTAGAATAGACCCCTGTGGAACACCGCAAGTTACTAAACCATCAGAGGAATATTTGCCATTTAGCAGTACTTCCTGCGTTCTGTCCCTGAGATAGGAAGATATAAAGGAGACAGTATTTGAGTCAATGTGATAGAATGGTAGTTTTTCTTTTAGTAGGATAGAGTGGTTGACAAGAATAAAAGCTTTTTTCAGGTCAAGAAAGATTGTACCTGATACTTTACTGTCATTTATGGCAGAGAGCCATTTATCAATTAAATGATTGAGGGCAGTTTGGCACGAATGTAGAGGTCGAAATCCTGATTCTGCTACAGTTATCAGATGGTTTTGCTCCAAAAAGTTTAGGAGATGAGTATGGATATGTTTCTCGAGCGGTTTTGAAATACAGGATAATATGCAAATGGGTCTGTACTCGATTAGGTTGCATAAATCTTTGCTTGTAGGAAGAGGGATTACCTTCGCTATTTTTAGCTCGTCGGGAAAAATGTTATGTCTGATCGATAAATTATAAATAAAGGTCAGGGATTCGACGACGTAGGGCAGAGATAGTTTTAAAATTTGACTATTAATACCATCTGGACCGCAAGACGATTTGTTCTTTAAACTGGAAATAGATTTGCCTACATCTAGGACAGTCATAAGCGGTACTAAAAATGGGCGGAAGGCTCTCTGTTGACTATGGTGACGTAGCTGATGAGAGCAAGTGTAGTTTACAGGGTTAGGTGAATTTGACTTCGCCAGAGTTGCAAACAGTTATGAAGTGAGCGTTGAACGCATCAGCAGTAAGATCGGGCGGAATATTAGGCGATCGTTTACTGTTACCTTTGGTGAAATTGTTTATTACTTGCCAGACTGAACGGATGTCTTGACGGCAATAACTTGTTCTGCATTTTGCCTCTGTGCTTTACGAACTAGAGATTTGACATGGTTTCGCTGCTTCTTGTATTCAGTAAATTTCTTGTCTCGTTTTAATTTATCTCTTACTTCCATTGCTTGTTTTATCTCACCAGAGAGCAATTTTGGCATAACAGGATATTTGACGCGTTTGATGCGCTTATGCGCGTGTCTATCCAGAACGGCGAGAAACAGCTCGTACCAGCGTGACAGGGCATCGTTAGGGATTTTGCAGTTTCGTATGTCATAAAATGGTACTAAAGATAGGTAATATAAAAAAGCAGTTTGGTCGAAATTTTTAAAACATCTATGCATTATGGTAGTGTGTCCTTTGATTGACTGTTTAGCTAGCTAACCTAACAGACAACGTAAAACAAACAGGAAAGTGATCACTAATGGAGATATTAGGTACGCTAACATTTTTTACAACGCTGAGATTTGTGGTATATACATGGTCTATCAGCGTTGAAGATGAGAAAGTAACTCTAGTAGGTGACTGGACAAGCTGTTTCAACCCTAAAACATTCAACATGGATCTCCACGAAGTGTGTCCTTGCTTTTGCAAGTCTATGTTGAAGTCTCCCAAGATATGTACATCACCTTTGGACTCCTGAACCACATCCATCATTAATACAAACTCGTCCTGCCAGGAGGCTGAGGCCACTGGGTTTCTATATACAAAACCTATCAGAACAGGAGAGGACTTGGTCGTTTTAACTTCTAACCACATGCACTCTATATTAGGGGATTCTAAATCACAACGCCTCTTTACATAGTTGTTGATGGAATTGTGTACGTACACTGCTAGGCCAGTATGGCCGGGGGCAGATGCATCTCGCCTGAGAATAGAGTAATTGTATATAGCTATGGCATGGTCACTAATGTTAGCTGTTAGACGAGATTCCGTATATCCAAAAATGTGAAATGGTGAGGACTGGTTTAAGAGAATAGTTATATCTGGTATTTTGTGACAAAGGTGATACACATTAAGATGACCGATATTTAAAAAATGAATGCTGTTGCCACCTGTTGACATATTAAAAGGGAACGTATAGATAGTCAAGCAGAACAAAGCAAAAACAATAATAACAACAAATACAAAAATAAACAAAAACAAGAAAAACAATGTGTGGGCTGAAGAAGAAAAATCGTGTAAACACCTAGCATGTAATTACACAACATAAAGTGTCTAAGTATCCAATTGGTACTAGAGGATTCCCGGGCCAAAAGTCAAGAGCTGTAGGCGGTTCAAACAAACTATCACACGCTCAAACAATCTTCACACGTAATGCTGGCGGTGACTAGCGCAATCACAGCAGACAACACACGGTCAATACAATCCTTCACTCCTTTGTTTGGATTAGCTGTGTCGCCGACTGAGAAACCATTCGAGTATTGAATTCTTTTAGCTTGCACAGACGCACTGGTTAGCTTTTCTCCGGAAAGCAGGGATAAGCAAGGTTGTCAAGCAACCCAATAAAAGTCCACCGTGCTCTATGTTATAGTCCAGTCACAGGTTTGAAGAGAGAGAGAGAGAGAGAGAGAGAGAGAGAGAGAGAGAGAGAGAGAGAGAGAGAGAGAGAGAGAGAGAGAGATAGAGAGAGAGAAGAGAGAGAGAGAGAGAGAGAGAGAGAGAGAGAGAGAGAGAGAGAGAGAGAGAGAGAGAGGCGATATGACACAAAACAAAATGAGGTATAGTATATCCTCCCCCTGACATAAAACGCACACACGCACACACTCCAATTCCATCGCCACTGAAACACCCTCAGGGATTGAGAGGGGGAAAGGGGAGAGGGAGAGGAGATGGTTCCCCCCCCCCCCCCCCCCGAAAAAAAAAGTGGGGAGGATGGGGCCCAGAGTATTCAACCAAGGCATATTTTTAGAGACAAAAACAAATTGGCGAATAATATTTTGGGGAGAAACATTTTCAATATTCTGTATTTATTTTTGTAAATATATTTTTTGGGGAAAATAAGTATTTTGCGAGAAAATTGATATTTGATTTCTAAAATGGTGCACTGTCGCTTTGCCTTTTTTTTTTTTACCCCCCCCCCCCCCCCACCCTTCTTAATTTTATTGTATTAAATAAACTAGAAAGTAATAGGTCACATATACTTCCTCTCCCCACCCTCTGCTGTGTATCTTTCTACGCGCTTGCTAATTGCATTGACAATAGATTCTGATATTTCAAAGCATTTTCTTTTCTTGTTTTGTCTCGTCTCGTCTCGTCTTGTCTCGTCTTGTCTTGCCTTGTTTTGTTTTATTCTGTTTTGTCTTGTTTTGTTTTGTTTTGTTTTGTTTTTGACCTGGCATTTTTTTTATTCTTGTTTTTGCATTATATACATATATTACAAGATAAAAATAAAAACTACAATGCACAATACAGCATACTACGATACAGTACAGAATACACTACAATAAAGTACACTGCAAAACAATATAAAACATAATAGTACAAAACAATGCGGGAGTACAATACAACAATAACAAAACTAACCCTACACGCGTAAATGCCCCCCCACCCCCACCCCCACCCCCCCACCCCCCCCCCCCACACACACACAAACAAACACACAAACACTGACGCACTGCCAGGCTAAACCTCAACATTGGTAGTTCCGAAATCACCAACTCCTTACAAAAGCTAAGAGTTGCACAGTTTGCACAATCATCCTGTAACCACTTTACCATGTCTGTCCAAAACTTCTGTACACAACGACACTCCCAAAAATGATGGGCAATAGTTTCTTCCTCATGCTGACAGAATGTACACATTGCCGTGTTGGACAGTTTACGTAAAAACAAAAATCGTTTTGTTGGCAAGAGTCTGTGTATCAGCCTTAACTGAAACCACCTGAGCTGACAGTCAGGGGCTGTTTTAGGTGATTTCAAAAATATACATTTCCATTCTGGTAGGTCATCAAACATTTCCTTCCACTTTCACACACAGACAGGATTAGACTTTATGTTCACATGAGTTGCGTAAACCATTTTTGATCCACCTTCTAAAATGAGGGACCATACCTTGCTATCAGACTTTATATTGTCTCCAGCCGGTTCAAGTGCTGTTGAGTCAATATAAACCCTAATGGCATTGGTTACACCAGTATATATGAGAAAATTAGTTGAGACCTCAGGGTACACCAGCTTAAATTGCACAAAAGAGAGGAGTTTGCCATTGTGGTCTAAAAGATCACCAATTGCCACAATTCCATTTTCTTTCCATTCAGGTAGATGCATAGTTTTTCTATCTCTTATTATGTTCTTATTATAGTGTATAGACTCGGACAGCAACTCATTAAAATTTGTTGGTGCACATCTATTATACAATGTCTTAAAGTGTTTGGCAACATCAGCCCAAAAACTGTTTTTGCATTGATGCATCAACACATTTGCAAATTCCCCACCAAATATCTGTAAACATAGGACAAGTCAACACTCTCTGCAGCTGAGAGTCACACCCAAATAGTCGTTTCAACCAGCTGACTTTCAGAGCCGTCAGAAAAGAAAAAATGTTCAGCATACGTAAACCACCTGTCTCGTATATAATAAGCGCATTAAATAGGCGCTTTATCCCAACTGAAAATCTGCTCAAAGCGCCGCCGCGAACTGAACCCAACAAGCACGCTCACGTGAATCACGCGCATTCACTCACACACTGAACGTAAACACAGAACTTTCACGTGGTGATAAGGGCAAGCTCAAGCGAGCTACTGTAATTTTTTTGGAAATTCAAAATCGTTTGTATTTGAAATTTGATTAAGTGGACTGAAACTGATACCAAAGTGGAGGGGGAGGAAGAGCCGGAGTATACATACAACAGACTTACTGATTTTACCACGTTTACCATCCCACAGAAAGGAGAATAACATTTTATTAAGTTCCGTGAGAAAAGGTGTAGGTGGGTCTAGTAAGTTAGTGAAAAGATGAACAATCTTTGACACAGCAAGTGTTTTAATAACCGTGATCTTACCTAAAGGAGTACGCTGTCGCTTAGACCATATAAGTAAGACCCGTCGAATTTCTTCCAGCTTTCCTTGATAATTGATGTTGGTGATACTATTCATATCTGTAGAAAATTTAATGCCAAGTACCTTGAAGATCCCAGGATCCCAGATAACGTTGGAATCTGGCATGTAGCGTATGGGAGAATTTTTAATGGATCCAAGTCAAATCACTTGCGTTTTGTCTAGATTAATTTTCAAACCAGAAAAGGATGCAAAGTAACGTAAGGTATGAATGCTTTCCTCAAATGATTTTCTGCTACCATCCAGGAACACTGACGTATCATCTGCAAACTGCGAGAGAAGTAGCTCGATGTCCCTAATCATTAAACCCTTAATATGTTTGTTCTGACGTAGAATAGAAGCCAAAATTTCTGCACAAAGTAGGTAGATATATGGCGAGCTTGGATCACCTTGCCGACAGCCCCGGTATACCTGGAACCATCTAGAGTATAGGCCATTGACTGATACGCAAGCATTTATATGATTGTAAAAAGTTCTGATCCAACTCTTAATGTCAGGACCAAAATTTAAAAAGTCCAGACATTTGTTTATAAAAGACCAGGCAACTGAATCAAACGCCTTCTCGAAGTCTACAAGCAGAAGCTGCCCAGGCATATGATTGACATGTGAGTGAGTGAGTGAGTGAGTATATATTGCTTTACGTCCCGCAAGCGACAACGGCCTTCTCAGGACGTGCCTGCGCTAAATGAAGAAAAGAACTGCAAGAAGCGCAGACAAGAGGGAGAATTTCAAAAGAAAAATACAGATGAATGGACCAGAAAGACAGAAATACAACCCCCAAAAGAGTCGAACCCACCTTGCAGGGGTTAAACAAGGTGACCCTAGGAACTAAAAAGTAGACAACCCCACCAAGGTCCCCTAGGGCAGACCCGGTGGGGGTGATTGACATGTGTATAAAAAAGTACATCATATAGAAGACGAATATTCTCCCCAATGTATCGGCCCTTCAGAAAACCTTTTTGGTCCTGGTGAATAATGGAGGGCAGTACCTTTTTCAATCGCTCGGATAGACAGGCTGATTTTATAACTAGTGTTCAGAAGAGTAATGGGCTTCCAGTTTTTTAAAAACTTTTTATGTTTACCTACCTTTGGTATACATGTGATCACCTCCTGCCTCTGAGTGACTGACATCTGACCACACTGAAAACCATGGTTAACAGATCTGACAAGAAAGCAACCAATGTCCACCAAAACAAAATTGTAAAATTCGGAGGTAAAGCCATCCGAACCAGGAGATTTGTTATTATTCATTCGTTTCAGAGCACTAAGTGCTTCATCCAAAGAGATAGGCCCTTCAATCGACTCTCTCTCCTCCTCAGACAACGAGGGACTGACAACAGTAGAAGGTAGGTCAATATCCACAAGTTCTGCTTCTCTAGAAGCATACAACTGTTCATAAAAAAACTTGGGTTTTCTTTAGAATAGACTGGTCATCGTGTATTACATCACCATTATCCTTCTCTAAAACAATCATTGCTTTGCTAACATAATTTCTATTTTCTAAGCTGCAAAAATATTTTGAAACCTTCTCCCCCTCCTGCACCCATTTAGCTCGGGACCGAACAATCACACCGTCTGTTTTATTTCTTCTTAGTTCAACAAGCTCATTTTTTTTTCTCTTCCAAGAGTGGGATATTATCATCATGAATATTAAGTTCCATGTCACTTATTTCCTTTTTCAAGGCATCCTCTTTCCTATTATCTTCTTTGTTCTTGTGACTTGCATAGGAGATGCTTCGGCCCCGAACCTCTAAGATAATCATTTAAAAAAAGGTCTGGTCATTAATGCTGAATTGTAAGTCATTATTCCTATCGTTACCAATATTATCCATATTATACAATACAATGCCATACTGTCTCTTTAACTTTAAAATAGCTTTTTTAACAACATCAACATATGACTTATCTTTAAGTAAGGAGTTATTGAATTTCCAGTAAGTTCTTCTTTCAATGTTAGGTTTCGCAAAAAATTCAATCGACACCAATGATCGGAGCGATAACCTGACTCAATCCTTGCAGACATGACATCAAACATTAAACATTCTGAAATCAAGAAGTAATCCAGCCTCCCCTGTTGGGTAGAATTAAACCGACGCCATGTATACTGCCTGGTTACAGGGTGAAACTCTCTCCATGCATCCACTAGATCAAATACAGTCATAATATCAAGCACTTTTTTCATTGTTCGTAGGCGATTAATATTTCTATACCCAAAAGTGTCCTTATCAACATTCGAAACGACATTCCAATCACCCCCTATAATGACATACTGGTTGTCTAGTCTTTCTATTTCCTTAAATACAGTGTCAAAAAAGGAGGGGCAGTCCACATTACTAGGACCATAAACATTTACGACAGTCATCCATTTAATGTGTTTGACATGCATTACCAGTGGTTACAGTCGTTCTTTCAAGGTGGTTTCTTCACACGGACTATCATTTAGTTTCCATTGACGACTCGGCGAAGGTAGATGGGTGGGATGATAGAATGCCACCCCGAGCTGTAGAGCTAAACGTAGTGGCTTGAGAAGGGCCACTGTGACTACGAGCGTGCCGTGCAGGCTGGCGGTCACGCCCCCCAAAAGCAGACCCCTGGCCTCCACGTCCACGTCCACCCCTCCAAGTGTGGCGTCCGCGTCGCGCAAAACTTTCCGGGGTGGAGGCAGAGGCAGCGGCCATGTCAATCTCCCGATCGTTCAGGTCGGCGATTTTGTCAACCTGCACGCTCTGCAAATCGATGGTCTTTGCGTATATCTTGACCACACTGAAACAGCATTGGGGTGCCCCCGACACTGAGTCAGCAGTGCGTAGTTCTCAGAGTTAAGTCTTCAACGATCATTAGGTCCGTGCCTTTGAGTTTTTTCTTATTACGCATCACCAGTTGGGTAACCTTCCTGGAACAGAAGCGGACAATCACTGGACGTATGCTGCTCGATTGTTTTTTTCCCCAGCCGATGGCACGCCTCAACGTCACTTGTTTTGATGTCTCTCAGGCCTAGCTTGTCGTGGATCATTTTCAGCACCTTATTCTCCACCGCCTCAGCCTGGCATATTTTGTTCACGCATATATTATTTATAACTAATTCATTAGCCCTCATGGGAAAAATATTAATGCGCAGAAAAATGTATTTGTCTGCGCACTACTTCGGTCCAATCTAACAGCAGAGAGTCTCACCTTCATACTTTATGTCTGACCGAAAAATCGTTTTGCGAGTAAAAATGTATTTATATTGAGGACAATATGTAATTCTTCAGAAATAAATGTATGGTGTGGTATGGTATGGTGTCTCCAAGGCGCACATGTCCATCTAATTAAAGATGCTCAAGGCGCCGCCGTAGGGATGGAAGCTGGAGCTTTGAAAGCCTGCTGCTACTAAGCGCTACTTTATGTGCAAACCTCCACCCTGCTATTAACTTCGGTGCATGTGATATATTTCTGTTTCCATTTCACCTACCGGGCCTTCTCTTTTCGATTAGTGGAAATGGGATTTTTAACGTGCGCACTTGATGATTATTCGTGCTGTGCACACGAAGGCGAGACAGACAGCCGTAAGCCGAGTCTGTACGTTAATTTGACTCTATGGGAATGAGGAAAAGCCCACATCCCACTCCTGCCCACCAGGGGATTCGAACCCGGGATCTTACGACTGCCAGCGCAGTGTCTTATCCACTAAGCTACGTCCCCATTTAAGTCATCCAAGCATTAAATGTTATATTTCCGCGCATTAAATCGAAACGAAGCAGCCAATGATAGACAGAATTCTCCCAGTGCTCAAAGGCCACCGGGCCAAAGGCTGCCGATGTTGGCCCCCATGGCCTTTTGCGCATTATAATAATAAAATAATAATAATTACGGTAGTTATAATGCGCTTATCTTATAATAAGTATAACTCTAAGCGCGCACTCACAACTCGCGCACGCATGCGCACGCTTTTGACAATGACTCACGTACCACAAATACATTACGACAGTCAGCTTTGGGTGGGGAGTGTGGTGGCGTCATCGTGCTAGAACTGTTGAAAGAGATGAGTTTTGAGGGCGGACTGGAAAGAGGAGAGAGAGAGTGTGTTTCTGACGGAGAGAGAGTGGGAGAGTGTTCCAGGGTCTGTCCTTTTCGACATCGGACATGCTGATTTCCTGTGTGTAAAGCTTTTGTCAAAACAATGTATAGTCTGTTCGTTTCACAAGACTTTGCAGACCCAAAAGCGTATCTTGTGAGCATCACCTAAACACCGATTTAAGAATCTATATTTTCTTTCCATTTGCTCAAGACATAGCAGGCGACTTTGCTAATACAAAACCAAATGTTTTAAGAAGTCTGTCTTTGCCGACATCAGACATACTGTGTGTAAAGCTGCTGTCAAAATAACATTTAGTCAGTTCTTTTCACAAGTATGTACTTGTAGTCAGTGCGCCCGTGTGTGTGCGTGCGTGTGTGTGCATTTCGTGTGTGCGCGCGTGTGTGTGTGTGTTTGCGCAAAATACATACTCAGCAATGGCAAAACACTACAAACTACTAAAAAAAACAGCAACTATACACTTTTATCTGCAACGTTCTGCAACCATTTAGCTAATCACAGTCAACACAATTATCCGGAACTTCATTCGAGTCTTTGTGTTGGTTGTAAGAACAGGATGTTAAGCATACTTAACCGCTGAGAGCTCTGTTAAAAAGACAATCAATCAATCAATCAATCAATCAATCAGTCAGACCGTCCGTTCGTACGTCCGTCCATTTGTCCATCCACCCAACCCACAGATAAATAAATCAATCAATCTAGCGATCAATCAATCAATCAATCAATCAATCAATCAATCAATCAATCAATCAATTAATTAATCAAGCAATCAATCAAGCAATCAATCAAGCAATCAATCAAGCAATCAACTGATTATTTGTGTGTGTGCATATGTTTGTGTGTGTGTGTGTGTGTCGATGTGAGTGTGCATGTGTGTGTGAGTGTGTGTGTCTGTGTGTGTCTATGTGTGTGTCTATGTGTGTGTGTGTGTGTGTGTGTGTGCATGTGTGTGTGAGTTTGTGTGTGTGTGTATACGTGTGTGTGTGTGTGTATGTGTGTGTGTGTGCAAGTCTGCTTGTGTGTGTATGCGTGTGTGTGTGTGTGTGTGTGTTTGTGTGTGTGTGTGTTGTGTATGTGTGTGTGTGTGTGTGTGTGTGTGTGTGTGTGTGTGTGTGTGTGTGTGTGTATGCTTTTGCAAAAATCTTCATTCAACAATGACAAAACAATACAAACAACTAGAATCTGTTTATGCGCTTTTTTTGCGACGTTCTGCAGCCATTCAGCAGATCATATTAAGTGCAATCGATAATCACCATAAACTTCATTCGAGTCTATGTGTTGGTCGTATGACTCCGGATGTTCATGTGTTCAATGTTTCTGTTAGTTTCTAAGAGCTCTGCAAAAAAAAAAAGAACGAAAACGTAATCAATCAATCAATCAATAAATCAATCAATCAATTAATCAACCGATCAATCAATCAATCAATTAATCAATCGATCAATCAATCAATCAATCTTTCTTTCAGATTATTAAAAAAAAGTCTTGAACAATATATCGTCAAGAAAATAAATGTGTGACATATAGTGTATTTCTAGTTACGTTTCACCTGTTAGTGTGTGACATATTTTTAAAATTTAGCTTCAACTGTAAGTTTGTGACAGATGTATTGCTACGTTTCGCCTATTAGGAAACAGAATTAAGTTGCGCTTACTAATTTGCTGCATATTTAAAGCTACGCTTCTCTCTCGTGTGTGTAAAGTTACCTTTCACCTGTTAGTGTGTAAAATATTTAAAACGACCTGCTTCTGGTAAAGAAAAGGTTAATAGGTCGCAATACCTTCTGTATAAATGCTCTTAGTATGTCTTACAGCAATGTTGGACAGAATTAAGACGTTTGAAAGCTGTCAAATGAAAGACCTCTCTTCCCTTATTCTTCTTTGCATGTAGGAGAGCTTTACAGACTTCAGAAAGGAACAGTAGACAATGTCTCTTAATTACGTGTGTCTGCTCACATGGATTGTGAAAAGAGCGATAGAAAAGTCTTAGTTGAGGTAACACAACATTGTTAACCCGTAGTATCGGCAAATGTAGCAATCAAAGCCCGCCCTGGAGCAGAAAACGTTAAAGCTACGTTATACCTGCCTAGTGCGTAACAGAATTAAAGCAACGTTTCACCTGTTAGCGAGTAAATGATTTAAAACTACGTGTCACCTCTCGCATGACGAGCGGCACATGACGTCAGTTTCGTGTTCCAGGCGTTCCGAGTGCAGGACGAAGTCGGAGTCACAGGTGGAAATGCACGTATCCAATGTGATCGTTCTGTCCGCAGCTACCAGGGCATGCACCTCGGTGTCGATGAAGTGAGCTGAATTAAGCATCAACATATTTTGGAAATAAGAAACAATTTCGCTTTGAGTGCTACTTGTATTGAAAACATCAATTAACATTGTCTTTTAAATTAACTCATTCGAGATATGCTGCATCCGGATACGCGACAATCATACGGCGGATGCGGCACGTCTCGATAGAGATAAGTGCCTGCTCTGCCAAAGACTATATTTGATAACCACAAACCAGCTGTATTTGTCTTGTGCTGTGTTTGTACTGTGTTTACCTTGAGAGTAGATGCTTGTTTTTTACGTGAGCATGCGTGCAGGTTTCATTTCGCGGCGCTTGAGCTGATTCACATTAGGTAATGACAGGTAATGTTATTATTATATGGCTGAAACCAGCGCACATTAACTGCTGACTATCCTGGTCTGCCAGAGGCATATGGATATAAAGGGGCATCAATAGACATTAATGTTTTTGAACGAGTTAGTTCACTGATAATTATAATTTTAGATACAACTCTGGATTGTTAACGTCCCAGATATCATTGGTGAAAAACACGATGTCTGACTATCTGATCAAGTAACCGGTTGAGAAAAAAACACTTCGTTTTGACAGGAAGAAAATGATAATCGAGTTTATCTATTCTTTGAAAAGAGAGACGAGACGCAGACAAAGAGAGAGGTATCCAAGACTTACCAAGGGACTCTCCATTTCCAATAGGATCACGCTGGGCAAAAGCCAGTGCACATAAAGCCAACAAAACCAGAGCACACTTCATGGTTGAGATGTCCTGTCAGGAAACATTCCTCAGTAAGTAAAAGGTCCTGGGCCACACGTCGGCCTGAGTTGGCCGTGCATGGGCCAACTCAGGTCGACGTCAGCCTATGGATGTGTACCTGCCACAGACATCTTGCTCACTGGGATTTATGCTTTACGTGTACGATTTTGAGTTGGTTTAATTGTCCCAGGCCTCCTTTTTCATCCAGCAAATCAGCTAAAATGATTACGGTTAATTATAGAATGCGTAAACCAAAACCAGTTCAGCTCAGCTGAATTTATTTTTTTACTGAAATTACCCATGCCTTGAAAATTAGTTTTGCGAGACATGAAACCTCATATACAGTATCTTCCAAAAAAGAAACGCAACCAATTTTAAGCATGAATTCCAGCAAAACGGATAGACATTTGGTCATGTTTGGTGTTAGATTTTTATGTCTTGTTTTTTTTTTTTTTTAAACATGCTTGGCTGACAAAAATAACACGGTAGGAAAAACCGTAACCTACAAAGACTCTTCGCTATGAGATCTTCCTTTCCATTATTGTGGCGTCCCTGGTGAATTAGGATGGCTAAACTGCCTCGTTATTACATTCTTTATGAAAAAGCTAGCACGGCCGTGTATTCACACACTGATTGTTTACTTATTTCATTAAACGGCGATGTAAATTTACGAATTATAGTGGAATAGATCAACCCAGTATAGTTTCAAGATACAGATAGTGAATGTCCAATGTTACGTGGTAGTCGTGGTCGTAGTATGATACAATCACACCAGACGCACGCACGTTGGGTTCTTCAAAGGAAACTTCACTCAACTGCAACTCGTCACACGTGGCACAAGGTTGTAGACCAGACTGGTGTAACAGTTCCAACAATATTTTATTCTCTCGATGCACTCTTAGCACAATGCGTCCACAAATGTATCCACATTTTGGTACACTGTCTCTCTACAATGCATCCACAATTCTGATACACTGCGTCTCTCATACAATGTACGGACATATTTCCTAACACGCTCTTTTATACTATTATAGATTTCCAGAACAATCCGGCAAATTACACAACTCAACCAATCAGAAAAGAAAACGTAACGAAAACGTATTAATATTCTTTAAAAATGAACAATCTAGATCTAACTACAGCCTTCCACTAACATCTAGGCGCATCCCATTATATCTTGCTAAAGGTAGCCAACGAGTACTACACAACTTTGATGTCATATTTGAGGTCACTAGAACGGCCGCGACCCTTCCCGAACCTTCCAGTCTAATGTAGGTCAGACTTTACAACATTGTAGCGAAAATACGCGTCACAATATAATATGATCGCAATTCTCCGTGCAAAAGAAAACGAATCATACTAAAAAGGTACGTAATTCTTATCCAAAATAACTCAAATGAATATCGGATCTTTCCTATGGTCAACACACACATGATCTCAAAAGAACAACACAACCATAAACGTAACATCCACAGAAGTAGGAATGCCTACTAGTCATTTAGAACGGGCTAGCTGAAAACGCAGAGCTTGGATGTTCAATTATAGGTGCAGAAAACATTACCAGATACATGATCGCAGTGTTAATGACCGTAAAAGATTTTGAAGAACAAATTTTGTTGCATAAGGCTGCATTTAGTGTTACCATGTATAATGAAAGCCCGCGAGCTCAGAGATCAGTCTCAGTTTGACAGTTCGGAGCAAACATGGCTGGTCTTTCCAAATCCGTGACTGTTTGTAATCTTTCAAACATGCACTTGGTTTTAAGGATACAGACAAGAGGGGCTATCTTGTCAAAACACAAAAATACAAATGCATACTTGCGTACTATAAGAATAATAGCGAATGTTTGTAGAGCTTGGGCAGGGTAGTCATTGTGTCTAGTGAAGGACTGGGACCCTAGTGAACGGAAAGTTGTCATTCCTAAAGCACTTTCATTGACTTGAAATCACAGTGCATTCGACCTTTAGTATAAATCAGTCATTAATTTATGCTGTATCAACCTTATTTTGCCTTGCGTTAGGTCCCCTTGCCACTTGTGATTATTGGCGTCTCTAGCACGGCAGATTGCACAAACTCTGTCTGACAGCAAATAATTGATCACCCTATGTACTTTCAACATCATAAATTGAACTTCCGGTCTGATTTTTGCCGATTGCTAGATTGAAGAAATGACCATGAAATTGAAATACAGCTACCGTCGCAAAACAAAGAGAGATACAAAAACTTTTGATGCACTTTCTGATTAAGCATTTGTCTCCACCACATGTAGGGGAGGAGACCCATGTATGAAACACTTAAACAAATACGTCTCGCGCAACCGTCCAAAGAAAGGTAGAATCAATCCGAAACCAGGGTTTGATAGAGATTATATTGATGCATCTTAGGTCAAAGCCAAATTTCAAAACTCGAATCGATGCAGAAGCATTTCCAGTTTGAAAAACAGTGACACATTGTTTCATATTAGGTTCCATTTGCCTAATATGAAACACTAGGTCTCCTATTATGAAACAGTGTGAGTATGCACTTTTCACAAGTTTCACTAACATTTTGTTGGAAAATTAAGGCATGAGAGATAGTTAGCATACATTATAGGTTCATTTAATATTAACAGTGATTTAAATATAATGAGTCATCCGCCACTGGTCCACTATTGGTCCATCCCTCCATCATCCTGTGTATATCCAGTTGTGACAGATGTTATCATTTTGCCTTTCTGAGAGACCATCACAGCCACAGACTTCTAATTTCGCACAATGATTTTATTTGACAATAGCTGTGATTGTCACTTGCGCTGACCTCCATGAAAGGTCAAGGTTAAAAAGGTCGATAAACGGGCGAGTTTTTAAGAAAAGAGTTATAATCTTATTTTAAAACTTGCAAAGAAAAAAACTGATGATACAACGTTTGTTTGCAATTCTACTAAGTTAATCTCTCGTTAAGGTCAAAGGTCACGAGAAGTAAGAAGGCTTTTATTTTAGTTTGTTGTTATTACAGGTTGTTCTGATGTGAAGTTTGCATTACTATGCATTCAACTGTCTATGCATATTAATTTTATTAGCTCCTTCCAAAGGTCAAAGGGCAGGCATGTCAAACAAAATCCTGGAATCCACTTCTTCCAACACCCTCTACGCCACCATGAACACACTCCTAGGCACTTATAAAGACTCTCCTCTTCCCAACACACACAGCAAAGAAGAACTTCCGTCCGCTTTCTCCTCCTATTTCTCCGACAAAATCCAAACTCTGCGCAACACACTCGACACTCTGCCTTCTCCGCCTTGCCTTCCAGACCCCGACCCCCCCCCCCCCCTTTTCCGGCACTCCCCTCTCGTCCTTCCGCCCCGTCTCTCAGGATGAAATCCTCAAGACCATAAAGTCCATGCCTTTCAAAACCTGCGAACTAGAACCCCTCCCAGCTTCTCTCTACCGGGACGGCCTCCCAAAACTTTTGCCCTTCATTACCGACATCATCAACACATCTCTAGAAAATGGCTCCGTCCCCGATATCTTCAAGTCCGCCATCGTCCGTCCTCTCCTCAAAAAACACAACCTCGACCCAAACGAACTCAAGAACTACCGCCCAGTCTCCAATCTCTCTTTCCTGTCCAAGCTTCTTGAGAAGATTGTCCTCAACCAACTCAACCTCCACCTCGCCGACAACAACCTCCTCAGTACCTTCCAGTCTGCCTATCGCAAACATCACAGCACTGAAACAGCCCTTCTACATATCCTAAACGATCTGCTTCTCTCCGCTGACTCGGGCAACATCTCCCTTCTTACGCTACTTGATCTCTCTGCCGCCTTCGACACCATAGACCACTCTATCCTCCTCCACCGCCTTCACCACTCCTTTGGCATCACTGACTCTGCCCACTCCTGGTTTCTCTCCTACCTCTCCGACAGACAGCAGTCCGTCACCATCGACGGCGTCTCCTCCAACCCAGTCAGGCTCTCCTGCGGCGTTCCACAAGGGTCGGTCCTGGGCCCGGTCCTTTTCACACTCTACACCTCTCCCCTGTCCAACATCATCCAGTCTCACCACATACACCACCACCTCTACGCTGACGACTCACAACTACTAGACAAAGACAAACTCGACAACACTCAGACACTACTGACTCGCACGGCTGACTGCTATGAAGACGTGAAAAACTGGATGACAGCAAACAAGCTCAAACTGAACGACGACAAAACGGAAGCCATGCTGGTAGGCACTCGCCAGAAACTTTCCCAGCTCCCCCCCCCCCTCTCTCCACCTTCAACTCGACAGCACCCCCATCTCCCTCTCTGACTCGGTCAAGAACCTTGGCGTTATCCTCGATTCCTCTCTTTCCATGACCAGCTTCGTCTCCGCCACGGCCCAGGCATGTTATTTCCACCTCCGCCGCATCAGTCAGATCAGAAAATACCTCACTACCGAAGCTGCCACCAAACTCGCTGTCTCTCTCATCTTATCTCGCATCGACTACTGCAACTCTCTCCTTTCCGGCCTTCCTCACTCCACCACTCTCCAGCGCGTCCAGAACAATGCTGCCCGCCTCGTCCTCAGAAAGAAAAAATCCGACCACATCACTCCCCTGCTCAAGCTCCTTCACTGGCTCCCCATCCCCCAACGCATCCAATACAAGATTCTGTCTCTCTGCTACAAATCCCTGAACAACTACGCTCCTACCTATCTCTCCAACTTACTTCAGCCCTACACTCCTTCCCGCTCCCTCCGCTCCGCCTCCGACCCTCTCCGCCTCCTCATCCCCCGCACCAAACTCAGCACTTTCGGCCCCCGCTCCTTCTCAGTATACGGTCCATCCACCTGGAACACTCTCCCACTCTCTCTCCGTCAGAAACACTCTCTCTCTCCTCCTTCCAGTCCGCCCTCAAAAATCACCTCTTTCAACAGTTCTAGCACTACATCACCACACTCCCACCCCAAGCTGACCGTCATAATGTTTTTTCACTATTTATGGTACGTGAGTCATTGTCTAAAGCGTGCGCATGCGTGTTCGAGTTGTGAGTGTGCGCTTAGAGTTATAATTATTATAAGATAAGCGCATTATAAATACCGTAATTATTATTTATTATTATTATTAATTGTGTTGAAAATGTTCTATGTATGGGGGAATAAAAGCTGTATTTAGTTTTTCCACCTCAGACGTAAAACTTGATACAAGCTAGCATCATCGACACAGGTTTATGTACATATTCAGAAGCAAATTCAGGGGGAGAGGTGTGTTCCAAGGTGCACGGCACCTAGGATATTTTTTTATGTGTAATTTTCCATTTTGGGAGTTTGGACACCCCCCCCCCCCCCCCGCAAATACAGACACAGACACACACAGACACACAGACACACACACACACACACACACGCGCGCACACACACACACACACACACACACACACACACACACACACACACACACACACACACACACACACACACACCCTCCAGCGCCTCTTCTTAGAAATTGTAAACGGTCCGTCGTTTAATTTTTCGCCCATTGGTGAAAAGGTCTCCAGACCTCTCTCCCCCTTCCTGCGACCTCCCACCCGCACTAACACAAGCACCACCCGCCCTTCGTTTAATAGTCAACAAGTGGCGCATTTGTAGGTCTCCACTCTTTTCACATTCTCAGCAACTGTGCCTCCGCCGACAGGAAGAGTTCCCTTCCACACGTTTTTTTTTTTTTTTTGTAACTACCCTATACCATAAAGAGAGGTCATTCGCAATAGTATTCGTGGTATAAAATGCATACTTACTTACTTTCAAACTTTTGCTCCCAAAGTTAACTTTTAAAATATGTGTGCAGAAAATGATTAATCTTTACAAACACATCGACCTGGTATGACCTTGACCTTTTCTACAGGTGAAATATGTAGTAAAGTTGTTCTTGTAAACTACAATTGTGTCGAGTTTAAAGTCTGTGAATGTTATAGCCCCTGAGAAATTACATTATACAAACCGCACGCATACACACACGACGGCTGAAGAGCGGCTGCATGGACGATTGGTGACTATATTTATAATGTTTCACATTTGCTGTCACACCTAAGCCAACACGGTTTGCTCTTGGAACAACATTTTAGCCCCACCCCCTCCCCGCAGACAGTAACGTGCCATTTTGTCTAGTGTCTGAAAGTATTCCTGACAACTGTGCACGTCATCTTGAAGTGATGTAACTACATAAACCTGGTATTTGACATATCTGTTTTATTCCTTTTACTACCACTAGATGCAAATATCGCTTTGAAATCTTTCTTAATTCAGTTAAAAGGAACCCCAAAGGTCAAATAAATATATGTCAGTTGAGCCAAAATCGCCATGAGCCCCCGCGATCGCGCGAGGCTAATGAGGATCTATGTGTCTTGCAGATGTATCCTATTAAGAGTTTCTCGGCTGTAAAGGGGTTAAGTGCAAATATCATCAAACAAAAGTTGGGAAAAATCGGGCCTGCGGTTTCAGAGACATTGCCTGCACAAAGGCTCACACAAATATGGCCTCTGCGACTTTCACCTTACAGGTCGTGAATTCATTCTGTTAAAAACACCTATCAGGGTAAGGCATCGTTTCCTAAAAATTTAGAGCAAATCAGTAAAGCGGTTTCAGGGGTATGAAACACGTTTCATATTAGGTGCTCTTTGTGTTTCGTAATAGGAACAAGATACCTCTCCAGGAAAATGCGTGTCTCCAAAACAACAAAAAGAGAACCAAAACGATTGCCGCTGGTTATCTGATGTCCGAATATTGCTCTTCATGACAAGAGTGGCTATTTTTTTTTAATCACAAAACTGAATGCTGATGTAGGTATTTCAAAATGGCAAAAATAAAAATAGATGCAGAAGGGTCCAAAATCACATTTTCTCGGCGTGTTTTTGTTTTTATCACGCCTGACATTCTTGTACAGGAAATAAGGCTCACTGAAGTAGTTCTATATTACTGCACAGGCGGAATTTGGAAAAGTTATTCCGTTTCGCCGGGAGCAAGGTGTTTCATAATAGACACTGTTTCATAATAGGGGCTCCTCCCCTACATGCTTCCAAATGTTTGTAGATTTCGAGAGCCATCAACCTTTTATCTCATCAAATAAACAGCAGAAAATGCACTTTTAGGAGTTTTTCATTTAGTCAAACAAGCGCTTTTGAAAAACATATCATGATAGAACTGTTCACTAACAATCATGATACAATGTCTGTCCGTTACGTTGAAATTCACGTGTGTAATTGGTTGCGTTCCTTTAGGAAGATACTATACAGTATATCATATATTTTAAACAATCGTTTTGCTGGCGTGAATATTCTTTTTCGTTTAAAAATGTGTTCGCATTTTGCCTTTGTTAAAAATGGCATTTTTTCTTGCAACAAAAGCATGCACATCATTCTGTCAATAAACGACATAAATGGCATCATACTTACTGTACGACTGAAGAGGAAGACTAAAGAATGCAATTAGCAGATAGTTAAGCAACTGTCCGAGTCCTCGGAATTTATACTAAAGCGAGAAACAATAAATCCGTACGTACTTCATTCCTTTTTTTTAGGTTAAAACTAGGTCGCAGGTGGTAGGTTTGTCGTGATTCGATTAGAGATACACCTTTAATAACACGCTTTGTAACACCACAACAACTGTTGTACAGCTCGTGCAAACTTCCTGTGGTCTCAACGTGCTTAATACATTTTTTGAGAATTTACTGGCTTTGTAACAATTTGTAATAATGTGGGTTTTTTTTCGGAAATTCGACGAGCTTAGTAACGACAAATAAAGGTTGAGATTCTGTGGAGTGTCCACGACCTTTGTAACAATTGTTATATTACTACAAAGCGCGTTTCCAAAGGTCACTCTTATTAGTCCTTTAAGAATAATTTGCATTTATCGACCCAGTCACTGGACGAACGAAAGACAATACGCTTGTCAATGATATAATGAGCAAATCTTGCTGCAGGAGTTTGATGGATGCTCTGTGGTCACGCAAAAAAAACGTAAAAGTCGTCCTCTTCGTGGTGCTTATTTATACAGAAGAAATCGGTTATTTCATAACTGAGCCCTATATCCGCTGAAAACGTTAACAAAAGGTAATTCCTTCCTTTGAGGAAATAAATGAGGATAATGTTTTTTTTTTTTTTTTTTTAATAAGAGGCGTATATTCTAATAAAACTATATGCCCCTTGCGGATAGAATATATTGGGCGAAGCAACCTAAATGTGTGTCATAGTCAGGGAAGAAAGCCAAGTTACAGTGTCATAGCGTCGGTGCAATGGGACCGCATGTTGAATAAATTTTGTTTATGGATGTTGGTTCACCTAGAATAGGACTTCACAAATCCGGTTTTATGAATATTGTAAAACATCAAACATAAGTTAAAGTCATTTGAAGAGAAAACAATTTAAGAACTATATTCAAGCAATTAAACAGTTTGTAGGTCCGAATTAATTAAAGATGAAAATAATCTGCATAATTATGTTGCTGCGTTAGTTCGCAAGTGTTTCCGTGTCAATTAATATTGTCTGGAAATCAAACCATTTAGCGAACCGTCGAACTGAGAATTTGAGATTTTTTTTTTTTTTTTTTTTTTTTTTTTTTTTTTTTTGTTAGAAATTCAACACGGAGAAAACGATATTGGATATTTTTCTCTTAACTTCTTAATCTCCAAGTATCAGCAAATTGTGCTGTCATTTTTCATCATCTGAAAATACAACCATTTAAAGATTCACCTATATTAGAATGTCTAGTAATCTGAACAGCTGATTTGCAAATCATAACTCCAATGTGCCAAACTGATCGAAATCACACCAATCATACATGAGTCTCTCTTGGCTTGACTTCGCGAACGAAGATTTTATAGGAGTTGCCCACGACGTCTGCAGGCTTGTTCGTGGCTGCGGAGGCCAATCCGAGACAGGCAGGTTCGACCGCAGTGGCTGCAGGGGAAGGTATGGCCAGGGTTCTGAGCTGCGGCATCTCTGTTTTTTCTCCTGAGTCGCTTGTCCTTAAGGCTAGCTCTGTGAGAGTCCTCAAAGGAGACAGCTGCCTTGTAAATGGTGGAGCGCCAGGTGTCACGGTCAGCAGCAAGCGAAGACCACTGGTGGTGGTCGATTTGGCAGGCACTAAGTGACTTCTTGAGACAGTCTTTGTATCTCTTCTTTGGTGCCCCTCTGTCACGGTGTCCAGTAGCAAGCATGAGTATGGATATGGACATACATGAATATGGAACATTTGATGGAGTTTCCAGTATAACTGTATGAAGATGGGACCCTATCAAGACAGAACATTTTGGGATTTAAAAATAACAACAACAACAACAACCGCATACATTATTTTAAAATAACGATCTCGAAGTACAGAACGGGCTGAATTTGCGCTAAGAATACGCAGAGACAGAACATTTGATACAGTCCAGTTTTAGTTATAAACCTGCAGAGTCATTTCAACCTTGATTAACTCATTCGCGGCCAGCCGCCTCCGGATGCGCGGCTTATGCTAATAAGTTAAAGATTGAACCTTTTGGGAGTACTTATACCTGAAAATTTCATCTGAAAATCATTTAAAGTTTAATATGAGTATTATACACTGATTAAACCAGTCAGCAACATTTTTTGGAAAGAGTGTACAATACAAACATGGTCTAGGCACACATTCAGAATGTACACAGTGACCTTTTTTTTTTTTATTTTAACAAAACCAAGATGTGATGACCCATAGCTTTAAATTTATCCTTCTGATCTATCTCTCTCCACCCTAACCCGCCCTAACCTCGGATCTATCTCTCTCCACCCTAACCCGCCCTAACCTCGGATCTATCTCTCTCCACCCTAACCCGCCCTAACCTCGGATCTATCTCTCTCCACCCTAACCCGCCCTAACCTCGGATCTATCTCTCTCCACCCTAACCCGCCCTAACCTCGGATCCACATTAGCACTCGCAAACACAGACAGATAGACACAGGGCTTTGCGCCGGTTGTACGTTCTGTGGGCTGGCGTAGCCACAACCATCCTGAAGAATATGTATATGACCATTTTGATATTGATCTGCGTATTTTCTGTGGACTAGCGATCGGGTGTCTGATAGGAGAGGGCAGTGGATCTAACCTCTGTCCGTCAAGCGCTAAGTAATTCCTCTTGGTATGTGTACCCTAAAGAGGAATAATAGCACGAGCAGCGAGACGACTTCAGTACCCAGTGCGCAAGGACCATCGGGCCGCCGTTGGCCCACGCACGGATGTGCGCGGGCCAACAGTAGCCGACCTCGGCCCGATGGCCTTTTGCACATTGGAGGTTTCACGTCATGTCATCGCTATTCCTACAACCCTTGTGCACAGTAACAAAATTGGTGTTGTCACTGAAAAGGATTAAACTTGGTAATTTTATGCTTGACTTTCATACCTAACATACCTAAATCTTTTAGGTCACAATTTTATCAGGCCTTACCCGAAAGCAGAGACAAGCAGCAGGCTTATGTAATAAACATTGTTTATGATAAATCATTCGGGTATTAATGAGAGGATTGTTTTTTTTTTTATTTTCGTAGAAAGATCCTCATCTTTTAAAAATATTTTTAAAATAATTCCCAAAACACGAGGTGCTGAAAATCACAATTTGACTTAGTTATTCAGAAGAGCCGGGATAAACATAAAAGTATGTTTAGTCATTCGGCTTTTAATGAGAAGATTTTTAACGGCTTTTAACATTATCCCCCCTCCCAAAAAAAATAAATAAATAAATAAAATAAAAATAAAAAAATAATAAAAAAATTAAAAAAAATAATAATAATAAATAAATAAATTTAAAAAATCGTGAAAACAATTGTGAAAATTAAAATTTAGAAATTCCAACTGCATTTTTTAAAAAAAGTTGAAGAGGTACCAGAGCTGCTGGGCAAAAAGAAAATGTAATGTATTCCTCAAATGTAGCTATGTGAAAAATACCAATCAACTACCACACAAATTATGGACTCAAATACGGGTTGACCGCTTTTCATAAAACGACCATTTGTTCGTCAGCGAGTACCCCAAGTACAACCCAATGCGCAAACGGCCATCGGGGCGACGACGGAAGCCGTTGGCCCGCGCAGACCGTGCGCGGACCAATGGCGCCCCTCATCGGCCCGATGGCCTTTTCGCACTGATAATACTCTAAGGAAGCGTGCTGAAAGACTTTCCTTAACCCATTCTACCCCAACACCGAAATCCCCAAATTTTGCCGTTGTCCTCTGAAGACTGTACTCTAGTGCAGGACACAGATCGACCATGATAGTTCAAGGGTGATGCCAGAATAGCTTGGCGCCCATAGGCGCCAAGCTATTCTGGCATCACCCTTGAACTATCGTGGTCGATCCTTATCTTGCTGTGGTGTGTCTGGGGTAGAATGAGTTAACCCATTCAGCCCCGCCGACGCACTACAGCACAAAATCAGTTGACCATGATAAAGGGTAGTGCCAAGCTAATGTGGCACTGCACTTGAATTATCATGGTCGATCCATCTCCTGCAACAGGTGCATAGTTATTAGATTACGCCTCCAAAATTGGGGAAATATGTGCGTCGGGCTGAATGAGTTAATGTTAATCTGTAGATAAACTTGATCTTTTTTTCATCAATCTTTCATCAATGTCAGTTTTAATTTTTTATCACTCGGAAAGTTGAAGAAGTATATAAATCTGGTTAACGAATTCATCCAATCCGTTCCTCTAATCTAGCCATATGCAAAATATGAATTTTAAAAAAAATCTACGGACTCAATTTTTCTAACGTTCTAAGTTTGTTCTCTCACAAACATCTACGATATTTGGTCACACACATACATACACACACACACACACACACACACACACACACACACACACACACACACACACACACACACAAAAACAAACATACACATGCGTGCGGCGCGCGGCGCTCGGCTACACGCACAGGTACGACTGGGAGTATTGCATGTTCAAAGCACTATGACTTATTTTGTGCTGATGTCTGTCTGGACTGTGGTGAAAACTGTTGTGTTCTGCTTCAAAGCCACGCCTGACCCTTGTCTCTAGTTTCCGTAAACACCTGTGTGACATCGGCTCACTTTGCATACTATCTTTGCGCTCGCACTCATGCAAACACGCACGCACGCACGCACACACACGCGCATACACCCCCCCCCCCCCCCACACACACACACACACACACACGCACGCACGCCCGCACACACACGCTTACGCACGCACGAGCACACTCATACGCACGTACAACACACACACGCACGCATGCACGCACACACAAATACATGCGCACACGCGCACACACAAATACACACATCACACACACGCACACATACTACACGCACACGCACACACACGAAAATGTACACTGACAGATGAACAGTCTAGAATATTCTGACCCGAAGACCTGACCTAGTGGTCTGCTTTTTACACGACGCATCAACTCCACCCAGGCTCCACCCAAACCTTCACGTGATGTTGTCTTCTGGAGATAAGCCCAGCAGCAGGAACTAACTTTCTTAGTCTCAGGTACCCACACATGTACATTTGGACACCGAGGGCAAGGTCCTCGAGCCGACGTCGGCTTGAGTTGGCCCGCGCACGGCCGTGCGCGGGCCAACTCAAGACGTCGTCGGCCCGACTGCTTTTTGTTGCTTACCGGGTCGGAACATGCAAGCCTCCCGAGGCTGCGAAGGCCGATGTAGACCTGTGACCCCCGTCTGGAAGTGACGAGTTCGCTAGCGGTATCTTAAAAAGAGCGAGTCACGAGGCGGAGAACTTTGTCCCTGGCAAATAGGTTGGACGCTCATGACGTCAGCAGACTGACCCTGATTGCCAGAGGGACAGACTCAATAGTGTACGTTGGGAAATCATCACCAACTGAAAAGCAATCCAGACCAAAAAGGTGACTGCCAAGCGTGTGAAATGCAAAGAAGTACCCAACGGAGAAAGAAACACGCTTAGAAAAAACGGTACAACACAATTTATTAATATTTCGGGTAAATACCCTTTGTCAAAATAGACAAACAAACAGAGACATTAGCCGCTACTTATCTTCATATGCAGAAGGAATGTGGCAACTGAAAAGCAGATTATATGTTCTAAACGAGGAACGCAGATATGCTATCAAAGCAACCAACAAAAAGCGTTGATCATGATAATCATCTCACCCCCCCCCCCCACTCGCCCCCCCCCTCACCCCCCCCCCCCACGCGTGTGTGAGGGCTCATGAGGATACATGTCCCTCGCATGGTTAGTTCGGGGTTTAACGTCCACGGCACCGAAGTGATAATGGACGGCCCTGACGGGCGGGTTTATGGGGGACACGGAAATCTATTTCCTATGGAGTAGGACCTGAACACTGATCAATTCAGGCGCACTGCAAATGTTGCACTTTGATTTACCAGGACCTTTCAACGGACATGCTATGAAACAGAAATCGCATTTGTGAGCTGCCTGTTTTATGTTTTGCGAGACAAGCGTTATCCAAATTACGCAATAAACCTTCGGGACCACGTCCGTCCGGCGAAGTGGGACGGCACACGGCTGTGCGCGGGCCCTCTACAGCCGACCTTGGCCCGGTTGGTCCTTCGCGTCCTGGACATACCGCCTAGTGTTGTTTTGGCATTAAAAGCTGATAGGTGAGCGAGTGTGGGAAGGGAGAAAGGGGTGTGGAGGGGGGTATGGTGGAGGGGGGGTAGTGTAGATAGGAAGGGGGGGGGCTTGGGGGGGGGGGGCGGCGGTGGTGATTGAAAGAGAAAGCTTGGTAAACATTCTACTTCTTGACTGCATAGAATGATGTACTTCATCATCAGCGATCACGTAACTCTACAAGTACTGGGCGTTGGGCAAAAGGTCAGACGGCAGTCTACGAAATAAAAGTCTCAGGTAAGTTAACCTGTTTAATGCCAGTTGACGCAGACTGTGTTTCTGCAGTCTTCGTTAATTCAACGCGAAACCCCCAGCTGTCCCCCAGGAACACGGGTTTCAAAGTGGTATCACCAAGAGGCATAGATCCTCATGAGCCCCCATTGTTGCGGGGGCTCATGAGCATCTATACCTCTTGCAGTTGGGTGGTGTTTCAGATTTTCTCGGCACTGAACGGGTTAAATCACAGTGATTGCCACTCTCCCCGGGAGCAGCGATGTAATAATAGATGTAAACGCCGTATCAGTAAATGACACGCATTCTCACTGGCCTCTGGCCTTACACGGTCCCATGTGAATCTGCGTCTCCTTGGGCTGAAAGTTATTGGCTAAGATACTGAACAACCGGGTGTGGCCGGTTTAGTTCAGATCCTTCAAGATGATATCCAAACCAAGAATGCGACTGCGAAAGAAAATACGAAAGAAAATAAACACGCTGTGTTAAAGAACATTTTCCCACGCATCAAGAAGAAAAGCAGTCCATTGTTTTGCTATCTGTATGACTTAGTTTATAAATTTAAACCTTTTTTTTTTTTTTGGGGGGGGGGGGGGAGGGGGGGGGTAGGGAGGGGGGTAATCTGCGTTGTACTTGATCTTTCCAAGCGTGTTTATGTCTTTGTTGGGTGTTCCTTTAGTTTAAAGTTCATAGGTTGTAGAAAACGTCTATGCGCATTCCAGCGAAACTCTCAATCGCCTGTCTACTATACGCGCCCTGCATCAATAGCTAAAGGAAGTGTCGTATAGCGTTGCCGCAGGCAAAGCTATACGACACTTTCGCAAACTATTGAGGCGGGATATCCTGCATGAGTTAAAACTCCTGAAATGGAATCGCTGCTAGAATCGTACCATCTCCAATTTACTAGACGCATGAACAGTGGCGTAGAAGCCGAAGGCCTGTTTACTTTTCCTCTTGCTTTGCCGTTGTCATCACTGCCATCACAAATCACTGTGTGGCGATCCCATTTCTTTTCGACAATGCAGCATGTCATGTTTTGAGGGACTAAAGTTATAACAGATCACCTGTCACTAAAGACCATCATTCAGGTGGTTGTAGCCACCTGAATGATGGTCTTCAGTGTCAGGTGACAGATGCTTGCCCTTCGATACTTCCCTTGACAAAACACTTGTCTTTTTTTAAGACCACTTTTTTTTCTCTTGCAAAATGAATTTCAGTAGCTCAGTGAAAATAGACTTCTTTTTTCATATATAAGATTTGTTTATCATTTTATCGGTTTGTTTGTTTGCTATTCAAATAAAAGACAATTGTTTACTGATACCAGAAAATACTCTTCGTTTCCGATACATCCAAATTTGAAGTGAAGTTCACTCTTCGAAACGTGCAGAATCCGACTACGCGACATTATAAACCGCGTATCCGCTTGCAGGCACGTCTCGAATGTGTTAATGATTATGACCAAGGGCTCAACAAACATTTTTTATTTACTAGACTATTCTTGTTTGATTTTATTTGTTGTTTTTTTTCTCATCAATCTGGAGAATGTCCAAGTGTGTTTGTGTGCGTATGTATATACGTATATGTGGATGGATGGATGGAAATAGGTGGATGATTGGATGGATGGATGGATGGATGGATGGATGGATGGATGTATGCATTCATGTATGTGTGTATTTTGGTGAGAATGTGTACAGGTGTGTATTCGTGTGTGTGTGTGTGTGTGTGTGTGTGTGTGCGTCTGTGTGCGTGCGTCTGTGTGTGTGTGTGTTTGATTGTATGTGCGTGTGTGTGTGTGTGTGTGTGTGTGTGTGTGTGTGTGTGTGTTTGCGTGTGTGTGTTTGCGCGCGCGCGCACCCGCGCGTTGGTGCGTGATTGCATGCGTGTTTGCGTGCTTGCGTGAGTGCATGCGTGTTTGCGTGCGTGCGCGTCTGCTTGTGAGTACAGTGCTTCCAAAAACAAAGTGAATATGCCCGTCATTAAACATATTTATTTCAAAGGTTGGTTAACGAAGAAGCAAAGACGACGACACCTACCCAACGAAAGTACTGATTGCCCTGCGGAAAACAAAGCCACATTTTAGACACCAAGCCACTGACAGTCAGGAAGAAATAAACAGTCACACGAGTGATAACAATAACCTTCATAAACTCATTAACCCTTTGGTCGGTAGCGGCTTTTGCCGCGATGACTCCCGTAGTAATCATCGAGACAAAAACCTCTACCGACAGCCAAAGAGACAGCCATTGTGTCCCAGGTACATTAATCCCCACATTTGCGAGTTGTCCTCTGAGGACTGCATTACAATTCAGGAGACAGATCGACCATGATAGTTCAAGGGTGGTGCCAGAATAGCTTGGCGCCCATAGGCGCCAAGCTATTCTGGCACCACCCTTGAACTATCATGGTCGAGCAATATCTGGCTGAGGTGTGTCGGGACTGCTATTGACTTCTACTGACGATTCCGCTGGCACTGAGGAAAAGACGTGTAACTACTGGACGCTTTCGCAGAACGGTATGGTCAGTAGCATTCAAGGGACAAAATGCTAATGTACAATGCACCCTAGTGTATACGGACCAGGCAATAATATAGCACAATTAGAAGGAAAACTGCCCTGCAGAATCTGCTGTACACTTCCTCGAAATATTTCGACTTCAACCAGGCAATTGCAAATGTCACGACCACCGCTTCCGGGGCGCGAACTATGAGCTCTACAACTCGAGACACACCACCACACACTAACACAAAGCTAACACAAACACCAGAGGAACAATAACGACGATATTTATTACATATAATCCTAACAATAATCAAACTCAATCCTAACCACGCATTCACACATCACATTCACACTCACACGTCCAAACTCCCCACCCCGAATATCCGTTCTACACAATACAAAATATCAACAAATATTTAATAAACTAAATATCCCTAATACAAAAGGTTGAGAAAACAAATATATAATAAACAAATAGCCTTAATAAAAAAAATATAAAAGAAAACTGAGGCTGAAAAGCTTAAGTCATAAGCCACTGGACCTCGACGAAAGCACAAGCGTCAAGCGCTAGCGCCAGTAGACCTACGCCTTTGCTTCCGCGGAGTGTCCCTTACAGCACGTGGCTCCTTAAGTAACACAGTATTTCAAACAGCACACTATCAAATATACGATGAACCAAATATGCTTACTAAAACACAAATGAAAATTGAGAAAAATGAATATAGTTCCGCAAGCGGGAGCACGAACGACAAGTTCGAATTAAATCATAGAACAAAGGCTCCTTTAGCTAACACAATGTTTCAGAGTAAACAATATCACGTATACAAATGGAACAAATATCCTTAATTTAACATGTCTGAACGGTAAGCAAACTCAATATATTTCACGTCACCGGACCTTTTCGCCGGAAGCACAACCGTTAAGCTCAGCTCAGCTCGACGCTCTTGCTTCCGTGATAAGGCCTTCCGTGACACAGGCTGCCTTTAAATAATACAATAACTCAAACTCTTCCGTCACTGTGACAAAGCTCCTCTCACAACATAGTCACTATGAGGAGATTAAATAAATCCCACAACGTTCCTTACGAGATTATGAACAAACAAAACGTTACTTAAATAGATTAGAAATAATTACATGGGACGACCCGACCTGACGAAACACGCGTGTGTACTCAGCCAAAAACCTCGGCGTTATCCTCGATTCCTCTCTTTCCATGACCAGCTTCGTCTCCGCCACGGCCCAGGCATGCTACTTCCACCTCCGCCGCATCAGTCAGATCAGAAAATACCTCACTACCGAAGCTGCCACCAAACTTGCTGTCTCTCTCATCCTATCTTGCATCGACTACTGCAACTCTCTCCTTTCCGGCCTCCCTCAATCCACCACTTTCACTCTCCAGCGCGTCCAGAACAATGCTGCCCGCCGCGTCCTCAGAAAGAAAAAAATCCGACCACATCACTCCCCTGCTCAAACTCTTTCACAGGCTTCCCATCCCCCAACGCATCCAATACAAGATTCTGTCTCTCTGCTACAAATCCCTGAACAACTGCGCTCCCGCCTATCTCTCAAACTTACTTCACCCCTACACTCCTCCCCGCTCCCTCCGCTCCGCCTTCGACCCTCTCCGCCTCCACGTCCCCCGCACCAAACTCAACACTTTCGGCCCCCGCTCCTTCTCAGTATACGGTCCATCCACCTGGAACACTCTCCCACTCTCTCTCTCTCCGTCAGAAACACTCTCTCTCCTCCTTCCAGGCCGCCCTCAAAACTCACCTCTTTCAACAGTTCTAGCACTATATCACCACACTCCCCACCCTAAGCAGACTGTCATAATGTATTTCACTATTTGTGGTACGTGAGTCGTTGTCTAAAGCGTGCGCATGCGCGCGCGAGTTGTGAGTGCGCGCTTAGAGTTATAATTATTATAAGATAAGCGCATTATAAATACCGTAATTATTATTTATTATTATTACAGCATCCAGGTAAGGCGTCGTAGCCCCACAAGGCGGAGTGACACAGTCAACCTCCACTCAGTACCACAGCACGGTGGCAGACTTAGCCGGTTAGTTCTTTAAGGTTAAGGTTTAGGCCGATGAATTTGGACCATTGGAATAGGATGCAGTAAAGCACAGGTGCAAAAATACAAACAAACAAAAAACCAACTAAATAATCACATCACCCTTCCCGCAACTTTAACTGCCGTCTTTTATATCCTTTCACATCTCTCCCGCAACAATAAATCAACCCCAACAAAATAAATATTTACACGTCACCACATGGCTCACTTCCGAATTCACATTCCGACCCTAAATAGTGAAATGGCTTTATTCGCCCGCTCGGCGTTAAATCCCAATAACTAATCCGACGCTAGATACTCTAGATACTACAAAATACAATAGATGGCATTCACTTCTACATGCTGTACTTACACTTGCCCCCCAATACACACTAACCAAAATAATAATAACATAACAAGCAAACACAAACACCCCCTCCCCCCCCCCCCCCCCCCCCCCCCCCCCCCCCCCGAGCAATTGGCCACTAAAGACTTGTTGCGTGTACTTACGCGTGAAGACGCCACGGCTAGGATGCAGACAAACAAAGACAAGCCAGGGGTAAAGTCGTCGCAGCTCTTCTTTCTTCTCCTTCCTCGGACACCGGCTCCGGGACGACCAGAACCGTATCGCTGGGCCGATACAAACGAACGACACAGCTGCTTGAGGCCTCCAGCAAATGGCGAACCACGCCTGAAAGACCACCATAGGAGACTGCTGGAAAAACGACTGACTCGTTTGCAGTTGGAAAAGCCACTGTTAGGTTAGCAAAAAAGCGCTCACTAAATCGTGTGATTGAATCCACGTGAAACAATAACCCCCGATCGCGGAGACCGGGCGATCACGTGCGTCACCGCGGCCACCAAATTCTCGCACGGCAGCAAATATTCGTGTACAGGCCAAATACCCCACCTAAATTACTCTACACTTACTCCCCTAGAAAATTAGACGAAAAAAATCCGTGTCGTGACACACCTCCCCTCTAAGACAAAACTATCAGTTTTTGTTACTTATTACTATCACGACTCGACATTCCTACTTAGAAAATCAGCGGGTACGTTCTCTTTCCCTGCTATGCTTTGCACCACCATTGAAAAGGGTTGCAGCTGGAGTGCCCATCTCATTAGTCTGCTGTTGGTACTCTTCGCCTGTTGTAAGTACTGCAGTGGGCGATGGTCCGTCTGTACGGTAACCGTCCGGTCGTACAGATTCTGCTTGTACTTCTGAACACCCCATACCAATGCAAGACATTCCTTTTCTATGGTTGAATAATTTCTCTCAGCCTTTTTCAACTTCTTGCTAGCGCATGCGATCGGTTGGAGTCCCTGTCCCTGATCTTGACAAAGCACTGCACCTATCCCTACATCCGAAGCGTCAGTCTGCAACACTAAGGGTTTATCTAGGTCTGGCATGCAGCAAACTGGACTAGCGCAAAGTCTATCCTTCAGTGTTTGAAACGCTGCTTCACAAGACTCTGTCCACACAATCGGACCCGACTTTCCTCATTTGGTCAAGTCGGTCAACGGTACGGCTATGGCTGCGAAATTTCGGACGAATTTC
>BTPG01000001.1:236846163-237116163 GCA_036245525.1 Semisulcospira habei
ACACATACACACACACGCACACACACACACACACACACACACACACACACCTCCCTTCTTTTACCCCGACTCCCGACCCCACTTCGGCCCCAGTACACGCTTCATTGTTTTGATCCCTACCTCACACGACCAATAACTGTAGCGCAAATCGTACCATGTGACCTCGCTACCTGACAAAACCCCTTGTAGCGACTGATGGCGGACTTTTTGTATCCCGCTGTATGACTCGATATGACCTCGTTTTCGACTCTCGAGTACCAGCTTTGTGCGACAAAACGAGGAAAATACACGTGAAACAACGAAGCTTCTTCGCATTGTTGGAAACAGTACACAGAAACAGAAACTCTAGAGGTGTTTTCAAGACGACAACATCCAGTTTTGAACAATGTTTTCCGTCGAAACACGAGAGACTAAAAATAGAGCAGGCCTTCCCCGGGTCGAAAATGTCGCACGAACGTCACTGTCAAACTATCGTCGCTTCAATGCCGAATTTAAAATTATGTTGCTTTAATTTTAGTGAACGACAATCGGGAAAAACACGTACTCATTGTTAAATCGCATTACTCTGACAATATGTAGCTCACTGAAATTGACAAGTTACCAGCGGCAAGAGCATGCTCGTGACCCCTTGCAACTACAGGAGCTCGCTCAGAACATGTATTTAGGTCAACTATAGCAGACGCTATAGACGTTCGACGTTTGATCAACTTATCTACTTTTACGAATATAGAGGAGGAATGAAAACAAAATTAATACATTATTGGTAGCAAGGATTTGCTACACGGACCCTTGTAGGCCTTCAGTAGGTCCGCCAAAGAAACCATTGTACCCGAAGGCCTTCAGGGTATAATGGTTACTTTGACCTCCCTCAGGCCTGCAAGAGCCCGTGTAGCAAACCCTTCCTACCAATAACTTATAATATTAAACAACTGTTACTCTTCGCAAGCTGAGCGGCAAATAGTGTCGGTCTCTGCCTCCAGGGCGGCAAGGTGCACAGCAAAGTCAGCGTCACACTGGGCGGTGCACTGGGCCACTGTGAGGGTACTGTGAGACTCCTGGACCAGGGTACGTACCTCGCGCTTGATGAACTCCGCTGTAAACCATAGAAAAACATAGAACCGTTCAGGACCACTTTTACATAACAACTAACCCCACACAATATATCCTTGTTTTGCCGCGCGGTGCTTTCTGAGATCCATATACCTCTAGGCGGCAACACAACCACTAGAATCATGACATCCCAATCATCACGAAAACGATAAAAACACAAATGTCCAACGTTTCAATTGTTTGCTCTACAAATCAGCGAAACTCAAAAGAATCAGCTATTATAGCGGCTCAGACCGGCGCAGCCGACAAACAGGCTAAAGCAAAACTGTCGTCTGCTTTGTTTCATTTATTGGTGACTGGATTTATGTTATGAAAGGTTGTATTAAACATAGAAATAGAGTGTTCGTATACTGTCTTTTCTAGACAGCCATCGCAACTCTCATTCTCAAATTGTTTGATTCATAGTCACCGATAGCTTTGCTCTCGGTTACTATAAATCTAACAGTTTGAGAATGGGACTCGCTCGGTCAGTCCAGAAATGATAGTAAACAAACTCTCCACTTCTATGCTATAATAGGAGTAGTTTCACTGCTGGAGGTAGTAGCGGTAGCAGTAGGGGTGGCAGTAGTGGTTGTTGTCGTGGTGGTAGTAGCAGTACTCGCAAACCAGATAGGTGAGGCTAGCGCTGGTATAACTGACTGTACACATACCAATTACTCAGCGCTGGACAGACACTTGAAACAGTTAGATCCCCTGCCCCCTCCTATCAGGCACCCAATCGCCAGCCCACAGAAAAATACACAGGTAGAGAATAAGGCCATCATCATGACATGAGAATCTATGCCACTGGCTGAGATCAGTTTATATCCAATATTTCTTGGACGGTTTTGGCTTTTGGTCGTTGAATAAACAAATACTTTAGAAACAAAAATGTACCTACAGCGGCAGGGAAGGGGTTAAAGGCAGAACTCAGATGGAGGAAGAAGATCCTGATATGAGCTCTATCTTTCTGCAGATGTGCACAAATCAATTTAATTATTAGTTCAATTTAAAGAAAAGAATTAGCGGTAAAAGATTTGGTATTTCGGAGAGAGAGGGAGAGAGAGAGGGGGTTGGTGGGGGGGGGGGGGGGGCGCGGGGACGGATAGGGAGAGAGAGAGAGAGAGAGAGAGAGAGAGAGAGAGAGAGAGAGAGAGAGAGAGATGGGGGCGGGGGGAGGGGGGGAGGCGTGCAAACAGACTACAGACTTACTGATGGACTCCCGCTGGGCGAAAGCCATACCACACAGGACAAGAAGAATCAGGGCACACTTCATGGTAAAGATCCTGATAGCAAGAAATAATAATAATAATAGTAACACTAATAATAATAATAATAACAGCAACAACAACAACAACAACAACAATAATAATAATAATAATAATAATAACTATTATAATTATTATTATTATTATTTATTATAGTTTCACACGCTTATGTCAAAAACGGATAAATCGAAAAAAAAGCTTAGGTCGAGCAAAAACATGTTTTCCCGAACAAAGCTGATCTTTCTATGATTAATTATACAACGGATAACTCGAACTCACTTAAGTCGAATTTCGGATAGGTCTACTGTGTTTCATGTAGTCAAACTATTTTTTTATGCATGTCCATACGCCCAAGTCAAAGACAGATAAATTGAAAAATGCATAATCCGAACCAATGTTTTACCCTGTCCAATGTGGCTCTTCTATGATTAATTTTACAACGTATTTATTACACGGTCCAGTTTGGGTTAATTAAACTTCGGATAAGTTGAGAGAGAGATTAAGAGAGAGAGAGAGAGAGAGAGAGAGAGAGAGAGAGAGAGAGAGAGAGAGAGAGACAGACAGACAGACAGACAGACAGACAGACAGACAGACAGACAGACAGACAGACAGACAGAGACAGAGACAGACACAGAGAGACAGACAGACAGAGAGAGACAGAGAGAGAGACATAGAGAGAGCGAGAGAATTAAACAGCAGGCAAGTGCGTGCCTGTGGGTGACTTTGAAAGCGACCTGTTCCCGACAATGCCTCGAGGATCAATAGTTAGCAACACCTACTTTGTATTCAAATGTTCTCAGTATGTCTTACAATAATCCTGACCAAAGAGGCTGACAGCTTTTGAAGTCTGAATGTAATGAAATGAAAGACTTGTCTCCTATCCTCAATTCTCTTTTGTACATAGGAGAGTTCCAACGACGTCTATCAGGCCCTTTAGAAGACCTCTGTTACGTGTGCACATTTGCATGGATTGTGATTTGAAAAGTAGATAAGTCTCCGCTGAGGCAAGACAACAGTGAAAACCTGTTTTATCGGGAAAGTTTAGCAATCAAAGATCACCCTAGAGCAGACCGCTTTAACAATTTCGCGGCCAGCCGCAACCGGATGCGCGGCTTATGCCGCGCATCCGGATGCGGCTGGCCGCGAATGCGTTAGTGTCTCGATAGCGTTATATTTCTTTTGTTTTCTTTTTGATTTTACATTCATATCGTTACATGTTTACACCCAAAGACGTAACAATTGTAAGTAACTGAAGAGAATAACCACAAAAAGTCGGTCGGTCTGTGTTAAGTGTATTCTCTCTTCATTGTTTATTGATCCTTATTGTTGGTATAGAAATAAGAAGTGCACTCATCTCTGTAATATCAGTTTGTTTGGAAATAAAGTGTATCGATCTGACTTTACTAGGATGGACAGTTGGAAAACAGGTTAAATTCTGAGCCACATGGAATGCATGTGTTGACCTTTACGTCCTGAAAGTTGTTCATTTGGGTGTAAATTCCTTCAGTATGGATTTCAGAAAATTGCCACATGAAGAAATAACATCATGAATTATCGCTGCTTTCAGACGTGTATTTACATATGTCGCCGGCAAAGTCCTGTGTATTACTCTGTCTGTCTCTCTGTTTGTCTGACTGTCTCACCCCGGCATTTGAGAGATTCATTTTCGATGTCGCGGTGAGTAAATTCTGATGTGCTTTTGTCAGAAAACCCTCTATGGGTTATTTTTGTCTGTTTCTACATGACTTTTTATTTTGGATTCTATCTTAGAAAAATGTTGTGTGTTATGAACATAATTTTGGTCCGCAGAAAAAATCAGCGCTTAACTCGAACAACTCTGTGAAACTAAGTCGATACGGATAAGTCCAACGAAAAATATTTCCCCTGCAGGTTCGACGTATACTTCTTCGTCTGTATTATTAATTAGTGCTAGATAGCTTTTGTTTCCTTGCCTTGTAGTGAAAACTGCATACAATGGAATTTTGACTACAGCGCTTTAATTCGTTCAGTCCCGACACACCGCAGCAATTATGACCGTGATAGTTCAATGGTGGTGCCAGAATAGCTTGGCGCCTATAGGCGCCAAGCTATTCTGGCACCACCCTTGAACTATAACGATCGATTTGTCTCCTGAATTGTAATGCAGTCCTCAGAGGACAATTTCAAAATGTGTGTATTTCGTACCTGAGACACAATGATTTAAGAGATAAACCATGACGTTTCATGTATTGTGCCGCTGACGTTACTGTAGGACATGCTGTTTTGTAACTGAATGAAATACGCACAAACAGAACGAAACTTTCGACTACAGTTTTATCGTGTGTTTGAAAAATCAACTCAAAGTTTATTGTTCAAAGATATTGACTCCCTCAGAACAAATACAAGCGTTACCATTTTTATGCATATGTTATAATTCCTTTAGGTTATCATAATTATTATCTAAATGTTAAAATACAGTATACTTACTTTGCTGAAGGTCGACAAAGAAAACTATCAGGAGCTGTTGTTGTCTGATATTTATACCATCTCCCCCCCCCCCCTCCATCCCTCTCCCCCCCCCCTGCCCCCCCCCCCCGCCCCCTCCCCACCCACCACCCTTTGTCCCCACCCACCACCCTTTCTCCCCACATCCACCATCACGTCCAGATCTCCATCGCAGAACCAAAGGTCTACTCAACGGAGAATCACGTGACCGAGTTGCATCATACCTTCCACTCAACGACTGGCAAGAATGATACAGGGTTTCTCTGCATTCAATTTAACCCGTTCAGTGTGCGTGTCAGTTGACACATAGAGTCTCTCTGCAATCTTCCATGATTGCCCTTAACGGGATAAATACAGTTTGTTTCATTGAATTGAATTGATAATTCAACACACACACAAACCCTAGCTGTTCCAGGAACATGGATTCAAACTGGTGTCAGCAAGAGGCATAGATCCTCATGAACCCCCACAACTGCGGGGGTTCATGAGGATCTATACCTCTTGCATTTAGATGGTGTTTAAATTTTCTCCGCACTTAACGGACTAACAGTACACAGACTAGTCCTTTCATGTTGATACTGCATACAGGTGATTTTCCCCCAAGATCGCATTTTGAGTTTTCTGGACAGACACATCGTGCAGGCCTGGGCTACATCACGTGCGACCCCTCCCACACTTCTCCCAGTTCGAAATCGTGGTTGCCTTACAGAATTTTATCAAGTTTTGCGGCTGTTGAGGAACTCCCGTGTGCAGATGTTATCGGTGTACTAGTCTCTGATTTTGACCTTACGGCTTAGCGCCGTAAGATCCAAAATTACAGACCAACACATTTCTGTGGACTCGTGACAGGTCAGTAAATGCACCTTGATATATCACCTTTAAATCACTTTTATTTTTCAACCATGTTTCTAAACGAGGAGCATAAGGAATGAGGCGGTCTTCAGGCTACGTCGGTAAAATAACAAGCGCGTAAAATTCAAAGATATTCCCACACAAAAAGAAGTACGCCTAGAAAGGGTAGTTTCAAAATGGAGATAGAGACAAAGCAAGTCACTACTTAGAAACAACTTACACATGAGCAAATGCACGCACGAGAAAATGGCCCTTATGTGAAAAACTGTTGACCTGCATATCAGTCCACAATGTTTGCTTTACTTTCTTGTTATTATATCATACTGAGCAGCGTGTTGCATGATATAGTGCCGATAACAGGTACATGTAATTACAAGACACAAATCAAAATGTCCGAGCGTGTTTCCTCTTTGTAAACTCATTAAGCCCAACTTCCCAAAGTTGCAGAGATGGGTCGACCATGATAATTCAAGGGCAGTGCCAGATTAGCTTGGCGCCGACAGGCGCCAAGCTAATCTGGCACTACCCTTTAATTATCACGGTTTCCCGTCTCCTGATGTAGTGCGTCAGGGCTGAATGGGTTAATATTATCTTTGGTAAAAGACAAATTAGATAAACACAACTCACGCATTTAGGTTAGACACATGCGATTTATGCTGCGAATCCAAACACAGCACACCTGAAATGTGTTAATTATTATTTAACCCCTTCCCGGCCACTGTTCGTACATTTTTGTTTCTTCTTTCTTCATTCAAGAACCAAAAACCAAACCTGTGCAAGAAACGTAGAAACAATTTGGTCTCAGCAAGAGGCATAGATTCTCATGAGCCGACGCAGTCGCGGGGGCACATGAATATTTATGTCTCTTGCAGTTGGATCGTGTTCACCTTTTTGGCACTGAAGTGGTTAAATGAAACTCGCACCTATTTTTGGAAGAAAAATTTTGGTTTATTTTGTTGTTGTTCTTTTCTAATAAATGGTCGTATGTACCTGTATTACCGCCATGTACATTGTTTTTTTTTGTGTACCTTGCTATACGCTGGTTTCTGTTGTTCCTGTTTATTACATAAGAACAACCTTGAAACGGGACGCGGCCGAGTGCGCTCAGTAGCAAGTGACGACAGGGGAGACGTGTCCTGATAATTTTGGATACAGTGAAAAATGAGTCCATGTAACGTAATTTGAACGTATTCTCTATTGAATGTATATTTGGAGCCAAGCGCCGCGTGTGTGTGTGTGTGTGTGTGTGTGTGTGTGTGTGTGTGTGTGTGTGTGTGTGTGTGTGTGCGTGCGTGCGTGCGTGCGTGCGTGCGTGCGTGCGTGTGTGTGTGTGTGTGTGTGTGTGTGTGTGTGTGTGTGTGTGTGTGTGTGTGTGTGTGTGTGTGTGTGTGTGTGTGTGTGTGTGTGTGAATATTTCTTCTATTTCTGTATGTAAAGGCTTGAAACCATAGGCAGTTCTCTCAATCGTAAGTAGAGCCTTCGAGGAAATTGGAAATTGGAGTGCTCTTTGCAGAGAAATGGTCACTGAAGAAAGTAGGTTGACCCGCATTAAAGTCCGTAATTTGTGATGTATTCACTTGAAAATGTATATTAACCCATTCAGCCCTGATGCACTACAGCAGGAGATGGATCGACCATGATAATTCAAGGGTAGTGCCAGATTAGCTTGGCGCCTGTCGGCGAAACAATAAATCGAAACAATTGCAGAGCTCGTGGATTTAATATGTAAATAAATAAAAAATAAATCAGCACATTAAATAGGCGCTTTATCCCATTTGAAAATCGGCTCAAAGCGCCGCCGCGAACTGAACCCAACAAGCACGCTCACGTGAATCACGCGCATTCACTCACACACTGTACACAAACACAGAACATTCACGTGGTGCAAGGGCAAGCTCAAGCGAGTTGTGGAAATTCAAATCGTTTATTTGATTAAGTGGGCTGAGATTGATACGAAAGTACACTACGTACAGCAATATACACATTTATATGTCTACACAGTTTCATATAGAATGAATAGGCATTGAATAAGGCTTTTGTTTTAGCCAGCCATGTTCCAGTTTCAGTTTTGAGTGATACCTAATTCATTTTTAAAACAAAAAACAAGAAACAAACAAGATGGGATGAACCATAACCCACAAAGTCCCTTCTGTATGAGAGCTGTCCTCGCTGTCAATGGTCTCTACCTTTTGTCTTTGACCTGATTCTGATGTTGAATTATCTCCTATTGAAAAAGTCTCACAGATCTGCCAATGCGTCAGTGAGTTCTATAAGGGGCGCAGGACATATAGTCCATAAGCTAGCAAGGTCTACCGTGCACACCCCCCCCCCCCCCCCGCCCAGTACTCAATAAGATGGGTTTCAAAGTATTCCTTAGTATGTCCTGAGATGTTTAAGCCATGTTCCCCGAAAATCCTTAGGAACACACCAGAGATATAGCCGTTGGCGCAAGGGTACCCCCATTCACGCTCTTTGCAGGTGCTAAAATGAGGTTGAGAAACATTTTCCTCTAAATAAATCAGAATTCATTCCAGAAGCCCAAATCAGGCATACTATGTTCAGACACACCTTCTACATCCTCTGCAAAAGACAGAATGAAAAAATTAAATCTCTGGATCACAGTGAAGGTATTTGTGCACCCAGCAAACGGCCATTTCCGCGAAATCGCAAAAAAGACAAAAATAATGTGTCAGATGCCTTCAGACATTTTCTATAGCGCTGGCAATCCATTTTCAGGCTTACATCATTAAAACAGGATGTCACAATTATTATAAACTTGATTAGGTGATGCTGTGATCACTGTGAGTGCCACAGTGGTTGATTTTGTATCTCTACCCCCAAGTTGTAAAAATACACAAAATTAATTAGAACAAAATTACTTATGTTATTCCATTTCATTTTGACCTCTCTTTACCTATTAAGTTTCAATAATGTGAGCATAAAGTGCAGAAAATAAGGAAAGTAGCATCTTTTACGGTACATTCGTTGTGAATGATAGCTTTTTCCCATTTAAAATTACTGAATTGGAAAACGTACGTTATTTCTGATGCCCTCAGAAATTTTGTATACAACTGATAGGTCTTTGTTAGGTTTTATTGGTTAGGATAGAGTACCACAGTTACTTCCAACCTGATTTTGTGATGCTGTGATTCTTTTAGGGGCCACAGTGGCTGAATCTGCTGCCCTACCTCCATTTTACCAGTATGCAAAGTAATCATAAAAATTGCTCCTCTGTTTAAATATTTTTTGTTGCCATTTTTTTTAAGTATGCATATTGAGCATAAAAAGTTGTGATCATTTCATTAATTTCAATGTGACCCATCAATTAAATTGTAACTATTTTTAACTGGCTGGTCTTTTAGGTGATATTTTACCTAGCGTAAGACGGGTCTAGTAAGGTCTCCCCTTTTCCTTTCATTTGTTTTCGTCTAGAAATGTGTAAATATGAATATGCGTAATAAAGTTTCATGGTTCCTAATAGCCAAAACAATGTTATCAAAATACTTAGTTTCCACATGTCCACCACGAGATCTCCACGTCCACCTTCTGCTACGTACAGTTTTTTTTTTTTATGGCCGTCTTTAAATCTTATATTGTTCTGGCTGCCAATAAGTGAGCTGACAAGAGCTAGGCAGCATGTTTTCAGAGTTTGGTGTACAGGGGCGTGTCTTCTGGTCAGAACTGCCAGCAGACCGCTTGTCTGTATGGACATGACTGTTTGGAGTATGTGCTAAGGAGACTGATTTTATACGCCAAATTCGCATAGGGCTGTTTCCGCATGACCCAGTCTCACGAGGTAAGTCCAGCAGGGTCCTTACAGTCTGTGAACATTTGTGAAAGTTGTTAAAAAATGACAAGGCTTTTTCAGGGCCCTGGAAAGTCTGTCAATTTCAGTCTTTTTCCTTAAAGTCTGTGAAAGTTTGTAAAAAATGACAACGTGCTGGCAAACTTTTGTCTACTTCTTTTTTCTTTTTTTTTTCTCCCCCAATTTGTGACTATTCCATTGCGAACGATTATGCTGACGCTTGTTGCAAGTGATCTATATTTAGCTCTGATAATAAAGTGACTGCATGGCCTTTCTGCCGAACATTTTGATTGGTTGTTTACGCTTCTACCGAGCTCCGCCATTCGCTAAGCGTTATTTTATTTTGGTATCTCTTCATGCATTAGGCACGAAAGCTTCAAATAATTGCTGATACAGAGTGATCTAATTAAAGTGTGTAAACCTTCAGGCTTCAGTTTGGGTTTGTGAAACGTTTATGAAAAGTTTGTGAACTTCGTCCCTGATTTTCTGTACGGACCCAGTCCAGAGTAATCAGTGCGTAGCGGATGAAAGATGGTGGCCTGGCTCTCCCTGGTCAGCTTGTTGATGTCTTCTGCGCACGGGCTGCAGCCGCCATTCTGCTGTTGCCAATCACTTTGTTGTTACAGTGTCTTGGTTTCTTTACAGGAGGTTGTGATCTTGAGGCAGTCTGGCGCCTGCTTTGGCCAGGCTGTCAGCACTATTTTTTTGGACTGGGCATCCAGTCTATCTTGAAGCTTCCTGGTGAGATCAGCCGATCAAGCTGCTGCCTTTCCATCGCTAGTGCTCTGCTGCTGTGTTGAGCACCTGCAGATTTGTACGATAGTTGGAGCTGCTGCCGCCAGCTGGTAAGGAGAGGGTGGTAGTAGTGCGGTCTGCACAACAGATGTACACGCCACTTCCTTTATTCCGTACGGCATATTGTGCGGTATCACAGCTGCTGTGAGGCTAGCGCTTGTGCATAACCTCCAGCAAGATGGCTATGCGCAGTGCTGCGACCTTTGGCAAAGAGTCCTGGAACATTGTTTATGTTGTATTGAAGGCTCTTTCGATATATCCAGGTATCTGAAGGGAACTGTTCACACAGCTTTGGGCTTGGTTCCAGGACGTCAGTTTTAGCCCTTTGCAGGACCTTCAGTTGACGGTTCAGATGTGGGCGTTTCTGACGGTTCTTGGTCTGCTCCTGTAGTCTACCATGCTGTCGGTGTTTAGTAAGTCTCTTCATCGTGTATGCTGTTCTGCGTTCCAGTGGCTCCAATGTCCTCCATTTCCTAAATTGGGGTGCTCCAGATGGCTCTAAGAATGTCACTGCATCATGAGAATGACCCATGTTCTGCATCTTGTCAAGCCTGGCTTTTGGGGTTTTGCAAGCAACGTTTCATGTTGTCGATGTATCTCGGTACCGCACGACTGGTCTGACCGAGCAGGTGTTTGCTTGTGCCCGGATGCTGTAATTTGTGCCAATGTGGTCCCCACCAGTTTTTTCATCAGAGACATTTTTTTGCACCTCTAGCTTCCATGGCTTCGATGTGAGGCCTCCACGTGAATCCAGTAATTTATTTGTTGCCAGTAAAGTTGGCCTGTCTGTCTTTGGTACTGGAAAGTCTCCAGTTCTGAGGTGACCTCTTCCGTTTGATTGAAAGAGATGGTCTAGCTCAGTTTGAGTGGCCTCTTTCAGTCCAGCTGCTGACTCTGTTGGCAGCATTCTGGATTCTGCAGGATGCTATTTCTTTCTTTACGTTCTGCTGCGCTCCACACTGCAAAGTCATCCGCATGGAGGATGTTCGAGACAAATCTTGGTACTGTTGTACTGGTGTCATTAATGTAGACCAAAAACAGCATCAGACACAACATCTCTCTGAGGTACACCTTTCTCGAGTTTGACAAGACTGATGAATGTGCAGACGGTAGAAGCTTTAGCAGCAGCCCCTGTTAAGCATGCCTTAAATAAAAAGAATTACAATTAAATTGATGGGTCACAGTGAAATTAATTAAATGGTCACAAATGTTTATGCTCAATATGCATATTTTATTAAGAAAACTGGCAACAAAAATATTTCAACAGAGGAGTATGACATAAGCAATTGTTATGATCATTTTTCGTTCCTTTGGGTACTGGTAAAATGGGGGTTGGGCAGCAGATTCAGCAACTGTGTGTACGGTAGACCTTGCTAGCTTATGGACTAATACGCGTCATTGATTTGTCAAACGTCATTTGTCATGACGTAAGTTTTCGTTTTACGTTAATTTTATATTTTACTTGATATGAGTTTCACTTTTGCTTCATAGGCTTGAGAAAATGGTGACAAAACTAGAACTTCGCGGTACAATTTCAGTCTTGCTATAATTTGTGTGAAAGAAAGTTGACTTTACCTAGCTACATGATATACTAAGTACACGGGTCACCTGCATGCTCTTCTGAAAGCGCGTTGATGTGTGTGTGCGTGTTAGTGCGTGCGTGCGCGCGCGCTCCAAACATCTCCAAGAAGCATAGATCCTCATACGTCTGGAGGGCGCATGAGGAACTATTCCTCCTGGAGATGCGCGCATGCTTGAGTGTGTGTGTGTGTGTGTGTGTGTGTGTGTGTGTGTGTGTGTGTGTGTGTGTGTGTGTGTGTGTGTGTGTAAGAGAGAGAGAGAGAGAGAGAGAGAGAGAGAGAGAGAGAGAGAGAGAGAGAGAGATAGTTAGTTATTGGGGTTTAACGCCGAGCAGGCGACTAAGGCAATCTCACGGCGGTTGAGAGAGAGAGAGAGAGAGAGAGAGAGAGTCGAGCGCTCGAGAGAGAATGACGTCATATTTAAAGTATTATGTCAGTGTGTGCGTGGTGACGGAGTTGCCTCTTTTACATCTCCTCCAGTCTGACTTTCTCTAGAAGGAAAGTTTTTTGTGTTTTAATTCTTTTCAACCTCCCCTGAGCTGCAACATACTTTTACACTCACTGAAATTATCGACTTTTCAAGCGGGTGTGGCACAATCAACAGCTGAAAACAGGCACCAAGATCAGCGTGTACAGAGCTGTGGTCCTCACCACCCTGCTGTATGGTTCCGAGTCCTGGGCCCTCTACCGCAGCCAACTACGACTCCTCGAACGCTTCCACCAGCGCTGCCTGCGTACCATCCTGGGCATTCACTGGAGTGACTATGTCACCAACGTCGAGGTCCTTGAACAGGCTGAAACTGTGAGCATCGAGGCTTTGCTGCTGCGGACACAGCTCCGCTGGGCGGGGCATGTCTCCAGGATGGAGGAACATCGCCTACCAAAGATCACACTGTTCGGCGAGCTTGCTACTGGACACCGTGACAGAGGGGCACCAAAGAAGAGATACAAAGACTGTCTCAAGAAGTCACTTAGTGCCTGCCAAATCGACCACCACCAGTGGTCTTCGCTTGCTGCGGACCGTGACACCTGGCGCTCCACCATTTACAAGGTAGCTGTCTCCTTTGAGGACTCTCACAGAGCTAGCCTTAAGGACAAGCGGCTCAGGAGAACCTGCCTGTCTCGGATTGGCCTCCGCAGCCACGAACAAGCCTGCAGACATCGTGGTCAACTCCTATAAAATCTTCGTTCGCGAAGTCAAGCCAAGAGAGAGAGAATTCTTTTCTGAAGTGAAAAGAATTAATTTTTACTAAAGAAGTGAAAGGATACAAAGCTGGCTAACCAACTCATCCAATGGCTTTCTCCGAACTAGCTATATGCAAACTATATTAAAGTAAATATGCCAAAAATTATGGACTCTATTCTAGGTATTTCCGGAAAGTTCATCCAACGGGCAATGACCCTGCCAAGTTTAAAGAGTTTAGGTTTCAATATCGCTTAACAAGATGCGACCATAGGAAATCAGTGACATTGTCTTTTTAACGCTGTCATCTAAAAATATAAAAATGTCACGTGACCTCTACCAGAAGATGAGACGCAAGGGCGCCCTCTCTAAAATAAAACAATATGACCTAATTAAGTACCTCAGAATGTTTGCTGCTTTTATTCGTCGTGTACCGATCTTGTGATTTGGCCATAAGGAACCTCACTAACAGTCAATCAAACACACTTACGAAACTATTTTTGTCTACCGTATTGAAAGGACGGTAGACTTTGAAATGGGGCTGACGTTTTTGGCGTGTGGCACAGAAATTCTGGCAAAGAAGTAACACGATAAAAATGACGTCGTGTTTAGCTACGCAAACCTTGCTAGAGAACGTCTGTTTGGCGCCAAGAGCCGTATGTGTAAATACACACACACACACACACACACACACACACACACACACACATATATATATATATATATATATATATATATATATATATATATATATATATATATATATATATATATATATATATATATATATATATATATATATATATATATATATATATATATATATATATATATATGTGCGTTTGTGTGTGTGTGTGTGGGTGTGTGTGTGTGTGTGTGTGGGTGTGCGTGTGTGTGTGTGTGTGTGCACAAAGCCCTATAATGAGTAACTCTCTTTACCGTCCTTATGGAAAAGGGGTGTGTGTAAAATTCTGGGTGCCCAAGTCAGACACCCATTTTTTTCTGAGGGTTGTTTCTGCATTGTCTTGCGGTAAACAGTCATAAACAAAATATAAAAAAATCAGTTTTTCTCATTTTGGCGTCTGTACATGCACTTTCGTGTTTAATAGACACTCCGCTATTGTGTTTGAATTTGTCCCAGCAGTGTGTGTGTGTGTGTGTGTGTGTGTGTGTGTGTGTGTGTGTGTGTGTGTGTGTGTGTGTGTGTGTGTGTGTGTGTGTGTGTGTGTGTGTGTGTGTGTGTGTGTGTGTGTGTGTGTGTGTGGGTGCACGAAACCACTAATATGGGTGACTTTCTTTACCATCCTTCTGGAAAATGGGTGTGTGTAAAATTCTGGGCGGCCAAGTCAGACACCCATTTTTTCTGAGGGTTGTTTCTGCATTATTTTTAATTCAAAAGTCAGAAAAAAAATTGGATGTCCCATTTTTGCAGGTTTACCTAATCTTGTGTGTCACCACGGAAGCAAGCATCGTTCGGCTGCGCAGAGTGAACTGAGTGGTTTCCCCTTCTATTGTCTCTCGTCCCGCCAACCGTCGCCGTTCCATCAGGAAAGATTGTTTTTATGCAATATTTCTTAGTTAAAAGCACGCCCAAGTGTACTTCTTCAGCGCAGTAATTTAACTGAGATGCTCCCAATCAGATACAATTGCACAGTAGCCTATATGGACCCGTTTGGCCGAGAAAACTGAGTCTGCTACGACCCGCGTCTCAGCCTGCTGCTCAGCCCGTCAGTCTTGTAGTAACAGATAATAGAACCCCACGAATTTAACAAAAAGCTTTCTTCTACAACGAAAGGAATTTGTTCAATAACACATTACAAGGTCAATCTGTCACGCGATTGGGTTGCTTTTTTTTTTCTTCTAACATGTGTGATTGTGAACGAAATGTAACTTGGCATGTTTGTATGCATGCACTGTTGAAACAAGATGGCGCCAGATTTGAATCCTCGTACGCAAAACTACCTTGCGATTCGAAGAACAGACTTCCACGAATATTCTTTTTTCGGATTTTGCAACTGAAGTGTCGCATTTTACTGTATTACCAGTTATTGTTCGTAGGGGGCAGGGGGTACTGCTGTAATTATGTATATATCTGATTCAAAATGTCAATGGTTTACATGGTTGTATTTGACATGATTGCAGCAACACCGTTTTGGTCACACTCAGCACTTTCTGCACACACCCAGCGCCGGATGGCAGCAGGATGTCCAAACCCATCGGGATCTATGGAAGTGGACAAGCACGCCCCTTCCTGGCACATGACCAAGGCCCATGGCAAAATTAGTCAGCAGCAGCATGATGGCCCAGCGTCGTCTGTCGCAGAGGGTGCGTCTGGTAGGAGGGTGCATAGACGGCAGCGGAATGCCCCCAATTACAAACTGGTAAGTGATTCTATGATCATCTTTATTTTATTCGCTCGCGTGCGAAGCAAAAGTGAGTTTATGTTCTGGGCCGTCCGCGTCCATGGTAAACGTTAACAGTGGCATTTTCTCGGAGACTTTTCAAGCCACATTCTTCAAGCTTGGCCCAAGGATACTTTGTGGCAAGATCTTTGTAAACATACCAATTTGAGTGACCTCTCTCAAAGGGTCACGCGGGGTTGACAGATGTGTGAAAACTGCTTACATTTTCAGAAAACATGGATTTTGCTTTCTTGTGCAAGGCCCCTTAAACCAAAATTGGGCTGCTTTTGTACTAATGCAGCTTTCTTTTTTTCTTTCCTTTTCCAGTTGGCAAGTGGAGCCTGGGATGGGCCTGAGACTGCCGAGAGTGCAAGCGCATCGCAATACAAGGACAGTGATGACGAGGAGTTTGTTCCTGGCTCGAGCTCACAGGATTCAGACGGTGCGTCGCCATCAATCTCTGGGGTCTCTGACACAGACAGTTTTGTATTGAATATGTTAGATTTCAAAGTGGCTGTTTCAGGGTGGGCAGGTGTCAGTGAAGCAAGTACCAGCAAGGTGCAGTGTGCGTTAGGGGATGAATTAGGGGGTGGCAATGACAATGTGGATAGGCAGAAGGAACATGATGTTGGGGGTGGGGAAAGAGCGCTTACCAAAGAAACGGGTGTACACGTGTCGCAGAGAGGGAAAGGAAAGTACAAATGGGACAAGAAACATGCATGCAAATTTTGTCGCAAGCTTGTTTTGAAAATGAGCACGCACTTACACGATGTCCATGCAGATGAGGCAGACGTTGCTAAAATTTTGATGATAAAAAAGGGACTAAGCAGAGACGTCAAGCATGTATCAGACTACAAGATGAGGGGGATTACATGCATAATGTTGCAGTTCTTGAAAAGAAATCAGGATGTTTGATTCCTAAGTATCGCACCAAAACTAGTAAGGTAGACGACCTTCTCGCCTGTAGCCATTGCAAAGGGCTCTATCAAAAAAAGCTGATCTCTGTACACACAAAACGTTGCTGTCAGAAACAAGGAGGGTTTCAGTTCACTAAGAGAGGTGAGGCTGCTCAACGTGGGCGGCTAATGCTTCCAATACCTTTAGACGTTGACTTTTCCTTCTATCATAAGGTTTTAGCCAGACAGAGACAGGATGAGATAAGCCGTCTCATCAGAACTGACCCCTTGCTTTTGGAGTATGGAAAGAGATTATTTGACCGCAGGGACATTGAAGAACACACGGCTGGGCAAATCAGCTCCAGGATGCGGGAGTTAGGGAGACTATTAAAGATTCTTAGAGTGAGGTCAGAAATGAAAATCGCAAGTTTAAATGCTGTGGTCAATGCAGCTAGCTTTGATCATGTTGTACTGGCTGTAAAAGTGCTAGCAGAATTTGATGAGGACACACATCAGTTCAAAAAAGGCAATCTTGCAATGCGCATAGGCCATGCTTTGAAAAAATGTTCACATATCAAACAGTCGCTGGCATCCAAGCAGCTTGGGAATGGTTCAGATGACAGGTGGCGACAGGAGCTCTCTGAGGCGCAGAGCTTTGACTCTGTCTTCACCGGGGACTCGTACGATTGTGTGTCAGCTACAGCAGCCCAGTCGGTCGGGAAAATGACCATGAACAAACCAAGCTGATCCCATCATTTGAAGATGTGAGGAAGGTCCAACAGCTTCTTGAGACAAGGGTGGTATCGGAAGATTATCCGACAGTGGTTAAAGCAACTCTTTGCGCTGTATCACTTTTCAACCGAAAACGAGAAGAGAAGTTCAGAGAATGAAGGTATCAGACTTCCAGAATGCTAAGATTGGATCGATCACCAATCAAGATATCTTGAAAGGTCTCACAGAGGTTGAGAAGAAATTGGTGAATCATTTTCAGCGAGTGGAAATCAGGGGCAAGTTTAATAGGAGTGTTCCCATTTTGCTGACGAAGAAGATGATGACAACTGTGGACAGAATCCTTCAAATGAGGCAATCAGTACCAGCTCTCGCCGGTTCCCAGTACATCTTTGCCACACCTTCTGGTCAGAGGCCTTACAGAGGCCATGATGTTCTGAAGGAACATGCACTGCAAGTGCAAGTGTCAAACCCAGCCATGTTCACATTTACTCAGTTACGGAAGCAGGTTGCGACTTTGGCTCAGGCCATGGCCATCTCGGAGTTAGACCAGGATCAGCTGGCAGACTTCCTTGGTCATGATATTCGGATACATCGCCATATCTACCGCCAACCTCAAGACGTCCTTCAGAAGGCAAAAGTGGCAAAGATTCTTCTGTCAGTTAACAATGGGATGACAGATTTTGAGAGTTGCATTAGAGCTGAACTGGGCGATGATGAAGAGATTGACTTTGACAATGAAAACACATCAGAAACTCGCAGAGAGGTCGCTGGGGAAACAGCACCTGTGAATGAAGCAAATAGCAAGTCAACAACACAGGAATCATTGAGCATGACCGAGAAAAGACGTCCAAAGCCTGATGACAAACTAGATAGTTTTGATGATGACAGTTCTGCGTCGGCTCCTGCTTGAAAGAAAGCTAGATTACAAGGAAACCATGGGGGAAAGCTGAAGAGAAAGCTGTTGAAACTCGTTTCAAGACACACCTCGTCGTGAACAAACTTCCTGGAAAGGCCGAGATACAGCAGGCCATTGCAGAAGACCCCGCACTTAGACATAGGCGCTGGACAAACATTAAGGATTACATCCGCAACAGACTGAAAAAGTTACAAAAGAAATGAATTGAGATTCTCCGACACTCGCGTCCTTTTCCTTTTCATACAGATTTATTACAAGAGTGTTCATTATTATTGGGTTGGTTTCAGCATGTCTAGCTTGTTTTTTGTCAATGGAACTGCAAATGGAACAACGCTTGGGGACGAGAGACAATAATAAGGGGCACGGAAAACTTTGAAAATGGAACTGCTGATGGAACGGAGGGGGGGGGGGGGGACGAGAGACAATAATAAGGAGTAAGAAAACCATTGTCATCATAAAGATTTATTACAAGAGTGCTCTACTATGGGGTTGGTGCGCCTGCATCCTTTTGTATACTGTATATAACATGTAAAACTTTGAAAATGGAACTGCTGATGGAACGGGGGTTGGGGACGAGAGACAATAATAAGGAGTAAGAAAACCATTGTCATCATAAAGATTTATTACAAGAGTGCTCTACTATGGGTTTGGTGCGCCTGCATCCTTTTGTATACTGTATATAACATGTAAAACTTTGAAAATGGAACTGCTGATGGAACGAGGGTTGGGGACGAGAGACAATAATAAGGAGTAAGAAAACCATTGTCGACATAAAGATTTATTACAAGGGTGCTACTATGGGGTTGGTGTGCCTGCATCATTTTTGTATACTGTATATAACATGTAAAACTTTGAAAATGGAACTGCTGATGAAACGGCGGTTGGGGACGAAAGACAATAATAAGACAAAAAGAAACAAACATTGTCAACATAAAGACTTATTACAAGGACGTTATTATTCGGTTGTTTCCAGCGTGTATAGCTCTGTTTTTATCTGATGTACACCTGGATCATTTTGTATGCTGTGTAACATTAAAGAAGTACCCAACGGAGAAAGAAACACGCTTAGAAAAGACGGGTACAACACAATTTATTAATACTTCGGGTAAATACCCTTTGTCAAAATAGACAAACAGAGAGATTAGCCGCTACTTATCTTCATTGGCAGAAGGAATGTGCGCACATTCCTTCTGCCAATGAAGATAAGTAGCGGCTAATCTCTCTGTTTGTTTGTCTATTTTGACAAAGGGTATTTACCCGAAATATTAATAAATTGTGTTGTACCCGTCTTTTCTAAGCGTGTTTCTTTCTCCGTTGGGTACTTCTTTGCTTATTACACGCTTGGCAGTCACCTTTTTGGTCTGGATTGTGTAACATTCATTAACCTTACTTTGCAACTAAACAGTGGCCCCCACCCAGGTCTGCCCTGGGGGACTTGGGTGGGGTCAACTACTTTTTAGTTCCGAGGATCACCCTGGTCAGCCCCAAAGGGTGGGTTTTCCTCTCAATTCTGGGGCATGTGTTTCTGTCTACCCTTGGTCAATTAACTTGTGTTTTCCTTTTTAAGCTCTCCCTGCTGTCTGCGCTGCCCGTATCTCTTGAAAAGAAGTACCCAACGGAGAAAGAAACACTCTTAAAAAAGACGGTTACAACACAATTTATTAAGATTTCGGGTAAATCCGCTTTGTCAAAACGGACAAACACATGGGGCACATTCCTTCTGTGAACAAAGATAAGTAGCGACTGATCTCTCTGTTTGTTTGTCTGTTTTGACAAGGCGGATTTACCCGAAATCTTACTAAATTGTGTTGAAACCGTCTTTTCTAAGCGTGTTTCTTTCTCCGTTGGGCAGTGTGCATATGTGCGTGCGTATATATGTACGGATGGATGGATGGATGGATGGATGGATGGATGGGTGGGTGGGTGGACGGATGGATGAACGGAAGAATGGACGGATGCATGCATGTGTGCATGTGTGAAAGTGTTTATGTGTACGTTTGTGAGTGTAGGCATGTGTATTTGTATGTGGGTGTGAATGTGTGTGTGTGTGTGTGTGTGTGTGTGTGTGTGTGTGTGCTTGCACGCGCTTGTCTGCGTGCGTGCGTGCGTGCCTGCGTGCGAGCGTGCGTGTGTACGTGCGTGTGTACATGCGTGTACAGTGTTTCGAAGAACAAAGTGATTCTGTGCGTCTTTAAAATCTTTATTCCATAGTTCGGCTATCTATGGAGTGCAGACGAAGAAATCTAACCAACAACAGCATGGATTGCCCTGCGAAAAAGAAGCAAAGCCACATTTTAGACACCAAGCCTCTGACAGTTATGAAGAAACACATAGTCACACGAATTATCACAGTGACCTTGATAAATTTGTTAACTCATTCAAGACGTGCCTCCTCCGGATACGCGGCTTTAAGCTGCGTATCTGGAGGCGGCACGTCTCGAATGAGTTAAGCTTTAGGAATCATCGCGACAAAAACAACCACTGACAGCCAAAAGGTTTAGCCCAGCCCTTGACTGTTACTGACGATAACGCTCGGTATCGTCAGTAGCTGTAAAGGGATAAAATGTAATGTACAATGCACCGAAGTAAATACGGTTCAGGCAATAAATTCGATCAATTTGAAGGAAAACCCTGCAGAAACAGTTGTAGATTTCCTCGCGATCTTTCAACTCCACCCAGGAGTTGAGACAATCTTCGACAGACATTCCGTGGCAGTTTTCCTTTTAACATGGCAATGACAAAATTACGAAACAAAATTGTTCAGGGGCGGATATTTTCCCATTTGGGGGGGGGGGGGTGCTGGTTGCTTGGGGGGTAGGAAGGGGAGACGGAATGTCCAGCTCCGTAGGGGAAATCTACTAGAAACATGAAGTGATTACAAAAGCGCTCAAGGGTGTGTGTGTGTGGTGGTGGGGGGGGGGGGGAGGCAACGGATTTACAGTTCCCTGCGCTCCCCGCGTCTTGAAGTATTATTGACTTTTCATATTTTATTACGTTGCTCTTCTTCTCCTTCACTTAACTTTCCCTCATCCCCCTCTCCTTCCTTTTCGGACCCTCCACCCCCTCCTGCACATCGGCCCCCTGTCCATGCGTCAATATTAAACAACTGTTACCTGTCGCAAGCTTGGCGGCAAAGAGTGTCAGTCTCTGTCTCCAAGGCGGTAGCGTGCACAGCAAAGTCAGCGTCACACGCGGTGAAACACTCGGCCGCAGTGAGGTGGGGCGACTCCCGGATCAGGGCGTGTACCTCCTGGTTGATGAACTCCGCTGTAAACCACAGAAAAAATGCACTAATTGCATCACTGGTGGTGTTAATAGTAGTAGTAGTGGTGGTGGTGGTGCTGGCGTCTACATACCAGAAAGTGAAGAATCCACAGGGCCAGTTCAGCCTCTTATTTTAAACTCATTAACCCCTTTCCTGCCACATTACGTTCATTTTTGTGTCTGAAATCTGTGTTCAACGACCAAAAGCCAAAACCGTCCAAGAAACATGGATACAAATTGGTCTCAGCAAGAGGCATAGATCGTCATGAGCCCCCACGACTGCGAGGGCTGATGAGGATCTATGTCTCATGCATTTGGATCTTATTCACCTTTTCCCGACAATGACGGGGTTAATCAGTTTCTTAAAAGCAAGTGTTCCTTAAGTGTAATATAGGCAGATCTCAGAGCGAGGAAGAGGGTCCTGGCATGAGCTTTTTCCTTCTCAGTACGGCCACGGTGATTTCTGATTATTGTATTATAAAATGTTACCACATTTGTTCAGAGTTGCAGAGCAGAGGGGACCAGCGGAATGAATGCCGATTGCACAATTTTAGGAATATTTTGGTTAGTTGGTAGGTTGGTTGGTTGGTTCTATAATTGCTTAACGTCCTGACAGCAACAAGACTTTCTCAGAACGTGCCTGCACTGCTTGCGAAAAAACAACAGAATATTGTGTGTATGTCGATCGCCAGCCGGTCTAATATGCTAAATAAACCTAAGACATGGTAGGGACTCCGCCCCTTCATACTAATTTATTGTACCTTAATTTACAAAAAAAAAAAGTATAGAACAGGCACAATTCACGATACAGGCGATAAAAACTTACCAAAGTCGGCAAACAAGAGATTTGTTACATTTTAAACAAAATCGTTACAACTTTTGAAATAGACCATTTTTTTTAAATATTTCAATTGCAGATTAAACATTGATCTTTTTCTTGTACAATTTGACAATAATTTATAACAAAATCGGCTAAATAGGTATGTTTTGAAGGGTTTCAAAACTCAAGCCAAATCAGTAGCGATCATAAAGTTTGTCGCAGACATTAACTATGAAACTGCAAGATGTTTTTGAACTGTAATTTCAAATTCTTCTAGTCTTACACATCACTATCAGATTGATCTAAATTGTACATGTAGAAAAATATAGAATAAGTTTTTCAACGATCAAAATAAAGACATTTTGACGGAGTAAAAAATGTCTGCTGTAAATCTCCATGTTCGCCACATTGTAAACGCAACCATTTGGCATTTGTTCTCCAAACGAAAGTTAACTCATTCAGCCCGATGCAAGTATTTCCCAAATTTTGTAAGCGTCATCTAATGACTATGCACCAGTTGCAGGAGATAGATCGACCATGATAATTCAAGGGCACTACCCAATGACAACGACAATGATTCTTTATTTTACAACAGGGGGAAGTTTCGGTTGGGAAAAAACATTTTTCGAACTTGCCGTTGCTAAACTAATTTACATATAATGCACATGGTAATAAAATACTTTTTATTTTAAAGAGAGAGAGAGACAGAGACAGACAGAGACAGATAGAGAAGTTCCACAGACTTACCGAGGGACTGTCCTTCTCCACGCTGGGCGAAAGCCACACCACACAGGAAAAGAAGAATCAGAGCACACTTCATGGTAAAGATCCTGACAGCAAGAAATAATAGTAATAATAAAAATAATAATAATAATAATAATAATAATAATAATAATAATAATAATAATAATAATAATAATAATAATAATAATAATAATAATAATAATAATAATAATAATAATAATAAGTAATAGTAGTAGTAGTAGCTGTTGTTTTTATTGTTGTTCTAGTAATTAGAGTTCAGTCGCTTTTCTTTCATTGCCTTGAAATTACCTTGAAAACTTATTTTATACGGGACAGTGACTACAACAGTGTTTTGACTACAACATAAAGGCCCACTACCGCTGTAACTGTTCAAAGATACATTTCTGTAACAGATGGTTACGAAACGCTACACACAGATCTAGATATGGTTTATTTAGACACAGGACAATCCAGTTCAGCACAAGTCGTTTTGATATCAAGTAATTTAACAATGACTCTACTCCGTTCTATAAATACAACGCTTTCAGTACGAGATACAGCTAAAAATAGATAGACAAGCTAACGGTTGCGCAGAATAAATAAGTGCGATTACGCGTGTGCTTTTGCTGCCTGTCCCACCTGGTGTTAAAGTTCATTAGGTGTGTCGACAAGGCATAACAAACACAAATGGTGCTGAAATGTGTGTTCAAATTTACGTGGAATGGTACTTTAAGAGACAAACATATAAAATCAAAGAGAAGCTTATACATGTCACACCTTGTATCCCTTACATTACTGTACCACGTGTTGTTTTCAAACTGAATAAAATCCGCACAAACAGAAAGAAACCTTCAATTACAGTTTGATCTTGTTTAAAAAATGAACTCAATGTATATGTACGAAAGGCACTATCTCCGTCAGTATAATACATACTTTACCAGTTTCTTTTCAATGTTTTAATTACTTCTGATTACTATATTATCTAAATGTAAAAAGAGAGTGTACTTACTTCGCTGAAGGTCGCCGAACGTAACTCTCAGAATTTGACACAACACAGGTTGCTGTCTGTAATTTATACTAATTCTCTCATACGTCCCCCATCTCTACCATCACGCCTTCTCTCCATCGCAGACCCAAAGGGACTGCCCAACGCAGAATCACGTGACCAATTTGCATCATTCCTCCCACTCAAAGATTGGTTAGAATGATAGAGGGTTTTTCTGTGCTGCTTTTCACTCATTCAGCCCGACGGCCGTATTTTCCCAATTTTGGAGGCGCCATCTAACGACTATGCACCTGTTACAGAAGATGGATCGACCATGATAATTCAAGGGTAGTGCCAAATTAGCTTGACGCTGTAGTGCGTTAGGGATGAATTAGTTAACAATGAATTCAACATCATAACTAAAAGGAAAACACATAGAGTAAACGTAATGTTTCGCTGCTTTCTGAAGAAAAAACAAAAGTTCTGAGTCTATAATAAAAAATATAGTCTAAATAAATAATTAACTAAACTTTCCCAAGTTCGCCTTTTGTGTTTTCTATGCGTATGCTGTTACACTATAAGTGTATACGACCAATATCACGGTCGGGTAATTTTATAATTTCCCTTGATATGAAAATAACGAGGGTATAATTAGTACCACGGGCTCACGTGGAGTTGACAAGTGGCCGGCCCTACTAAGCTGGGACTAATGAATAAATGATGAGCCCTCGTTAGTAGTGAGGAACACAGACTCCTGCTGACAAAGAATAATTATGAGAGTCAGTAATAGGTTACTGGTCAGCTAAGATCAGAGGACGCTGGCCACCATAATAGATGTGGAATAATTAGGAGAGACAGTAATGGGTCCCTGGTCAGCTAAGATCAGAGGACGCTGGCCACCATAATAGATGTGAAATAATTAGGAGAGACAGTAATGGGTCCCTGGTCAGCTAAGATCAGAGGACGCTGGCCACCATAATAGATGTGGAATAATTATGAGAGACAGTAATGGGTTCCTTTGATAGCTAGGATCAGAGGACGCTGGCCAGCATAATAGATGTGGAATAATTAGGAGAGACAGTAATGAGTCCTTTGATAGCTAGGATCAGAGGACGCTGACCAGCATAATAGATGTGGAATAATTATGAGAGACAGTAATGGGTCCCTGGTCAGCTAGGATCAGAGGGCGCTATCCACCAGAGCAGATGGGGGATAGATTATGGGCGACAGTAATAGCTCCTTTGACAGATAGGGTCAGGGGACGCTGGCCACCATGATAGATGTGGAATAATATGGGTGACAGTAATAGCCCCTTTGACTGGTTGAGACAAAGGGGCGATGCCCTCGGCCAGAACGGGTATATATATTGGGGGTAAACACCAGAACGGGAGAGCTCACAACGAAGAAAACGAGATAGAGAGAGAGCTCGCACAATGACCAGAACGAGAGAGCTCACAACGAAGGGAACGAGATAGATAGAGAGTACACAACGAAGAGAGTGAGATAGATAGATAGAGGGAGCTGAGAAGCGAGAGACCGAGCTCCGGTATTTTCGCCATTTTAGTATGCCATGCTAGTAGGTTGGTTGTGCCCAACCTATTAGACCCACGATGACCAAGAAATAAAAGACTCTTCTGGAAACACTCTTGTCTGGCTGCGTCTTCCATCTACAACACCTTGCGTGTGGCTGCGGTAGTGTAACACTACCTTACCTTCTTATTTGGTGCCGTGACCAGGATCTCGGAACGGGAAGAAACAGAGGAACGAAGAAACAGAAAAACTAGACTATCAGCACCAAATTGACAGCCAACGACGCAAGGGTGGAAGAGCAGACCAGAAAGAGAAGAGTTCGAGCCCACTTCAAGAAAAGCAGAGTTCGAGCCCACGTCAAGGAAAAGCAGAGTTCGAGCCCACTTCAAGAAAAGCAGAGTTCGAGCCCACTTCAAGAAAAGCAGAGTTCGAGCCCACGTCAAGGAAAAAACAGAGTTCGAGCCCACGAGACGTCTGCGACTCATTCAAGACCAACAGCCGAAAGGATCACGGGGTAAGTGACTTTTTTCGTTTAACCCTTGTTGAGTCTTATATAGGAGCCAGACCAGTTAGCTAGAGTTGTGTTGTTGTTACATTTAAAAAGAAACAAAAATGGCAGAGGAAGTGTTTAGGATTTTAGGCGAAAAAGTAGAGGAAATGAGTCAGGCGATTAACGCCCAGAGTATAGGGCAGATGGTAGGAACGTTTGACGGAAAGCCTACCAAATTTAGGGAGTGGATAAAAGAAATTGACAAATATGCAGTGCTAATAAAAGCCCTCAACAGGCGCCCGGTCATTGCTTATCAAGCAAGCTCGGGGGTGGTGAGTGATTTTATCCATCGATTCTTACAAACGGAAGCGGCAGGGGATTGGGATGAACTGAAAAGGCAGCTAACCGTAAGGTTCGGCGAAATCGCCGATGAAAATCATGCTTTTGCGTTGCTACAGCGGGTGAAACAAAACCCAAGGGAAAGTGTGCCTCTGTACGCAGAGCGACTAATGACTCTGGCCGACGAAGCCTTCCCGAGTCAGATGGGCGCTGCTGTGGTACAACGGCAACTAACCAATTTCTTTGTTGACGGATTGGCGCATGACTTTCTTAAGATGAAAGTCCTGAGGGATAACTCAAATACATTAGATAGGGCCGTGCAGGTGGCCATGCAAGAGGAAAACCTTCGCCATAGGTTTGAGCTACGCACGATAAACAATCGGCCAGTTAGTCAGCCGAGAGCGACAGCTAGGGGTGGAGAAGAGGCTATGGAAGTAGACCATGCTCGTCACCGTAATTGTTTTAAATGCGGGAGAGTAGGGCACCAGGCACGAAATTGCCGAGTGATAGGGACGGTTGGTCAGCAAACAATGCGTCCCCCGATTCAATGCTGGAAGTGTGGGGAACGAGGTCACATTCAGCGGGAATGTAGAAAGGCCAGAAACAGGCGGCCACAAGGTCAAAGAAGGTTTCCGCCGAGGCAGGAAAACTAGCAGGTTCTGCGGCACACGAAGCCGTTACGCAGGACCGGAAAAGTAGAAAGAGTCAGTTGTTTAGCATTAATGTAGCGGGTAGCCCTAAGTGCATAGTGTTCAAAATTGGGAAGCAACGATTTCGTAGCTTGATCGATACGGGAGCAGAGGTGTCTTTGATTAGCAAGGGGGCTTACGATAAACTCAGTCATAAGCCAAAGTTAGGAAAGGGAGATGTGTCGTTACAGTCAGTTAGTGGAGAAGCTTTACAGGTATTGGGGAGTTCAGAATTAGAATTTACGGTAGCGGGGCAAAAGTTTAAACATAAGTTCTACGTGGTATCAGGGCTCAACAGGAACTTTATTTTGGGAAATGACTGGTTAGACAAAAACGGGGTGAGGATTTATTTTGACTTGAAGAAACTCAGAGTCGGAAGTGTTTATGTGCCCTATGAACAGGACATCCACATTTCGTCTTTGGTCAGAGTGACTAAGACGAAAGTGATAAAACCTCAGACGGCAGAAGTACTCCAGGTACGGATGAAGAATGCTCCGTATTTTGCAAGAGAGACACTCTTAGAGATTTCGGAAACAGACAAGGGATTTATAGCACAAGAACCGGGACTGTTAGTGACAAGCACGGTAGTCAGGCAAAATAATCACCAGACGTATCCCATACTGATAGTAAACAACACAAACAAGACGTATAGAGTTAGAAGGGGTTGTGTTGTAGGGAAGGTAACATCAGTTCAAGAAGTACATGAAGTACAGATAGGGTCGGTTGATCGGCAGGTATCGGCAGTCGACTTGACGGAAGTCACTGCGCCGGAGAATATGAAAGGTGTAGTGTCAGAGCTCATTACGAACAATCAAGACTTGTTCGCGAATAGCGACCTTGATTTAGGGGCTACTGACACTATCACGATGAAACTAGATACCGGCGATCATCCTCCCATTAGGATAAAACCGTATAGAATCCCGCTTCAAGATAGAGAGATTGTTGACAAGGCTCTAGAGGAGATGTTACAGGCAGGTGTGATAAGACGTTCTCAGTCCCCATGGTCTTTTAGTTTAGTGATTGTATCCAAGAAGGATGGGTCGAAACGTTTATGTGTTGACTTTAGAAAACTGAATGAGGTTACAAAGAAAACATCATACCCACTACCGCTGATATATGACATCTTGTCACTGCTTGGAAAGGCCAAGTATTTTACCAGTCTGGACCTTAAGTCGGGATACTGGCAGGTCAAGATGGCGGATCAGGAGAGTAGGGATAGAGTAGCATTTGCATGCCACAAGGGATTATTCGAATTCACGAAAATGCCTTTTGGTCTGGTGGGGGCACCGGGATTGTTCATGATGCTTATGAATATCGTGCTAGCCGGTTTAGAAAGCTTTGCTTGTGCCTATCTCGATGACATTTTGATCTTCTCAGAAACAATAGAAGACCATCTGTGTCACCTTCAGACAGTCTTTGATCGATTGAGACAGCATGACCTGAAGCTGAAACTCAAGAAGTGTCAGTTCTTTGCGGAAGAAACCAAATACTTAGGGTTTGTCATTAGTAGCCAGGGGATAAAACCGGATGAGGAAAAGGTAAAAGTCATTAGGGCTATGGCGGCTCCGACCTGTGTCAGAGAGTGCCGTTCGTTCATTGGTATGATTGGGTTTTACAGGAAAATGATTCCTAATTTCTCCCAGATGGCTGAACCAATCATAGCACTAACACGAAAGTATGCGAGATTCAGTTGGACAGAGGAATGCCAGAAAGCGTTTGATTTGATGAAGGAAACATTAGCTGTAGCACCAGTGTTAGCCTATCCAGATACACGGCGTCCGTACATCCTTTACACGGATGCCAGCGACACATGCGTGGGGGCATGTCTCGCGCAAAAATGCGATGAGGATTCAGACATTTCCCCAGGCTCAAAGGTAGAAAGACCTATTTACTTTCTATCCCATAAACTTAGTACCAGTCAGAGGAAATGGTCGACAATAGAGAAAGAGGCTTTTGCGATCCATTATGCGCTTCAAAAGCTAAATCACTACTTGCATAATGCGGAGTTTGTAATCCGCACGGATCACATGCCTCTTAAGTATTTGCTTAATTCACCAATGCAGAATAAGAAGGTGCAGATGTGGGCCCTAGGCATTTCAGGATATAACTGTACTATTGAATATATCCCAGGTCCCCAAAATGTTTTGGCAGACTTACTATCCAGAATGCCGAGTGGTACTCACATGCCAGAGCATGAGGAAGAAGAAGAGTTAACCAGAGAGGTCAATGACAATGCTTTTGTCATTGGAGTCATAAACTCCAACCATTTCACACCCAAGCAGTTTGCTAGTTGTACAATAAGGGCAGGGTGTGACGAGAAGCTGGAAAAAGTTGATCTTCCAGGGTTTAATATTATTGAGGAACAGGAGAAGGATTCTGAAATAGTGCGCTTAAAGGACTTATTGATTAGTGAACAAGGAACCATGACAGTCAATAGGAGATACATGCTGATAGAGGATGTTCTATATTTCTTGTCTCATCCTGATGATGAACCAGTAGCCAGATTGTATGTTCCGTCTCACTTGGTAGAGTACGTAGTCAGACAGTACCATGACGAAAATGGTCACTTAGGAATAGACAAGACGCATGACACAGTCAGCAGAAAGTATTACTGGCCTAACATGTACAAACAACTGTATGAATATGTTAGTGGGTGTGTCATCTGTCAGTCTAGAGTGTTACAAAAGAAAAGGGCCCCCGTACAGGAAATGGACATTCCTCCATACCCATTCGCTAAGTTGTCATTGGACTTGGCAGGTCCGTTTGACCGCTCCCTTAGCGGGAATCGCTATGTCATAGCATTCATCTGTCATCTGACAGGTTGGGTAGAGGCGTTCCCTGTACCAGATAAAACGCCGCAGTCAGTGGTACAGCTGCTCGTAGAAGACATTCTACCCAGACATGGCTGTCCATTGCAGATAGTATCAGACAATGGATCTGAGAATGTGAATAGGGTTATGGCAGAAACGCTGGCAGAACTGAACATAGACCATGTCACGACCAGTCTTTATCATCCACAGTCCAATGCTAAGGTCGAACGTTTTCACAGAACTTTTAACGACATTCTGTCCAAAAAGATACAAGAGGATTTTTCGACATGGGACGTGCATATTAACCAGGTACTAGCAGCTTATAGGGTTTGTGTTTCGGAAACTACGCAGGAATCTCCTTTCTTTTTACTGTACGGTCGCGATCCAGTGCTACCGTTAGATAACATCCTTAGACCCCGAAGAAAATACGCTGGTGAAGATTTTCACAAGATAGCGCTTGAGCAGCAACACAAGGCCTTCACCCAGGTGTATCGGCGAATTAAGAAAGCACAGAAGAAGGGGGCTAAGTATGCTAATAGAGGGGTACAGCCTGTCGAGATTAAGGTCGGTGATCCAGTGTACCTTCGTAATCACCGTAGACACAATAAGTTAGACAGTAAGTGGAGGTCGCACTATAGAGTGGTGGAACAATTGTCGCCTGTCACATTCAGGGTACGACATCAACTGGATGGCACTGAGGTCAGTTCACATGCTGAACACTTGCGGATAGCCAAAATTAGCGAGTGGCCGATTCCAAAAGCCAGGGGGAGAACATTACGTAAAGCCACACAGGTTGTAGCTCCAGAATCATCCGATAGCGACAGTGACGATGCAATAGGGCAAGAGAACGCACGAGACAGACTGACTAGGGGGGTGCGAAAAGAGCGTGAGAATTCTTCATCCGATGAGGACGTTCCGTTAATGGAGTTAAGAAAGCGCCTAAAGACAAGAGAGAAAAGATCTCTCTCAGCAGTAAACGGTAGTTGTAGCAAGGGCACATCAGACAGTTCTGATGATGGGGAGATCGACGACAATCGTTCGATTCAGCCTAGTTTACAGACTAATGGGGTTAGGGAAATTCTTGAAGCGATACTGACTCTTCTGCCAAAGAAGGCTTCAAATTAGAAATGCGACTCTCAGACGGTATCTGGGAGAGGACTATTGTAATGTGTAAATCATGAAGCATGATTTGAGTTTTGTCAGAGACAGTGGTATAAGTCTCTGGTGATATCTTGTATGTTGCAGACAACAACAAGATGAATTTTTATTTTTTTTTAATTTTTTTTAGTCTGATAGTATTGGGGCTAGCGCAGGGTTTAAATATTAATCACAATGTCGTATTTCAAAAACTTGATGAAGTTACCACTAGTAACTGGAGATTCAGGTCGGCCTGCGCCAGAATCAATGACGGCTCAGTATGACTTAGAATCCACAACAATAGCAGGAGACGCGCAACGTACGCGGTTCGCGTTCCTTACGGAAGCTGAACTTGAAGCTCGTTCCAAACCCTTGATAGGATTCTGTGCGATTCGAAGTGCAATATATCCTATGAACATTAATCAGTTTTGTGTTACGGCGCTGTTTTTTTAAACAACTCAGACGTAATTGCAACACACTGCCAAACAAAGGTCAAGTTGGGTACAGTGTTACCTATGGCACGGTATATAATGGATGGGCTATGGGTCATTAGTAATCATAGTCCACTAGAGATGAGTATTAGTTGTCACGGTAAAGGGGTCACGTACCAACAAATCAACCCACCATTATCGCTAATCCGCCTCAATGAATCATGTACGGCTATTAGTGATAGATTGATGTTAACCCTTTACTACCAACAAGAGAGCCAGTATCAGGTGGAAGACAAATTGATAGGATGGCTGGAAAACTATGCATTTTCCAATATAACGTTATGGAAACCATTTCATAGCGCTTTACCAGACTACGATCCCATCTCTTTGTCCAAAGAGTTAGATGAAATTAAGGAAATGCCAATGGATCATCTAATTGCTCGACTTCAGAGCATGCATTTCGTTAAGCCAAAACAAGAATGGGTGATATGGAAACAGATCATCATTGGTTCTATCGTAGGGACAGTTGTAGTGACCATAATTGAGGTAGGGTGTAAACGATATAAAAAGAAAACTAGCGCATGGTTTGGCTCCATACTATCACGACTCAGGAAGGGTGAACGTGAGGTCACTGTGCCTACGTTGATTTCGGCGGCTGTGCAATCAGCAGACGTGAATGACGTCGCAAGAGCGAAGGACTCTACGCCGATGATGGAGGGAGGAGTGCAGTTACTCCCCGCCTCGAACGTTGTCAAGTTTACCCGTCGTTGGGGTAACCAAGGATCAACGTGTTGCGATCCAGGAAGAATCGTGAAGAATAACGAACACATGTGCAAAGACATAACCGAGTCGACGATTTTGATGTGAACATTTATGGGCGTGATTACGCCGGACAATAATAATTTTTAATAAGGAGTGATCGATTTAAATAAGCGGTCATTCCGAAAAATGATGTATTTTGTGGATAACATGTTTAATTGTTTGAAATGATGTTGTTGTCTGAATATTGTGTAATGAAAAAAAACGAATCTTGTGAATTAAGATTCCTTTTTTTTTTCGGGTAGGTTTGGGAGGAGTTGTTACACTATAAGTGTATACGACCAATATCACGGTCGGGTAATTTTATAATTTCCCTTGATATGAAAATAACGAGGGTATAATTAGTACCACGGGCTCACGTGGAGTTGACAAGTGGCCGGCCCTACTAAGCTGGGACTAATGAATAAATAATGAGCCCTCGTTAGTAGTGAGGAACACAGACTCCTGCTGACAAAGAATAATTATGAGAGTCAGTAATAGGTTACTGGTCAGCTAAGATCAGAGGACGCTGGCCACCATAATAGATGTGGAATAATTAGGAGAGACAGTAATGGGTCCCTGGTCAGCTAAGATCAGAGGACGCTGGCCACCATAATAGATGTGAAATAATTAGGAGAGACAGTAATGGGTCCCTGGTCAGCTAAGATCAGAGGACGCTGGCCACCATAATAGATGTGGAATAATTATGAGAGACAGTAATGGGTTCCTTTGATAGCTAGGATCAGAGGACGCTGGCCACCATAATAGATGTGGAATAATTAGGAGAGACAGTAATGAGTCCTTTGATAGCTAGGATCAGAGGACGCTGACCAGCATAATAGATGTGGAATAATTATGAGAGACAGTAATGGGTCCCTGGTCAGCTAGGATCAGAGGGCGCTATCCACCAGAGCAGATGGGGGATAGATTATGGGCGACAGTAATAGCTCCTTTGACAGATAGGGTCAGGGGACGCTGGCCACCATGATAGATGTGGAATAATATGGGTGACAGTAATAGCCCCTTTGACTGGTTGAGACAAAGGGGCGATGCCCTCGGCCAGAACGGGTATATATATTGGGGGTAAACACCAGAACGGGAGAGCTCACAACGAAGAAAACGAGATAGAGAGAGAGCTCGCACAATGACCAGAACGAGAGAGCTCACAACGAAGGGAACGAGATAGATAGAGAGTACACAACGAAGAGAGTGAGATAGATAGATAGAGGGAGCTGAGAAGCGAGAGACCGAGCTCCGGTATTTTCGCCATTTTAGTATGCCATGCTAGTAGGTTGGTTGTGCCCAACCTATTAGACCCACGATGACCAAGAAATAAAAGACTCTTCTGGAAACACTCTTGTCTGGCTGCGTCTTCCATCTACAACACCTTGCGTGTGGCTGCGGTAGTGTAACAATGCACATAGAATGTTCACGAAGGTCTGGGCTACGTACATCATGCTTGACTCCACCCAAACCCAACTTAGTCCGAAATCGTGATTAGCTTGTAAGTTATCAAGATATGCATTTGTGAAGGCAAAAGATAGTAAGTCTATTTTTGTGAAGAGCGAGATTTTCATCGATAATACAATATAAACTTCGCTTTGTCACAAACATGTACTTACTGTCTTTTGCCTCGGAACAGAGGCCAGTGAACTACATAGACCGTAACCCATCTGCAAAGCTTATCTGTGTGCTGGTCTGTGACATTGAACCTTACGGCTTCCAGCCGTAAGGTCCAAAGTCACAGACCAGCACACTTTATATGGACTCGTGACAAAACAATCTGTGAGGCAATTTCTTTTGTTTTACTTCTGTTACAGTAATGAAGAATAGTTTTGAATAGGTATTCATGTTGCGTCTGCAAAAGACTTTTCATGTCCAATTTGTTTTTCAAATTCAAAATATGCTATTAATGACAATATAACGCCATACCCTACATTATTAGTTATTTTGAGCTGTTTGTTGGACAGTGAGCCTTGCAGGCCTGAGGGAGGTCAAATTAAAGATCGCACCCCGATGTCCTGAATATTAACGGAGGATGGGAATGTGACAGACATGATGTTTTTTTCAAGTTGAAGTTTAGCAGCACAGACATATGAACGTTTATTTCGTGCCAGGCTGCTTGGCTTTCGTCGTTTAACTCTTTTCATCCTGAAACACTGTTGCTTGAAATAAATTTAACTACGACAGTTCAAGGGTGGTGCCAGAATAGTTTGGCGCTTGAGGCACCAAACAATTCTGGCACCACCCTTGAACTAAAATGTTTGATTTATCTCCAAAATTGCAATGTAGCATCATGAGACAATAAACACATTTTTGTAAAGTCAGCCATAGGATGTAATGGGTTGACTGCGGTTATTTTGTGTCATGCAGGGTTTTATTTGAGTCTTTACATGTCGACGTATGTACTGTCAAGAAGAAGGTTGAGGTTTCGGCGTGTGGTCGTGTTGTGGAGTTGTATGTCATCGATATACGTGTGGTCCTTGATGTTGTGGAGGTTAATGGTGTAGACGAGAGGCATTCTGCACAGTGTGAAGAGTACTGACGGAGGACGGAGCTTTGGGCAACCCCGCAGGATGATTTAGACGGTTGAAATGAGAAATCATTAAGCCATTACATCCGGAGTCTGATTTTCTACTCTTTCTTTTTAAATTGCTTATAGTCCTATGAAGTATACATATTACAGATTAGGAGTCATTACAGATTAGGAGATAGATCAAGCGTTATAGTTCAAGAGGGGTGCAAGAATAGCTTGGCGAATCAGGCGCCAAGCTATTCTCGCACCACCCTTGTACTATCACACTCAAGAGTCGTTCAAGCAATTGGTGCATCAGGGTGAAATGAGTTAATAACAACAGTCTGGAACCGGTCTGACAGGAAGGAGTTGAAGAAGGAGAGAGCTGAATCTTTGATGCGGAAAACATCTTTGAACTGGTTGGGGAGGATACAATTGTCTATAGTATCAAATGAACTGGAGAGATCAAGTAGGCCTGAGAAGAGAAATATTTCTCCAGAGTCAGAAAAAAGGAGGAGATCATTAACTCATTCGAGACGTGCCGCCTCCGATACGCGGCACACGCCGCGTATCCGGAGGTGGCACGTCTCAAATGAGTTAAAGATACCCTATAGAGCAGTTTTGTTGCTTTGGTGCGGACGGTGCGCTGACTGGAAAGGGTTGAGACGGTTACCATTATAGGTAAATTGCACATTGTTTCTCAACACCTGAAAATGACATGTGAGCGGTATATACTGCTGAGACACTAGGGGCCGAGGGGTTACGGAGAATTACATTTACTCCGGAGGGTATTCTTTCTTGCGTGCGAGCTTTTACCTAGTAAGCAAATGTCCTCCTGCCCACGACGGCCGCAGTGAGTCCGCAGTGGGTCCGAGCACGGCTGTGCAGCCGTCGTGGGACCGAAGGTGTTTTGTTCCTGAGATAGCGAGCATTTCGCCCAAGAAAGAACACTCGAGGATGAACAATTCTCCGTAATTCTTGAGAGGCCGATTACAAAATTAATTTGTTTTCATCTCTGCGTCACGCGACTGTACCATATGACCGAGCTACAAAATCCCTTGTAGCGACTAATGGCGGACTTTTCGTCGCCCTCTTTCTGACGCGTCTTGGATGCCAGTTTTGTTCTATAAAAGATCTAAAAAAGTTCTAAAGTACAAAGTTACTTATTTTTTGTTCCAAACAACAGGCACACTACTGGAGACGGCAACGTCATGAAAGATTTTAAATTACGTCATAAGTCTGTTATGTATACAATGTCGTGCATATTCCTTTTACATCAGTCATGTCTGGCGTGATCTATTTCAGAAGATTCATTCTTGATTTATTTTACAAAAAATAGTGGATGAATGAAAACAAATACGTTATTGATAGCAGGGGCTTGCTGCACGGACCCTTGTAGGCCTGAGGGAGGTCAAAGGAACCATTGTACCCCGAAGGGTACAATGGTTCCTTTGACCTCCCTCAGGCCAACAAGGGTCCGTGTAGCAAACCCTTGCGACCAATAACTGATATTATTCCACGTGCCTTCCTCCACTTAATATTTTGGGGTGAAAACCTCTGTCAAAGTTGACGCGGGCATTTGCATCAGGCCAGACACCTCATATCTTCCCAGCGTCTCAGCTGCAAGAAATATAGGTCTCTCTTTTAAAGTGTCTAGTGTTCGAATAAGAAACAAATATATTCATATTCCTGTACAAATAACACCAACCGCCAGGTAACTGTTCATAACAATTGTGTGTGACAGAGAAGGACAGGTGCAGACGACAAAATTTATGATGCCACGTATTAAAGCTCGCCGGCTATTAGATCGTGGTCGCTAAGGTTGCAAATTTCGTTGTTAGGTAAATCTCACATTTTTTCTTCGCCCTTCAAAATGGCCTGCGAGTGGAATAATCGGTTGTTTGACTTGAGGATCAAAAAGTGCCTATCTTTGTGACCTGTTCACACATTTATGTTAGGCGCATGTGATGTATAATGCAGCACGTTTCAAATATATTAATGATTATCTTAGTTGTTTATATATGCTCTATTAAACCTCTTCTTAAACAGAATATACAGAGATATGAATTTAACTAATCTGCTTTCTCTGCGGCTCACTTGGCGGTCTTTGTTGTCATAATATGTTTATTATGCTATAGATTTCTTTTATTTCACTTACTTAGATGTGTGTGCACACTTAGTAGAATGACTGCTATACATATGCGTGTTTGTTATCTTAGAGTCTGCTTGATTGTGATGTATGTATGTTTTATGTGTTGATGTTCAGTTATGCCGCAAACAAATTCCTAATGTTTATGTATATGGCAATAAAGTTTATCTTATCTTATCTTATCTTATTATTTTAATTTAATCTGATACGTGGTGCTGGGAGAAACGTAAATTGCATGTAATGTACTTCTTCGTTGTTGTTGGTTTTTTTCTTTTTTCCCCAAAAAGCTTTTCCTGCGAAACAATGTAGCGGACAGGCTCCTTTTTTTTTTTTTGGGTTGATAACGGGATCCTATACTGACGAGCATCAGAAACGCGACATTTTTTAATCATCGAAAACACATTCGTGTTCCCGATAATTCCAGAACAGTCGCATTTCTTTTGCTCGTCAGTATATATTGAAATGCGGCCGTGACCAATGCCAGAGATTAAAATTTGGCATTCATTAGAAAGTAGACGGCGCTATTGCAATGGGGCACTAGAAAAAAGAAGGAACACCGCATGCAAGGGAGAGATAAGAAAGAAATATTCAAGTTTATTCATTTATTCATAACCCGCAGCTAACTTTGTGTTTCTATACAAATGCGTGAACAGTGCCGTTTAAGGGTCGTCTATCACCAAGAGCAACTGATGTGTATACAGAGTTCACATGCTGATAATAAAACCTTGACAGTCAGACTAAAGGGTTTAGTAAGTTTGTTACTAATGTCGACGCAAGCCAAGCACCTCGGGGATGGGGAGCGTTGGGGGTGGGGGGGGGGGGGAGCTCCTATTGAGACGTTCTAGCCGGTATGGTTGTGCCTTTTCAGATCGTGTGCAGTATGTTTCTCTCGGACCACAATCACCAATCTGATCGAAATGTTGGTCATGATCCTCAGTACAGTGTTTCAAGAGCCAGGAACACTTCGCTCTATACAAGTTCAAGGTGATGGCGGCAATATTTGTTTAACTCATTCACAGTCCCGACAAACCACAGCAAGACAAGGATTGAGCATGATAGTTCAAGCGTGGTGCCAGAATATCTTGACGCCTATAGGCGCCAAGCAATTCTGGCACCACCCTTGAACTATCACGCTCGATCTGTCTCTAGAATTGTAGCACAGTCCTTCAGAGGGCAACTTCAAATTTTTGGTCTTGGGGTAGAATGCGTTAAATCCTTCTTCAGGCAATATCTTCCGAAGCACTAAACAGAACTGAGCCAAATTCTAATTCTTTATATACCTTGATATCTTCTTCAGGTGTAAAATCAATCATTACAATGGCTTTGTCAACATCATGCCGGCCATAATTATTTGTTTGTGTAATGCTGGTCATTACTGTCTGTATTGGAACTTAGGCTCCGACTTCGCAACGCTGGCAGCATTTCTTTAAAACATATGAAGGTCATTTTAGACTACATACTAATGCTTCTTTGACAGCAGAATCTAATTCGTGTATGAATGTTTGAGTTTTATACTTATGCTTTCTCGTGGTCATCTTTTCGAAATATGAACACTCAATTTGCGCGTTCCAAGAACGGAGCCTCTTTCCCAACTGCGTGCACGCGTGCTTTCGTGGCTCTGTGAGTGAGTGAGTGTGTGTGTGTGTGTGTGTGTGTGTGTGTGTGTGTGTGTGTGTGTGTGTGTGTGTGATGGTGTGCGTGTGTGTGTGAGTGTATGTGTGTGTATGTGTGTGTGAGTAAGTGTGCATACGCGAGTGCGTTTGTGTGTTTGCGCGCGTTTGTATATGTATCTATATCAGTGCGTGCGTGCGTACATGTATGCATGTGTGCATGTGTGTGTGTGTGTGCGTGTGTGTGTGTGTGTGCTTAAAAGAGGAAAGGAAAACAGTGCGTCTTTTGTTAATATCTTTATTTTCTAGTTCGCCCTATCTAAGTTTGAAACAAAGACCACACACCGCACGTTGATCCGATGAAGGAATGTCGGCTTAGTTGCGGATTGCCCTGCCAAAAGAAAGCCACATTTTAGTCACCAAGGGACTGACCGTCATGAAAAACACAGAGTCACACGCATGATAACAAAACTCATTAACCCCTTGACTCCTACTGACGATACCGCGTCTTTTCCGACGAACGGTATTGTCAGTAGGAGCCAAGGTGTTAAAATGCTAACGAAAGCACTCGAATTTACTCAATAGACTGAGGCCACTAGAGAAGCACATAAACAAACTCTTTGCAATGAAGAGTGATGGGGTGTGTGTGTGTGTGGGAGGGGTGGGGCGGGGTGGGGGGGGGGGGCGTGAAATAGGATTACTGTACCCTGCGTGCCGCACGTCTTCATGCTTTTTTTATATTTTTTGTTACTATATATTCCATTGCGTTATGCTTATTGTAGACGTTGGTGGCTTCTTCTCGTTCGTCATTGGGAGTCGTTCGGGGTAAGCGTTACCTCACTATTTACTCTCGCAAAACGCTACGGGAATTGTTACCTCTCGCAAGCTTGGCGGCACATGGTGTCAGTGTCATGCTCCAGGCGGTCAGAGTGCAGAACGAAGTCGGCGTCACACTTGGCAAAACACTCGTCCACAGTGAGGTGGGGCTCAGCCTGGATCAGGGCGTGGACCTCCTGGCTGATGAATTCCGCTGTAAACCACAGAAACATATAGTAGTAGTAGTAGTAGTAGTAGTAGTAGTAGTAGAACTACAATGTAGTGAGGTTACGTTTACACCGAACGACTTCCAGCAACGTACGAGAGCGAAATCACGACGGGTAGCCAACGGCGGTGTACCACAAGCATAGACGACACTCCAAACATCTTCAAGAGGCACTGATTCTCATGAGTCATATGGGCTCATGAGGATCTATGCCTCCTGGAGACGATTCGAGTATTGTCCGTCCGCCGTGACTGCACTCTCGTTCGTTATTCCAAGTCGTTCGTTTCAAACGAAACCTTACTAACAGTAGTAGAGTAGTAGCAGTAGTAGTCCTAGTAGCAGTGCTAGTAGTGGTAGTAGTAGTAGTAGAAGTAGTAGCAATAGTAGTAGTGGTGGTGGTGGTGGCGGTAGTTGTAGCAGTAGTAGTGGTAACTGCAGAAGTCGTGGTAACATTGGTAGAAGTAGTAATTGTGGTAGTAATAGCACTAAGCAGTGCTGGTTGCAGGAGGGGTAGCAGTACAATAGTGGTAGTAGTAGTAGCCGTCCTGGTAGATGTAGGGGCGGCAGTGGTGGTAGTAGAAACACTAGCAGCGGTACTACTGTAGCACTATTTCCCACAGAAGAGCCGCTGTCCGGGACTGTTATGTACACTGTTACTTAACCCGTTCAATGCCGATAAAATGTAAATACCAACCAAATTCAAGAGGCATTGAGTCTCATGAGCCCCTTGTTAGCAACAACACACACACACACACACACGCGCGCGCGCACGCACGCACACACACACACAAACACACACACATACACACACGCGCATATACACACACGCGTACACACTTGACGAAATCGGAAAACTTTCCGGCCCAAAATCACGTGTTGAAGATGGTCTATCAACAAGAAAGACAATGAATTATACACTGTCTGCACCTTTTGAAAGGTAATTAACCCATTCAGCCCTGACGCACTACAGCAGGATCGGGCTGAATGAGTTTAGGTGTGGCAGTGACTGTTGAACAAATAGAGACAAATATAATGATTTTTTTTTTCAGTGGTAAAATGTTGCATATTTCAGAGGCAGAGAGGTGATGCGTCCACATACTTACCGAGGGACTGTCCATCTCCACGCTGGGCGAAAGCCACACCACACAGGACAAGAAGAATCAGGGCACACTTCATGGTAAAGAGCCTGATAGTAAAAAAAAAGTCGTCGCCATCATCAGCATCATCATCATCGTCATCATCAACATCATCATCATCATCATTATCATCATTGTTGTCTACAGTATTTTTCCAGTCGCTATACGAGCCCACAGAGCGTACTAATGGCGGGAAGAACCGTGTGTCCGTCTTTATTTGTGTGCGCCGAGGTGTGTGTTGATCAGAGGTTGGCTTAGAGAGGAGGGAAAAGGCTCAGCATAATAAGCCTAAAAATATGAAGAACCCTGAATGTTCCTAAAAGATAAACGCATGTGAGCTCCAAACAATACGGTAGACTTTGGGATGAAATCCTCGTCTTGTTTTTGGTATAAATCCGATGTCAGTTGGTTTTCGGCACAAACGTAGTCACAACACAGCCGCCATTGTGTCTTGGCAAATATCTTGATTACTTTGGGCTGAAATCCTCATCTTGTTATTAATTACAGCAAGATAACTTAGTTGTCCTGCCTTGAAATTGAAACGAGAATCTGTTAGACGATAGTATTTCAACAAAATCATTTTAGCTCATTCGAGACGTGCCGCCTCCTGATACGCGGCTTAAAGCCGCGTATCCGTAGGCGGCACGTCTCGAATGAGTTAAGAGACAGACATTTATAATTGAAATTTAATTCATTCCTAGCATATTTTGTGTCATTAAAATGAATGTGTGGCATATTGTTTCCTAACTGAGTGAAATATACACAACCAGAAAGAAAAGAGCGATTACCGTTTGAGAGTGTGCGTGTCACATAAACTCGATCTATGTGAAAGATACAACATAAGCATCGCCGGCCTCTTTTATGATTCTTAACTCATTCGAGACGTGCCGCCTCCGGATACTGCAAGAGGTATAGATCCTCATGAGCATACAGTTACGGATGCTCTTGAGGATCTATGCCTCGCTGATACCACTTTGAATCCATGTTCCTGGAGCATCTAGGGTATTTTGTGTCTTGAACTTACGAAGATTGCAGAAGCCCAGTCCGCCTCAGCTGGCACTGAACGGGTTAATTACTTATAGTTATATATTAACCCTTTTGTTTTTGTCGCGATGATTCCTACCAAAAAAAAAATCAGCGCGACCAAAAGCTCTACCGACATTCGAAGGTCTATTCTTTTTGAACGTAAAAAGCTAACTGCACTTACTTTGCTGAGGGTCGACGAACAATCAGTTCAGAAGTTGGTGTGACACAGGTTTTTGTCTGTTATTTATACCACTTGTCCCGCCCGACCTTGCCACAACCCCTCAGTGTCCGAAATCGTGGTTAACCTATATTTGATCACGTTATGTAAATGTCAAATGACGTTTTAGGCGTGTCTGTGAGGGGCTGACTAGTATATGATTTTGGACCTTAGTGGTAGGACACAGAGCTATAAGTTTCAAAAGCACAGACCAGTACACTTTTTTGGACTCCATACCTGACATGACGGGGTAATGTTGGATGGGGGAGAGTAAAAAGGGAGGCGGGGACAATGACAATGAATCTTGCGATTTACGAATCACGGATTCAAGATAACAGCATTGTTTTACTCTGGCGTGAGGCGGTGAAGAGAGAATATATTGTTTTCAAACCCTCCGTTCATTGTCCGTAAACTTTTTTCTTTAAACCGGAGGGGGGGGGGGGGGGCGAGGGCTGAGTAAGGCCCCCTGCCTTAAGGGGAGACGGTGTGTGTGTGTGGGGGGGGGGGGAGGCGGGGGGAGTTATTTATAGGTGAAATTAACAATGACAGCGAATTTCTTTTAAATATTAAATGTGACACCAGATTTTTACCGAAGTAAGCATGACTCTTAACGGATCGAGAAGTTCTCATTTTGGCGTTCACGTTTCACGACTATTACTATTTTACACGGATCACGATGATGATGTTCCCATGATCCACACACCCTCTCTCTCTCTCTCTCTCTCTCTCTCTCTCTCTCTCTCTCTCTCTCTCTCTCTCTCTCTCTCTCTCTCTCTCTCTCTCTCTCTCTCTCTCTCTAGCTAGCTAGTGAGAGTGACTGTGCCGCCTTGTTTTCACTGCCTCAAAAGTTCAGGCCACGCGCCGGAAATTAGGGCACGCGTCCCTAGGTGATAGCCATTTCGACAGTGTATGAATATTAGTAGGACACGCCCTTCTCATTTTGACAGCTTGGGTTTGAGTCGTGATTTGCATCAGTTTTTTTCTTCTTTGATAAAGTTCCACGGTGCGCGTTTTGTGGACCAATTATTGACAGTAATTCCCAATCTGCTATTATCATTTCCCGATTTAATTTTTTTTTTCACTTAGCGATTTTTAAAATTATTTATAGTTGCACCGTTTTCTTAGACATTAAATTTGTTTCTTGCTTTTCTTTCTTCTTATTTTTAGGTCGTCAAAATAGCTTTGTGTATTATGAACTTTGTCGCAGGTGAACGTGCCTTGACAAGTAATATTTTGTTGTTGTTGTTTTCTTGTTGCTGACTTTGTTATTTTTTGTTGACGTGACCAAGAAAGAAAACCGTAAAAATTTTGCTGAACTCAGACTAAGCGCGTGATAAACATTGTGATTCTCCGCCGTGTATTGTTTTATTGAGCTTTTTTAAGCATTCTATAGATATTGATATTAGTTGATTTTTTATTTATTATTATTATTTTTGGGATTATTTTTGTGTGACCATGTTTGTATTATATTTCTCGCTACATTTGCGTTTTTACTGACATGCAAAATCGTAATCTAAATGCCGTTCCGAAACGAACAGACGAACTGAGAATGGTCATCTTAACATATACCATCTAGTTAACAAGGTGCCCGATTTATCTGTGTTCCTGCACACGCCCTTACATTTTCGTATTTTTGGTGTGTCCGATTCTAAGCTTAAAAGTTCAATAAGAAGGGATAACTCCATTTCTGTCCCAACCTTCTCAGTACTCCGCAGAGATGCCTCAAGGCCTCAACACACTGGACTAGCAGTATATATACATAATTCAATACTTGGTAACGTCAAACGGCGACAAGATTTAGATTCAGCTCAAGTGGAAAGCTTGTGGCTAGAAGTGAAAACATCTAACCCCCCCCCCCCCCCCCCCCCCATCCTCATTGGCTTTATTTAAAGAAATCCTGCAGCCAGCTGGAACTGGTATGATGACTTCGTAGCAATGATGGATAGCGTAAATCAAAATAAAGCTGACGTTGTTGTTTTGGGCGATTTTATTATTGATCTTTCTAAATCTAAAGGGTCTCATGTCGCATGGACGTCAACAACAGCACTATTCGATTTAGAACAGTTAGTTAAAACCCACACTAGAACCACATGTACATCTTCAACCCTGATTGATCATATTTATGTGACAAATGATGATAAAATATCAAATGTACATGTTCCCTCCTTAGCTGTCAGCGACCATAACCCAGTATATTGCACAGTCTCCATAAAACTAGACAAAGAGAACAAAAAGAGACATAAAACAATTAAATATCGTTCTTTCAAAGAATTTAATAACGGCGACTTTCTGCGGGATCTGCGCAATACTTCTTTCAGTGACGTGTATAACCACACTTCTTCTGACTGTGCCCCGTCGTACTGGATGGATCTGTTCCTTGGGGTCCTAAATAAGCATGTGCCCATACGAGAAAAACGAGTTAAGCACTCTACCCCGCCACCCTGGTTAACAGTAGATATCAAACAGGCCATGTCATTTAGAGACAAACTTAAGAAAGAAAAACAGTTTGATGAATATAAGAAACAACGAAATCGTGTTAAATACCTAGCGATAGCGTAAAAAAAAACTGTTCTTCCAGGAAATGATTAGGGACAAAAAAGATACAGCATCGGTTTGGAAAGCCCTGAACGTTATAATTAAGGGTAAATCAGCCCCTGAAATTCCATCCCATTTGTCAGCTGATATATTAAATAACCACTTCATATCGACAGCTGAAAAACTTGCTCAGTCAGCTGCAAGTAGTAACGCAGAGTACTAAGTTCATAGAGTACTGGAAAAATACTGTGAGGCCAAAAATATAGTGCAGACATTCATCATTCCTGATATTACCGTAGCTGAAGTCGGCAAATTTATTTTTAGCATGCCGAACAAAATGTCCACCGGGATGGATGGTATCGACAACAAATTCTGAAAATGTCACTACCATATACGGTAGAGGCACTCACTTATATCTTTAACCTCTGTATAAAACACAGCACGTTTCCAACTATTTTCAAAGAGGCCAAAGTAATTCCAATCTCTAAATCAAAAGATCTTGAAGATGTCAATAACTAACGCCCTATCTCACTTTTGTCGGCCCTGTCAAAGCCCCTTGAAAAACACATGCAAAAACATCTCCTCGATTTTCTAGAAAAAGGCAATTTCATAAATATGAAACACTCATGTCAGTCAGCAATGGCACACATTGTAGACAGCTGGCTGGACTCAATAAATAAAACCTGATGTCTGGAGCTGTTTTCTTAGACCTACAAAAAGCATTTGAGACCCATGGAAAATACTCTAAACAATTACAAGTTAACTACGGTTGTCCCGCAGGGGTCGACCTTGGGGGACCTCTTCTATTAATAATATTCATTAATGATTTGCCTTTGCATATTACTAACACTGATGTCAACTGCAACCTGTTTGCGGACGATACGAGCCTCCATGTTTTGGGTAAAAAAAATCAGCTGACATTAACCTTAGCTTACAAAGCAATCTCAGGGAGATTTTCCGAATGGTGTAGAGTGAATCATATGGTTCTTCATCCAGGGAAAACAAAGAGTATTTAATCACTACACGACAAAAACACCAACGCCGACCACAGCCGTTACATTTACAACTGAACGCTAAACCGATAGAACAAGTCACAAAGCGTAAATTCTTGGGAATACACGTTGACGAACAACTATGTTGGGAGACGCATATAAATACAGTCTGTAAAGCCATTGCTAAAAACACTTTCCTGTTGTCCCAGCTTAGACCAGTAACGGATACACATACTCGTAAACTGTTTTTTCACGCCCATATCAAGTCTCACGTTGATTATGTCTCCACAGTGTGGGACAGTTGTAGTAGTGATGTTCACATGAACAGGATAAACTCTCTATATAAAAGAGCTATCAAAATGATAGATACGCGGCCCATTCCTACCACAGACAAATTTAGACATCTAAACATTCTCGGCCTGCGTCAACAACTTAATTTCAACAAATGCTTCCTCATGCACAAGATATTAAATAACATGACACCGCAGTATCTAACCACCAAATTTATGAATCAGAAAGAACACGAACGGACCTCAAGGAACAATACTTTACCCCTACCTCTGCCTAGAACTGACCTCTTTAAAACTAGTTTATCATTATTTGGACAGTTTGTATGGAACACTATTCCTGCACATTTGAAGACTATAGCCTCTCTTGGAATCTTTAAAACGAAACTTTCCGACTACCTGATGAGCCAAACATAACATCACTGGGCATTTATTTAAACAAACCCTCATGCTTAATACTTTCATGTAATACATGCATTTATGTATACTGTGTGTGTGTGTGTGTGTGTGTGTGTGTGTGTGTGTGTGTGTGTGTGTGTGTGTGTGTGTGTGTGTGTGTGTGTGTGTGTCTGTGGTATAAGATGAATGTTGAGTGTGACTATTATTTTGTGTATATATATTTTTTTATTTTTTTATTTTTTTTATTTTTTTTTTTTTTACATTACTGTTGCATGAAATAATATGTGTAAATATAATGTCTTTATTATTATTATTTTAAACTTATTTTATGTTGTAGATGTTAGAAACGGCAAGTTTGTAAAATGATGATTTGTTACTGTCAAAATTTTTTACCGTTGATAAATAAAGTTTCATCTCTCTCTCTCTCTCTCTCTCTCTCTCTCTCTCTCTCTCTCTCTCTCTCTCTCTCTCTCTCTCTCTCTCTCTCTCTCTCTCTCTCTCTCTCTCTCTCTCTCTCTCTCTATAGCAGACTGCTCAGCAACCCGTTTTTGATGTCTGCCGCCTTGATTCAGCAGCGGCCGCCCGCCACTCGCCACACGTCCACCAATCAGCCCAACCAACCACCACCCGAGAGCGTGTCAGGTTTACAGCCCGGCGGCGTACAGCACGGCCGTATCTACGCGACTCCCCGGTTCCAGACCACCGACTTCCCGCCACTGCAGTCGTCAGGGACAGGACCCATTGTCCCACCAGTAGGGGAATCACACACGATCGCCTGGGGCGCGAAGCAAGCGGCTGGAGCCATGTTTTGGGACCCACCACAAATGCAAGCACTAAAGCTGCTCGCGCAGTTCTTACAATCACTTTCGTAATCGGCGTCCCACAATCCCTGTCACATTCAGTTCACCCTGAACGAATCTTTTGCATTTGTTGTAAGTTGTGAACTACATACAAATGGCAGATGAAGGGTGATCCATGACAGCGTGAGTGTTGCGCCTTGTCAGCTATGTACCTTTGCATGGCTCGCCAGGTGCGGCGCCTTTGTCGGCTTGGTCATTTATCCGTCCGCACATTGAACCGAAGATGACAGCGGTCGTGCATACACGGACGCATGAGTCAGTGCGTGTGTGTGTGTGTGTGTGTGTGTGTGCGTGTTTGTGTTCTGTGTGTGTGCGTGTGTGTGTGTGTGTGTGTGTGTGTGTGTGTGTGTGTGTGTGTGTGTGTGTGTGTGTGTGTGTGTGTGTGTGTGCATGTGTGCACAAAACCCCTCAAATGGGTGACTGTCTTTACTATCCTTATGGACAATGGGTGTGTGTAAATTCTGGGTGACCAAGTCAGACATCCATTTTTTCTGAGGGTTGTTTCTGCATTGTCATGCTTTTAGAAGTTATAAAAGATAAAAAATAATCAGTTTTTCCCACTTTGAGGTTATTACACACACTTCTGTGCTTAAAATACACTGTGGTAGTGTGTTTGAACTTGACCAGCAGTGTGTGTGTTTGCACAAACCGGTAAAATGTGCGAGTATGTGTGACATCACCCTTCTCAGCTATAAATAACTTAATACCTGATCGGTGGTTGACTGCGTCGGTGAGCCGAAGTGAAACGGAGAGATACGAAAGGTAGTGATTGTATTTGTGTGAGGGAGGAAATTGTTTATGTTGCTGCAAAATGAAGTTTGTTATTTGAGGGTGTGGTTGTTTTGTAAAAAAAAAAAAAAAAAAAAAAAAAAAAAGGTGTGTTATGCTTCCGGGGTGATGTTGTCGGAGGTGACAAATTTGAGACTTGGCATATGTATTCTCGTGCGCCGGTTGCTATGAAGTGAAGTGATTGTATGAGTGCGCATTGTAAGAGAGGACGTATAGACTTTGGGTGAGGCTGCTGTTGTCTTTTGTCCTGCCCGACCTTTTGGTTCAACCTGTTGCTTTATTTGTAGGTTTGTCGATGTTATCAATGCCGCATCTCCTTTTGGATTGTATGCACAAATTGATTGAATGCAAATGACGTCACAGAGTCAGCGTCGTTACATGCGTCGTCTGCTGCAGTCAGTCGTTTAGTGCAGTTAAAAGAGTGCAGGCTTGGATGGGCCATTTTCGGATGTAATAGTAAAGTATTATTTGTGTGAATGCTGTCCGTTTGAGGGAAGGTTGATTGATTGTACATTGCTTAACGTCCCGGCAGCAACAAGACTTTCTCAGGACGTGCCTGCACTGCTAGTGACAAAAACTAAACAGAATATTGAATGTATGTCGCCAGCCGGTCCAATACGTTAAATAAAACCTACGACATGGGGCCTAAATAAAGCTAAGACCATTTAGCAACACACATCCAATATCAAGAGCCACAGGCAGCGCAGACAGTAGAGAGAGTTTAAAAAAGGAAAATGCAGGTGACTGGACAAGGGTAGACAGAAACACATGCCCCCGGAATAGAGAGAAAAACCCACCCTGTGGGGCTGACCAGGGTGACCCTGGGAACTAAAAAGTAGCCAACCCCACCCAAGTCCCCCTGGGCAGACCCGGTTGGGGGTGTTTGAGGGAAGGACTGGAAAGTCGAGTGTTGAGGGCAGACCCTGTTGGGGGTGTTTGAAGGAAGGACTGGAAAGTCGAGTGTTGAGCGAAGAGAGAAGGCGAGGATGGGTAAAATATCCAGCACTATACGTTGGAATAGATGCATATCAGTTACGACACGCTTGTAAATTAAAACACTTTTAACCCCATCCGGGTCTGCCCTGGGGGACTTGGGTGGGGTTAACTACTTTTTATTTCCCAGGGGCACCCTGGTCAGCCCCACAAGGTGGGTTTATCTCTCTATTCTGGGGCATGTGTTTCTGTCGGCCCTTTGTACATTCACCTGTATTTGCCATTTTAAAACTCTCCCTACTGTCTGCACTGCCTGTAGCTCTTGATATTGGATGTGTGTGCTAAATGGTCTTAGCTTTATTTAGGCCCCATGTGTTAGGTTTATTTAATGTATTTGACCGGCTGGCGACATACATTCAATGTTCTGTTTAGTTGGGTTTTTTTTTTTTCACAAGCAGTGCAGGCACGTCCTGAGAAAGCCTTGTTGCTGTCGGGACGTTAAGCATTGTACAATAAAACACTTTTAACATTAAGAAAAGTTGAGTTTAAAGAGGTTTTAAAACAGTTTTGATAAAAACTTTTGCCCGACACACTTCTAAAAACAACATTTTCTTAGTTTTAAACCTTGTACCGCGCCATAAACGCCGCGATTGCTTTTCAGTCTTAGCTGTCCTATAGTGTGGAATGTGGGACTTGGCCAACTGGATCCATCTGGTGCACTCCAAATGAGTATTTGTGAGTGGTTCGACGTGCAACTCAGTGCGCGCCTCTGAAATGACCTACTGATTCCACTGATAATGAAAATCTTTCATTCGTAAGAGCGCATTGAGCAGCTCTATAAACCAAAAGTGATGACACCCCTCCCCCCCCCCCCCCACCTCTCCCCCGCCCCCCCCCCCCAACCCCCTCACAACCCCTCCCAAACAATCATAATAATAAAATCAACCAAAGGTATCTTTAGTGAGTTATTTTCACTGTAATGCCAGTTTTGTGTGAGAGGCACACACTTTTTGGGTAGAAACCCATTTTTTTCTCCATCCAGTGGCTCTGTTTCTAGAAAATGTCTATTTTATTTTAAGTTGTAGAGCTTAGTTATAAGGTGAGTTCTAAACATTCGCATCAACTCCAGAGCCCTAGAATAAATAGAAATATGGGAACCCATTTTCACATAAAATGGTAGGTAACCCACTCTGAGGGTTTTCTCTCCATGTGTGTGTGTGTGTGTGTGTGTGTGTGTGTGTGTGTGTGTGTGTGTGTGTGTGTGTGTGTGTGTGTGTGTGTGTGTGTGTGTGTGTGTGAGTTAGGTGTCATCAATCAGACTCGTCTTGAAACACTGACTTTTTTTTTTAGTTTGTCCTCTTTGCTGATCTGACGTTAAGCCACAATAGTAGCCGCGTACCCAGCTAACTCTACATTCACCTACAAACGAGAAGAGACATGTTTACAGTACAGCAATAAATTTGTTTCTGTGCTGTTCTTACTCGTAAGGGGTTTAAACTGAGTGAACTCGTACTGCAGATATCTTATGTTGATCTGTTCGTGACTTAAACAAATAATATTAATCATTTCATCTCTGCATGTTTGGCCAAATACCGTCATAGGAGCGCACGTGTGAGACGTGTGTTTACGGGACCTCGTATCTTATAATCGACTCGAACTCCTTACTATATGCAGCGCACTTTTGTCTTGTGTCGACTTACTTTCTATTGCTTATGTGACTGTCTATATAGACTATAGATTTTACGGGAAAAGTCAACTTACTTTTATTATTATTATTATTATTATTATTATTATTATTATTATTATTATTATTATTATTATTATTATTATTATTTTAATATTTTTTTTTAATATTTTTCTTTCTTCCCGTTAAAGCGTATCTGATCAGTGAATATTGGCGAGTGCTCGTTACATTTTTTCAGCCTCACAAATATTCTCTTATTCGTCTTAGATAACGTAAACGCTTTGTCTAAATAACGTACTTCCCCCCCCCCCCCCCCTCCCGCTCCTTTCTTTTCCCTCTCTTTTCTGTTTAAATTTCGCTTTTTCCGTGAAGTTTGTTGTTTGTTGGCCTTATATTTGTTACTTTTATTACTCGCATACTACTTTCAGTTCCTTCTCTACTTCCCCTTAGTTCCATTACTTATTTTTAACGCCAAAATGACCATACAAGATAATGTGCCAAAAAGGCCCAAAATTTTGAATCGGCCATTTAAATGTATATCACCTGGCGAATAAAATGCCGGACGTTTGCGTTTATATTAACTCACCTAGTTACTTTCATCTCTTTGGTATAACCGATACACGCCTTGCCTCCCACATCAGTGATGAGGCCATCGCCATTCCAAATTACTCCATTCTTAGGAGAGATCCGTCAGTCCAGGGTGAGACAGGTGTAGCGGTCTACATCCACAACTCAGTTAAACACATAATCCGCAGGCGCCGAGACTTAGAAACTAGCGATGTGGAATGTATTTGGATAGAGATTAGGCAATCTTAATCCCCTCCTTTACTTCTTGGGTTTCTTTACAGAAATCCTGCGGCCACTTTTGAGTGGTATGACAACTTTGTACACTTGATTGATAAAACAGATATTCATAAAAGCGAACTTCTCCTTCTAGGGGATTTTAACATTGACACTCTTAAACCTCACCCATCATGGGAGTGTACCACTACCTTAGTCGGCCTTCAACGAATGGTAACATCGCCCACTAGAGTTACGCCATCATCAGCCACTGTTATAGACCATATTTATACAAATAAACCTCCGGCAGTTAGCAACGTTCACGTTGGTAGTCTTAGCGTAAGCGACCACTATCCGGTGAGCTGCACGTGGCTGTCCAAGCTTCCAAAACTAAAAAAGCAAGGACACACGTGCATAACATACAGATCATTTAAAACGTTCAATGAAAATACCTTTCTGTCTGATCTAGCTTTTGCAGAGTTTACTAAAGTGTACAATGAAACAGACCCAAATAAAGCACTAGATACATGGTATCACATCATTTTCAGAGTGCTAGATAAACACGCACCCTTGAGACAACAAAGAGTTAAATACGCCACTTTACCACCCTGGCTGACTGCGGGTCTTATCGAGGCCATGGAGCACAGGGATGAGCTGAGAAGAGAGAAGCGTTTCACCGATTACAAGAAAGAAAGTAATCGAATAAAATCCATGGTTCTGAAGGCAAAGAAATTACTTTTCCATAAAGTTATTCACAAAAGTAAAGACTGTGCCACAATATTACTTACACCTGTCACCCCTACCCGGGTATAGGCCGTCGACGAGAGACCTCCAGCGACTCCTGTCCTGTGCTTCTCCTTCGATTTTACTCCAGGTGGTTCCCAGTCTCTTGATGTCTGCTTGGAGGTCTCGACGCCAGGAGTTTCTCGGCCTACCTCTTTTCCTCTTTCCCTGGGGGTTCCATGACAATGCCTGCCTAGTGATACTGGAAGCTGGCTTTCTCAGACTGTGACCAATCCATCCCCATCTTCTTCGCCCAATTTCATTCTCTGCTGTTATCTGCTCTGTTCTCTCCCAGTCTGACGTTGCTGATCTTCTCTGGCCAGCGGATTTTCAAAATTCTTCTAAGGCAACTGTTTATGAAGATCTGTACTCTGTTGACTGTGGTTTTTGCCAATCTCCAAGTCTCTGCTCCATATAGGAGAATTGCTTTTACGTTGGAGTTGAAAATCGGACTTTGGTGTCTTGTGACAGCTCTCTGGAACTCCACACTTTTTTCAACTGGAGAAAGGCTGCTCTGGCTTTACCGATTCGTGCTCTGACATCTGCATCAGTGCCGCCTTGTTTTGTCTATGATGCTCCCGAGATAGGTGAAGGACTCCACCTCCTCCAACGGGGTGCCAGCAAGCAAGACTGGTTCTTCCCTGGTTGCGTTCAGCCTCGTTGTCTTTGTTTTCTGTTTGTGAATGGTGAGGCCCACTTGGGACGAGATGTCAGAGCACAAAAGTCTACTAACCTCTCCCCGTTCTCACTCATCTCTCCTAGTCCCTGTCTCCCCATCACCTCTTCATATCCGGTGTTGTCCTCCCCTATTTTGGCATTAAAATCGCCCATGACGATGGTGATGTCTCACTCCGCACATTTGTCCACAGCACTCTGGAGTCGGTCGTAGAACTCTTGTTTCTCTTCCTCGTCACTGTCATTAGTGGGCGCATAACACTGGATGACGTTCAGCTTGAGCTTTTTCTTGGTTCTAAAGGCTGCTGTGAGGTGATAATTCTTGGCCCCAGAGTTTCCCAGCCTATCAGCGCTCTCTGTGCCACTGGTGACAGCATGAATGCTACTCCTTCTGTATGGGGGGCATTCTCCTCTTCATGACCTGAATACAGAATCATCTCCCCACTTAACAGCCTTTTCTGGCCAGACTGCGTCCATCTGGCTTCACTGATACCTAGCAGGGAAAGGTTGTGCTTTTGCATTTCCGCTGCTATCTGGGCGGCCTTGCCGCTCTGGTACATGGTCTTGACGTTCCATGTGCCCATGGTTGTGTCCATGGATAGAGAGAGGCGGCTCGGTCCTATGGCTTCCGAAGACTTCCGGCTTTCACCACAGGACGTCATAAATCTTCTGGTAGAAGAACTTTCCTCCTCCCGGAAAGGAATTGCTGTTTGTCTTTTTCTCGGCGTTTTTGTAGCTATTTCCGTTTTTGCAGGGTGGGGAAGCTACCCCCACGCCCAACCCCCTTACTAGGAAGACCAGGGGTTTTCTGTCGGGGTCACCTTCCCTTAGGCCATGTTGGTTCACGGCATCTTATTTCATTCGGTGCACCCCTCTCGCGAGGGACCCCCCTATCCACCACCCAGGGGACGCGCCTCAACGCCATATGGTCCCAGCGCGAGGTGTGCCACAATATGGCGTGCGATAAATGTAGTTACTAGAGGCACGAATAAAAAGCACAGCTCTTTTACCGCCGTATCTCACAGCAAACATCTTCAACAGCCACTTCGTCTCCGTAGCAGAACCATTAATCCCGCCGGGAACTGAGTCGCATGACTCTGTATGCCCGGACAACTTAGTCGATTTCTGCAAGCAGAGAACTGCCGGCAAAAAAAACTTTCATCATACCCACTATAGCGGTCCATGAAGTTGGTAAATTAATTACATCCTTGGAAAATAAAAAATCATCGGGACAGGATGAGATTGGTGCGAAAATACTCAAGATATCCCTACCATACATTGTAGAGAGTATCACTTATATCTAATAAATAATAATAATACATAGTTTTTATATAGCGCCCTTCCCCACGAACAGCAAGCTCGGAGCGCTTTACAGCACATAAAAAATAAAAAATAAAAATTGAAAAGGAGAAAAAATTAGAACGCACTCACTCTTTAAATAAACATCTGCTCGCACCATGTAGGCGCATTCCTAACACGAAACACACACACACACACACACACACACACACACACACACACACACACACACACACACGCACGCACGCACGCACGCACGCACACACACACACACACACACACACACACACACAGCCTATCTACATGGGGAAACAACCAACATTTCCAGGCAGCACATCCAGACTAAGCTAATCTTGATATGCTACCTGGAAAAGATGGGTCTTCAAATTTGTTTTGAAGGTCAACAGGGTAGGGGAAAGACGGACATGCAGTGGAAGTGAGTTCCAGACGTGAGGGGCCTTATAACTGAAAGAACGGGCACCAGCAGTTTTTAGGCTGACTCTGGGCTGAACGAGCAGTTTTTGTGAGCTTGAGCGTAGACTTCTACTAGGATTGTGTGATGCAAGGGAAGAAGACAGATATGCAGGAAGCGTATTGTCATAGTGTTTGTATGCCAAAGTGGCCAGCTTGTACTCTATTCTCTGTTTGACAGGTAGCCAGTGGAGATGCTTTAGCAGTGGTGTGACATGATCAGTGCGTTTTTTGCGAAGGACTAACCGGGCTGCATTATTCTGGATACGCTGAATGCGAGTGAGTTGATCAGATGAGATACCAGCAAGGAGGGAATTATAGTAATCTAGACGGGACAGAATGCGAGAGCATACGAGCTGGGCAGTAGCCTTTTCTGTCAAAAAGCGTCTGATCATGCCTATACTGCGGAGCTCCAGGTAGGCAGTGCTGCAAAGATGGCTAACCTGTTTTTCCATCGATAAACTTGAATCCAGGAATACACGCAGATTTTTTACATCGGATTTGAAAGAAATGTCTTGGCCACCTATGGAAATATGATCACTGCTGGAGGCGGATGTTCTAGCTCGAGTACCAACAAGCATGCTCTCTGTTTTGTCATCATTTAACTTGAGTCTGTTGCAAGTCATCCAGTCTTTGACTTCAACTATACACTTCTCCACATCGGAGACAATGGTCTGCAGTTTACCAGGATGGTCAGACTTAGAGACCTAGACCTACAACCTCTGTATTAATTATAATTGTTATCCAGACGCATTTAAAGACGCGAAAGTAATACCTCTACCTAAATCTAAAGATCTTAATGAATTTAATAATTTTAGGCCCATATCACTTCTACCTGTTCTGTCTAAGCCCTTAGAACGGCATATTCACAAGCATCTATCTATATACCTGGAAAGCTGAAAATTAATCTATTCATTGCAATCGGGCTTCAGATCAGAAGACTCACGTCACACTGCGCTGATACGGATGATAGACAACTGGTTATCTTCCATCAACGACTCAAAACTTACAGGAGTCATGTTTCTAGATTTTCGTAAAGCCTTTGATCTAGTAAACCACGAAATACTGATCAAGAAATTATCCATGTATACCAACAACTCGGCGTTGTTTCTGAAATCCTACCTCGAAGGTAGAAAACAAAAGGTATTACTAAATGGCTCATACTCGAATCAAGGGTTAGTGAAGCATGGCGTACCACAGAGCTCTATTCTTGGTCCCCTTTTATTCTGCTTGTTCATAAATGATCTTCCTCTTGCGATAAAAAATGAAAGCGTTACATGTGATATGTTTGCAGATGATGATGCTGTACACACGCCAGATAAGGATATATCAAACATCAATTCACGACTGCAAAACACACTGCAAGATATTGATGAATGGTGCAGTCATAATATTATGATTTTAAACCCGGTAAAAACGGAGAGTATGGTAATTAGCACCCGCCAAAAACACCAGCTTGGCTCTCTCTCACTCAGTCTGTCCCTCCAAGGCAAAACCATCAGCCAAGTTACTAACCATCGCCTGCTAGGAGTCACGGTGGACAACCAGCTTAGGTGGCAGCCACACATCAGTAATGTTTGTAAAATTGTATCCAGAAATCTGTACATCTTAGCAAAACTTAAACACATTACTGATATGGAGACACGTCAACTGTTCTTCAATGCCCATATTAGATCGCATATAGACTAAGCTTCTACTGTGTGGGATGGTTCGAGCGATGTCAATTTGAATAGATTGAACTCTCTACATCGGAGAGCTGCCAAACTATTACTCCCTGATCCCAGCTTAACTACTGACCAAAAATTGGCAGCCTTAAAAATTCTGCCCCTGAAATATCATTTAATTTACAATAAGGGAATGGTTACAATAATGGAAAGGCATTAAACGATAAGCTACCCCGATATATCACATCGCTATTTACCGTCCAGTCATCAACATACTCCAGATCAAGAAAATCCCTTATTGTGCCGCGACCTAGAATTGATCTCTATAAAACGAGTTTGACGTTCTCTGGCTCTAGTCTCTGGAATGCCTTGCCTAGAAACGTCACGACATCAGCTACGTTCTCCTCGTTTTAAGTCAGTCTCATCAAGTACTTATTTTTGTTGCAGCATCCCCGTGACTGTGCACATATTGAAAAATACTATTTATCATTAGATCATTAATTGCGTGTATCACAGGTTTCGATGACTCATATTTATTTGGTACAGCGTGTATGTAGCTAGCTACTCATATGACTGACTAGCTTAACGTGATAAGCCGCGTAAGCGTGTGGGTGCACGTGTGTGTGTGTGTGTGCGTGTGCGTTTGTGCGTGTGCGTACGTGTATATTAGAGATAGAGAGTGGCGTGCTCAAATGTGCATGTGTTATGTATGCGTATTAGGTTGTGTGTATTCTTATTATATTATTTGAATTAAACCTCACAACATGTCATTATGCCCAACCAGTAAAGTTGGTAATTCCTATGTCACTTCCCCCTTACATTTTTTTCTTCTTCTTCTTCATTCTTGGCTTGTGCTGTGTCAAGTAATTTTCTTTTTCCCTTTTCAGTAGTAGAAAACAATTAGTGCGATAGTAACTCTGTAATCAGTAGATTAGCAACGGCAAGTTCGAAAAATGGTTGTTACTACCAAAACTTCTACTGTTGTCAAATAAAGGATCATTGTCATTGTCATTCTCTCTCTCTCTCTCTCTCTCTCTCTCTCTCTCTCTCTCTCTCTCTCTCTCTCTCTCTCTCTCTCTCTCTCTCTCTCTCTCTCTCTCTTTCTCTCCCTCTCCCTCTCTCTCTCTCTCTCTCTCTCTCTCTCTCTCTCTCTCTCTCTCTCTCTCTCTCTCTCTCTCTCTCTCTTTCTTTCTTTCTCTCTCTCTCTTCCTCCATGGTTAATCCCAGAAATAATGCAAGTGATGGCGCTCAGAGATGATCTGCGTAGTCAAAAACTATTTACTGAATTCAAGGAACAACGTAACCGTGTTAAGTACATGATCAGGGAGGCAAGGAAAAGGTTAGTCCGTGACACAGTGAAAGACAGTAATGATACTTCCACTATCTGGCGCCTATTAAACACTCTAACTAAAGGTTCCCCTGGCACTTCAACAACTATGCCCAGCAGTCTTTCTGCAGAAACTTTTAATAATCATTTTCTTTCAGTCGCAGAAACTCTAAATGCCTCAATTGATAGCAGTAAGTATGAATGTTCGAATTTGCTTTCTGAATTCTGTAAACACAGAACAGAGGACACAGACTCCTTCAGCATTCCCTTGCTAGCAGTTCATGAGGTGGGTTTGCTCATTAGTAAACTACCAAATAAAAGGTCTTCGGGGCCTGATGACATCAGCCCGCAAATACTTAAGTTATCCCTGCCGTACATAGTAGAGTCTATTACGTACATTTTTTAACCTATGTATCAAACAGCATGCTTTCCCTAACAAACTAAAATACGTTAAAATCATTCCACTTCCAAAAACTAAAGATCGTTCTGACCCTAACAACTATCGGCCGATTTCATTATTATCAGTTCTATCAAAGCCGCTTGAAAGGCATGTCAACAAACACCTGCTTGCCTACTTAGAAAACAGCAAGCTCAGTCCTACACCCCTTTCATTCCGGATTTCGCCCACAGCACTCGTGCCACACTGCACTCACGCGCCTCGTTGACGCATGGATCCAGGGTATGAACAAATCCGAGATAACAGGTGTTGTTTACTTAGACTGTAAAAAGGCCTTTGAACTAATCGATCACACCACTCTAATGACAAAGATTCAGAAATACTTGAATAGTACAGAAGTAGTTGCATATTTTAGATCATACCTAACTGATCGTAAACAAAAAGTTCTAGTGAATGGATCTTACTCTTCTCTAAAAGATATAAAGTGTGGAGTTCCCCAAGGATCCGTGCTTGTTCCCTTATTATTTTGTTTATTCATCAATGACCTGCCTCTTCATTTAACTTGCAAGGACGTACAATGTGATCTTTTTGCTGAAGACACTTCCATTCATATAACTAACAAAGATATACAAGTAATTTCTGCCAACTTGCAGCATAGTCTTGACGAGGTGTCTGAATGGTGTCAAAGGAATTCTATGATTCTTCATCCAATTAAAACCAAATCTATGATAATCGCCACTCTTCAAAAACACCAGTTAACACCCCTGTTTCTTAACCTTTTATTAAAGAGCAGTCAAATAGAACACGTTAATGAACGCCGCCTACTAGGGATTACAATTGACAGTCAGCTTAAGTGGAAGGCTCATACGGACACTTTATGCAGAACGGTAGCCAAAAATCTTTTCATGTTGTCCAAACTGAAATATTACACCGACTTTGACACGCTCTAACTATTCTATACTGCTCACATACGTTCTCATATTGATTACGCGTCAACGGTGTGGGATGGATGCAGTGAAGTCCACTTGAAGAGACACAACTCGCTACACATAAGGCCCACAAAGTTAATCTTTCCTGACCCAAGACTCACAACAAGAAGAAAAACTCGCCAAAATAGGATTTCTGCCGCTGCAAGACCAATTCAAATACAATAAGGCTATTTTTATGTTCAAAGTGTGGAAACAGAAAATACCAGAATATATCACAACTCTTTTCTCTAAGTGGGAATCTAGGCTTGGTAATATTAAGCAACTTTTCTTAGTCCCCAAAACAAGATTTGATATATACAAATCTAGTTTGTCATTCTCGGGAACGCAGACTTGGAACACGCTTCCTGATTATGTAAAATCCGCTTCGTCTCTAGCCCGTTTCAAAATCAGTCTCTTCGAGTACTTCTCGAAGTAGTCGTAATCATAACGTTGTGAAATGTATACTGCCCTGTACATCTGATTATGTTTGCTCCCAATTTCAAACTTTGTGTGTGCGTGTGTGATGGTGTGTGTGTGATGGTGTGTGTGTGTGTGTGTGTGTGTGTGTGTGTGTGTGTGTGTGTGTGTGTGTGTGTGTGTGTGTGTGTGTGTGTGTGTGTGTGTGTGTGTGTATGTGTGTGTTTAGGAGTGTGAGATCATCATGGGACTTTCTTTCCCTAAACTAGCAATGTTTTTGTTTCATTTACATTTAACCGTATACTTATTTTTTGTATATTGTCTCGTAGTTTCGTAGCAACGGCAGGTTTGAAAAATGGCTATGTCTATGACGATGTCAATGCCTCAACCGTTGATAAATAAAGCTTAATTGAATCATTGAATCTCTCTCTCTCTTGGATTCAACCGTCAGTAATGTCAGACGACGACAACTTTGCACTTTGATCGACTTCCGGTCTAAACTACGACCCGAACCCGTTACGGTAATGCAATTTTACTTCAAACATTGCGTCGTCTTCGTTGGAAGTTGGATGCGATTTCATTTCCGCATCGGGCATATGGAAACACACAAACATGAAAAGGACTTGCACGAACATTTATGCTTCAGACAAGTTTCGGTTTCGGGCCGAATTCATAAAGGACGCGAGTTTATGGAAGCGCAGCTTAAAGCTATGGTTCCACAAGCAGGAATCCGGTACGAATACGATACGAACCAGTTATGGTGATGCAAAGTTTCTGTTTCGGACCCGCTTCGGATTCGGATTCGTATCGGATTCGTGTTCATGGAAGCATAAGATTTGGGGCCGGTCAAAGTGGAAAGTGTTGAGTGAGTTTGAGTGAAAACATGGAAATCACCCCCAGTCCTCACTGGCTTTGTCTATAATCACGCAGCCAGGTGGTATTGGTATGATGACTTGTAGCGATGATGTATAAAGGAAGTCACAGTAAGGCTGACAATGTTCTTAAACCGCTTCACTGCCGAGAAAAAAGTGGCATAGACCCCGCCTGCGGGGGCTGACGAGGATTTATGCCTCTTGCTGAGACGTGACCACTTTGTGTCCGTTTTCTTCGGAGAGTTGTGGCTTTGGTCGTTCAGTGAACATAGACTTAAAAAATAAAATGTATATATGTTGCCAGGGAAGGGGTTAATATCGACCTTTCAAAACCCATTCTGCATGGACGTCAAACAATTAGTTCAAACCACCACCAGCTACATTGTCTACCGTAAATGATCATATTTCCGTGACACATGATGGTAAAATATCAAATGTACATGTTCCCTCCTTTACTGTCAGCGATCATTATCTAGTTTGTTGCAACGTATCCATTTAAACAAAAAAAAAAAAACAATTAACAAACAAAACAAAACAATGCAATATCGTTCTTGCAAAAACTTTAATAAGGACGAATTTCTGCGGGACCTGCACAATGCTGAGTTATGTTTATAATGGCACTTCTCTGGCAGTGCCGGTCGTGCTGGATTTAAGTATGCTGAGGGGATCTGTTTCTTAGTGTCCTCAATAAACATGCGCTGGTAGGAGAATAAGGAGTAAAACAAATTCACCCTGCAACCCTGGTTAACGGCAAACAAATCAGCTTGGGCCATGTCACTTAGAGTTTAGTTCAGTTCATTCAAGATGGGATATCTGCTTTCGGAAAAGACCATACGTACTCCACCCCACCCATGAGAAGTCTTCCCAGAGTTTCTTTTGAGATTGAACCAATATTGATTTGGTTTACAATAAGCAATCCAGACCAAAAAGGTGACTGCCAAGCGTGTAAAATGCAAAGAAGTACCCAACGGAGAATAAAACACGCTTAGAAAGACGGATACAACACAATTTATTAATATTTCGGGTAAATACCCTTTGTCAAAATAGACAAACAAACAGAGAGATTAAACGCTACTTATCTTAGAAGGAATGTGGCAACTCTGAGTTGGTTTACAATAGATCTCTCATGTCCTTTCAAGTCTGCCCAACGCCCGCTGCCTTTCTCTACACCTCTGCTCGAGGCGATCAATTGTGTGGTGCCCTTGGCTCTGTTCCTGGAAAGGTTTTCACCACGCCACTTAGCGACAAACTTAACTCATTTCAGACGTACGGCATACGGATAAGCGGCTATGCACGTATGCAGTACGTCTGGAATGAATGAAATAAGATAAAGCGTACGATGAATTAAAAAAACGCAATCGCGTCAAATACTCAGAGCGTCAAAGAAGTCTTTCTTCCGACAAATGATCAGAGACAACAAAAAAGAATACGCCATCGGTTTGGAAAGCACGGAACGTCATAACGAAGGGTAAACGAGCATCTGAATTCCTGGCATTGATGGGGTGGGCAGCTCCTATATAGGGAAGTTCTAGCCGGTATGGTTTTTGCCTGCTCGGATTTTGTGCACAGCAGTACGTATCTCTCAAGCCACCATCACCTATTTGATTAAAATTTTAGGCGATGATCCTTAGTAATGTGTGTCAAGAACCAGGAACACTTGGCCTATATTCAAGTTGAAAATCATGTAGCAAGATTTGATTAACTCATTCAGCCCCGACACAAGACTGCAAGACATGGATCGAACATGATAGTTCAAGGATGGGCGCCAGCTATTCTGGCACCACACTTCAACTATTAAGCTCGATCTGTCTCTAGAATTGCAATACAGTCCTTCAGAGGGCAACTGCAAAATTTGGGGATTTCGGTCCTGGGGTAGAATGTGTTAAAGTCTTCTTCATGCAATATCTCCCGAAGCACTAAACCGATTTGAGCCAAATGTTACCTCCTTAATACACCTGTATACCTTCTTGAGGTATAAAATCAATCACTAGAATGTCTGCACTACCTCGAGAATCAACCTCATAGCAGCCATATTTGCTTTTGCAATACCGTTCATACTGACTGTAAGCGTTCCAATACTCACGCTTTGCAATACAGGCGTGCTGGGATGATTTATTTCTTAAACTAAAGGTCATTTTAGGCTACATACTAATGCTTGTTGACAGCAGGCATCAACTCGTGTGTGAACTTTTGACCTTCGTGCTTGCTTTCTCGTGGTCATCATTTCGTAAAAAAAATGAACATTTCAATTTACGCGTTCCCACACGGGAGCCTCACTCCTGTGTGTGTGTGTGTGTGTGTGTGTGTGTGTGTGTGTGTGTGTGTGTGTGTGTTGTTGTTGTTGTTGTTGTTTGTGTGTGTGGTTGTTTGTGTGTGTGGTTGTGTGTGTGTGTGTGTGTGTGTAAATTTGTGCGTACGTGCGTGCGTTTGTGTGTTTGCGCGAGTGCGTGTTTGAGTATATCAGTGTGAGAGTCCGTACATGTGTGCTTGTGGGTGTGTATGCATGTGTTGCTCGCGCGTGTATGTGTGTGTGTGTGTGTGTGTGTGTGTGTGTGTGTGTGTGTGTGTGCCTGCGTGCGTGTGTGTGTGTGTGTGTGTGTGTGTGTGTGTGTGTGTGCGTGTGTGTGCGTGTGTGTGTGTGTGTGTGTGTGTGTTTGTGTGTGTTCATGTGTACCGTAGGAAAACTCACCAATTGTGTAGGACAAAGCACTGATAAGCGAGAACTGTGCAGAATTACTTACTTACTTACGCCTGTCACCCCTACCCGGGTATAGGCCGTCGACGAGAGACCTCCAGCAACTCCTGTCCTGTGCTTCTCCTTCGATTCTACTCCAGGTGGTTCCCAGTCTCTTGATGTCTGCTTGGAGGTCTCGACGCCAGGAGTTTCTCGGCCTACCTCTTTTCCTCTTTCCCTGGGGGTTCCATGACAATGCCTGCCTAGTGATACTGGAAGCTGGCTTTCTCAGACTGTGACCGATCCATCCCCATCTTCTTCGCCCAATTTCATTCTCTGCTGTTATCTGCTCTGTTCTCTCCCAGAGTCTGACGTTGCTGATCTTCTCTGGCCAGTGGATTTTCAAAATTCTTCTAAGGCAACTGTTCATGAAGGTCTGTACTCTGTTGACTGTGGTTTTTGTCAATCTCCATGTCTCTGCTCCATATAGGAGAACTGCTTTTACATTGGAGTTGAAAATCCGGACTTTGGTGTGTTGTGACAGCTCTCTGGAACTCCACACTTTTTTCAACTGGAGAAAGGCTGCTCTGGCTTTACCGATTCGTGCTCTGACATCTGCATCAGTGCCGCCTTTTTTGTCTATGATGCTTCCGAGATAGGTGAAGGACTCCACCTCCTCCAACGGGGTGCCAGCAAGCAAGACTGGTTCTTCCCTGGTTGCGTTCAGCCTCATTGTCTTTGTTTTCTGTTTGTGAATGGTGAGGCCCACTTGGGACGAGATGTCAGCAAGCCTCGTGGTCTTGTCCTGCATTTGTTGATGAGTGTGGGACAGTAATGCCAAGTCGTCTGCAAAATCGAGGTCGTCAAGCTGTGTCCACAGTGTCCCCTGTATTACACTTCGTCTGTGCTCTGTGGTCATTTTCATGACCCAGTCTATGGCCAGTAGGAAGAGGACTTTTCGTCGGCGTTTTTGTAGCTATTTCCTTTTTTGCAGGGTGGGGAAGCTACCCCCACGCCCAACCCCCTTACTAGGAGGACCAGGGGTTTTCTGTCGGGGTCACCTTCCCTTAGACCATGTTGGTTCACGGCACCTTATTTCATTCGGTGCACCCCTCTCACGAGGGACCCCCTATCCACCACCCAGGGGACGCGCCTCAACGCCGTATGGTCCCAGCGCGAGGTGTGCAGAATTGACCAACGATTTATGCCTGGTTCAAGTCGGTCCAAGCACACAAAAAAGTGGTAGGAAAGGGGGGTGGTTACAGTGTTTCATAGAGAAAAGAAAACAGTGCGTCTTTTGTTAATATGTTTATTTCATAATTCGCCTATCTAAGTGTGTGAAACAAAGATAACACACCGTACGTTGATCCGAGGAAGGAATGTCGGCTTAGTTGCGGATTGCCCTGCCACAGAAAGCCACATTTTAGTCACCAAGGGACTGACATTTATGAAAAACACACAGTCACACGTATGATAACAGTCCACTTCGTAAAACTCATTAACGTCTTGCCTGCTACTGACGGTACTGTTCGGCGGGAGAAAAAAAAAAACTACTGGTCTTTTCCGCCGCACTGTATCGTCAAAGCAGTCAAGGAGTTAAACTGTTAGCGCACAATGCACAGAAGAAAATACGGACTAGACAATAACATCGAGATGGTCCAAGATGATTATCCGCCGTGACGTCACTCTCGTTCGTTTTTGGGAGTAGTTCGGTAAAAGTAACCTCACTATTTAAATTCACAAAACGTCACAGGAACTGTTACCTCTCGCAAGCGTGACGGCACAAAGTGTCAGTGTCATGCTCCAGGCGGTCAGTGTGCAGAACGAAGTCGGCGTCACACTTGGCAAAGCACTCGTCCACAGTGAGGTGAGGCTCAGCCTGGATCAGGGCGTGGACCTCCTGGTTGATGAAGTCCGCTGTAAACCACAGAACAATATAGTACTGACAGTAATAATAGTAGTGTTAGTAACAGTGCTAACACATATATGCGCGCGCATCTCCAAAAGGCTTAGATCCTCATACGCCCTCGGGGCACATGAGGATCTATGCCTCTTGGAGATATTTGCAGCGCGCGCGCGCACGCACACGCACGCGCACACAAACATCGACGCGCTTTCAGAAGAGCATGCAGGTGTACTTAATATTAAAGTCAACCTGATTTCGAACAAATTATAGCAAAACTGAAATTGTACCGAGAAATTCTAGTTCCGTCAACATTTTCTCAAATCTTCAAGTGAAGTGAAACTCATATCACGTTAAATACAAAATTACCTAAAAAACAAACAAACAATACGTCATGACAAATGACGTTTGACAAACCAATGACGCGTATGCACTGCGCCCCTTTTAGAATTGACTGTGGCGCTTTGGCAGATCTGCTAGGCTTTTTCAAAAGGAGATATTTCAACGTCAGAATCAGGTCAAAGACAAAAGGTAGAGACCCTTGACAACGATGACAGCTTTCATATAAAAGGAACTTTATGGGTTATGATTCATCCCATCTTGTTTTTTTTTTTATATTTCAGAGGCAGAAGGAGACATACCGAGGGACTGTCCATCTCCACGCTGGGCGAAAGCCACACCGCACAGGACAAGGAGAATCAGGGTACACTTCATGGTAAAGATCTTGATAGTAAGAAAACATCATTATGATCATCGTCGTCGTCATTATCAAAATCATCATTATCATCATCATCGTCATCATCATGATTAATTACAGCCAGATAGCTTTAATTTTCTGGCATTGACATTGAAATGAAAATCTTTTGGGCAGTGCCTACAAAAAGTATTTTGACTAAAACATTTTAAGAGATAAACATTTAGAATCGATTTTTAATTCATTTTGTGTCATTAAATTGACTGTGTGGCATATTGTTTTCTAACTGAATGAAATGCGCACAAACAGAAAAAAAGAGCGATTACCGTTTGAGTATGTGTATGCAAAATAAACTCAATGTATGTGAAAGGTACAGTATAAGCATCCCTGGCTTTTTTATGACTCTTAACCCGTTCAGTGCCGAGAAAATCTGAACACCACCCAAACTGCAAAAGGTATAGATCCTCATGAGCCCCCTCATGAGCCCCCTCAGCTAACCACAAATTTCCAGCAAATTCCCACATTGTGTGTGTGTGTGTGTCAGTGCGTGAGTGCGTACCTCTGTGTGTGTGTGTGTGTGTGTGTGTGTGTGTGTGTGTGTGTGTGTGTGTGTGTTCATTTGTATCGTAGGAAAACGTACCCAGTGAGTAGAGAGACTTGCTCCAGGTCTCCCTTTGACCGGCTCCAGGTCTCACTTTGACCGGCTTAAGACTGGCTTTGTTCATAGGCATCACGCAGCCAGCTGGCATTGGTACGATGACTTTGCAGCGATGATGGATAAAGGAAGTCAAAGTATGGCTGACATTGTTCTTAAACCCCTTCACTGCCGAGAAAAAGTGATCGAAGGGGGCAAAAGAGGGGGCTCATGAGGAGCTATGCCTTTTGCTAAGACGTGACCACTTTGGGTCCGTGTTCTTTGGACAGTTGTGGCCTTGGGCGTTCAGTAAACACAGACTTTAGAAATAAAATGTACGTCCTTTGGCAGGGAAGGGGTTAATATCGACCTTTCTAAACCCATGCTGGATGGACGTCAACAACATCCTTCTTTGGTCTCAAACAATTAGTTCAAACCACCACCAGTTAGATTGTCTACCGTAATTGATCACATGTCCATGAGAAATGATGGTAAAATATTTATTGTGCAAGTTCCTTCCTTAGCTATCAGCGATCATAATCGCGTATAATAACGTATCCACTAAAACAAAACAAATTAACAAACAAAACAACACAAAACAATAAAATATTTTTTTGCAACAATTTTAATAAAAGCGAATAATAAAGGCACCTGCACAATGCTCCGTTTAGTTATGGTTATAATGGCGTTTTACTGACGGTGCCTTGTCGTGCTGTATGGATTGGTACTGTATGGATCTGTTTCTTAGCGTCCTCAATAAACTTATGCGTCTGTACGAGAAAAAGAAGTTAAAGCAAAAATCACCCTTCCACCCTTCCACCCTAATACTGGGTAATGTCACGTAGAGTTCAGTTCAGTTCAGTCAAGACGGGACCTCTGCGCTCGGAAAAGCCCATATGCGCTCCACCCCACCCACCAGAAGTCTTCCCAGAGATCCTTTTGAGGTTGTACCAATATTGGTTTGGTTTACAATAGATCGCTCATGTCCTTTCGAGTCTGCCCAACGCCCGCTCGCTTTCTCTAAACTTCTGCTCTGGAGGCGATCGACTGTGTGGTGCCATTGGCTCTGTTCCTGGAAAGGTTTTCACCACGCCACTTAGCGACAAACGTAACTTATTCCAAACGGACGGCATATGGAGACGCGGCTATAGTCGCATCTCCTTGTGGCGTACGCCTGGAATGAGTTAAATAAAAGAAAACACACGATACAAGAAAGAACGCAGTCGCGTCATATAGTCAGAGCGTCAAAGACGTCTTTCTTCCGACAAATGATCAGAGACAAACCTGATACGTCATCGGTTTGGACAGCATAACGTCATAACGATGATGATGAAACGTTTTTATTCAGGATAAAGTTTTAGACATGTGAATGCCTCTCTTACAAACTGTCCTGCTACTCTACACACATAAATATACATCGAGCAACACAGTAAAAAGAAATTAAATCAAGCAAACACACGAAGGGTAAATGAGCATCGGAATTCCCGGCATTGATGTGATATGGTAGGGACGTTCTAGCTGGTATGGTTCTGCCTGCTCGGATATGGTGCACGCAGTATGTATCTCTCAAGCCATCATCACCGATTCGATCGACATTTTAGGCGATGGTCTTTAGTAATGTGTGTCACGAACCAGGAACACTTTGCCTATTGTCATGATGCCCAACGATATTTGCTTAACTCATTCAACCCCGACACACCACAGCAAGACATGGATAGAGCATGATAGTTCAATGATGGAACAGGATGGCTTGGCGTCCATATTGGCCAAGCTATTCTGGCACCACCCTTGAACTATCCTCCTCGATCTGTCTCTAGAATTGTAATACAGTCCTTCAGAGGGTGTCTTCAAAGTTTGGGGATTTCGGTCCTGGGGGAAAATGTGTTAAAGCTTTCTTCAGGCAATATCTTCCGAAGCACTAACCCGATTTGAGCCAAATGTTGCCTCCTTAATATACTTGAATACCTTCTTGAGGTATGAAATCAATCACTAGAATGGCTGCACTACCTCCAGGATCAACCTCTTGGTGGCCACATTTGTTTGTGCAATACCGGTCATACTGACTGTAAGCGTTTCAATACTCAAGCGTTCCAATATTGGGTTGCTTGGAGGATTTGCTTTCTTAATCAAAAGGTCATTTTAGACTACATAATAATGCTTATTGACAGCAGACATCAACTCGTGTGTAAACTGTTGACCTTCAAGCTGCTTTCTCATGGTCATCATTTCGAAAAAATGAACATATCAATTTGCGCGTTAATGAGGGAGCTTCTCTCTTAACTGTATGCTTGCGTGCCTCTGTGTGTGTGTGTGTGTGTGTGTGTGTGTGTGTGTGTGTGTGCGTGCGTGTGTGCGTGCGTGTGTGTATGTGTGTGTGTTTAAGTTTGTGCGTACGTGCGTGCGCTTGTGTGTGTGTGTGTCAGTGCGTGAGTGCGTACCTGTGTGTGTGTGTGTGTGTGTGTGTGTGTGTGTGTGTGTGTATGAATCAAAGCACCAAACATGTCTCCTCTCAGCTAACCACAAATTTCCAGCAAATTCCCACATTGTGTGTGTGTGTGTCAGTGCGTGAGTGCGTACCTCTGTGTGTGTGTGTGTGTGTGTGTGTGTGTGTGTGTGTGTGTGTGTGTGTGTGTGTGTGTGTGTGTGTTCATTTGTATCGTAGGAAAACGTACCCAGTGAGTAGGAAAATGATGAGGTAGAACTGTGCATAACTGACCAACCAAGATAGCCTAGGTCAAGTTGGTCTAAGCACAAAAGAAATTGATAGGTAGGGAGCGGGGGAGGGGGCGGGGGGGGGGGGGGTGAAATGGTAGTGTTTCAAAGAACGAAGGAAAACTGCGCGTATTTCGTTAATATGTTTATTTCCTAGTTACCCTATCTAAGTTTGAAACAAAGACCACACTCCGCACCTTCTCATTTCTTGGCTATGAAACTGGTTCCTTACCAACCCCACACCCAAGCACAGCTGAAATCAGCGTGCCCCTCAAATCACTACGTCAAAGGCAACTAAATTTCCAGCAAATTCCCACATTGTGTGTGTGTGTGTCAGTGCGTGAGTGCGTACCTCTGTGTGTGTGTGTGTGTGTGTGTGTGTGTGTGTGTGTGTGTGTGTGTGTGTGTGTGTGTTCATTTGTATCGTAGGAAAACGTACCCAGTGAGTAGAAAAATGATGAGGTAGAACTGTGCATAACTGACCAACCAAGATAGCCTAGGTCAAGTTGGTCTAAGCACAAAAGAAATTGATAGGTAGGGAGCGGGGGAGGGGGCGGGGGGGTGAAATGGTAAAGTGTTTCAAAGAACGAAGGAAAACTGCGCGTATTTCGTTAATATGTTTATTTCCTAGTTACCCTATCTAAGTTTGAAACAAAGACCACACTCCGCACCTTGATCCGACGCTCTTACCCCGTTCAGTACCGAGAAAATTTGAACACCACCCAACTGCAAGAGGTACTGATCCTAATGAACCCCCGCAGTTGCAGGGACTCATGAGGATCTATGCCTCTTGCCGACATCACGTTAAATCCACGTTCCTGGAGCATCTAGGGTATTTTTTGTCTTGAATTAATCAAGATTCCAGAAGAAGTCTGCGTCAGCTGGCACTGAACGAGTTACTTACTACTAGTTATTACCCCTTTGGCTCTTGGCAGGAATTATCGCGGCAAAATGCGCTACCGACATTTGAAGGGTTATTCTATCTAAACGTTTTAAAAAAATTGTACTTACTTTTAGTCCAGCAGATTACGCAATTTCTGCAGAGTTGGCAGTTCGCCAAAAGAGTAACATGGGTTTGCAGGTACGAAACGAAAGTACTAATGCCATATGGTTTATACATAACATCAATATTTGTCCTTAGGATGGTAACATTTGTTTAGAGGTGTTTTTCGAGCGCTATTTGTTCGCTGTGGGGGAACCAGTCCTCGTACACGGCCCGGATAACGTGCAAGATATTTTTTGTGCATAACATTGAAAATTGCAATCATAAAGTTACAAGTTTATTCCAGTGATCAAATTAATATCACCAGCAAGTAAACATGTATACATATTTATGATAAAACAATTTAAAAAGTAATATTTTTAATGCCATAAGCATACTCGCGTCGCTACTTTCAAAATGGCGGTCAGCGAGATGCCTTGGAGGCCACGGACCACAGTGGTGTTTCCGTACTGTCCAGTCTCTTAGCCTTAGTCAATCCCAGTCATCCCCTAATTGTTCAATTCCCTAAAAAGCACTACCGCCCACCAGCTGCACATTTGTCATGCATAAAATACCCAAAAAAAAACAGCACATGACCCGTCTCATTTCTTGGCTATGAAACTGGTTCCTTACCAACCCCACACCCAAGCACAGCTGAAATCAGCGTGCCCCTCAAATCACTACGTCAAAGGCAACTCAACATAGGCCCACAAATGTCCACTGGATAAGCTCAGGATGGTATGAATCAAAGCACCAAACATGTCTCCTCTCAGCTAACCACAAATTTCCAGCAAATTCCCACATTCAGCCCAACTGCAAATTTTAAAACAAGGCAAAAATTATTTTTAAAAACACGGGACCTCTTACTGCCTGAACTTCCCAATTTAAATGTATACCGTGACCTGGAAAGAAGTCAATCAGACGCGCACGGTTGATGCAGGTTTACTTTGCTCCTGAGGTGAGACCGAGATTATTTTGGATTTGAACTTGAAGTACATCATATACGTTATTTTTCATGGTCTTGATTAGCAGCCTTTCCCATAGAACTCGGTCTTTTGTGGGAGGAAAGCATATCGAAAGTAAACTCGCTTCACGAGTGTTTTGCATTGTGTCTGCCGACCATCTTCAACATTCTGAAGACTTTTGTCCAGATACAACATGCATGTTGTTCGTCTGTTTTCCAGCCTAAAAGCTCTATGTTTAGGGCTGGTCTTTATTTTATTAGTGGATATGGGATTAACTGGTCAGGCACGGTCTTATCAGTCTGGTCTTAGGCACAGCCAGGCAGACTCAAATCCACCTCCGAACCGTTTCCATCTAAATCACCATGTACAGCTGAACACCTAAATATAGGAATTTTTGTTTTTGCAACCCATTCAACCAATCTGCACTCAAGTACTCACAAGAACTCTTATGATCAAGCTTTATCAGGACTGCATGAGACACAATACATATAGTAACCCTCTCCATTATATTACATGTTTTATTTATTTATTTATTGTCGCTTCATTTGTGTATTCACTTACATATTTATTTATTATTTATCTTTTTAATTATAGATGGAAGGAATTCCTTGATGCACATGATCACTAGTGATATGGTGGTGGCCACAAAGGATAGGACAAGAAGAATATTTTCAATATAAATACATCTGTGCATGGTCATAACTTATCCTTTACTTAGCATGCATATTCACATGTCCCAGGTATATCCAACTTATTTTATTTATTTATTTATTTATTATTTACATTTATTATTCATTTATTTATTTTTGTTTGTTTGTGACGTAGGTTTGCACATACACATCAGCATACAAGATGAGAACATGCATGTACACATAATTATAAGATAGGTTAAGATAAGATAAGATAAGATAGTTTATTGCCATATGTTTCCATGTACAAAACAATAAAAACATTGGAATTTGTCTTGATGTCAGTTACTAAGACTAAACACACACACACACACACACACACACACACACACACACACACACACACACACACACACACACACACACAGAGAGACAAACAGTAACATCTGATTCAGTTAAAAGCTGACTGTACACATTCGTTTTTACTCGCCACTCGCGCTCTCTCCAGTCAGTCCGGTTGATCAGAGAGTAATATGGTAATATATGGTAATAGGTGCTATACCCACCATCACTCAAATAAAACATTGGAAACACAGAAAGAAGTAGTAATAGTGTGTGAAAGAAAAGTATATATGCAGTACATGCCTCCTCCTCCCTCCCCTCCCTCCCCTCCCCTGCCCCCCCCCCCTCCCCCACTCCACCCTGCCTTAAAACTAACTGTTCATCATAAAACATATCTCATTAATTGATTACTTGGCTGACTGATTTATTAAATCATCTCTGTGTCACCTATCTTCGTTTTATTTCTCGTTTTAATCTCATTATATATGAGTGCTAATGCCAGCTGCTAAGAATCCTTGCAGCAAACTTCAAATGTCAATATGCAGACAAACTGCAAATTACGCAGCATCAAAATACAGTTCCTCTTTTGTGCAGTTCGGCTACTGCTAGAGAGATAGGGTTTAATTTTAAACGAAGCATTGCATACCTTCCAAGCGTGTTCACATTGTGCTGTGTATTCTTTCAAAGTGTAGTGTAATGTACCATCAGTGATCACTGAGACTGCATTGGCAGTTATCACACATCACAACATAGCGTACCACTTCAACTGACTGAATTAAATGTTACAGTAATATATAATGTGTCAAATTCCGAAACTGTATTCATCCATGAAAGTTGAAACCAAGTGGTGTGGCACTCTTTCTCTTTTACGGCATGCAGCTTGTTGCACTTCGGACATCGGTTTCAAAGATAGCATTTGTGTTTGTGGGTTGCGTTTTGTTTTGGTGCTGTGGTGTCGAAATGAAATGGGCAAAGCGATGGTAAAGTGAATGGAAATAAACGTGACAAATCTTTAAATAACACATAAAAATAAATAAAGCGACTTTGCACGTTCGCTTTTCTTCGGAAACAAACAAGCTTATGTAGAACAAATCGAAAAAAATCGTCGACACACCGAAATTCACGACATCGATTCCGCGTGCATCTTGTATCATGTGACGATCACGTGATTTGGGATACCTTATTGTTGAGTGACGATATTTAAGCTCAAGGCATGGTTTTCGTAATTGGGTCTTCTCTTAATATAATTAAGTGTGGAAATATATTGTAAAAATAAAATTTAAATCCTTTTAAGTAATATATAGTGCATACTACAACGGAAACCAGGAACAATGAGGCCCATGTAAACTACTGATCCCCAGAAAACATGGCTGCGACAGTCCTGGTTTCGTCTGCAGACATACTGGAAACAAAATATACTACAGAAAAATGTCTCCATCCTTCGGCGGTTTAAAATGAGTGCGCACTGCTTTTATTAATACTAGACTTCATTTTGACATACCCAAACCTTTGTTACGCTGAAGAAAATCACTATCTCGTAAACTGCAGATCGTCTATGAAGAGCATCTGCTGGACTAATAGCTGAAGGTCGACGAACAGAAAGTTGGTGTGACACAGGTTTTCGTCTTTTATTTATACCACTTCTCCCGCCCGACCCTGCCCGAAACTCTCCGTGTCCGAAATCATGGTTAATCTATAATTATTTGAACACGTTATGCAATTATCAAATGACTTTTTAGGCTTATCTGTGTGGCGCTGCAGGAGATGGATCGACCATGGTAATTCAAGTGCAGTGCCAGATTAGCTTGGCGCCGACAGGCGCCAAGCTAATCTGGCACTGCCCTTGAATTATCACTATGTACTATATACACAAAACCTCTCTGGAATTCTTCCGGTCATATCTAAAACAAACAGGTAATTGCTCATCTCTTTTATTTATAGTATTCATCAATGATCTACGATGTTACGTGCAGCCTCTTTGCTGACGATACGTACCTTCATGTTAAAAGGAACTTTTTAACATTATCCATAGCATACAATACAGTCTCAGCGAGGTATCCAACTGGTGCAGCCAGAACCATATGGTTTTTCATTCAGCTAAAACAAAGAGTATCTTAATTCGTCCGCGAGAAAAACATCAACGCCACCCAGAGTAGCGCACTGACAACTGGACGCTGAACCTATGGAACAAGTAACTGAGCGTAAATTCTTGGGAATAATGTTGATGACCGGCTGCGCTGACGAGCACCAGGAATGTAACATTTTTTTGAATCATCAGAAACACTTTAGAGTTTTTCCGATGATTCCAAAATTTTCATCTTTAAAACCATTGCTATGAACACTTTCTTGTTGTCCCAACTTAGACATGTCACTGACACACAAACCCGGAAACTGTTTTGTTCATGCTCATAATACAGTCTCAAGTTGATTATGTCTCCCCAGTGGTCGCATGTCAGGTTAAAACCATATGCCGTGAAAAAGAGCTGTTTGTTATATATATGTGTGTGTGTGTGTGTGTGTGTGTGTGTGTGTGTGTGTGTGTGTGTGTGTGTGTGTGTGTGTGTGTGCGAAATTTGTTTAATCATGATTCCAAAAATGTCGCATTTCTTTTGCATGTCAGTATTTATATATAATATATACTGACAGGCAAAAGAAGTGCGACATTTTTGGAATCATGATTAAACAAATTTCGCATTTCGTTTGCTCGTCAGTATATATGCGGCCCGTCCACACCACAGACAGATTCAGACATTAAATATTCCGTATTGACAATACGGTAGACTTTGAAATGGGGCTGGTCGGAGCGCATTCCGGAGCATGCACATGACATTTTTTGCTTGCGGGGCAGAAATTCTGGCAAAGAAGTAACAAGATAACAAGATAAACCTTGCTAGAGAACGTCTTTATGGCGCCAGAGCGCCGCGCGCGCGCGCGTGTGTGTGTGTGTGTGTGTGTGTGTGTGTGTGTGTGTGTGTGTGTGTGTGTGTGTGTGTGTGTGTGTGTGTACTGTGTGTGTGTGTGTGTGTGTGTGTGTGTGTGTGTGTGTGTGTGTGTGTGTGTGTGTGTGTGTGCGACAGCGACTAGAGCCCGCGTTTGAGGACGGACAAGCTTGAAATTTTAGGATATTGTCCCTAAAAGAATTATCTCGAGTAATTTTTTTCGACTTTTTTTTTAAATTAAGATGCTCATTGGCGAGAAAATGGCCGTTTCACAAAAACCGGTTGATCCACACTGGAGTGTGTACTTTTTCTTATTTTTACTAGATATTTTACATATAGCTAGATAAAAGGGAGATATTGAATGATTTCGTTAACCAGCATTGTACTTCTAGAACTTTTGGAGTGATAATTAAATATTTTTGGAAAAAAATAAATTCACATTTTCGGGATTAATTTCACGAATTATATGGGTTCATCTTAAAATAATTGAATCTTTTTTACGAAAAAAAAATCAAACAATCTTCTCATTAGTAATCGCATGATTTTTCATATACGGTATTTACATAATCTTACAGTTTGTCTCGGTTGTCGGGTACGATTAGGTGAATTGCGACCTGTATGCCCTAAGTCTGAAAAACAGACAATTTTCTGCACCACATTTGAAAAACCGCTAACATAACTTTAATTTTTCTTTTACAAAAAAATCTATCTTCTCATTAATACCCGCATGATTTTTCATAAACAGTGTTTGCATAAGCCTGCTGTTTGTTCTGGACCTGGGATAGGATTAGGCCAAATTGTGACCTGTAAGCTCTAGGTATGAAAACCAGCACAGGCAAGAAAACTGCAAAGTTGATCCTCTGATACGTCAAATGTTAGTACTGCGATGAGTGACGTATAACATCGAGCCGTCACTATAAACACGCCGTCGTGGGACTAATGATGCCATGAGGTGAAGCTTGAAATGACGTAATTTCGCTGCTCGCGCTATTATTCTTCTTCAGAATAGCTATGCTACGCCAGACCACAAAGCTTACGAATGGCTGGAATCGCCGTGTGTCCGTCTTTATTTATTTGTGCCAGTGTGTTGATCAGAGTGTGGGTTAGAGTAGAAGGAGATGGATTCCTGTCGCTTGTGTGTTAATCAGAGGTTGGCTTCGAGAAGAGGGAAATGGGTCAGCATAATAAGCCTACAAATAAAATTATGAACAACTCTGAATGTTCCTAAAAGATAGACGCATCTGAGCTATAAACAATACGGTAGACTTTGGCATGAAATCCTCATCTTGTTGCTTATTACCTGATGAGCCAAACCGAATCTCACTGGGCATCTTTAAAACAAATCCTGTTATTACCTGATGAGATAAATATAGCACCTTATACTTCGCAAGGGTATTACGGTATATTTAAGATTTATTCACCTCCCTAATGTATTCATGCAGATCGTGAGTGTTTGTGTGTGTGTGCGTGCGTGTATATAATCAATAAAGCTATTAGACCACGCCGGCGCACACAAATAAAGGCGGACCCGCGGCGCTTCCCGCAATTAGTACGCTCTGTGGGCTCGTGTAGCGACAGGAATCCATCTCCTTCTACTCTAACCCACCCTCTGATAGCTAACCCGTTTAACCTGTTCAGTGTCAGCTGATACAGACTGTGTTTCTGCAATCTTCATTGATTGAACACACACAAAAACTGTGATGTCCTAGGAACATCGATTCAAAAAGGTGTCAGCAGAATGCATAGATCCTTATGAGCCCCCGCAACTGCGGGGGCTCATGAGGATCTATGCCACTTGCAGTTGGGTGATGTTCAGATTTTGTATGAAATGACGTATGTAAATAGATGCATATTTGTTTTCTGCCTCTCCTTCTTGTATTCTATGTTGTAGATTATAGCAACGGCATGTTTGTAACATTACTTTTTGTATTCTGTTAAAACATTTTAACACATTCTACCCGAGGACCGAAATCCCCAAATTGTAAAGTTGCCCTCTGAAGGACTGTATTACAGTTCTAGAGATAGATCAAACGTGATAGTTCAAGGGTGGTGCCACAATAGCTTGGCGCCAAGCTATTCTGGCACCACCCTTGAACTATCATATTCGATCCATGTCTTGCTGTGCTGTGTCCGGGCTGAATGAGTTAACGTTAATAAAATGAAATCGAAGAACACAACGGAGAACGAAAAACGCTTAGAAATGACAGTTACAGCACAATTTATTAACATTTCGAGTAAAACCCCTTTTCCCAAAAAATACAAATAAAAACGTATTCAATTTAGTCGCTGCTTATCTTGTTAGAGTGAATAAGCAAAGTGGAAACTTTCGCTCTTTCACACTCACAAGATAAGCAGCGACTGAATTGTTTGTCCGTTTTAAAAAATAATAATAAATGGTGTTGTAACTGTCTTTTCTAAGCGCATGTCCTTCTCCGTTGGGTTGCTTCCTGCATTTTACGCGCTTGGCAGTCGCTTTTTGTGTGGATTTCGTTAACCCATTCAGCCCTGACTCACTACAGCAGGATATGAGTCGACCATGATAATTCAAGGGTAGTGCCAGATTAGCTTTGCGCCTGTCAGCGCCAAGCTAATCTGGCACTGCCCTTGAATTATCATGGTCGAGCCTTCTCCTGCAACTGGTGCATAGTCTTTAGATAACGCCTCCAAAATTTGGGAAATACGGCCGTCGGGCTGAATGAGTTAATAATTGAAGCTTCATAAGCATTATCATTGTTTGTTTTGTGTTTGGTTGGTTGGTTGGTTGGTTGGTTGGTTGGTTGGTTGGTTGGTTGGTTGTTTAATTGGTTGGTTGGTTGGTTGGATGGTCGGTCGGTCGACGGTTGGTTGGTTAAATAGTTGGTTGTTTGGGGTAGGGAGGGGGGGAGATAGTGGGGGGTTCGTTTTTATTTGTATTTGATTTTTTGTTTGTTTGTGATTGTTGCTGTTGCTGGTTTTTGTTTGTTTGTTTGTTTGCTTGTTTGTTTGTTTGTTTGCACACACTTCAGTTTCATTTTTATCATTCTCTTTCTCTTTAACTTCTGCCTCTTTTGCGAAACTATTACAAGTGAACACAGCGCTACTACACAATAATAATAATGATGATTTATATGGCGCATAACCTCAGGTAGAGCTCTAGGCGCCTTAAAAATTTCAAAAATACAAATTACAAAAAGTGTACACAGTATTACACGCACACACACACAAACACACAAAAACACACACACATTCCAGGCACCACAGCAAAACTATATACAACAGAATCCTCAGCAGTCATTGTTAATCAGTGGGGAAATGGAGTTGGAAAAGGTGTGTTTTTAGCGCAGATTTAAAAACGTCTTTTGAAGCACTGTGGCGGACATGTTATGGGAGTTCGTTCCAGTACAGCGACCCAAGATATGAAAAAGAGCGCTGGCCAAAAGACTTGGTACAGAACAAACAATACAGAACAAACAAGACCACAGCACTTGTCCTGGTATTAGCTCTAAGTTCACAGACCTTTTCTAGGGCAAGATATGGGGCGTGATCCCGTGAAAAGCTAGACCTCGGGCCGCGCAAGCCGCAGTTGACCCGCGCCCTAAACCGGCCAACTGCGGCTTCCGTCGGCCCGATAAACTTGTATGCACTGGTTAGACAGGACAATGGTCACGAAAGGTTACGTTATCTGCGGTTGTTGTCCGTAAGCAATTCAGACGGGCCGCGCTTGATTTCAATTCCCCATTGGCCAGTTGCTCGAGTGAGCCTATAATCCTGCACAAGCCGCTAAGCTTAGTCGATTGCGCAGGATTTTAAGTTCACTCATGCAAATGGCCCCTGAACCAGTTTGTCGTTTTCAGGGGTCACGACTCCCAAGTATGACGATTTTTGTTTTACTTCATGGCTAAATGTGTCACATGCTTACGCACATACGCAAAGTCCGTACCAACGAGTGATGTTGGTGCAACGGCCACGCCCAAGTTTAGATGATAAGACACACACGCGCACACAGACACACCACCCACCCCACCCCCACCCCACTACCAACACACACACACACACACACACACACACACACACACACACACACACACACACACATACACACACACACACACACACACACACACCACAATGTACCATCCACTCGCATTACCGATTCTGCCTTATCACACAAAACCTTTAACCTTTCAGTCCGTGGGTCAGAGAGTTAACTCATTCGAGACGTGCCGCCTCCGGATACGCGGCATAAGCCGCGTATCCGGAGGCGGCACGTCTCGAATGAGTTAACGGAACTTTCTTTGGTTTGTATCTCCAAAAGAGTACAGAACCTAGCAAACAGTTCCACAGAAAGGCATACTTCGTTACATGCGATTTAGGCAGCGAAATGTGGAAGCGCGAAAGATTAGGAACACTAACGAAAACGTTAAACTTTAGGGCTTAACGTCTTTTATCCATCACGAACGTGATTCCAAAGACGGGGCACCAAAATAGGGTCTGAACAAATTTGGACCCGCAGCTGGATTCGAACTAGGGGCCTTTCGGACGAGAGTCGACCGCTCTACCACCGAGACACCCAGGTCCCCACTAACGAAAAACACACAAGCTATACTTATCCCATTCAGCCTTGACGCACTACAGCAGGAGATGGATCGACCAAGATAATTCAAAGGCAGTGCCTGATTAGCTAGGCGCCTGTCGGCGCCAAGCTAATCTGGCACTGCCCTTTGAATTATCATGGTCGATCCATCTCCTGCAACTGCTACAAAGTCAATAGATGATGCCTCCAAAATTTGGGAAATACGGCCGTCGGGCTAAATGAGTTAATTGGGGCAAAACTTCAAATTCAGAAACGTTCTTCTTTAAAGTTTCTGTAAAGTTTTCGACTATTAAATTCATTCATTATTTGAGACAAACTTCAAACAAACAAAAAAAAGTTTAAATAAAAGTTATAAATAAAATGATGATAACAACGAAAACTGGTAGCAAGCGTCATCGGAACAGAAATGGAAAAAATCGCGAAATAATCTTTTACCACTGCAAGGTCCGTCTATCTGTCATCACACATGCGTAAAGCCAGTTATCAATTAACCCATATCATATTGAGGCTAAAAGCTTCAAATGTGTACACTGCCATATGCAAGCCACATTATAGTACTTAAAGATAAGAATAATGACCAATGGCTTTAGTTCAAGGGTGGTGCCAGAATAGATTGGCGCCTAGAGGCGCCAAGCTATTCTGGCACTACCCTTGAACTATTTTAGATAAACTTATTTCACACACTGGTGTATTCCGAATGATAAGGTTTAACAGTCACGATTTACGGCAACAGTGTGCAGAGTTCACACATCAGTAAATACAAAATCTTTGATTGAGGTTCAGCAGTTTCGAAGCTTCCTCTCAGAGTACCACTTCTGAAGACCCATCCACTTCTGCTCCTTCTGGCACGTCAAATACATCAGCAAGCTCCTGTGGCATCAGGTCACCGTCCATTCACCTGAGCTCCAGCTTATCATCTTTAACTCATTCAGCCCGACGCACGTATTTCTCAAATTTTGGACTCGTCATCTAACGACTATGCACCTGTTGCAGGAGATAGATCGACCATGATAATTCAAGGGTAGTGCTAGATTAGCTTGGCGCCTGTCGCCAAGCTAATCTGGCACTACCCTTGAATTATCATGGTCGATCCATCTCCTGCTGTAGTGCGTCAGGACTGAATGGGTTAAGTTTCACTGAGAGTGGGTAGTTTTGTCCGTTTGGTTGCAATATGAGAATGTGGTAATTTGCTCTCTTGATGTGCATCCTGGGGGAATTTCTGCAAGGAGGCAGCAGACTCATCCCAATGATGTGCATCCTGGGGGAATTTCTGCAAGGAGGCAGCAGACTCATCCCAATGATGTGCATCCTGGGGGAATTTCTGCAAGGAGGCAGCAGACTCATCCCAAGGATGTGCATCCTGGGGGAATTTCTGCAAGGAGGCAGCAGACTCATCCCAATGATGTGCATCCTGGGGGAATTTCTGCAAGGAGGCAGCAGACTCATCCCAATGATGTGCATCCTGGGGGAATTTCTGCAAGGAGGCAGCAGACTCATCCCAATGATGTGCATCCTGGAGGAATTTCTGCAAGGAGGCAGCAGACTCATCCCAATGATGTGCATCCTGAGGGAATTTCTGCAAGGAGGCAGCAGACTCATCCCAATGATGTGCATCCTGGGGGAATTTCTGCAAGGAGGCAGCAGACTCATCCCAATGTGGAAAAGGTCATCGGGCCGACGTCGGGCGATGGCCGATGGCCTTTGCGTACTGGGTGTCGACCCCATCGTAGCTCAGTTGTAAGAAAATGCCCCTTTTTTGTGCCGAAACGTTCCAGGGTGGGGTGGGGGGGGAGGGGGGGGGGGGGGAGGAAGAGGGGAGGTTGGGGGTGGGGGGTGGGAGGGAGTTAGGGGGGAAGTTGAGAAGGGGGGGGGGGGTATGGGATGGCCTACGGAGTATTTGTTTTTCGCTCAGGAGAAATAAAAATAAAAAACACAGCCTGGGGTATTGCGCAGACGATGCAAGGGATATCACTCGTGTCAAACAATGTGACACCGTAAGGGACATCAGTTGTATCGAGGTGTTTGCCCTTGGCTCTCACAGCCGTCTACTCTGCTTAAAAAAATAATAATAATAAAAAGGGACTCACATGGTTTATTTTGAAACTGTCGAAATCCGGAAAAGACTACATTAATGGCGTAAGGAGGTCCGTCATCCCTAAATCCCAATTAGGCAAGAACATGAACATTCAATGGATTCAGCCAGCCTGCTCCGGGGTCTGCAAAACTCTGAGGCATCCGCACGGGCTCTTGAGAATTTATGCCTCTTGCTAACGAAGGGTAGCCTCGTTAACATCCTGCTTTTGGTATCTTCATCCTAGGGTAACACTGTGACTGCTACCGTTTGGCTCGATCACCCAGATCCTTGCAGCATTCATGTTTTTGGGTTGTGTAACCCCCTCAATTTATATTTTTCAGTTTTTTGTGTGTCCATTTTGACTGATAATTGTTAACTTCGCGTTCATAATGATCTGGCCCATCGAGCCAAACGGTCCACGCATACAGCTTTTATGTCCCCGTTGTCAAGGGGCACTACCTACTTTCCGGTGTGGGAGGAGTTTTCCGTAACCAGAATCAGACCAGACACTTGGTTGCGGCGGCCTTTGACACCGAAGACGTTCATGCAGTAATTGTGTTACCTGCTGATCGACCTATGATACCCTCGATTGATATTATAAGTTATTGGTAGAAGGGGTCCGTGCAGCAAGCGCCTGCTACCAATAACGTATTTGTTTTCATTCCTCCAATATTTTCGTAAAAGAAATCAAGAAGACATTTTCAGACATGGATGACGTCAAAGGAATATACATTTATACATAATAGACTTATGACTTAATTTAAATTGTTTTCCTCCCTACGTCACACGATCAGTCTCTTTAGCGCAAACCGTACATGTGACCGTGATACAAAATCCCTTGTAGCGAAAAATGGCGGACTTCCTGTAGCCCTCTTTGTGACGCATCTTGAATGTGATCTTTGTTCTATAAAAGATCTCTAAAACATTTTAAAGTAAAAATTACTTAGTGTTGTTCGAAACAACAAGCACACTCAGTACTTGAGACTGCAACGTCATGAAATATTTTCAATTACATCATAAGTCTATTATGTATAGATGTATATTCCTTTAACGTCAGTCATGTCTGGCCTGATCCAGGTCGGAAGGTGTCTTCTTGATTTACTTTGCGAAGATAATGAAGGAATGAAAACAAACACGTTATTGGTAGCAGGGGCTTGCTGCACGGACCCTTGTAGGCCTGAGGGAGGTCAAAGGAACCATTGTACCCCTCATGCCTTCGGGGTACAATGGTTCTTTTGACCTCCCTCAGGCCTACAAGGGTCCGTGTAGCAAACCCTTGCGACCAATAACTTATAATATTTCATGACGTTGCCGTCTCCAGTACTGAGTGTGCTTGTTGTTTCAAACAACACTAAGTAACATTTTGCTTTGGAACGTTTTGGTGATCTTTTATAGAACAAAACTCGCATCCAAGATGCGTTACAAAGAGGGCTACAAGAAGTTCGCCATTTGTCGCTACAAGGGTTTTTGTAGCTTGGTCATGTGGCACAGTTTGTGCTAAAGGGATTGGTCGTGTGACATAGGGATGACAACAAAGAGTCCCGCTTGTTTTTGAGGATGGGTCGACAGAGACAGCACGAAATAAGCTTGGAGACAGATTAATCATAAAGTTTTGACCGAAACTTCATTCAAATTTTGAATATATTTTTATTTGATAACTATTTGTCATAATTGTTCGCCTGTTCTCTCTCTCTCTCTCTCTCTCTCTCTCTCTCTCTCTCTCTCTCTCTCTCTCTCTCTCTCTCTCTCTCTCTCTCTCTCTCTCTCTCTCTCTCTCTCTCTCTCTCTCTCTCTCTCTCTTTCTTCGTATACAGAAACCCGTCTGCGTCATTTGAGTGGTATGACGATTTTTTTAAAATATGGCGTCATTTGAGTGGTATGACGATTTTTTAAATATGGCGGATAAGGTTAACAAAAGCAGCACTGAAGTGTTATTACTTGGCGATTTTAACATTAAAGCGATTCTCCCCACGTTTAATCATCTCAACACAGTCGGAAAACTATCTGCAACAGATACTGCTGACAGTATTATGTATGGGTCCTTTGTGTACTAACTTAGAGCTTTATGATGTAAATACAATGCCAAATGTCGAAATTCATCGTTTGATGGGTGTTTTGTTTTTGTACCCGAGAGTGCAAATTATCGTCTGCATCGGCCTCGTTTTGAATTTGTGCATATTAACTAGCCTACGTCACAATGCAGAACCCGATCAATCGATACTGCAGACGAGGGAGGCGGTCATCCTTGTCGAGTGGGTACACACGCGTCACAGAGTGTAGACATGTACTGATGTTCTCCGGCATCCCTTTGACATAATTTTCCACGAGAATGTAAAATAAATTTTCCACTTATTCGCTATGCTGTCAAAATCAATGCAGGTTCCGCTTGACCTGCAGAGATAAAAGAATGTATTTTACTTAACCACCAAATTCTCAGGAGCCAAACTGATGCCCTAAAAGTGTTTATTTTTAATCTCTCTCACTCACTACTCCCTCAACGCTATCATAATTTCCACCTCACTGGCAACAAAACCATATTTTGAAACAAACACTGTTTCATGAGAATCATCATCTGTATTGACGAGTAAAATAATGACCCAATTACCAATTGCCTTAAGTTGACCTTAATTAATTACTAATTACCGTCATTAACGTACACACTGTCGTTTCTCTCAAATCAAACCAAAATCCTGTTAGTGCACTGTATAATAGACTAATGACTTTTTACAAACCCCTGTCAGAGTCGATTTCCGAGGAACACGATTTTCTCAAGTAAAACTTTATACTTACTAACAAGTTACAACTAACTTTTAGAAACCTACAGAGGTAACCTTTAAGTGTGTTGTCATAAGAACTTATTAATTACTTACCATAAGAACTTATTAATTACTTACTGTAAGTTCTTTTAAGTTCTTACAACAACTCGACTTAAGTCACAAGATACTGAGTCAGATTTGTCAAGATACAAGGACAATAAAAAAAACTTTTTTTTTCTCAGTAGTACTCTGGCAGTGGTGCAGATGGGGCTAAACAATCAGGCACAAGTGATGTAAATGACGTGTCATCTCTCTGCGAAGCATATGACAAAAATATTGATTGATTACCAAATCTGATTTTTATTTGTTTAAAAGATTGTGTAGTTTTTCTGTGGTTTCCTGAACACCGATCTGTTTCCCCATCTCTAAAAAACTAGCCTTCAGTTCTTCAACATTCACAGGAGATTGACTACGCATTTTATTTTGTATTTCAGACTTCTGTTTCTTGTAATTATTTAAATCATCCTGGACCCGCTTAAATTCTTCGTCATCAATAAAATTATCGTTCAATGCCTTACTGATAATAAGTTTCATACTGCTCAGCTTTGCACCAGCAAGCGTACTCAATGCTTCATGTTTCTGTAATTTCATGTGAAACCTCTTGTTCAAGGCCTCCAAACCAAAGCAAGCCAGGCATGTAACAACGCTAACACCCTCAACTGCTATTCCAGCCAAACTTCCAATTCCCGTGGCAAACAGAACAATACCTCCTACAGAACATCCAGCTGAAACTGCACCAATAGCCATAGAAGTGTTTTGAACAGAATTAAAAACGGTCTTATACCGTCTCTTACATCTGGAGTACCTCGCCTCTTCACTTTCCAAATATTTAATTGCTTCTGTTATATTATTTAATCTGAATGTGTCTACCTGTAATGTTTTATCTGATGCAATTGGCACAGCTGTCACATGCGGATCAGGCGCAAGCGTTGTTTTAGTCATCGCAATTGATTCAGTCAGCTCAAGCATCGGTAGTATTGGATAAAATTTTACCATATTTTTTTATTGACAAATATTTTTTATTTAATCATCAATTACATTTTGCAACTCTTCAAAAGTATACAATTTGCTAGCATAATAAAATGCAACAAGATCAATGTGTTCAAGGTTTATGTAACTTAGACGAACAAAAGTTGTTTTGTCGACTAATATCTTAACAGCTGGAATACTGCTCGAAACTTCAAAAACATCTACATTTTTTCTAATAGCAATAAAAACCTTTGTTGATTCTGATACTGTTTCATCCCATGTAAGTTTTATTCCCTGTGCAATATTTGCCTCTTTTGCAGAAGTTACAGATTTCATGATAATTTCAAATACTATTGTCGCTTCTCTAGCCACGACTAAGCTTACTGGCATAAACACAACAGAAGTATCTGATCTACCCTTTCTAGTTGTAAGAAGATACCGCCGTCTCTCATAATTTTCAACTTTCAGTTTATCTCTGCTATTGTTGTCTGGGGCAAAACTTGGAACAAGGCTTACAATAAGCGGCCCAGAGTTAACAACCTTCCTAAACACTAAGGCGCCATCGTCATCAGTGTATACATAAGGACTAATAAATTCAATCTTTATGTCCCAGTCAATTGTGGGTGCTGGCGTAGGCGCAGGTGGTACAGGTGAAACAACCCACTTACTACCCACATGTATTAAGTTGTAAGGCGCATTATTTACAGGTGGAGTAGGTACAGTAACATCACACAGCTGACCAAATTTAGGAATCTGTCTTTCACCATCTTTCATGTCGACAATTACTTTCCTCTTGTACATGCCATTTGAATCAAGTTCAAAACCATATATTTCTCCAACATCCCCCTCCTTCTCAAAATCCTGTACATCAGCCAAATCTTTCAACTCTGTTACTGGACATGCAACTGGTATGATTCTCGGCTTTGGACCACCACTCATTTTTTATAAACAAAAATAAAATTATTTAATTTCCAACACAACACTAAAATCATGCATAACAACTGGTTTGTCATCCTGATTAGTTACAGATATACTCAGTGACTCAAAGAAACTAGAACCTAATTTTTTAAACTGCGCAGGAAATCTAACAACCACACTTTCACAATAGGGAGCGGTTCCAGCTGGCACACATCTCAACAAAGTTGAAGGCTTTCCATTGTGTACATTTTCAGGCGTGTTTAGTTCTTTCAAATAAACATTAAATACTGTGTGTACTGCCAAATAAACAGGGCGTTTTCCAGTTATTTTAAGTTTTTTTGTCTTCATTGTTATAATACCAAACTTTAATTCATTTGAAACATCTGTTCTCCACCAATCTTCGTCAATATAAAATCCAAGTAAATATGCAAATCTATCTGAGATCCTTAACCAATTTTCTGTCAGAAATTCTAATGTAACAAGTAGGTTAGCTGGATTTAAAGTTGCTTTAATTTTAAAATTACTTTGAAACCATTCAGCTATAGTACAAAAGTCATAATACCCAGGTGGTAAAGCTTCAGTCTTACCACCAAAATTTACTTTATTATATATATCATCTTCTACATTAAACCATTTTACTGTATAGAACATTTCATGGATAGCAACAGCCTTGCTACCATCACGATTATCAATCCCATTAGTTAACCACACTGGTTTGCTTGTGTCAAGATTTGTTAAGGTAATAAACATTTTTATTATCTCATAAAAAAGAAGCATGGAATTTAATCACCAACCATTACCACAACAAACGCATTTCAATTTAATGTGGATGTTGCACCTACTTATGAACAGAAAATAATTCAACTAAATCAGCTTGATATTGCTGTAAGCGAACAAGATCTATTTCAAGTCAAAGTACTAAATCCATTTGATCATTACCTACACCCTCCAATAACAGATGACTCTACTGCAAGAAAATGGTCCTCAAGTCCACTACAGATGTTTCAAAATCAACTCAACTTTGCCATACTGTGTTCAACTACAGGCTGTGGTGTTTCATTCACAGACCACTTGAATCACTCAAACAAACTAATTAAGTCTGTGTATCGTTTCCATGTTTATTACCAGCTTAGACGTATACTGTCAGAACTTCATACACCACTACCAACTGAATCTAGTTTCAACAGGTTTAACAACCCCATGGATATGAAAGCATTTGAACGCATATGTAATGAATTTAACATCAACCCCGGTCCCCGGTATGCCTTTACACAAAAACTTGATGATCACAATGGTATGGGCACATTGTATTATGCTATGAGTCACAGACAATACCCTCAAGATTACTACCCTGGGTACACTTCATTCTCATCTAAATCTGAAGTCTGGTTAGGATCAATAGAGCAGAAACAGTCAAACGCCTGGACCACATTTATTTTAGATAAAACTGACGGGTTTACTCAAGCAGGAGTCGAGCGCGTCAATGAGTCTATCAGAACATATGTCTGGTGTATACTAGGAGCACAATCATTAACAAAATCAAACATTTTGAATGGAAGTGGTAAATTTGAAGCACAAAAACAATTTCTTGCAAATCTTGAAGATTCAATTAATTCAACAGTAGATCTTCCATCAAGCATACAACGCTACCAAGACGTTTTAAGATATGCCAGATCAAAAGTTGACTTTGTAGTTGGTATCGGTTTATACATGTTACCATCTGACCTTCAACTCCAAATGGGGACAATAACAAATTATAATAATGAAATCATTGTTGCAGGTGTTGGTCAAAAATTAGGACTCAATCAATCTGTAAACTTGGGGGCCACAACCACACACGTACAGCCATTAAAATCATTACAGACGGTAACACCCCCGGCCCCAACACCGGCACTCATACAACCAGTACAGTCAACCCCGGACACACATGAGTCAGAAAGAACTGCATTGATAATAGGTCTAACAGGGTTAGGGGTTTTACTTCTTTATCTGTTTCATTAAATAACCCACCATCAACCCTCCTACTGTAACCAAAAAGACCCACACATGCTCTGCCATAAACCCAACTACCTTTGCTGCTGTAGTAATCAGCCAACTGACAACAGTGCCAATTATGCCAGGCAAAGCATCCACTGCTTTCAGAGCCAATTTTTTCAGTAGATCTGATAAATGAGACAGTTGTTTCTTTACCCATGACTGTAAATCTTTTGGGTCTTTTGGAGTCGGGGGGCCCGGGTTTGGTGGTGCTGGAGGTGGAGAACCACCAGGTCCACCAGCACCGGAGACAGCTAACACAACAGTACTAATAATAAATCCAAGGGCAGTAATTAAACTAGCAATTGTAATACCCTGTTCTCTGAAATGTGTTTTCAGTCTCTCAGCCAGAGTAGTGTCTTCGTGAAGTATTTTCTGAATAGTTTCTCTAATTCTGTTGACCTGTGATTTCAGTTTTTGTCTTCCAATACTAATCACTTCTAACCATCCAGATCTTTCTATCTGCAAATCATTTAATCTGTGTTGGATTCTTTCTTTCATTTATGTGTCAAGATTCCCATTGTCTACGGTAGCCAGTTTTTCTTTTTCACGTTCTATGTGTTTATCAAGCTCACCCAGTTTGGCAACATTGTTTACCATCTCACCTCTTATTGTCTGCAGTGATTTATCCAAACCAATTATCTCCCGCATTGACAAAGGTGGATCATTTATTGTTTTCAAAGCGTCATTTATTTGCCCTTCAGTAAATGAAGTTTCTTGTATCACTGTGTTTGCTATTTCTGGTAGGCTTGTTACTGGTGCCATTTCAATTTGTTGCCCTGTTGGCAACTTTGTTTGCGTGTCGTGAAGAACACTAACCAGTCTTGGTGTGACAGGAGACCCTCCAATTCCAAGTTGACGCAAGGCACCAACACCACCTTCATATTTTATTGTACTTAATGCCCTAAACTTACCAGGGTCTTTTTTTTATTAATCAATAGTACTTTTCCTTTGTCAACAGTATTTAAATATAAATGTCCCTTGCCATCAAGTTCAAACTGATTAGGATCTACGTTGTCTGGGCGGCCACCAGCATGATCATAAAATGAGTTTACTTTGGTTTCTAAAAGTTTGTGACGTAAACTGTAAATATTTCTTGTACCAGTCATATCTGCCATATCTGTCATATCTGTTGTATTACCAAAATCATACGTGTCATCCATTTCAAAATCTTCATGATTAAATCCTCCCGCTGCCATTGTTTTATTAATTTATTATTTTTTATTGTGCATAATAAAAATGACACAGTCTTACGGATCAAAGTTAGACCCATACAGAAAACTACGTGAGCCTCTGGGTGTTAAGGGCATAAGACAATCAATCGTCATCACAAACAATCCAAGTACCATAGACCAGAACCAAACACTTACAGTCAAGTTTCCAAACCTAGGTCCCAGTGACGTTATTGTTCCTGGCACTGCACGCCTAGCATTTAATATTGAACTATCATCAGACGCAGATGTAAACAGAACACTGGTTGACAATCTTGGCAGAGCAATTGTTAGAACTATTAAAGTAAAACTTGAAGGACAGGAAGTGTTTAGTCTTGACGACTCAGATGTATTTTACTGTTACAAAGATCTTTGGCTCACAAGAGAAGAACGAGAAGACCATGTTTACCAAGGCATACAGTCTGATAATGTTGGTAAACTTCGAATAAATGCAGCAGATAAGGTAACTACTGGGGTAGCCAAGGACGTTATAATGGCTGAAACATATGGAACCAGATTTTACATTCCACTTGAGTTTGAAATCCTAACAGCACATTTGCCTTATTATCAAGGGGCACTGAATGACCGTCTGAGTTTTGAACTAACTTTCAATGACTACTTCAAAGTTATAAAATCATCTGCCACAGATGCAACATATAAGATCTCTAACATTTCTTTGGAATATGAAATTGTCACACACACTGAACTAGCCAGACTCATTCAAAATCAATACCAGTCAAGACTTCCAATTTATTATGACAGGGTGATTAGACATAGTTTAATACCCAAAGACAAGAGCGACCCAATGTGGAACATAAACTTGAACACACCTGCCAGGTCACTGAAAGGTATTCTTATGTTGTTTGTTGAACCGGTGAGTCCATACAAACGGGATTCAGAAAAATTCTACAATCCTAAGATTACACATTTGTCCTGTACAATTGAAGGCCGTCCTAATCAAGTGTATGCTTCAGGTTTATTACCTTATCAACACTACGATGAGATCACAAAGTATTTTGCGGGTGGAAGGATTAGAGATAAACCTGCAAACATTGCGTGCAAAGATCTACATCTGTATGATGTTAGGATCGGACAATACCTTACAAACAAGTATGCACTTTGGCTAGACCTTAGTAGCACAGACGATGATTACCTTCATGGGTCAGGTCGAACTGTTGAGAACGGCAGTGATGGAATAACAATCCAGATACAAAAAAAGGTTGAAAAAGCCGAAGCCATAAATATATATTTGTACCTGATATATGACGCACAACTCAATATACAAGAGTGCAGACTAAGTGGACACATATATTAAAATTATATTGTGTATTAAAATGAACCGGAGCTTGATGACCCTTGACCCACACTGTGGATTGTTTTGTGGTGCCACAGGGTGTGGGAAAACTGAATTTGTTCTTAACCTATTACAAACAAGATACATACACCACTTTGAAAACATTGTAATATTTTGTCCTACAATCAAACACAACAAAGCTTATCACAACCGATTATTTATTTGGACTGACAACAACATATACTTAGTCGACCCTGAGAAAAAACTGAATGACTACCTACAATATTTTTACAAGCAATTTGAAGGACAGTCAACATTGTTTATTGTTGATGACTGCTCAGCAGAGAAAGACATTGTCAAGAAGAGAAACACTCTAGCAGAACTTGCTTTCAGTGGTAGACATGCAAACGTCAGTGTATGGATTCTCACTCAGAAATATAATGCTGTACTGAAAGATTTTCGAGAACAGTTAAAGTTTATCTGTTTGTTTTACTGCAAGGATCGTGACAGCTTTGAAGACTGTCTCAGAGAGAATGATGTCATACCAAATAAACATGAACGTGATGATGTAAAAAATAAACTGAAATCAACTAAGCATCTAAAGCTCATTTTAAAGACAGATCAGCCCACAGGGTATGGGTTAGTAAATTAATTTATTCTTTTGTTTGTCCAATAAAAATGACAGACGGACAAATCATACAAGTGCTTGATATCTCACACTGCTTCAAAGATGTTATGCACTTTACTGACCTAATAACATCACCCAAACAGACTAACATAAGCCTTTCAGCACCATCAGAAATATATGCTACATACAGTGTGACTTTGGATTATGTTGATGAGCATCCAGGTGTGGAGCGCATGACAGTTGATTTAAAGACACCTACTTTTAAAGTTGATGATACCAACTATGGTTGGTTAGGGGAAGTTTGTTATAGCATATTTAAACAACTACGCAAACTAAATGTTTATATTGACAGTGTTACAATTAATAAAGTGGTATTACACAAGGTGAGCCAGCGGTAATATTATTTCATTTATTATTTTGTCGGACAAATAAAAATGACGGACAATGTTCAAAACCCTGGCATGTCAAACCCTGGCCTACGTAATGTGTTTCACACAACAAACTTGCCTATATCTAATACTAACAATGTTTATGAATCAATAGAAAACTCTTTTTCTGTCATACAAGATAATCTTCTAACAGGCAGTGTGAAAATTCAGATTGTTGCCAAAATAGAATTTACTAGAGTAGATGGTGAAGTGATTGTATCGTACATATCAACAAGACAACACACAGTTAACACAAGAAGAGAATTAGAGAACGTGTTTAGAGACAGACTATTACCTGACTTCCTCCAAGCAATTGACAGTGCAAAAATGAAGGGGTCTGGTTGGCACGAAGGACATGTACATGAACTACAACTGAAGCAGTCTAGGTATCATCCTATATTAGGCAAATCATGGTTACCACTGCCAACAGAGGTTGCAAACAAAAAGGCTGTCGTTAATATTCAGAACAATGACAATTTCTGTTTTATGTGGTGTGTGCTTGCTAAACTACACTTTGTAAAAGCAAAACCTGAACGTGTATCTAACTACACCAAATTTGTAAATGAACTCAACTTCAGTGGCATTGAGTTCCCTGTTAAAATAGAGGACATAGACTTGTTTGAAAAACTAAATCCTGGTATATCTGTAAATGTGTATGTGTGGGATAATGAATCTGTCGACAAGTTACAACCCATTAGAGTATCACCACTTGCTCCAACATATGGGCAGTCAGAAGATAGGCATGTTGACATGTTGCTTATCGGTCCTGCCAGTGATGGCAATAACTTTCACTACACAATTATCAGGAGTATGTCACGTCTAATTCATAATCATGTATCAAAATATGGTAGGAAACAGGAAGTGTGTAAAAGATGTTTATAAAGATTCTCTTCTATTGCAGTGGCACACAAACACGTCCTGCACTGCAGGTCAGCTGATGACATACAGACTGTACTTAAGTACCCAGATCCTGGTAGTCAAATGTATTTTAAGAACTATGGGAATCAGCAAAAGTTGCCGTTTGTAGTGTACACAGATTTTGAATCATTAGTTGTTCCATATGAAGATCCTGTTCCAGAGTCATTACCAAAGACTATAAAACTAAGTGACCAAGTGGTGTGTTCTTTCGGATATATTCTTGTTAGGTCAGATGGTGTGCATGAAAAACCTGTTATCTACAGGGGTGAAAATGCAGCAGCTGAGTTTTTAACAGAAATGAGACATCTGTATAGTCAGGTAGTACAATATCTTACAACATGTCAGATGCCTTTGATGATGACAGAAGAAGACAAACTGAATTTTGATACAGCTGAGATGTGTTGGGTTTGTGAACAACCCCTCCAGGGTGATAAAGTTCGTGACCATGATCACATAACTGGGCGTTACAGAGGTGCTGCACATAACAATTGTAACTTGTTATTAAAAACAGATCCTAAGACATACAAACTGCCAATCTTTTTCCACAATCTCAAAGGATATGATTCACACATTATCATGCAGGCTGTGGATGAATCTTACAAAAAAATTAGTTGTATTGCCCATACAACTGAGAAGTACTTGACTTTTAGATTGGACAACAAATTAGCATTTTATGACACTATGCAACATTTGTCTTTAGGGCTTGCTAGTCTGGCAGAAGGACTGACTGAGTATCCAATAACGAGTAAATATTTTGAACCAGACTTGATTAAGAAAGGTGTGTATCCATACGAGTACATTGATCACTGGGTTGTGTTTGAGGAAACAAGACTACCGTCAAAAGAGAAATTTTATTCCACACTAACTGGTAAAGGCATTTCTGACTCTGAATATCAAGATGCACTTGATGCGTGGGATAAATTGGGGTGTCAGACTATTGGTGACTACCATGACCAGTACTTGAAAGCAGACGTTTGCTTACTAGCAGACGTATTTGAAAGTTACCGTGAAAAGGGTTTGTTGCACTACAAGCTTGACCCAGCTTGTTACATAACTAGTCCTGGCATGACATGGGATGCATTTTTGAAATCCAGTAAGATATCTATAGACCTGTTGTCTGATCGTACGATGGGTGAAATGGTGGAACGTGGATTGAGGGGAGGGATTAGTATTGCAGCAAATAATTATGCCAAGGCCAACAACAAATATCTGGACGGCTATGGTGACTTTGACTTTGACCCTTCAAGGTCAAGGTCATTCATTACGTACCTTGACGCTAATAACCTTTACGGATTTGCTCGGGGCGGTCCGTGGCGCAGTGGTTAAGGCGCCTGCCACCAATGCTAAAGGTGCGTGGTTCGACTACGGGTTCCGGCGTCGGATTTTTCTCCTCTAGTAAGTGTCACCGTTAATTCGGGCGGACCGTCGGGGGTTCTTTCTCCGGGTACTCCGGCTCTTCCTCCCCCTCCACTTTGGTATCAGTTTCAGCCCACTTAATCAAATTTCAAATACAAACGATTTTGAATTTCCAAAAACTACAGTAGCTCGCTTGAGCTTGCCCTTAGCACCACGTGAATGTTCTGTGTTTATGTACAGTGTGTGAGTGAATGCGCGTGATTCACGTGAGCGTGCTTGTTGGGTTCAGTTCGCGGCGGCGCTTTGAGCCGATTTTCAATTGGGATAAAGCGCCTATTTAATGCGCTTATTTATTTATTTTAGATGTGTGAGTTATTGCCCTTGAAAAACTTTTGTCTGTATGATTTGTCACAGTATGACATAACAGAGTCAGGGTTAACTAACAATATTATGAATCTTGACTGAAACGACGTGAAGGGTTGGATCTTTGAAGTCGACCTGGAGTACCCACACCACCTACACGATTACCATAATGATTATCCCTTAGCAGTTGAGAAAATGAGTATGACGGGGAAAAAAGAAGACACTAAACTTGTGCCGAATTTAAATGACAAATTCAATTACGTTTGTCACTACCGCTTGTTACAGTTTTACATCAGACACGGGTTGGTACTAAAGAAAGTACATAGAGGAATTCAATTTGATCAGAGTGCTTTCATGAAAGATTACATAATGAAGAACACAACATTGCATGCCAGAGATGGCAACACTGCATTTGACAAAGACTTCTTTAAGCTTATGAACAATGCCTGTTTTGGCAAGACAATGGAAAATCCTCATCACCGCAAAGATGTGAGACTGGTCACAACTGAATCGGGTGCAATTAAACTTACAGACAAGCCACAGTACACAGGTTATAAAGAGTTTCATTCATCATTGTATGCAGTGTCACTCAAAAAAAAAGATTGTTAAACTGGACAAGCCAGTATTCATTGGTATGGCAATTCTTGAGTTATCAAAACTGTTGATGCTTCAAATTTTACTATGATTACTTCAAACCAAAATATCCTGAGTGTCGACTGCTATACACTGACACTGACTCTATGATCATTGATGTGTGTACTGAAGACTTTTATGAAGACATGAAAACAGAGTTACACATGTATGACACGTCTGACTACCCTAAAGATCATCCACTGTTTAGCACACAAAACAAAAAAGTGCCTGGAAAGTTTAAGGATGAACTAAATGGTGTGCCAATAGTTGAGTATGTTGGACTGAGATAAAAAATGTATTCTATACTGCACCAGAATGGAAGTCAGTCGAAAGCCAAAGGAATTAAAAAAACAGCAATAAAAAATAGACATACGTCATGAACATTACAAGCAAGTGTTAGATGGTGCATTAATGCCTGACTATCCAAACAAGTCACTGAGATCAAACAAACATAATCTTGAAATGATTCAAACACACAAAAAGTCACTTGCAGTTGGAGACACGAAACGTGTTTTTCACACTAAGGAAAAAGCTTATGCACCTGGACATTACAGGCTCAAGTTATCTGAAGACATAGCCGATGAACTGGTTGATGAATTAATCGATGAGTTAGTTACTGAAATGAGTAACGGTGTCTGGGGGAATAATCTGTAATTCTTCTCTGACAAATGCCCTCTGGGGTGCAGGGTCGAACAGGTAATATATTGTTGCGCCAGAACCAGGAATTAATTTTTTTTATATTGTGTACAGATGTTGACCAGATGGGGTCTGTTGCTCTTCGCTTCACGTCGTTCTCGGCCTCCCCTGGTTGATATAAATATCTTACCTGTTTAGTAAATAAACTTGTGTCTGGTGCGGGGGTTGGGGTTGGTCCTGTTTTTGGCTCTGCAATTGATTTCAATTTAATAGCATCAGCAGGCTTAGGATGGCCTTCATTGTTCATTGCTTTTATTACATGTGGTAATCTCTTTACCCACTCAGTGTTCCGGGTGTCATGCATGAGTTCCTTTGAATACTGGTAACTGAAAAGTCTTTCTGATAACTGTTTGTTAAAGTTCTCTACAATTGCCTGTGATCTGTGTACACCTGGAATGCCTCGTCTGACCAGTATGCCATGCTTAGCAAATAACTGATTAACTGCGCCTTTGAATTCAGATCCATCATCAACCTGCACTAGTCTGGGGTATCTTAAAGGACCTCGACTATATATTTTTGATAATGCTGTAGCAACAGTGGTGGCTGTTTTGTCAGATATGGGTTCAGCGTCTTTATATCTTGAAGCTATGTCAACAACAGTCAGTGCATACTTGTATCGTTTCTTTCTTATTGTATCATGTGGTAGAAACAGGAGGTCCATTTGATGTGTGTCATTTGGTATAGTGTTTTCAAAATGGGGTCTTGTTATTTTTCTTGGAGCAGGAAGATATATCTGCCAAATTGCCTGTCTCTGTAACCATTGTTTGACTTGATTGAGTGTTATATCTCCGCCCACAGCGGCATGTAATTTCTGAATAGCTGTTGCTCCTTTCCAATAGCCTGATGGTGAGTAATATATTTTCGATAGTTTATTTTCGGCTGCCATTTTTTCTAGCAATATAAAGTCCAGTAAAATAAACAAATGTCATTCCCACTAGAACAAAAATTATCTCTCCATTTCTTTGTTGTGTACTTGGTTTGTAATAGTCACTTAGTTTCAGTTTTGGTATAGACATGTCTTCACCCGTGACAAGAAAATATTCCCTGATTGCTTCGTCTGTATTTGAAAACGTATGTTGTGCGTGGCCTTCAAGCCTGAGTTTTTCATTGATGAAATCAAGTTTCTCAATTCTTTGTTTTTCATTCGCCTGTTCTGCCTGTGCTAATTTTTCTGACGCTTCATTATGACGCTTCAATTCTTCTGCTGATTCTTCTCTACCCACTTTTGAAAAGAGATAATTAGAGCCACTGAATGCCAGAGCATTAACCATCGCACCACCAATCATAATAGCTATTGTCGCCATACTTATTTTATTTACATAGAAACATTTCTGGAATAATTCCCTGCTTGACAAGAAAATCTTTTGTCGCAATCGACGCTGTAACAACTACAATTAGCTTAGCGCTGTCTTCGAAATCTAATCTACTGAGGTCTGCTGATTTCATTTTGAGTAGACTTTTTCCCAGCATAGAATAAGCTACTGCTAATCCACTGATTACGGCAGAGTGATAGACAAGGTTCATCATGTTCTTTGAGTCGTTCATTTCTTAGGCAAGAAAAATTAAAATAATATTTTTATTTACTGCATATAAAATGGGTCAACGGCTTTGGGTGTTACTGGTAATGTGGTGACTTCTGGTTTTGTTTTTGGAGTGTCTGATTTTTTGGTCACTGTACGAGTCTGTAGTTTGTATTTTTTGTATAATTGATAACCTACGTAACCAAATCCGACAACAAATCCGGCAACTATATATTTTGTTGTTTGAGGGTCGGGGTCAAGGTCAGACTTAGTTGTTTGTCTCTCACTTTGATGTGGGTGTGATGGTCCTGTCGGTAGTGACACAGGTCCTGACGGTGGATCAGTCACATGAGACTTTTCTGTTTGTGTTTGAAGCTGTAATTATTTTTGCCTGTTCCATTCAGCTAATCTTTTTCCTGCATCAACGCGACCTGGGCTTTTAGCCTTAGTCACAGTTTGAACCTGTGTCAAAACAGGGTCGGGGTTCTGTTGTGTAGTCATCTTGTTCTCGTCCATTTGATCCTTCTTTTTCTTTCTCTAGAAAATTTATTTTTGAAAATCAATGTGACTCCCAGTGACAAGCAAGGTTACGACAGGTGCAAGGTAATTTCCAAACTTGTAAAACATGATGCATGCTAATTTGCCTATTGAACTTGAAACAATAGGATTGCTTTCAAGGTCATGTGATAGACTGTCACTATCCACATGTAGAAAGTGACTCACTGCTTTTGTGTATAGACATACAAGTGATCGACTTAAATCACTTGTCATTAGTGAAGCAATGTGGTTCTCATATTTTAAATGAAGCTTGATTAGTTCATCAGAGGTTAAAGATTCAATATCCTCTGTCATGTATTGTCTTCCTAGATAAGTCTTTGATTTGCCTGAGACAATCACAGACAAAAGCCGCTGTTTTTTGGAGTCTAAGTCTTTGTTCTCTACAGCATTGATATCATTGAGAAGGAGTAATTCGTCTTGATTCATTTTATTATAATTTTTAAAAAAAAGATAATATTGTTATCAAGCAAAATCATGTTTTCTAGGAATTTACACTGAACAGTAACTTTATATGTTTGCACCACTCCAGCAATATTGTCAGTAACGTTTTACGTTTACACTGTGTTACCGCTTCTATGTGAGCTAAATAGATTTAGATTCAAACCACAGATACACTCACTCAGGGATAAAACACTATGCATTTCCTGCATAAGGGACATAATCACTGGAAGATTCAACCACTAAACAGATTTGTCTCCCATAGACTATATATGACATACCCCTATGCTAGCCTTGGTGGACTGAAATGACATGGCGTCACATATTTGTGAGTGAGTGTGTTTGCAATGGAGTATTCATTGAGGATATTGTTCCTGTATGTGTGTAGCGAGGATAGTGATTTCAGGTATGTACACTTGTAGGCTTAGCTCAGTGTCATGTCTCGCGCGTGTGTGTGTGTGTGTGTGTGTGTGTGTGTGTGTGTGTGTGTGTGTGTGTGTGTGTGTGTGTGTGATTGGATTATGCAGAGATTCAGAAATCTTTACAGTTGACTCAAACCCAATAAAAACAGTGGCTCTTGAGAATCTCGCCATGCTCATAAGAATCTGTGATGGAGTGGGCTACTGAAAATGTAAGCCTCTTGTACAATAAAACATGTGTTTTTTATGTTCTCATAGAAGGGATTAAGTAGAGCAGACGACTCATAGCGTCACTCAGCTACAAGCTGTGTTTAGTATTGCCTACACATGTTCTGTGTGCGTGTACGTATGTGTGCGTGCGTGCGTGCGTGTGTACGTGTGCGTGTACGTGAGTGTGTCTGTTTATTTGTTTGTGTGTGTGTGTGTGTCAGTGCGTGTGTGTGTTACCTACCTACCTCTAACAAAACCTGTTTGGCTCAAAATATAGCATGTTTTCAACGTGACGGTTGACACACATGGCACTGGAATTGAAACAGTGGGATAGCCCTCGCTGGGAGCTGAAAGCAAAATAACACTCTACATGGCACACAAAACCTGTTCGCCCAGACAGGTACACAAGGTTTAAAATATACCAGTTAGAACATGACGTCTATTCAGGGCTGACAGCTGGCAACGGTGGAGTGCCACAAAGACTTTGTATGGCCTAGCACTGACTGTGTGGTGTAAACATATTCCAGATAAACATTAGGACGGCATGGTTGAAAAAAGTGTGTTATGTTACCATTGAGTAGAAAGTGTGTGTGTGTGTGTGTGTGTGTGTCAGTGCGTGTGTGTGTGTGTGTGTGTGTACGTATGTGTACGTATGTGCGTGCATGTGTGTGTACGCTACCGGCACTGCAGTACACAAAAAACCGAGACACCTCACAAAACCTACGAGTCTACGAGTCTACGTGTTCTAGCGCTAAAAAAAGAAATTTCACGTTCTGAAAAGTCAGAAATATTTTCAAGCTCAGAAAAAAACCGGATGAGATCTTATAATCCATTCAAGGAATTTCAAATTTATCCGGCTGAGCAATGGCGTAAGCTCTGTCATACCGGTTAGCAGTTAGCTGTATGTGTGCGTATTTGTTTGTGTCTGTGTTAGTGTATATATGTGTTTGTGTATATGTATGTGTGTGTGTATATGTGTGTGTTTGTGTGTTTGTTCATGTGTTTGTGTGTGTACGTGTATGTTTATTCATGTGTTTGTGTGTGTGTATGTGTGTGTATGTGCGTGTGTGTTTATTCATGTGTTTGTGTGTGTGTATATGTGTGTGTGTCAGTGCGTGTGTGTGTGTGTGAATGACTCCAGTCATAACAAATATGTTCACAGCTGTGCCCACACAGGGCCAATTCAAAAAGCTTAAGCTGTCCCCTACAGTCTGAAATTTCTAAAGACCCTGCCTTGCCTTGCGTGGCATGAAAGGAAAAGGAACAGGGTACTTGAATTGCATGTGTAGGCAAGAGATTTTGTGTGTGGTGAGTAAAACTAACTAGTTTGCGTTTTTCAGAAATCGTCTCAGTCAGTATTGAGAGACAAAGAAGAGTAATTTTCTAATTATTGGGGTTTGTAAAAAGTCATTAGTCTATTATACAGTGCACTAACAGGATTTTGGTTTGATTTGAGAGAAACGACAGTGTGTACGTTAATGACAGTAATTAGTAATTAATTAAGGTCAACTTAAGGCAATGGGTAATTGGGTCATTATTTTACTCGTCAATACAGATGATGATTCTCATGAAACAGTGTTTGTTTCAAAATATGGTTTTGTTGCCAGTGAGGTGGAAATTATGATAGCGTTGAGGGAGTAGTGAGTGAGAGAGATTAAAAATAAACACTTTTAGGGCATCAGTTTGGCTCCTGAGAATTTGGTGGTTAAGTAAAATACATTCTTTTATCTCTCCTGCTACCCTGAGTAACGGGCACTCCTGCTGTGGGCGTGGCTTCAAGTTCTTCGACTCGGGTCTCCGCGCCAAGCCGGCGACTGAGCCAGCGTCACGAAACAGAACAGCGGTATTTCACCCACTTATACCCATTTTTGCATTGCAGTTTCACATCACACCCATCGAAGTCTACGTAATTGAAAGCATCTCTGGAAACGACAAATGCACCATCGCAGCAGAAACACTACCTCTGTGAATTGAGTGAATGAGAGCCCACACAGACAAAAACGTGTCACGACCAGCGATCAGGACTGCACTGAGCCGGTGCCGCAATTTTGACACACAGGTCGTAGTTGTCTGATCCTTGCAGCATAAAATCTGATGAACCAGCTCGTACCTTCATGATAAAACAGGTTTAAAATCTTGCAAAATCAGTAAGAGATAAATTCTACTGAAGATCATGAATTATCAGTCTCTAGCGCTCGTGAAACTATCCGGAAGATCGACAAAGACCGTAGCCGGATTACTTACTGTTTCACATAGCAAGAAAGCGACAAATTCCGGATGGGCGGTCAAGCCAAGCTCTATATTCCCTTGTCCGATGTCAATTCTACTTAGGGGTATCTTGTCTCTCTTTCTTCTCTTCAATTACGAGTCTGTCATTGTCGGCCGGCGCGAGTCGACTGATACACTGCATACTTCGCTGGTTCATCCGACATCTTGTCTCTGATTGGTTATAATTATGCAGATGACCTAAGGTCGTATAGAATAGTTATGACATCAGCTACCTGATCGTCTATCGGAAGCAATCTTTTGACCGGGTCCAGCCGCACGATTCCGGTTGCCTCTTTCGCTTTGAACGGACGAAAGAAAGCATTTGGTGGGACAATAGGGTGGTCACTGTCTAAGTGGGTATGTATACTGAAGCCCAGTAAAAGCTTTTTGCGAACTGAAGCATTAAAAAAGGTCGGTCGTGCCCCTTTAATATGTTTGTCTCGAACCCTGCTTGGGAATCCACAATCACTATGGTTGGTCTCAAGCAGATTATCACGTCTGCAACTAGAGTTACAGAGTCGTCTGCCACTCTAATTGATCATGTATACACCTCCAACAATTCAAGGGTTCTTAGTTCTTGTGCCCTTCACGTGGCGATCAGTGACCACTACCCTGTGTGCTGCAGCTGGGCTTTGATGGTGGACAAACAAACTCGGAAAAACCAGCATACCACTATCTATTATAGATCGTTTAAACAGTTTAATAGGGATATGTTTCTAGCCGAACTAAATGAAACCTCTTTTTTTTTCGGTTTACAATCATACGAATCCTGAAGATGCGTTGGCCGATTGGTATAGATTGTTCCGTCGGGTTCTTGACAAGCATGCGCCGTTGCGTGAAAAGAGGGTGAAACATGCGCATTTACCCCAATGGTTAAGCAGTGACATTAAAGAGGCCATGGCTGTCAGAAATGAACTAAAACGCAACAAAGATTTTGGTGCTTTCCGCAAGCAGAGAAATCGTGTTAAATACACGGTATTAGAGGCAAAAAAAAAACAACACTTTAAGCGATTGATGGACAACAAAAAGAAACCTTATCTGTCTGGCGCGCCCTTAATGCGTTCACTACTTAATCACGACAAACAGCACCATGTACATCTATATCTGCAGACACATTTAACAACCATTTCTTGTCTGCTGCTGATTCGTTGTTAATCAGTACGACAACTCACACACCATCTATATCCGAAAGGCTTACAGATTTTTCTGAGGACAAACTCGCGCCAAAACGTATCCTTTAGTATTCCTTCGCTTACTGTATTTGACGTTGGCAAATCTATTAGCCAACTCAAAAATAAGCGCTCGCTTGGTCACGACGGGATAAATACATACTTTTTAAAACTTGCTGCCCCGTATGTGGTCGAGTCTTTGACATTTATTTATAATCTCGTTTTACAACATGGCACATTTCCAAACAGCTGGAAAGTAGCCAAAGTTATTCCTCTGCCTAAAAGTAAGAACCTCTCAGACCCTAATAAGATTAGACCAATCTCGCTCTTGTCAGCTCTGTCAAAACCAATAGAAAAACATGTATACAAGCATCTGAGCTATTTTCTTGAAAAACATAACTTGCTTTACCCACTACAGTCAGGTTTTAGACCTCGCCACTCATGCCACACAGCTCCAGCTCACCTGACCAATACTTGGCTTACGTCCATGAACAAAGCTGAAATGACCGGTGCTGTATTTCTAGATTTCTCTAAAGCCTTTGATCTAGTAAATCATGATATGTTGATACTAAAGCTATCAGTGTATCACGTAAACAAAGCATCCTTGGACTTTTTAAAATCCTACCTGCACGGAAGACGTCAGTATGTGTCAGTTAACGGAAAACGCTCCGCTGAAGGCATACTAAAGCATGGCGTGCCTCAGGGCTCAATATTAGGGCCCCTCTTATTTTCCATTTACATCAATGATATGCCATTGCATATTTCAGATCTAAACGTACGCTGTAGCCTGTTTGCTGATGATGCTACTCTCGATGTGTCGTCAGCGAATATCTCCACAATCAACTCCTCACTTCAACAGTGCTTAACTGATGTTTCAAAATGGTGTCACACTAACTATATGGTACCAAATCCATCTAAAACAGAATGCATCCTAATAACTACACGACAAAAGCAGCAGCTACATCCACCCCCGCTTAGCCTTTCTCTCAACCCTGAGCCGATTAGACAAGTTAGAGAGCAACGCTTGTTAGGCGTCATTATCGACGACCAACTCACATGGCACGCACATGTCAGCAGTGTATGTCGAACAGTGTCCAGGAATTTATATCTTCTTTCAAAACTGCGTTATTTTACTGATACACCGACAAGTAACGGATACACATACTCGTAAACTGTTTTTTCATGCCCATATCAAGTCTCACGTTGATTATGTCTCCACAGTGTGGGACGGTTGTAGTGATGTTCACATGAACAGGTTAAACTCTATATATAAAAGAGCTGTCAAAATGATAGATACGCGGCCCATTCCTACCACAGACAAATTTAGACATCTAAACATTCTCGGCCTGCGTCAACAACTTAGTTTCAACAAATGCATCCTCATGCACAAGATATTAAATAACATGACACCGCGGTATCTAACCACCAAATTTGTGCCACAGCAAGAACGCGAACGGTCCTCAAGGAACAATACTTTGCCCCTACCTCTGCCTAGAATTGAATTCTTTAAAACTAGTTTATCCTTTTCTGGACCGTTTGTATGGAACACTATTCCTGCACATTTGAAGACTATAGCCTCACTTGGAATCTTTAAAACGAAACTTTTTGATTACCTGATGAGCCAAACATAACAACACTGGGCATTTAAACAAACCCTGATGGTTAATGCTTTTATGTAATATAATTATGCATTTATTTATATTGTTGGTGTGTGTGTGTGTGTGTGTGTGTGTGTGTGTGTGTGTGTGTGTGTGTGTGTGTGTGTGTGTGTGTGTGTGTGTGTGTGTGTGTATGGTATAAGATGAATGTTAAGTGTTATTATTTTGTGTCATTTTTTTTTAAATTTTATTGTTGCATGAAATAATATGTGTAAATATAATTCTTTATTATTATTATTATCTTTTAATCTATTTTATCTTGTAGATGTTAGCAACGGCAAGTTTGTAAAATGACGATTTGTTTCTGTCAAAACTTTTTACCGTTGATAAATAAAGTTTCATCATCATCATCATCATCATCTCTCTCTCTCTCTCTCTCTCTCTCTCTCTCTCTCTCTCTCTCTCTCTCTCTCTCTCTCTCTCTCTCTCTCTCTCTCTCTCTCTCTCTCTCTCTCTCTCTCTCTCTGTGTTTGTGTGTGTGTGTTTCTGTATGTGTCCGTGTGTATTTGTGTGTGCGTGCGTGTGTGTGTATGTATGTGCGTGCGTGTGTGTATATGTGTGTGCGTGCGTGCGTGTGTGCGTGCTTGTGTGTGTGTGTGTGTAGGTGTGTGTGTGTGTGTGTTTGCGCTTCAGTGCGTCTTCATGTATATATGTAATATATGTACTAGCTAAAAAGTGTGTGTGTGTGTGTGTGCGTGTGTGTGTGTGTGTGTGTGTGTCTGTGTGTGTGTGTGTGTGTGTGTGTGTGTGTGTGTGTGTGTGTGTGTGTGTGTGTGTGTGTGTGTGTGTGTGTGTGTTTTAGTGTGTGTTTGGTGCCCACATTATTAAACAAAACAAATTTCGTTTGATCGTTCTCTGTATCATTTTCACACGTTCCATAAATAGAAATATCGATTTATGCTGTTTATCCCCATTGCTTTCCGATGCAGTGATCTGTTGAAGAAATAATAGTGACATGAATTGAATAATTGTATGTATAATAAATCTATAAAAAATATCAATCACTCAATCAATCAATCAACCAACCAATCAACCAATCAATCAATCAATCAATCAATCACTGTCTTCAATGTTAATTTCAGCAATAATTATCTGATATATTCTAAATTACTTTGACATGTGAGAGAGACAGAAAAAAATCTTGATAATAACCTGTTATTTGTGTTACGATATGCATTACGCATGTGCAGCTGTTGTGTGGTGGCCGTGCAGCCTGGCAGTAATAAGTCTGCAAGAAAGAACAAAAACATTCTATACCAAAACCAAAAACTTACAGCACAGTGCCGTATTACGCGATCAAGTACACCGCGGTGTCTAATTCAACGCGCCCCGGTCAGTCTCTGGTGCCCATGAGCAAAAGATCCTTGATCGGGCCGACGTCAGCCTTAGACCGTGCGCGGGCTAGCCGACTCTGACGTCAGCCCGAGGTCTTTTTGATCACCAAGTGGATTTTCTCCTAAGCAGCCATACATTCAGCACTGCGATATCGCGATCGCGAATACGGAATAGGGTCTGTGTCGAATACAATGAACAATGAACAATGAACAATGAACCTTTATTTTCCAACGGTAGAAGTTATTGGTAACAGGACCAGTTTTCAAACTTGCCGTGGATGGCTCTCCACATGTTGAGCGTTATACACTTCCATCTTTGTATTAACCCCTTTACTTTACTTCCAGTGATAATGAATTTTGCGTCTGAAACAACTGCACACTGAGGGACGTTCGGTTGGGGGGGGGGGGGGGGAACACGGATGCAAATGGGATCAAAATAGTAACAAAGACCATAGGACTAATAAGACACATAAATCCTCAACTACTCTTCAAAACTCGTGAGGAATTATGTCCCTTCGCGGCTGAGGATCGTTCGTCTTGCCCCGGCAGTTATGGGGTTAATGTTTGGCGGCTGGAAGTGCTTTAGCTTCAAGCGCCGTTTCAAGCGCGGGTGTACTCCAAAGACACACCCACTCGGGAAGCGCACCATCATTAATGGAAGTACACGCATCTCATTTAGCTCATATCATACTGAGGCTAAAACTTCAAACTTGTACACTGCCATATGCACGCTACATTATAGTACTTACAGATAAGAATACAGACCAAAGGATTTATTTGAAGATTGGTGCCAGAATACCTTGGCGCCTAGAGGAGAAACAGGCCTTTTGCTGAACAATGTCGGCTCTATCTCGCTCGTAACTCATTCGAAACGTGCAGCACCCGGACACGCGGCTTACATCCGCGTATCCGGTTGCGGCACGTCTCGAATGACTACCGATAAAATAGAATTGGGTTCGTCAGGGTGATATGTTTGTACAACTAACTATGGAAATCTAAGAAACGTTAGAAGGACAACGCCTGGACACCGAGGCAGTACATTATGGTCCATCCATTTGCTGCAGCATGGTTTGTTTGTTTGTTTGTTTGTTTGTTTGTTTGTTTGTTTGTTTGTTTATTTGTTTTGTGTTCTTTTCTGTGTTTTCGTTAAATTGTTTTATTTTTCCTTCCTTTCTTTCTTTTTTTCCTTCTTACCTTCTTTCTCTCTCCTGTCCGTTCGTTCATTTGTTCACTATCTCGCTTGCTCACTCGTTCGTTCGTTTGTACGTTCGTTCGTTTGTTTATTTGTTTGTTTGTTTGTTTGTTTGTTTGTTTGTATGTTTGTTTGTTTGTTAGTTCGTTGGTTCGTTCGTTCGTGTGTTTCTTTTTTTTTTCTTTGTTTCTTTCTTTGTCTGTTTTTTAACTGTTTCTTCAATTCTTCAACTGCATGTTTGTTCGTTACTTCTTTCGTTCGGTTTCTTTTTAATCAATTGTTCGTACGAGTGTTTGTTCGCTTATTTGTTTATCGTTTTGTCCTTTCTTCGTTCGTTCGTTCGTTTGTTGTCTGTTCGATTTCTGTTTGTCATGCTCACCTATCACACTCCATATGACAGATGTGTGTGGTCAGCCCCTCAGCGTGTGTACTGGTCAGCGCGAAGTTAGCGTCACACGTTTCCGCGCACTGGATGATGGTCATACGATGGTCCGGGTCGGCATGCAGCATGGCTTTAATCTCTTCGATGACTAGGCTCTCTATAAAACAAAGTGTGTGCGAAAACAATTATGTGCAGAGTGCTTAACCCTTACCATTCGGAATACACCAGTGTGTGAAATAAGTTTCACTAAAATAGTTTAAGGGTAGTGCCAGAATCGCCTGGCGCCTCTAGGCGCCAAGCTGTTCTGGCACTACCCTTGAACTAAATCCATGGGTCTATATCCTTATCTGTAAGTACTATAATGTAGCTTGCATATGGCAATGTACAAATTTGAAGCTTTTAGCCTCTGTATGATATGGGTTAATTTGGACCATACGGTCATCCATCAACCCAAGCACCCCCCATCCATCCATCCATCCATCCATCCATCCATTCATCCATCCGTCCGTCCGTCCTTCCAATCACCCATAAAACCTATCCATCCATACATCAACACACCCACCCACCCACCCACCCATCTATCCATACCACCTATCCAACCATAAACCGACACACCCATCCATCCGCCCGTTCATCTGTTCGTCCGTCCGTCCGTCCATCCATCCACTCACCCATACCACCTATCCATCCATACATCGACACACCCACCCTCCCACCCGTTCGTCCATCCATCTATCAATCAGTCCAAGAATCCACCCATCCATCCATCCATTAGCCAATCAATCAATCGGTCGACTGATCAGTCTTCAATAGTCCATGAATCGCCAGTCAGTCCACAACATCTGTGTTGGTTTTGTACCCCAGTCTCTCCCCCACTCGGAACCCAGTGAACAAAGGTCAACGGGCCGACGTTGGCCGCTCTTTGTCCGTGCACCAGCCAACAGCGGCCGACTTCCTAGTCTTTGTGAATTCAGTATGAGATTGGAGGAAGTTCTGGGTGCAATGTGCGGAAAAACACCTGTTTACCGAGAGCCCCTTGGTGAGCGACGTGAGTGACGTGAGTGGTGCTGAGGACATCCTGAGAAAGCGCCACGGCGCACAGCGACAGCAGGATGAGGAACGCACGCATGGCGTTTGGTGTCTATGGTCTGAAAGATAATACAGAATTTGCTGATAACAATCATTCAATAGTTTCAGCCATTCATCAACGCACCTATTGGTCCGTCCGTCCATGCATTCATCATATCCATGCATCTATGTAGCCATCCATCCATCCATCCATCCATCCATCCGTCCATCCATCCATTCCATCCGTCCACCCACCCGTCCATCCACCCGTCCATCCATCAATTCATCCGTCCATCCACCCGTCCATCCACCCGTACATCCACCCGTCCATCCGCCCACCCATCCATCCATCCATCCATACATACACCCATTCATCCTTACACCTACCCATTCAGCCATCCACCCATCCATGCATCGACTCATCCGTCAGTCCATCCATCCATCCATCCATCCGTCGATTCATACGTCCATCTGTCCGTCCGTCCGTCCATCCAGCGACTCATCCGTCCATCCATCCATTCATCCAATTTCCGGTCCCTATATTACTGCAAAATGACCACTGGAGCTCCAGCCATATTTATATTTACACGATGGTTTACGAGTTATCTCCCCAGATCAATTAACTCATTCGAGACGTTCCACCTCCGGATACGCGGTTTACGTCTCGAATGAGCCACTGGATTTTCGGTTAACGTTTTCGCTGAAGAGCAAAATAAATGCGACATTTAAATTATCGGAAACAATGCAATTGTTCCGTTAATTCCGGTGATTTTTTTTCCCCTCGTCAGTTTAGTTCTATGCGAACTGTTCTCATTTAATTTATTTTGTTCTGCTGTAAATTCTATGTACGATACACACAGACCAAATATGCGAGTCAAGCCCGGGTAGGTACAGCGCTCATACTAAGGGGAATTACTCAGCTCTAGAGGAAAAAACAGTTAGGCCCCTTGCCACGTGTTTCAGGCCATAGTACACAGTGGGCGTCCCCTGCAGTCCCATCTGTTAAAATGCCCTAGCCTTAGTCTGTCCCAGTCATCCCCTAATTTTTCAATCCCCTAAACAACACTACCGACCACTTGCTGCACATTTGCCATGCACAAAATCAAAAATAAATAATTAAAAAAAATAAGGGCATCACCCGTCCCATTTCCTGGCTATCAGCATGATTCAGTCTGTACCAACCCTACACACAAGCGCAGTCAAAACTGGTAGTTGACACACCTCAAATCATCATCCGCTTGGCAACTCAAACTAGGACAAAAAAAAAAATCCGCTGGTTACGCCAAGGCTGGTATGAATCAAAGAACCAAACATGTCTCTACTCATCTATCAAGAGATTTTAAGCATATTCCAGCATGCTGCCTCTGTACAAAATGCCAAAGAAGGCAAAAGATTTGTTTTTTAAACACCGGTTCTCTTACTGCCTCACCTCCCTCATTTGAATATATAACGTGACCTTCAGGCACACAATCGCCAGCCCACAAAATAGACACGGACAGTTAGTTATTTGATCCAGACCAGAAAGGTGACTGCCAGGCGTGTAATATGCAAAGAAGTACCCAACGGAGAAAGAAACACGCTTAGAAAAGACGGGTACAACACAATTTATTAATATTTCGGGTAAATACCCTTTGTCAAAATAGACAAACAAACAAACAGAGAGATTAGCCGCTACTTATCTTCTTTGGCAGAAGGAATGTGTTTCTTTCTCCGTTGGGTACTTCTTTAGTTAGTTATTTGGCTTCAACCCCGAGCAGGTGACTAAGGCCATTTCACGGCGGGAGATAAGAACAAGACGTCCCCTATTGACTACCGTGCAAAAGGGACAGAAATGGGAATTAGCAAAGCCGTGTGGAGGCCTGCACTATCCGTCTATCTCCTATTTACTTTCTTAGAAAAAGACATTTTTTAAATTAACCCTTTGGCTGACGGTATCGGATTTTGTCTCGATGATACCTGCGGGAACCATCGAGACAAAATCCGCTACCGCCACCCAAAGGTTAACTCTAGTCCCCGATCACTTCGGTACCAGCGGGACAATAAACTTGAATTAGTCAGTCAAAGGTTAACCCATTTAACCCCAGGGTCCCATTTCCCAAATTTTGGTGTTTCCTAACGACTATTACCAGTTGCAGGAGTTGGATCGACCGTGATAATTCAAGGGTAGTGCCAGATGAGCTTGGCGCCTTCTGGCGCCAAGCTCATCTGGCACTACCCTGGAATTTTCATGGTCGATCCATCTCCTGCTGTAGGGCGTTGGGGCTAAATGGGTTAAATGCAATATGTGATGCGTCCTTGTAAGGGATGTGTATAACAGACACGAACTTGGCATGTGCACTAGGACATGTGAGGTACATCATAAGAATATTAGGTGATTAAAAAAATTTCGTCGGTACTGACTGGCTGATTAATTTGGAGCCTATGCAAAGCTCAGGGGTAGTGACTAATCAGCTTGGCGCCTGGCGCCATGCTGATCAGTCACTGCCCCTGAAAAGTCAGATTCAGGTACAGAATAGTAATATTGTATAAACTCATTTAAGCCAGGACACACCACAATAAGACATGGATCGAGCGTGACAGTTCAAGGGAGGCGCCAGAATAGCTTGGCGCCTTAGGCGCCAAGCAATTCTGGCACCACCCTTGAACTATCATGCTCGATCTGTCTCTAAAATTGTAATGCAGTCTTTCAGAGGGCACCTTCAAAGTTTCGGGATTTCGGTCATCGGGTAGAATTGTTAATTGTCCCCTGCCAAGTTGACTAGGGAACGTTTCATTGTCACCTGAGATATATATAACAAAACTGTCTCTCCCATTTTACCCCAGTCACTCGACGTTCCATACACAGTTGCCTTCTACCCCTTTTCGCACACTCAGTTCCCTCCCTGACGCATATTTAACCTGTTGGCAACATGTTGAGGGGAGAAAAAAAAAACATTCGCTCTACAGCACATAACCATCAGGTACAAAAAATAAGAATCAACGGCCAAGGTCGATGCATCCTCAAAACATACATGTATTGCCTGGATATTTTAACAATGGAAGACAAAGTTTATACTTACAAATGTTATCTGAAATACAAGATGAACAATGCTTTACGCCCCTACAGCGGGGAGCAACTTATATGGGTTGCTTTGTCTTATCTTTGTAAAGACAGTAGGTTAGTGCTCCAAGTAAGAAGTCGACGTTTTGTAGCCTTGATTTTGATGATTCGGGTTATCTGTAGGCTGGTATAATGCACAATTTTGAGCTTTGCTCACGTAGCAGCGTTTAATATTGTGTGTGTGTGTGTGTGTGTGTGTGTGTGTGTGTGTGTGTGTGTGTGTGTGTGTGTGTGTGTGTGTGTGTGTGTGTGTGATAATCCGCGGATTATACATCTAACTACATCCTCACGTTTTACACTATAAGTTATTGGTAGTAAGGGTTTGCTACACAGACCCTTGTAGGCCTGAGGGAGGTCAAAGGAACCATTGTACCCCGAAGGCCAAAGGCTTGAGGGGTACAATGGTTCCTTTGACCTCCCGAAGGCCTACAAGGGTCCGTGCAGCAAGCGCCTGCTACCAATAACGTATTTGTTTTCATTCCTCCACTATTTTCGTACAAGAAATCAAGAAGAAATCTTCCGACCTGGATCGCGCTAGACATGACTGACGTAAACGGAATAAATATTTATACATAATAGATAAAGAATAAGAATAACAATAAGAGTACTTTATTTTCTCGAAAAGAGAAATTATGACGTAATTTAAAATCTTTCAAGATGTTTCCCTCTCCAGTACAGTGCCAGTTGTTTCGAACAACACGAAGTAACTTTGTACTTTAGAACGTTTGGTGATCATTTATAGAACAAAACTGGCATCCAAGAGGCGTCAGAAAGAGGGCTATAAAACGTCCGCCATTAGTCGCTACAAGGGTTTTTGAAGCTCGGTCATGTGGCACAGTATGCGCTAAAGAGATTGGTTGTGTGACGTATAAATGAGAACAAAAATCTACATCACAAGCATTTACTATACAAAAAAAAAAAAATCTGAGCATGACTGTATTACAGTTAAAGGGGCACGACCGACCTTTTTTAATGCTTCAGTTCGCAAAAAGCTTTTACTGGGCTTCAGTATACATACCAAGAAAGGAAACCTGAAACAGTGCCAGAACTACAGAACTATCAGTCTGATAAGTCACCCTAGCAAAGTAATGCTTAGAATCATTCTCAACCGCCTCAAAACTTTCGCCGAGGAACTGCTGGCAGAAGAACAGGCTGGCTTCAGAGTTGGAAGAAGCACTGTAGAGCAGATTTTCAACTGCCGCGTCCTGATCGAGAAACATCTGCAGCATCAGCGCGAACTCTACCACAACTTCATTGATTTCAGGAAAGCATTTGATCGCGTCTGGCACGACGGACTCTGGCAAGTCATGAGATCGTTCAACATAGAGGAGGGAGTGATCCAAATGATAGAAGCGCTTTACAAGAACGCCTGCAGCGCGGTTCTACTTAACAATCAGTCAGGCGAGTTCTTCAGGACGACGATCGGTGTCCGTCAAGGATGCCTGCTCTCTCCTGTCCTTTTCAACATATTCCTGGAGAAGATCATGCAGGAAACCCTCCACGACCACCATACTTCAATCTCTATTGGTGGCAGATCCCTGTGCAATCTTCGATTCGCAGACGACATTGACCTCATGGCAGGCAGCAATAGTGAGCTCCAAAACCTGACAGACAAACTTTCAAGTAGCGCAGGGTCTTATGGCATGGAGATCAGTACGGATAAAAGCAAAGTGATGATCAACACCACAAGCGACAGCAGCAGCAACATTCACATGAACGGCCAGAAGCTAGAAGAGGTCAATAGCTTCAAGTACTTGGGAGCCACCCTGTCCAAAGACGGTAGTTGCATAGCAGAGATCCGTATCAGGATAGGTACAGCAACATCCGCAATGGCCAGGCTGGACAGGATATGGCGAAGTAACTCCATCAGCTTCACCATCAAGTACAGGCTTTACAAGTCCCTCGTAGTGTCTATTCTACTCTACGGCTGTGAGACTTGGACACTGCTTGCAGACTCAGAAAAGAAAATCCAGGCCTTTGAGAACAAGTGCCTGAGGAAGTTGCTCCGCATCTCGTACCGCGAGCACAAGACCAACGAATATGTACGGAGCATCGTCACTTCCCTGGTGGGCCCACATGAACCCCTTCTGGCAACCGTGAAACGGCGCAAGCTTACTTGGTTTGGCCACGTGACCCGACACAACACCTTGTCCAAGACTATCCTCCAAGGCACTCTCGAAGGAAGTCGTCGGCGAGGTCGTCAGAGAAAGAGTTGGGTCGCAAACATAAAAGAATGGACCGAACTCGAGATGCCAGACTTGCTTGCCACCGCCCAAAATAGAACTCAGTGGAGAGCACTGTCTGTTGCTGCTGCCTTTCAGTCCCCCCAACGCCCAGTTCGGGCAAGGGACTGATGATGATGATGATGATGAGTATACATACCCACTTAGACAGTGACCACCCTATTGTCCCACCAAATGCTTTCTTTCGTCCGTTCAAAGCGAAAGAGGCCACCGGAATCGTGCGGCTGGACCCGGTCAAAAGATTGTTTCCGATAGACGATCAGGAAGCTGACGTCATAACTATTCTATACGACCTTAGGTCATCTGCATAATTATAACCAATCAGAGACAAGATGTCGGATGAACCAGCGAAGAAAAAAAGAAAGTATCAGTCCGGACTCGCGCCGGCCGACAATGACAGACTCGTAATTGAAGAGAAGAAAGAGAAAGAGAGACAAGATACCCCTAAGTAGAACTGACATCGGACAAGGGAATATAGAGCTTGGCTTGACCGCCCATCCGGAATTTGTCGCTTTCTTGCTATGTGAAAGAGTAAGTAATCCGGTTACGATCTTTGTCGATCTTCCTGTAGTTTCACGAGCGCTAGAGACTGAGAATTCATGATCTTCAGTAGAATTTATCTCTTACTGATTTTGCAAGATTTTAAACCTGTTTTATCATGAAGTTACGAGCTAGTTCATCAGATTTTATGCTGCAAGGATCAGACAACTACGGCCTGTGTGTCAAAATTGCGGCACTGGCTGCCGACATCGATGGTTGTGACACGTTTTTGTCTGTGCCGGCGGGCTCTCATTCACTCGATTCACAGATGTAGCCTTTGTTTCTGCTGCGATGGTGCATTTGTCGTTTCCAGAGATGCTTTCAGTTATGTAGACTTCGATGGGTGTGATGTGAAACTGCAATGCAGAAATGGGTATAAGTGGGTGAAATACCACGTTCTGTTTCGTGACGCTGGCTCAGTCGCCGGCTTGGCGCGGAGACCGAGTCGAAGAACTTGAAGCCACGCCCACAGCACGATTTGCCCGTTACTCAGGGCAGCAGGTCAAGCGGAACCCGCATTGATTTTGACAGCATAGCGAATAAGTGGAAAATTTATTATACATTCTCGTGGAAAATTATGTCAAAGGGATGCCGGAGAACATCAGTACATGTCTACACTGACGCGTACAACGATGACCGCCTCCGTCGTCTGCAGTATCGATTGATCGGGTTCTGCCTTGTGACGTAGGTTAGTAAATATGCACAAATTCAAAACGAGGCCGATGCAGACGATAATTTGCACCCTCGGGTACAAAAACAACACACCCATCAAAGGAAGAATTTCGATATTTGGCATTGTATTTACATCATAAAGTTCTAAGTTAGTACACAAAGGACCCATACATAATACTGTCAGCAGTATCTGTTGCAGACAGTTTTCCGACTGTGTTGAGATGATTAAACCTGGGGAGAATCGCTTTAACAAACTTCAGACGGCCAAGCAGGTGGCTGCCAAAGCATGCAAAATACAAAGAAATTCCCAACGAAGAAAGAAACACGCATCTTGTATTTCAGATAAGAAACAACACAATAAATAACAAGATGGAATGAACCATAATCCACAAAGTCCCTTCTATGTGAGAGCTGTCCTCGCTGTCAATGGTCTCTACCTTTTGTCTTTGACCTGATTCTGGTGTTGAATTATCTCCTATTGAAAAAGCCTCGCAGATATGCCAATGCGTCAGTGAGTTCTATAACAGGACATACGCTTGTCATGACGTATGATTTAGTTTTTACGTAATTTTATATTTTACGTGATATGAGTTTCACTTTTCCTTCATAGGCTTGAGAAAATGGTGACAAAACTAGAACTTCACGGAACAATTTCAGTCTTGCTATAATTTGTGTGAAAGCAGGTTGACTTTACCTAGCTACATGATATACTAAGTACACGGGTCACCTAAATGCTCTTCTGAAAGCGCGTCGATCTGTGTGTGCGTGTTAGTGCGTGCGCGCGCGCTCCAAACATCTCCAAGAGGCATAGATGCTCATGAGCCTGTAGGGCGCATGAGAATCTATTACTCCTGGAGATGCGCGCATCGCGCGCGAAAGAGTATAACGTCATATTTAGAGTTTTATGTCAGTGTCTGCGTGGTGACTAGTTGCCTCTTTTACGTCACCGCCACTGTCTGACTTTTTCTAGAAGTAAAGGTTTTTTAGTGTTTTAATTCTTTTCTGAAAAGAATTAATTTTTACTAAAGAAGTTGAAAGGATACAAAGCTGGCTAACGAACACTTTCAATGTCTTTCTCCAAACTAGCTATATGCAAAGGTTCAAGTAAATATGACAAAAATTACGGACTCTAATCTGGGTCAACCGACTTCCTATAAACGGTTGTTTATGTCTTCAATGAGACATTCAATTACAATATGTTCGAAGGATCTTAGCCACCCACTTAAGAAAGTATTTTGCCAAGTTTCAAGCTTGTGTGTACAGAAATATCGGAGATTCTCTTGTTTATATACATACGCACACACATACATACATACGCACATACATACATACATACATACATACATACATACATACATACATACATACATACATACATACATACATACATACATACTTACGCACATACGGCGCTTCGCTCCAAATGTAGTGAGGCAGCGAGGTTAGCGTAACTAGACATGACGTAATAGTTATCTTCTTACTTCAATTGTTAGAGGTTTAGCCTGCCCGCCTTTGACATCATGGTCATGCTATTAGATTCGTCCCACCGCGACCCGTCCTAAAAAAAAGTCCCTTCTATAAATAGAAGGGACTCAAAAAGAGAGAAAGAAACATTACGTATAATACTGATCTAGACACAATCATGCACTCATCATTTGCAATCACGCACACACACACACACACACACACACACACACACACACACACACACACACACACACACACTGCACACGCACGCACGCACGCACACGCACACACACACACACACACACTGTTACATATGACTGAATACTGGGTCTGTGACATCTGAGTCAGTAGTAGAAAAATGCATGTATAAACTTGCTTGAAGGCGCACTACCGCCGTAACTGTTCAGCGATACACTTTTGTAACAGATGGTTACAAAACACTGCACACAGGTCTAGCTATGCTTCATTTAGACACAACACAATCCAGTTCAGCACACGTCGTCTTTATTTCAAGTAACCTGACAATGACTCCACTCCGTCCTAGAAATACAAGCTTTCAGTACGAGAAACAGCTAAAATATATAGATTGACACGCTAACGGCAGCGCACCCTCATCCCCGCCGCCGCTCATCCTCCCGGAACACATCACCCGGGAACGGGCGGCATCGTCGGTGGAGGAGGGGGTCAGGCTCAGGGGCATGGACTTCAGCGACCTGGTGCTCCTGCTCCAAGACGCGGTGCCTGCCATATCAGCAGCAGGAGGGGACAACTACCACCGGGCACTTATCGCCGCCCGGTGGTTGATCCACACCGGGGCCATAGCCGACCTCGCCATCCCGACACTCTGCGATACCGACGCGCAGACTAACATCTCAACCTGCGCAGAAGCAGAGTGTCAGGTGGCACCCACATATGAGGACTTTGAGTGTCAGGTGACACCCAGGACACAGTCAATTGGGACGTCGGCAGCTCCAAAGACGGCAACCAAGAAGATGGGGACCATCACCACCGCCACCAAACACAGGGGTTGCAACACCATCTCGCCGCCTACTACACAGGAAGTAGGCACTGATGCAACCCCTGCCCCCCAGCAAGAAGACAAGGGCACCACCACCGAGCCCACTCCGAAATCAACCAGCACGGAACCACACCGGCGACGGCGCAACCGGCCTCCAAAGTGGATCCGTCACCAACAGCGACGCCCACCACTCCTCGCCACACCGCCACCACACATGCGACTACCTCCACAACACCGCCACCCACCTCGTCCGCACCAGCGCGCCACGCCTCGACCCAGGATTGACTGGCCGCCACCACCACCACCCTACCTCCCCAGACCCACCTACAACCGGCCACGGTTCCCCCGGCCACCCCCACCACCACCGCCACCACTCCTACAACATCTACTGGAGTGGCTGGCACACCACCACCCACCAGCCTGGCGATAGGCGACGGCCCCCGGCCTACCACCTGCCTCCTGCACTACCAACCACCCGGCCCCGGCAGCACCACCAGCCAGCAGCGCAACGGAGCGGCAAGCAGACAGAACGACAACCCCCCCCCCCCTCAACCTCCCCTGGCCCACCCCCCCCTGGACGAAATCAGCGAAAGCTGGAAGTCCCAATCCCTGCTCAAGAAGAAGAAGAAGAAGGCAGCGCAAAATAAATAAGTGCGATTGCAAGTGTGCTTGTGCTGCGCGCCCAAACTGCTGTTAAAGTTCATTAGGTGTGTAGACACGGCATAACACACATAAATGGTGCTGAAATGTGTCTTCAGATTTACGTGTAATGGTGCTTTAACCAATTTAAGCCCAATGCCGTATTTCTTAAATTCAGACGTGTCACTTAATTCAACTATGTACCAGTTCCAGGACCATGATAATTCAAGGATAGTGTCAGATTAGCTTGGCGCCTGATGGCACCAAGCTAATTTGGCACTAACCTTGAATTTTCATGGTTGATCCATCTCCTGCTGATGTCATAATAATAATACGGGTTATTATATAGGCGCTTTACCCAATTTTGGGCAATCGGCTCAAAGCGCCGCGTACTGAACGCAACACGCACGCTCACGTGACACACACGCGTTCACTCTGAAGACAAACACAGTACAAGACAAACACTGGACGTTCACGTGGTGTCAAGGGTCAGCTCAGGTATTGAGGTTTCGGAAATTTTGATCGCTTGTATTTGAAATTTTGAAACTGGCCTGAAACCGGTACCACAGGGCAGGGAGAGGAAGAGCCAGAGTACCCTGAGAAAGAACCCCCGACGGTCCGCCCGAATTAACCGTGACACTCTTACTAAAGGAGACCCGGCATCGAACCTCGCGCCTTTAGCATTGGTGGCAGCCGCCTTAACCACTGCGCCACGGACCGCATGGGATGTGTATAGCTGGAGGAGAGAAGCGAGGTAGGGTGGACAGGAACAGGTAGTACAGCTGCGAGTCAGGCATGAAATGTATTCAATCCCAGCTGTTACAGGTGACGCATGGAGAGAACACAGATGAGGCGCGAAATGATCTGACTTAAGAAGGGCTTTCACAATCAATCTAGCAGCTGAATGTTAAACTGTCTGGAGTTTTTCAGTGAGGTACTGAGGGCAAACAGCCGGAAGAACATTACAGTAGTCTGCTTTCAAGAAAATGAATGAAACTTTATTTCTCAACGGAAAAAGCAATTAGCAAACGTGCTATTATCATGCTTGCCGTTGCTACTCTACTAAAAGTACAAAGCTATTAACCCATTCATCCCTGACGCACTAAAGCAGGAGATGGGTCAACCATGAGATTTCAAGGGTAGTGCCAAGCTAATCTAGCACTGCCCTTGAATTATCATGGTCAATCCATCTCCTGCAACTGGTGCATAGTCATTAGATGACGCCTCCAAAATTTGGGAAATAAATATTCTGGGTGGATTTGATTCCAGATTGTACGCATGGCTACACCTTTGTTGTACAGATGATGCCTGTTCATTCTTAGTTTTTCCAACTTTTGGTCAGTAGAAACTGAATCAGGCAGGATCTGCTTCACTGCCCCTCGATGCAAGGAGATAACTCATTCGAGGAGCACCGCCTCCGGATACGCGGCTTATGCCGCGTATCCGGAGGCGGCACGTCTCGAATGAGTTAAGCCTCTTTAGGTGTATATCCACGTTACCATCCCATACCGTGGAGGAATAATCAATGTGAGATTTGACATGGGCATTGTAAAATAGTTTGTGAGCGTCGACATCGATCGGGTATTTAAGTTTGGATAGCATAAACACATTTCTAGACACAACTTTACAAACAGCATTGATGTGGGATTGCACTTTAGTTGCTTCTGGTGTCAAACAGTGACTGACTGAGGCAATACGTCGCAGTTCAATACATGCATTACACCCAAGCTGTTTACATGGGAGGAGAAAGGCCACAGCGTACCACAGATTTGTACTGAATGACTGTGGGAGCGTCAACGTCTTCAGTCTTGGGGAATGTGGGTGCTCATGAGGTTCTATGCTTCTTGCTAACTAAGGCATTCAGCACCGTCCGTCACGAACAAATGATTGCTCCCCGTCGCTCTCCACAAACCAAGTCAGTGTCATTGCCTCGACACAAGCAGACATAAATCGTTACCTTTTACAGACTATTCACTCTATTTTTACAACGGCCTTTTGCTGAAGCCAGGCCGGGCGGACCAGTTCCTTCCCGAGGGGGGTGTCCAACTCTTCTCTAACCTCAGCCCAAGTCCAAACCACGCTTTCCACTGGGGGGAGGAGGGAGTGTGAGGGGCGAGGACAGGGGGAAGGGAAGGATGGTGGGGGGTGGGGGTGGGGGGCCTTGTGAGGACCTTTCCGCCACTGGCCGAAAAATCTAAAATTACAAGGGGTGGGAGATGGGTGGGGGGGTAGAGGTATGTGAAGACCTTTCGGGTTTTGTTTTGTTTTTTAATAGAAGGGGTAAGAGGTCGGGAGGGAGGAGGGGGATTCCAACCACCAAAATAAGAACTTTGGTATAGCTTTTTAAAGTATTTCTATGCTGAAGCGGCGGTGGGAGAGGGTACAGCAGCACCACCACCCCCTCAAGATCCGCCCTTTTAAGCGCCCAGTAAGGGTGCCCGCCAGCAAGAGACAGCTCGACAATTAAATCACAAGGGTAGTGACTGATCAGCTTGACCCCTGTTCAGGCACCACGCTTATCGGTCACTGTTTTTGGGCTGAACAGTCGTCCGTTTCTACACTTGAGCTGTCACCGTCCACACATCGTCAGTCTGTACGCTTCTGCTACAGCAGAACCTGATTTAAGCCTAAAAAAACGCTCGGCCGCACTTCCCAAAATATAGAGGTTTCACATAACGACTATGTAGCACTTGCAGGAGATAGATCGACTATGATAACTCAAGGGTAGTGCCAGATTAGCTTGGCGCCGTTAGGCGCCAAGCTAATCTGGCACTACCCTTGAACTATCATTGTCGATCCAGCTATGGTGTAGTGCATTTTGGCTAAATGGGTTAAACGAACTCCCTTATAAGAAATCATGTCATTAAAGACCATCTTTTATGTGACCGTAGCTATGTGACACACTTAGCTGTAGCTATATAAATTATGGTCTTTTAATGAAAGGCGACACCGTTCGCCCTTCAAATTCGAGACTTCTCCTAAGAGATCACTTGTCTTTTAGAGCCACTTTTTTCCTCGCCCATAAATGCGGTTGTACAACACAGGTTCTACTGTAAGGTTGTCAATGCGTCTTGCTGCTAGCGCGGGATGAAAAGTTACACCGGGTATGTAGGATTACGAGACCTTGTACACTGCTACCTCAGGTGTGTGAATTGCCAGGCTATAATTACTGATTAGCCGCTACTCGTGAGCTACCATGGCGGATGCGTCTCGCAAAGCTTGCGCTGGATGTGAAATGAATACCTGGTTTATAGGACTGCGATACCCGATACCCGTTTGACTCAGGTGCGTGAATGCCACGGTGAGGGTCGGTTGTTTACAGTGTGATATTTATGGCTGTGCGATGCTGTGTCACGGTAGATTTGAAGCTGTAGAAGAGAACACACAGTGATTAAAAAGTGAGTATTTAAAAACAAATAGCGTGTGTGCTTGGGCAGGTTTGTAGCTGTTGGTTGGTTAGTTCGGGTTTAACGTCCACAGCACCGAGGTGATCATGGACGGCCCTGACGGGCGGGTTATGGGGGACAGGCTGTGTTTGTAGCTGTGTTACAATATATAATAGGACAGACACAGCGGCACAAAGTGCCGTGTACTCGTATGCGCACGTCTCGGATGAGTTAACAGTAAAAGCCAGCAAGTCTTTTTTTTAGAAAAGCGCGATTTGGGTTATACAATAAAAAATCTCGCTTTTCTCAAAAATGGACTTGCTGGCTTTTGTCATATAATGTCAGATGTGTGTTGTGCATGTTTTGCAGTTGTGTTACCGTTTAACACATTCTACCCCAGGACCAAAATCCCCAAATTTTGAAGTTGCCCTCTGGAGGACTGTATTACAATTCTAGAGGCAGATCGAGCATGATAGTTCAAGGGTGGTGCCAGAATAGCACTATGGGCGCCAAGCTATTCTGGCACCACCCTTGTACTATCATGCTCGATCCATGTCTTGCTGTGGTGTGTCGGGGCTGAATGTGTTAATGGAAGCGACACTGGGAACGCAAAGCGGGAACTTTAATGAATCAATGAATCAATTAATCTTTATTTTACAACGCTGGAGATATTAACAGTCAGTGACTATGTCATTTTTCGTACCTGCCGTTGCTACAACTACGACTAACTAAGTACAAAATATATATAAAACAGTGACATCAAAGCACAGTGATACAAAATATATAGTCCACTAAACACAAACACACGCATAACACGCTTCCACACACACACACACACACACACACACACACACACACACACACACACACACACACACACACACACACACACACACGCACACACACACATGATTGTTAGAATATACACGTGCATTCGTGTGTCTACGAATAACTAGATATTATTATTTGAGTGATGTCAGATATCTATAAGACTTGTCTTGAAACGAGATAATGTCGGATTGGCTTTAACATCATGTGGGAGGGAGTTCCACGTTGTGGAACCCGCAATTGACAAATTAGATTTAAATATATCTATTCGGGTTTTTTGAAAAATATAAAGACCCCTCATATTCCCATAGCAGGAATCTGAATTTTTAATCAACTCTTTTAGATATTCTGGAGAGCTATGTTCTACACTTTAAACATCAGTACCCCTTTATTATATTTTAAATGCTTTTGAAGGGGTAGGAATCCAGCTTTACTGAGTTTTCCCTCGGTCGTCAAGTGCGGGTCGGGAAGAATTAATTTTGCCATTCTCCTATGTAAAGAATTTAGTCTTTTTAAGTGGACATCACTGCAACAATCCCACACCGTCGATGTGTAGTTTATATGTGGCATGATGTGTGCATTACTGAACAATTTTCTGGTTTCACTATCTGTGTAATACATTAATTTCGATAACATGAAGACATTTCTAGAGACCGTTTTACAGACATTGTCAATGTGCATCTGCCACCTCAGCTGATTATCAATTGTGACCCCCAATAGACGATGTTCGGCTACCTGTTCTATGATGTCGTCACCGAGTGATAGATTAAGCTTTAATGGTTTCAACTGGTGCTTTTGGCGTGTTGCAATAATCATAGATTTTGTTTTAGTAGGATGCAGAATCATTGAGTTGATTTTACACCATATTGATATATCGTCGAGACTTTTTTGAAGGCCCTTTTCAACTTCACGTATGTCTTTGTTTGCTGTGTGGATTGAGGTATCATCGGCGAACATACACTGTTTTGCTTCGTAGATGAGACTTAGAGGCAGGTCATTGATGTAAATACAAAATAAAAGAGGACCTAATATTGACCCCTGCAAAACCCCAAGTTTAACATCTTTAGTAGAAGACTAGGCTCCATTAGCAATCACTTTCTGTTTTCTATTTTCGAGGTATGACGTAAAAAAAAATGAAACAGCTATGTCGTTTCGAAGATAATGCTTAAGTTTGGAAATCAGTATTGTATGGTTCATTAAGTCGAAAGCCTTTTTAAAGTCAAGATAAATTACACCTGTCAGCTGCGAATTATTCATATTCAAAAGCCTAATAGCGTGAGTAGCCTGCGTGTGGTGTATCGATGTGCGGTTGTGTTACCATTTAAAATATGCGACACAGACGGTGGATAGAAAACAAATCGCACGCGTCTGTTTGAATGCAAAAGAGCATTCATATCGGGGACAGTATTTATGTATTCAACGCCCTCATGGTATCGCGGAAGGCTTACTAAAATTCGCTACGCATTTTAGGTCCAAGCACTCACAGGCAATCTGATTTAAAATCCATGAAAATACTTTAGAGACTGATTCTTTACGTTACCTAGGGTCCCAGCCCTTCACTAGACGCAATGCCTACCCTCTCCTAACATTCGGTATTATCGTTTGAGGTACGCAAGTAAGCATCCGTACTTTTCTGTTTTGACAAGGTAGTCTCTCTTGTCTGCATTCTTTACCCATAACCCCACGGCCGTATTTAACAAAGCGTGCAGGTGTTACCTAACGACTGTGTACCACTTGCAGGAGGTGGACTGACCATGATAATTCAAAGGTAGTGCCAGATTAGCTTGGCGCCTGAAGGCGCCAAGCTAATCTGGCATTACCCTTCAATTATCATGGTCAATAAATCTCCTGCTGTAGGGCTTTGGGGCTAAATGGGTTAAAATGCAAGCGCGTGTTTGAAGGGTCACAAACAGCTAGCGATTGGGAAAGGCCAGTCAGTCAGATTGAGACGGATCTGCGCTCGCGGGGTTTGATTATACACCGTCACGCTAAATCGTTCTGATAATGATTTCTGCATCTATAATTTCTGTATTTCTGCGTTTTCAGCAAGCCTGTTCTAAATGACTGTAGTAAGCATTACTAGTTTTTTTTTTTGTAGGCAGGCTAATAATATTCACTATGTGTATCTTGAAACTGTACTGAGATGATTTATTCCATTATTAATCGTTAATTTGCATTGCCGTTACGTGAAATAGTTGTACAATCAGTGTGTGGATACACACATTACTTTACTTACTTAAGCCTATCACCCCTCCCAGGGCATAGGCTGTCGACGAGAGACCCCCAGCAACTTCTGTCCTGTGCTTCTCCTTCGATTTTACTCCAGGTTGTTCCCAGTCTCTTGATGTCTGCTTGGAGGTCTTGACGCCAGGTGTTTCTCGGCCTGCCTCTTTTCCTCTTTCCCTGTGGGTTCCATGACAATGCCTGCCTAGTGATACTGGAAACTGGCTTTCTCAGACTGTGACCAATCCATCCCCATTTTCTTCGCCCAATTTCGTTCTCTGCTGTTATCTGCTGTGTTCTCTCCCAGAGTCTGATGTTGCTGATCTTCTCTGACCAGTGGATTTTCAAGATTCTTCTAAGACAACTGTTTATGAAGGTCTGTACTCTGTTGACTGTGGTTTTTGTCAACCTCCAAGTCTCTGCTCCATATAGGAGAACTGCTTTTACGTTTGAGTTGAAAATCCGGACTTTGGTGTGTTGTGACAGCTCTCTGGAACTCCACACTTTTATCAACTGGAGAAAGGCTGCTCTTGCTTTGCCGATTCGTGCTCTGACATCTGCATCAGTGCCGCCCTTTTTGTCGATGATGCTCCCGAGATAGGTGAAGGACTCCACCTCCTCCAACGGGGTGCCAGCAAGCAAGACTGGTTCCTCCCTGGTTGCGTTCAGCCTCATTGTCTGCGTTTTCTGCTTGTGGACGGTGAGGCCCACTTAGGACGAGATGTCAGCAAGCCTCGTGGTCTTGTCCTGCATTTGTTGACGAGTGTGGGACAGTAAAGCCAAGTCGTTTGCAAAATCGAGATCGTCAAGCTGTGTCCACAGTGTCCACTGTATTCCGCTTCTTCTCTGCTCAGTGGTCGTCTTCATGGCCCATTCTATGGCCAGTAGGAAGAGGAACGGAGACAGCAAACTCCCCTGCCTGACGCCGGTTCTGACCTGGAGCTCCCTGGTGAACTGCCCTTCGTGCATCACGCGAGATGTCATGCCATCATAGCTGCTCTTGATCAGGCAGACGAGCTTTGTGGGTACACCGTAGTGTCGTAGGAGTTTCCACAAAGTCTCTCGGTCCAAGCTGTCAAATGGTTTCTCGTAATCAACAAAGTTGACATACAGCGGGGAGCTCCACTCCAGAGACTGTTCCACGATGATGCGGAGAGTGGCGATCTGGTCTGTACATGATCGGTTTTTCCTGAATCCTGCTTGCTGGTCTCTCAGCTGGGGGTCGACGGATCTTTTCATTCTCTCCAGGATGATCCTGTTGAAGACCTTTCCTGGCACTGACAGCAAGGTGATTCCTCTGTAGTTGGAACACTTACTGAGGTCGCCTTTCTTGGGAAGCTTGATTAGGTACCCCTCCTTCCAGTCAGCCGGCATCACCTCTTCCTCCCAGATCTTTCCAAACAGTGGGTACAGCAGCTCTACTGTTGTCTCTAGGGTGGATACACGCCAGTGCTAGATTTTTTTTATAAAGAAGGTAATAGCGAGCCAATTTAGCCAGTGTAAGCCATCACGGACGCCCAAATACACTCACACAAAACGTAAATACCAGTCTCTTTTTTTCTAATTTCATATTATGTATTCCGTTTGTGTTCCTTGGCATTGTTTCAAAAACATCCCTACAAAGATCATAAAACAGTTGCTTATAGTATCAGTAAGTAAAATGGTGTTTGATCTATTGTGTTCATCTTCATTCCTAAAGAAATCCTCCGGAAATAAATCGTCTAACGGGCTGGCAAATATTTCTTCATGCGTTGTGCAGTTAGCATTTCTTCCACACCTCCTTCTATTCTGCCTTTGAGCGGAAAAGCTGTAGCATATATATATATATATATATATATATATATATATATATATATATAGAGAGAGAGAGAGAGAGAGAGAGAGAGAGAGAGAGAGAGAGAGAGAGAGAGAGAGAGAGAGAGAGAGAGAGAGACAGACAGACAGACAGACAGACAGACAGACAGACAGACAGACAGACAGACTACAAAAATGTCATACTTACTGAGAAAGCATAGCGTTTATCTTAGCTGATGTTCGTTTGGGGAAAGCAGCTTCAGAATTACTTGTCTTCTGTCTTTATCTCAGCTTATTAACCCATTCAGCCTTGACGCTCTATAGCAAGTGATGGGTCGACCATGATAATTCAAGGGTAGTGCCAGGTAGTGCCTGTCGCTAATCTGGCACTACCCTTTAGTTAATCAAGTCGATCCATCTCCTGCAACAGATGCATAGTCGTTAGATGACGCCTAACAAAATTTGGGATATACGTGCGTCGGGCTGAATGAGTTAATGTCTGTTCCTGTGTTATATTTTTGGAGTGCTTTCGTTAACGTTTTTTGGTTTCTTCTTTTCCTAAGCCAGATCTCTCTCTTTTAGTCTCAGTCTCTCTTAGTCTCTATTCGACCCAGAGTTCTTTGTTTCTTTTCCTCCAACTTTCCATAGTGAAGCAGGTCAACGTTATCATTTTCTATCAGGGGCGGATCTCTGGGGTCGGGGAGGGCTCCAATGGCTCCCCAGGGGTTCTCCAGGCCCCCCTCCCCCTCCCGACCCACAATTCTTTAAAATGCTATAATAAATTCCCTTTTTGGGGTGTTTGGAACCCCCTCCACCTCGCCCCCCCCCCCCCTCCTGCCCCCCTTTGATGAGAGTTTTAACACGCAGAAGAAGAATATCACTGCGAGTTTTCTCCAACTCCGCAATATGATTATTTTTCTTGTTAACACAAGCACTCATCTTCTTTTCAATGTTAAACGATACAAGGTTTGCTTTGCCCCTTAGTTTTTGCCAGTTCTCTTATTTCCATCATAGTAGTTGAAGAGTCTCAAGCTACGCCCGAATGTTATATAGTACACATTATAGGGTAGGGATCAAACATGATTGGCTAAAATGTAGTGTCCTACCTGACCGGTTTTCACAGCTCGTGGTCTGTGACTATAGATCAGTTGCAGAAGTGTCAGCCGCTCTGTCTGTCTAAAAATGATAGTATGCGAACACTCCACGTCTATGCTATAATGAGTTGCCACATTCCTTCTGCAAATGAAGATAAGTAGCGGCTAATCTCTCTGTTTGTTTGTTTGTCTATTTTGACAAAGGGTATTTACCCGAAATATTAATAAATTGTGTTGTACCCGTCTTTTCTAAGCGTGTTTCATTCTCTGTTGGGTACTTCTTTGCATTTTACACGCTTGGCAGTCACCGTTTTGGTCTGATATGCTATAATAGTAATAATACCTATGGCCTGCAGCAATATCCAACGGGCGTTAATACACGATATGAATGCTGTTGGGGATTCAATTGATGCTTGTGATTCTGTATGCTCTGTTGATCACCGACTTTGGCTCGTGAGAATCCTTTGCAGACAAGTCGGGGTGTTCCTAATAGTTGCGTGTAACCGGGTGTAGGGTACAGTAAAACCTGTCTCGTCCACGATTTTGGGAAGTGCATTTTTCTAAACCTACCCTAGTTTTAGGAATTATTATTAGGGTGATTTGTAACAAATTCAGGTCGATTTTCTTAGTTTTGGAGAGTTAGAATATTAACCCCTTGAATGAGCAGCTTTTCAATCACCCGGAATTATCCTTCTCTTTGGTGGTTGTGTTACAACTGCTAAAAAGAACAAAACAGTTGTTTAAAGGAACAGACAGTGATTAGAAAGAAGGTAGTTTAATGGCATCTGTGTAGTTCCACTCTTGCAGTTTATGTTTGTGGTGTGGATGTAATGCAGCAGAAACACACGATAGACTGTGATGACTTTTATACGGAGAACAGCTGAAAGTAGCCGATCTGTTTATGTGTTGTCTGACATACTAACTAGCAAAAGAAATCGGCAGTTTTGAAATCATCGTAAACACTTTAGTGTTTCCGATGATTCCCAAAACTGTCACAGAAGAAATGCGACAGTTTTGGAATCATAGGCCGGAAACACTTTAGTGTTTCCGATGATTCCAAAACTGTCGGCATTTCTTTTGCTCGTGAGTGCACGTTTTCTTAAAACCATTTAGCATTAAAGATGGTTTGTTACAGCACTTGTACCTTTGTGACAACTCATGTCACCTCGCAATATGGATGCATGAGCCAGCAAAATTGCACCCTGTAATGCATGCATGCCGCGGTCCTTTTTCTGTACTATAAACAGTTTCAGTGGCTGCGTTCAGTCAGGCCAGGGGTCAACACAGTGTAATTTATACTGTGTATACATCAAGCGGTTGCAGGCAGCAGCGCTGTCTGCACATTGTGCGTTAATTTTGGTCGGAACGGCGAATAGTTTTATAAATCGATGCGGCAAGAGCGTGGCTTTTAGTCCTGTGAGCGCTGACAAAACAGTTAACCCATTTAGCCCTAACGCGCTACGGCAGGAGATGGGTCGACCATGATAATTCAAGGGCAGTGCCAGATTAGCTTGGCGCCTTTCGGCGCCAAGCTAATCTGGCACTGCCCTTGCCAATTATCATGGTCGATCTATTGCCTGCAACAGGTGCTTAGTCGTTAGATGACGCCTCCAAAATTTGGGAAATACGTGCGTCGGGCTGAATGACTGAGTTAAGTCATGCGAAGCTACATATGGTCGTGATCAACCCCGTAAGTGTTACTGACGATACCGTCTACGCGTCATTTCCGCCAAACGGTATCGTCAGTAACAGTCATGGGGTTAACTATGCCGGTGAAACACGTTCTCTCGTGCCAGATTGACCTGAGAGTTCTGTTAGTGAAGTAATCATCTCGACAATTCCCGCTACCGACAGCCCAAGGCCGGTCAAAGGTTTAGCTACAGCTCCTAAGCAAGCAATGGGTGAGCATAACCTGCTCGGGCGGCTGTCGCCGTGCACGCACATTTCGCTCCTGTCGGCGAATGCCGGTTCATGATGCTACGGACTCGACGGGTAAGTCGCTCTCAGTTGAGACGGAGGAAATATATATTTTCGTTATGGATCATTTCCTCTCGTTGTTACTTTGCTGTTATTAGTGTACTGTGTGTTTGTGTGTGCGTGCGTGTGTGCGTGCATTCGTGCGTTGGAGCGCGCGGTCACAGAGGCATGCAAAATACCGCTGCGCCACCGAGTGCGCAAACGGCCACCGTACACACTCATAACTATAACTCTGTGTTATGTTAAGAGTGTGTACGATGGCCGGTTGCGCACGCGGTGGCGCAGCAGATTCGCATTCAGTGTGAAAAACTCGATCGTCAGGCCCCTATGCACGCAGTTTTTACAATTGTTTGTTCACGTTGTGTTCATCACGCACATCACGTATAGAGACGATTATTATATGTTAATTTACGGTTTTGCGATTCCATGTACATCATTATGATCACAATAACATGCACTGTCTATAATGGGCCGAGCTCATAAACTGGCTTTGCAATAATAACTCAGTCGAAATACATGCTCATGTTCATCCCGGCTGTCTGTACACACCATAAGCAGTTAACTCATTCAGCCCAGCGCACGTATTTTCCAAATTTTGGAGGCGTCATCTAACGACTATGCACCTGTTGCAGGAGATGGATCGACCATGATAATTCAAGGGCAGTGCCAGATTAGCTTGGCGCCGACAGGCGACAGGCTAATCTGGCACCACCCTTGAATTATCATGGTCGATCCATCTCCTGCTGTAGTGCGTCAGGGCTGAATGGGTTAGGTGGGTGCTCTGCTTTTCATTCTGAAAGAAAGATTTAACTGCGAATCTGACATTTAACATCCAGTGACCTTCCCAGATTTAAGAGCACAGAAGCAGTTCGAGTCAGCAATAGGCACAGATCCTGATGAGCCCCTGCACGTGCGGGTGCTCGTGAGGATCTGTGCCTCTTGAAGCAAAAGACAATCGCCGAGGGAGTGTGTTGCGATCGATTGTGGTTTATTTAGTTCGATATCATCTAGACAACGCATTTTTAAAAAAAATAAAAAATAAAAAACTACTCTATTGTCAGATATCGGTTCCCGAAATTGACATCGCCGGTGGTCATGCCCATTACACATCGGCAGAAAAAAATAAATTAAATACAGTCAATTTTTTTGGGTGCGTTGTTATATTGGAAATGAATATTGATGAAATTCGTTATATCCATACTGGAAAAATTAAGCCCATTCTATAAAACATTGTGTAGCACAAGCGGCCGAAGGCAAGCATATTGCTTTGGAACAATCTGACATCATATCAGTATCATTCTGTCATTTAGCAGACTATTCTCAAGTGACAGTTATTACAGTTTTTCAAGCAATTCCTAGCTGAATTGAAAACAGAAAATATTGCTATGGAACAATCTGTCATTTAGTAGACTATGCTCAAGTGGCGCTTATCAGTTTTGCAAGCATTGCCCGGCAGAAAGGAAAACAGAAAATAGAGGTTCAAAACTGATTAAGTATGCAACATGAAACACGTTTCGGATCAGAGATCCTTCTTCACGGTAATATGGAAACAACGTATAACAGACCATTTTCCTTTCACATGAAACACTTGCGGCAACAGTTTTACTTCAATGCCCAACAGATTGTATTTTAATTGTCAGCCTTGATTTTTTATTTTAATCGTCGAGATTTGTTTTCAGACGACTGTAACAAGACAAGAAATGATGAAACTGAGGGGCGTGGGTGGGGTGCGTGTGGGAGAGATACATCAGTGGGAAATGACACCTCAGTGTTATATCCGAATTGTGAAGTGAAGGGAGGTCTGTCGCTTTTGTATTGTGCTAACCTTATGACTCCCAGAACTACATGACTTCCATTCGACAGAATGGAAGTCATTTAGTTCTGGAAGTCAAAGGGTTAATGTGTCTGGTTGTGGGAACGTGTGTATGTGTGTGTGTATGTGGTAGGGGGGGGGGGAGGGGGCGGGGGGCTTTAGAAACTATGCATTCTGCTGACACCACCGTCACAATATGTTGACGTTCCTTTTTGACATCTAGGGTATGGATGATCCGCGGGATTGACGAAGATTTCAGAAACACAATCTGCCTCCAATGACGATGAAAATTAAAAAAAAATAACACCATGAACTGACAAGGTGACCATAACTTCAACACTGGAGGCGCTTTCGCTCAGTGCATTCATGCCTAATTAATCTTGCAGCTGTCAGCACTGTGCAGTGTGTGATGGATGCCCTGGGACTGTAATTAAAAAGTACGACAGATGATCAATGTGAAGAGCTGTGTGAAGTTCATCCCTTCCTTGCCAGGAACACGCCAACCAACTACAAGAGGCAAAAAACCTCATGAGCCCCCGCATCTGCGGGGGCTCATGAGGTTCTTTGCCTCTTGCATACCGACTGTGTATATATAGCTATGTTACTTCGAGAATGGATGGGGTTATTTGATGTTGACTTTTTCCATGATGTCAGACATTATTTGCGTGCGCTGTCTGTGAAGCGGTATGGGAATTTTCTGGTTTCTTTTAATTATTTTTTTTTTTTTTTAATGGATTGTGAGCAAATCAGTATGTGTCCCCTTTAGACCGTGTATTACCTCACCTTTTTGCGATTAACAACAGCTCGAGATTGAAATCCCCTGCCAACACTGTCTCGCGTGGATCCGAATAAGCATCGCTGTGGATGTATCATGTTTGTATGGAGAAAGGTATACTATGCGTGCGCAAAATCGATAGTGATGACGTCCGAAGGCCTTGCCACAATCACAAATAACAATAAGTCTATTATTATATAGTAATAGACTTATACAAATAACTTATTGACAGACTGGCTGTGTTTCAAAGCCTGTTCCTCCACAAGACTAGGCTTGTGTACGTCGCCGGATGTAACTAAAGCCGTTTACTGAAGAACCTGTTTTGAGCGACCACCCTTGTGAGAGATTGCCTGTCATTAAAGATCACCATTTAGGTGGCTGTAGCCACCTAAATGTAGCCTTTAATGACAGGTGACACTTTTACCCTACAAGGCTTCACCTGTCTTGAATATCAGTTTTCTTACTTGCAAAAAAAAAAAAAAAAAAAAAAAAAAAAAAAAAAAACGGGCGGTTGCTCAAACCAGGTTTCGTTGTATTTTCAAGTCAAAAGTTTAACCCATTTAACCTCAACGCCTTAAAGCAGGAGATCGGTTGACCATATAAATTCAAGGGTGGTGCCAGATTAGCTTGGCGCCTAAAGGCGCCAACCTAATCTGGCACCACCCTTGAATTATAATGGTCAGTCCGTCTCCTGCTGCAGGGCGTTGGAGTTAAATGGGTTAAAGGTTTGACCCGAAATCGTCGTAAAATCCACGTCAAAGATCTCCAGCAGCTGGCACATGGTCATTAGATGGCACCTCCAAAATTTGGGAAATGTGGCCGTGGCGGTTAATGGGTTAAAACGTAAACCCTTTTTATTGTTGCTTTCCCTTCTCTCTGTGGGGAGTACCCAAATGGTACCGACCTCTGTAGCAACAAGAGGCACAGACTTGTATGAGCTCCTCTTGCTGAGAGGTGATGATTGTATGTGCCTTTTTCAGATAAAAGGACTTTCGCTCACCGACTGCGCAGACCTGCTTTGTCTATGTAAAATTCTTCACCGCCAGTGGACCCAGATTGTGCTATCGAACTCGTTGCCGATTCAACATTAAAGAACCCCAGGCGTCAAAGGAAGATGAATTCAAAGTGGTGTCAGCAAGAGGCATAGATCCTCATGAGCCCCCGCTACTGCGGGGGCTCATGAGGATCTATACCTCTTGCTGTTGGGTGCGTGGTGTTCGAATTTCTCGGCAGTGAACGTCTTATACCTTTCAGCGCGACAGTTTGACATCAGAAGCCTTGTGACTTTTATTCCGGATTATAGGAGCCTTATAGCGCCGCTGGATGGCATTGGCGGGTTTAGGGCCGCTCGAAGCGTTATGACCAGTACTGGTTTATTGAGTACTTAAAGCCTTAACGTTCCTTGGGGTACAAGCGCAGCACATGCAGCGCTGTGCTTTAAACTCCTATACAGGGCAGTGAACGCAGACTGTTTTTTTCCGAAATTTTTGTTATTTTAGCACCTGCCGTCCAAGAAATATGGACGCAAAAAAGAGTTTTCTTGTGTCAGCACGAGGCATGGATCCTCATGTGCGGGGGCGCATGAGGATCTCTGCCTTGAAGTTATTCATTTTTCTCAGCAGTTAAAGCCTCTAAATCCAAACCGACGGTCGACTATAGGGTGCAGCGCGGTAAAGACAGTGCTATGCTTTAAAGCGATCTGCTTCAAGACGGGCTTTGATTGCTTACATTGTTCTGATGAAACGGGTTCTAAGTGTTGTCTTTCCTCAACCAGGGCATCTCTGCCTTTCGTTTCACAGTCCATGTGAGCGTAGACACACGTTAAAGGGCTATGATACCACCGATACATGTTCTCAATGTTGTCTTGCCTCAACTAAGATATCTGTACTCTATTTTTCCACAGTCCGTATGAGCGGGAGTCTGTTAACGCATTCAGCCCGATGGCCGTATTTCCCAAATTTTGGAAGCGTCATAAACGACTATGCACCAGTTGCAGGAGATGGATCGACCATGATAATTCAAGGGCAGTGCCAGATTAGCTTGGCGCCTGTCGGCGCCAAGCTAATCTGGCACTACCCTTGAATTATCATGGTCGATCCATCTCCTGCTGTAGTGCGTCAGGGCTGAATGGGTTAATACAAACTGGGACTCTATTAATACAAACTGGGACTCTATTAATACAAACTGGGACTCTGTTAATACAAAGAGAAGTAGTGCAGACAAGTCTTTCACTTTATGACATTCATTCAAACGTCATCCGTAAAATAACCCATTTGGTAGGCATTATTGTAAACAATTAAACCTTCATTGCCTGGAGCAAGTCGATTTAACACTGGCTGCTGCCGAATTCTACCGAATCGTTAGAGTGGTAGATTGGTTAACTGGTGCCTAACCTATACGCCAGAAGAATGATTGCAGACCTCTCCAGGGGACGGGTTATGGGGGGACAGGGACAACTATTGCCTACGGAATTCAGAGGCGCTGCAGCTGTGCCACGTTGATTTCAACGGACATGCTGTAGAACAACTCGTCTGTTTCTCTGCATTACGAGCTAGGACTGCGCGAACGCACCTTATATTAGAAGGTTTGATGGCCGTGAAGCAAAGTAAGCAAAAGATCCGTGCCAACGTCGGCCGCAGTGCGGCCGAAATAGGGTTGCAGACATTTGCTTAGTGGGCAAAGACACATATAATTATGGCCTTTTTTACTCGTTGTGTGTGTGTGTGTGTGTGTGTGTGTGTGTGTGTGTGTGTGTGTGTGTGTGTGTGTGTGTGTGTGTGTGTGTGTGTGTTGTGTGTGTTGTGTGTGTGTGTGTGTGTGTGTGTTGTGTGTGTGTGTGTGTGTTGTGTGTGTGTGTTGTGTGTGTGTGTGTTGTGTGTCTGTGTGTGTGTGTGTGTGTGTGTGTGTGTGTGTGTGTGTGTGTGTGTGTGTGTGTGTGTGTTCCTGAAACAGTAGAACCTGTTTAGAGCAGCCATGTGTTTTGCAAGAAAAAGTGGTCATAAATGACAAGTGTAGTCTCAAGAGAAGGCGTGAAGGACAAAAAGTGTCGCCTGTCACCAAAGATCTCCGTTTATGTAATTGACCTCAGTAACCAAATGTCCTTGGGCCGACGTCAGCCGCAGTGGGCCCGCGCACATACTGCAGCCGACGTCGGCCCGAGGGTCATTTTGGTGGTCGCTCAAAACAGGTTCTGCTGTATGCACCATTTCAGAACACCAACCTCTTCTGCCCCCACCATCATAAATTCGTACAAGTACAACGGCAGAAATAAAAACAAATGAAACTGCAAGATGTGCATATCGCGTGGGAAAAAAACGCATAATTTATCGAACGTAACTTTTGATGAATAGCTTTAAAAAAAAAAAATTAAAACACTACCACAGGCATTCGTTGGTGAATCGCTGAAAAGCTGCTATACCTGCAGGCGCCGCGCCGGCCGCCTCGAAAACCGCACTAACACCTCCTTCTCATAAGTCCCTGTGGTACATTCCTGTTATTAGGGGGCGTTTTGACTAGTGAGCAATGCAGACATGTTATCATTGACCCCCCGACCCCAAACCCAAGTAAGTAAAAGATCCGCGGGCCGACGGCGGCATGAAGACTTTTGCTTACTGGGCTGGCGCAGACGGCCACCCGTGCTGTTCACAGTATACCGATTGCTGTATACACAAAGGGGTTAGTATCGAGGGGAAGGGGGGTTAGGGGGGGGGGGGAGGTTTTGCAGGGGAAAAAAAAGCGGCCGGCTTGCTCAGATAGCAAGTCCGTTAAAAAAAAAAAGTCCTGGTAAATGACAGTGGCACCCCAGTTGCAGTGCGCATGACTTGATGATCAGTGTTCGGGCCGTGCTCCATAGGCAATAGCTATCCATGTCCCCCAATCCGCCATTATCACTCCGGTGTAGTGGATGTGAAACCCCGAACTGACCAGCCTAACCATCGAAGGAGTGACAGTGTTGGTTACAGGGCACAAGGAACTCATCGACTGACGCCTGTGCTTAACTCATTCTACCCCAGACACACCACAGCAAGATAAAGATCGACCATGATAGTTCAAGGGTGAGACCAGAATAGCTTGGCGCCTATGGGCGCCAAGCTATTCTGGCATCACCCTTGAACTATCATGGTCGATCTGTGTCCTGCACTGCTCTGCAGTCTTCAGAGGACAACGGCAACATCAACTTGGGGGATTTCGGTCTTGGGGTACAATGAGTTAAGACAAGCCCGCTCGCTGCGTTCCGAATGCCCTTAAGGCCATCCGGCCGATGTCGAAAGCCATTTGCCCGCGCACAACCGTGCGCAGGACAACGGCGGCCGACGTCGGCCCGATGGCCTTTGCACACTGGGTTATGGCTTGTCGTAGGGTTCATAGTCTGGCAGATTACGCAATTTCTGCAGAGGTAAGTAGTTCGTCAAAAGACGGTTTGCAGGTACGGAACGAAAGTACTAATGCCATATGGATTATGTATAACAACAATATTTTGTCCTTAGGATGGAGAAATTTTTGTAGAAGTGTTTTTCGAGCGCTGTTTGTTCCCTGAGGGGGAACCAGTCCGCGTACTCGGCCCGGATAAGACGCGAGACATTTTGTTATGCATAACATTTCAAATTTCAATCATGCACGTCACACGTTTATTCCAGTGATATCATCAGTAAATAAATATGTTTACATATTTACGATAAAATAATTTTAAAAATAATATTTTTAATGTCGTAAGCATGCTCGCGTCGCTAGTTTCAAAATGGTGGTCAGCGAGATGCCTTCGAACGAAGTCAATCAGGCGCGCACAGTTGATGCAAGATTACTTTGCTCCTGAAGTGAGACAGAGATTATTTTGGGTTTGAACTTTGAAGCACATCCGATATATTATTTAGCTGTGACAGTGAAAGGCAAGAATTAGTATCGCATATGTACTGGTGTGCAGCTACCTTCGTTTTGAATGCCAGCTATTGATGATTAATGTGCATCCGTATACGTTTCGTATGGGCATATTGCTTCGGGACTGACACATGCATCGTATGGGTGGTATGATGGTCCAAAACATTTTGAGTCGGAATAATAATAATAATAATAAAGGTAATTTGTATAGCGCCTAATCACCAAGGTGCTCTAGGCGCTTTACAATCACAGTAATGAAACAGTGAAGCAGAATACACAAACAAGCACATACAACAAAAAATATACATTAATTTACAAGGGCAAAAACTCACACCACACACACTCACACACACACACACACACACACACACACACACACACACACACACACACACACACACACACACACACACACACACGCATGATGAGCCGGCAGACAAAATGGTCTTTACGTAAATGCAACAGAGAATGTCCTGTGTAAATCAAATATCAGCGACATAATCACTATTTTGAATAGTACTGATCTTATTTCCCTCGGAACATTACATAAAACAAAATTAATCACATTGTTTTGAAAGGATATGCTTGCCGTTAGCTCCCCGCATATTACCGCTTATTGCGCCATCTGGACCACATGCGAAGAATGCGGAAAGTAAACAGATAGGAGTGCAAATTATTCATGCCAAAGCACATATTGTTGTCCGCAAAGTACAAATTATTCTCGGTCATTTATTGTGAGTTATCTCAGACAAAGAGTTCACAATATTATTATAATTAACTGTGACTTCAGGCGGTCACATTTTCAAGTACTGATCATAATCCTTCGGAAAATTACATAAAACAAAATTAATCACATAGTTTGGAGAGGACATGCTTGCCGTTAGCTCCGAGCATATTACCGAATATTGCGCCATTGGGACCACATGCGAAGAATGCCGAGTGTAAACAGATAGGAGGGCTAATTATTTGAATGCAAAAGCACATATTGTTGTCCGCAAAGTACAAATCATTCTCTGTCATTTATTGTGAGTTATTTCCAACAAAGAGTTCACAATATTATTATATTAAACGTTTCTCCAGGTGGTCAAATTTATTGAAGCAAAATTTCTAATGTGGATAGCGTAAACAGCTGGTCCCCCAAAATAAAACTGCAAATGGCGGAAAATCGTCTGTCGGTAACGCCGGTACAAACTTAGCTACAGAAAAATGTCTCCATCTTCCGGCGGCACAATTTTTACATGGGCGTAATGTATTCAGCCCATACTTCATTGTGGTGTACCCAAACCTTTGTTACTCTGAAGAAAATCTCTATCTCGTAAACGGCTGACCGTCTATGAAGGGCATCTGCTAGACTATTAAAACCGGTGTAACTCGCCAGAATGACCCTAAAGCCAATGTGACTAGTCCTGCGTCGGTCGGGCGTGAGATCATTAATTTGGCGTGTTACTCGATCGTCAAACGCTAAACTGACACACCAAAGTGGTTTTGGGTCGATCCGGCTTACGTCAAAATGATTTAGTGTCGATTTACCGTGGGGGGTCTTTCTTGTGTCTTACACCGAGTAATTTTCATTGCAAGCTGTCATTAAAACTGTTACTGTAACCAAAGATCCTAGCTGTAACTATAGCCTTCTTTATAACTCATCGTGCACAGAGGTGGTATGCTGTGTCAGTACGGCAAGTCATTCCGTGATCGTCTACAGCGTGAGTGTAAGGACTCTATGCTGACAGTTTGTGGGTAGTGCTTCAAGAGCTTGGCGCCTCAGACGACAAGCTATTCAAACACTACCCACAAACTGTCCTTATTGATTGGTTTCGTTAGGGATATCCCCCAAATTCACACTCTAGGTCCACTACAGGTGGTTAGATAACAGACGAAAAGTGTCACGTCGATGGATTACTTCTATGGGAGCGTGCTTTGTGCGATGTAGCGCTGTGGCATTCGCAAACGCCAGGTAAGTTTGATGGTTTTCTTTTAAATCTGTGTGTGTGAATGTTTGTCTGGTTATGTGTTCGTCTCGTTGTGTATCTGTTCTTTTCTGTCGGCAGTCTGTGTGTTTGGTTTGTGTGTCTACCGTTGAGTTTTTCAAGTTCTGTTTGACTGGCAGTGTTTATCTGTCTGTCGGTCAGTCTTTCTGTCTGTATAAATCTGTCTGCATATGTATCTCTGTTTGTCCCTGTGTGTCAGTCTGTCTATCCTCTGCCTCATTCTCTCTCTTCTTCTTTGTTTATCTACCTTATTATTTAGTTAGGAGTCGCCGTGAGATGGCTTTAGTCGCCTGCTTGGCGTTAACTCATTCTACCCCAACACCGAAATCCCCAAATGTTGCCGTTGTCCTCTGAAGACTGCATTGCAGCGCAGGACACATCTCGACCATGATAGTTCAAGGGTGATGCCAGATTAGCTTGGCGCCCATAGGCGCCAAGCTATTCTGGCATCACCCTTGAACTATCATGGTTGATCCTTATCTTGCTGTGGTGTGTCTGGGGTAGAATGAGTTTTAAACAAAAAATAACTAACTTATTATTTAGTCCTTGTATACGTTAAAATGGTCTATTTTGTTAATAATTATGGTGTCCCGGCACTGGATGTCCGAATGACACCGTGTGTGGACTGCACTCTGTTGACACGTTTGTTGTGATGACGCAGTTTATTTGGCAAAGCCTTCATTCATAAAATTGGCGTCATGGATTTCCCACATATCGTGAGTCTGCAGCTCATACCATTCAGATGACAATTCATTGTGTGTGTTCAAACTTTGATGTCATGGGTGTATTCATTTGCTGTGCGAATTCCTACGGTCTACGGGCAGGTTGCGCGACATGGGGGCTAAATTAGACGCTAAATATCCACGAAAAAAGCCTAAATAAGCCATGATAAAGCCTACCTGCAAGATAACTACTTGACAGCTAACTTGAGTCGCTAAATAGGTTGCATTCCTGAATTTTACGTTTGTGGTTGTGTTATTCTTTTGAGAGCATGTGTGTGTGTTGATCATAGGAAAGATTCGATATTCATTTGAGTTATTTTGGATAACTTGAGAATTACGTACCTTTTTAGTAGGATTCATTTTCTTTTGCTTGGAGATTTGCGGTCGATTTCTGTTGTGTAGCTAAACTGACCCGTCTCTTCATTACATTGTTGCTATATTCCGATCTCGTTGACCCAGAACGTTCTCGAAACGGCGAGATTATCATCTAGTGACTTCAAATATGACGTCAAAGTTGTTGGGAGCATTTCGTAACATTATATCGTAAACGCCTAGATGTTAGTCGAAAGCTCTAGTTATTTCTAGGGTATTCTTTTTAATGAATATTGATGAGCTTTGGTTACATTTTCTTTCTGATTGGTTGTGTTGTGTGATTTGCTGGATTATTCTGGAAATCTGTAATAGTATAAAAGACCGTGGCAGTCACCTTTTTGGTCTGGATTTATAAAAGACCGTGTTTTAAGTATGTGTGCACATTTTATGAGAGACGCAGTGTGTCAAAAGTGTTGATGCGTTGTAGAGGAGACAGTGTATCAGTGTGAATGCATTTTTTTGTGGATGCATTGTGCTGAGATCGCATCGCTGCAATAAAAATATTGGTGGGACTGTTACTCCAGTGTGGTCTACAACCTTGTGCCACGTGTGACGAGTTGCAGCTGAGTGAAGTTTCTTGTTTTCATAAAATCTGTATGAATGATATGTAATGAATGAAAAGAGTGAAATGTAACTCAGTCAAATCAAGTTAAATCAAATATTAGATCGTGTGAGCTATCATCAGACAAATGCAATGTTAATTCCTCAGTTTACACTCTAGATTTGTTCGAACTTGTTATCTACTCTGTTCGGAACAACTCTAACGTGTCCATGCCAATTTTAGCTGTAGTCTAAAATGCGTTCGTGCAACCGCAGTTAGCTTAGCTTGTTTGTAACTTACGGATTTTAGCTGACTTAGTTTTAGCAGAAGGTTAGAGAAGCAACAGTTGTGCAACAGGCCCTTAGGTTTGTCTGCTTGCAGACATTGCAAAGAATGTAAGGTTTCGGAAATAATGTTTGACCAGTATTGCTGATGTTGTAATATGTTATATATTTATAAAACATATAAGTGCAGTGTTCGTGTAGGCCTACTATCATTACTAGACAGAGCTCGCGACTCCCATTCTCAAACTGTTAGATTTATAGTCGCTTCGAGCTTCGCTGTCGGTGCAACCGCAGTATGTGAATCAAACAATTTGAGAATGGGAGTCACTCGTTCTGTCTAGAAATGATAGTACACAAACACTCCACCTCCATGTTATAATGGATTTTTTATTATCGGCACGGCTGTGAACTTTATCAAACAATGATTCAACTCGTTCAGTGCTGATAACGGGAGATGACAATCAAAAGGTTGTGCCAGACTAGCTTGGCGCCTTCCCAGGCGCCAAGCTAGTCTGGCACTGACCTTATACTTTGAAAGTCTACTTTCTGGCTATATATCATCTTCCAGTCGTAAAGGACACTCAACTCTGTTATCCCTCCCCCCCCCCCCCCTCCCCAGCTCGTAGTATACATTTTCAGTTTTAACATAAAAACTTGTTTTTGAACGGTCAGCTCGGAAAAGAAATATATGAGTTTTTTCTCAGCATGTGAGCATGTCTTTTACGAATCTTAATGCATATCTGTATGTTTGTACTTCTGTTTGTGTTGTATCTTACTCTTTGTTGTCGGTGTTGTTGTTGTTGTGTTGTTGCTTCGCTGCATTTTTTTTAATTATTGGTGTTACATGACGTGGCTTTTAAAATGCCTTGGGCCACGACGATATAAAAACCTCAGCACAAGGACACAAATTTCGTTTATGGTGATAATGGAGGTGACAACAGCTGGGGTTCATGAGGGTTTATGTCTCTTGAAGCTGGGTTGCGTTAGCCATGCCCCGTCAGTTACGAGGTTAATACAAAAAAAAATCAGATTCAGTACACAAAAAGAAACATGACATTTCTTTTTTTCTTTCATACTTCAGCAAATGTTGTCCTTAAAAAACAAAATTTAAAAAATATCAAAAATAAAAACACATGTGTGCACATTGTATGAGAGAGAATAAATATATATATATATATATATATATATATATATATATATATATATATATATATATATATATATATATATATATATATATATATATATATATATATATATATATATGTGTGTGTGTGTGTGTGTGTGTGTGTGTGTGTGTGTGTGTGTGTGTGTGTGTGTGTGTGTGTGTGTGTGTGTGTGTATCACAACTGTTACACACCATTTTTTCTTTAAGCGATAAATATTGTATTCTAGTGGATAAGACCCTGCGTTGGCGGTCGCAAAGTCCCGGGTTCGATTCTGCTGTGGGCGGGAATGGGTTTCGGATTTTTTTCTTATTCCCATCGAGTCAGATTTGCTGACGAGTGAGACTCGTGCGTGTCTCGCCTTCGCCACGTCCCGAACAGCAGCGCAATCATCAAAATGCGCAACTTACAAATCCCATCTCCAATGCTCGAAAAGAGTAGACCCGTTAGGCCGACGGAATGGAAAATATAAATGTCACATACATGCACTTAAAGTTAACCCAATCAGCCCTGACGCACTATAGCAGGAGATGGATCGACCATGATAATTCAAGGGTAGTGCCAGATTAGCTTGGCGCCTATCGGCGCCAAGCTAATCTGGCACTGCCCTTGAATTATCATGGTCGATCCATCTCCTGCAACTAATGCATAGTCATTAGATGACGCCTCCAAAATTTGGGAAATACGTGCGCCGGGCTAAATGAATTAAGAGCAAGGTGGAAGTTCTGCACATAAATAACGCTTATCACAAGCAGTCTTTCAAAGCACCATCTTGCAGCCCAGCAGTGCCATGAGCATTTGAAAAAAAAATGGATTTGTGCGCCATGGGGACGCTGTACACACATACTACGTTTTAGTTTTAACTCATTCGAGACGTGCCGCCTTCGGATACGCGGCATAAGCCGCGTATCCGGAGGCGGCACGTCTCCAATGAGTTAAGGCTCTTTCACGCTTGTAAGCACACACATTGACACACAGACCACAATTTCATCACATCTGTTTTATGGCCTGGAGGTTTGGTGTCGGAGGGACGATAGCACGAGATATATTATTCCGACAACATTAACCATGTCAATGCCATTTTGTTTTTGAAGTATTGTTAATTCGATCATGACCAAAGAGCCCCAGACGTCCAATGTGGTGTCAGCAAGAGGCATAGATTCTCATGAGCCCCCGCAACTGCGGGGGCTCATGAGGATCTATGCCTCTTGTAAATGGGTCATGTTCAGTTTTTGTAGCCAGTGATAGGGTTAGTGCAGTTTGTCAACCAAAACACGAATGTCATATAATATTAAAGGGGGATCTGTGTATGTATAATTAGCAACACGAGGGGGAAAAAATGCGTTTTCCTGAACTGCCTGAAGGTTAATTTTATGGGTGGCCGAATTTACATGACTGTGTGGCTCTACCGTTTTCAGCGCGACTCAACGGAGAAGGTGGACCGACTGTGACAGTTTAAGAGCAGTGACCGGTTTGCTTTGTGCCCTCCCCAGGCGCCAAGCAGACCAAGCACTACTATGACCATGAACTATCACAGCCTTATCAAAAGGCTTCTATGCGTGTACAGTGTTTGACAGATGCTTCTGAAAAACAAAAGTTAGTCATACGTTTAGACTAACTCGGGACGTTATATAGTTATGAGAAGAAAACTTGGGCAGTCGTTTGTTGTGAGCAAAGTCATCTGCAAGGACATAGATTCTCGTGAACCCCTGCATGAAACGGGGGCTCGTGAGAATGTATGCTCCTTGCTGGCAGCGATTTGCTCCATTTGCTCCCTCAAGCTGAAGGATATCACTAGCGTTAAGTCAAAGACTGCAAGGTATACGTGCGTGGAGGCTAGTTTGAACACGATCGGGGGTATAATAAATATATGCAATAGGAGACATTAATTGTGTCTTATGCAGCCGCATTGGGCACCACACCTAGTATTACCTGGCCAATAAAATACATGACGTCTCCCCGCACTTTGCCTCTCCATTGGGGCAGTGCATTAACCTTATGACTGGCAAATAAAAGAAAGAAAGAAAGAAAAAAAGAAAGAAAGAAATACCAAAAATATAGAAATAAATAAATAAATAAACAAAGAAATAATAAATAAAGAAATAATCAATAAATTTGACATTGTGGCAGTGAATTGGCCGTCTAATTGATAAACAAATAAACAAATAAATAAATAAATAAATTTGACATTGGGCTATTGAATCAATCTTATTATTGACAAATAAATAAATAAATAGACAAATAAATAAATAAATAAATAATATTTTGAACCGTGAAGATATTACACTTTCCAGCAGTTGGCCCCTGAAAGTGACAGCAATAACGTTTTTGTTTTTTTTTTAAAGAAGATCACCGACCCGCTCAAATGATGACTCATGTAATTTATTTTTAGTTTTATTCATATAAAAAAAATAATATTCTGCCGAGTCACGATTAGCACTTTCGCGTGATATCACTTCTTGACACATCAAATGATTGGGTTTGCGCCCATCCCGTATGTCAAAAACAAAGCCTTCACCTCGGGGATGCTCTGGGGTCCGTCGCAAGTCTACAGTGAGGTTTCGTTTGAGACAAACGACTCCTAACAACGAGCGCGAAGTCAGCAGACAAAGCTCCAAATATGTGTTGTCTATGCTTATGGTAGATGCTATTTAACTTATTGTGTCCCAAGTACGAAATCCCCACATTTTGGAGTTGTCCTCTGAGGACTGCATTACAATTTAGGAGACAGATCGACCATATAGTTCAAGGGTGGTGCCCAGAATAGCTTGGCGCCTATAGGCGCCAAGCTAATCTGGCACCACCCTTGAACTGTCATGGTCGAGCCGTATTCTTGCTGTGGTGTGTAGGGACTGAATGAGTTATTCGCCGTAACTACACTCTCGTTCGTTGTTGGGAGTCGTTCGTTGAGAAACGAAACCTTACGTGTGTGCCACGTGAGAGCCGATATACTTGGCTTCATGTGTGGTTCCAAGTGATGACATGCGACATACAGATACGTGTCAAAATTAGAAATCGCTCGAGACCTACCGCACACAGATACGTGCAAAAAAACAAAAAGTAAACCCTCCATTCACGTCTCGTACCGATCTGTGTCAAAATGAAGTTAGCGCTCAAGACATGCCGCACACAGGTACGTGCCAAATGAAGTTAGCGCTCAAGATATGCCGCACACAGGTACGTGCCAAATGAAGTTAGCGCTCAAGACATGCCGCACACAGGTACGTGCCAAATGAAGTTAGCGCTCAAGACATGCCGCACACAGGTACGTGCCAAATGAAGTTAGCGCTCAAGACATGCCGCACACAGGTACGTGCTAAATGAAGTTAGCGCTCAAGAGCGCTAACTTCATTTGCCACGTATCTGTATGAGTATCTCATACAGATACGTGTCAAATGAAGTTAGCGCTCAAGACATGCCGCATATGTATATACGTGTCATATGAAGTTAGCGCTCGAGATATCTCGCATACGGATACGTGTCAAAGGAAGTTGTCTTCTTTCAGTCTCTTTACACTTTTTCTCATTGGCCTGGCTCTGTTTGATGTTTTCCACTGGTCGTCTGTTCTCAAGGCAACGGGACTACCTTTGTCACATATTACCAAGGAAACATTTGATAAGTAGACTCACTTATTAAATGTTACGATGACAGCGTTACTCGCTTTCTCCCCCAAAATAAATCTTTGGCCAATCACCTTTCTCGGCACACACACACACACCCTAATCTTCATTCAGTACCCCAAGCATGCATTTTTGCTAATTAATTCTGAAACTAGATTGATACAAAGTGCTGCAAATTAAATTTTGTGAACTTTGCTCAAGTTTTAATTTTGTACCACAGTTCCTCCTTTTGTGACCAGTACCAAATAATGACTCGTCTGTCAGTCTCTCGTGAGTTACGTTCGAAAACATATGAACAGCGGAACTCCATCAGGTCAAAGTGTACCTCAAACATTGATTTGTTCATATGATATGGTTCACCGTTATTGTATTATTATTGTTATTATTATTATTATTATTATTATTATTATTATTATTATTATTATTATTATTATTGCGAAATATTAAACGGTCCATGTGTGAAGCAGATCCCATTATTTATCAGTCAGTGTTGCAACACAGGGCGAGGAAGTCAATGAGTTGTGCAAGGCTCCGAGCGCCAATACCATATGAACTCATTCTGCCCGCGACACACCATAGCAAGATATTCCTCGACCATGACAGCTCAAGGGTGGTGGCAGAATAGCTTGGCGTCTATAGGCGCCAAGCTATTCTGTCACCACCCTTTAACTATCATGGTCGATCTGTCTCCTAAATTGTAATGCAGTCCTCAGCGGATAACTCCAAAATGTGGGTATTTCGTACCTCGGGCACAATGAGTTAACGTTCACAGCCCTTGTCACAGGACATAACGCATAAGGCTTCCTAATTCTGTGGTTGTACCTGAACCAATTTGTGAAGCTACAATAGGAGTGTATCAGTACGCCTGTTACGAACAATCCCTTGGTAGTACCCATGCTCTGGTTCAGCTGTCGTCATCCAAGCATCTGATAGATCTTCGTTATGCTGGGATAGTATTCAAACACTGATATTGTTATATAGATCGATATACAGCAGAACCTGTTTTGAGCGACCGCCCTAATGAAAGATCACCTGCCATTAAAGGCCATCATTGAGGTGGCTGTAGCCACCTCAATGATGGTATTTAATGATAAGTGACACTTTTGATCTCAAGATTTCTCTTGAGAGAGCGCCAACCTTTCTTTTCTTTTCTTTTCTTTTTTTTTTTTTTTTCTCACAGAAACAGTTTTTTTTTTTCAAAACAGATTATCCTGCACCGACAGAAGAATTTTCGAAGGATAGTTTGATAAATAAATCCTGTACCGACAGACCAATCCAGCTCTCTACATGTCGGGGAGAATGATACGTCATGCGACTGCGGATTCAGTCATTCCAGTGATCCACCCATAGAGCTGTAAAGACGTAGAACCTCTTGAACTTTAAACGGGGGGGGGGGGGGGGGGTATGGGGGGATACTGAATGTCTAAACAAATCGCTTGCCAAATTGTTATCTGTGCAAAGTACTCAGCCAGACTGTCTTCTTTTTGGGGTAGGCGTACAAGAGCGATGGCGTCTGAGAACTCTAAGAGACGAGAAACGGCAGTATGACAACGCATATGGTCTGTGTATATAGAAAACAATGTCGGACAGAGGACACAACCTTGAGGGCAGCCCGAATTTAACACCATTTGGTCAGACGGACAGCCATACATACTTACACGCTGCGGTCTGTTCTTCAACGTAAATTTCTTTGCTTATAACAAACATCGGATATAACAACAAGAACAATTGGTACCCTGGCGATTTGTTATATCCGGAGTTTACTATATAATACTGAAAATATTCATTTTCACCAAAAACAAATATAGTAAATTTACCTTCACAGAGTAGAAGAGCGCGGTAATAACCAACAGAGAAAGACACGAGTTTTGAATTGACAAGAACAAAACAGTTTACATAATTTTCTTATTCACAGTGCACAAACAGCTTGGACAGTAATCTAGTTTTATTTACACAGAAAACAAAAAAGTGTGTAAATGCTTCTTTTTTCTTTCAGTCTTTCTTTCTTTTTGAAGGATATTTTGATAAACAAATTCATTTATTTATTCATCGATTCATTCATTCATTCGTTCGGATTTTTGTATTTCCTTGCACGCTATAGCTTGTTTTTTTTATTATCTGTACGTCATCTGTATAATTGTCTCTGTATGTGTTTTAAATAAAGTGTTTGTTTCTGTGTTTGTTTTTGTGTTGGCTTCTGTATTTGTTTCTGTTTCTTTATTTACTTATTATTTCAAATTTTGAGGATTGATTTTAACTATTTAATGTTTTACCTTCTCTCTCTCTCTCTCTCTCTCTCTCTCTCTCTCTCTCTCTCTCTCTCTCTCTCTCTCTCTCTCTCTCTCTCTCTCTCTCTCTCTCTCTCTCTCTCTCTCTCTCTCTCTCTCTCTCTCTCTCTCTCTCACTGCAGATCATTTTGTGCCAATGTGGAAAAATGTAGTGGACAGCCACAGATTCGAGGACAAAGTGTGAGGTATCTGATCCACACCAGGAGGGGGCTCGACAGAAAAACGTGAACAGACTATTTCAGGAAATCAGAAGTAGGTCAAAACTGCACGTGTTTCGACAACAACAACAACAAAAGTGGATTAAAAGTGGCTTCGGCAGCAAGCAGCAACTGACTCATGCAGCACGCTTGACTCGCACCTGACACTCGCACGCACGGGACAAACGACGGGCGCTGAATACTATATATGGCAAGTCTCGTTCGACAACTTACAACAACAACAAAAAACCGGTCGATATAGTGTACACATATGACTCCTGCCGTAAGATAGCCTTAGTAGCCTGCTCGGCGTTAACTTGTTCAGTCCGGCGCACGTATTTCCCAAATTTTGGAGGCGTCATCTAACGACTATGCACCTGTTGCAGGAGATGGATCGACCATGATATTTCAAGGGCAGTGCCAGATTAGCTTGGCGCCGACAGGCGCCAAGCTAATCTGGTACTACCCTTGAATTATCATGGTCGACCCATCTCCTGCTGTAGGGCGTCAAGGCTGAATGGGTTAAACCCAACTAGCTAACTACCTACTCTATCCCCGGACACGTCACGATCATGATATTCATTCAGACAGGAGTTGTATAGATTCTTCTTAGTTCTGTAAAGTTTATTCAGCCTCGATGACTCCTCCTCTGTCATGTCAGCCGTTTGTGTAGTTCCCGGAAAGAATCGAGGTTACATTCTGATTGGCTGATTCCGCGCGACAAGGGGCGCTTCAAGCAGTAGAAATAGAACCTACTGTATTCTTTGTGTCGTTCGTTTCTGTAGTCTAGCTAGTTGCGCAATTTCTGCAGAGGTAAGTAGTTCGTCAAAAGATTAACATTGGTTTGCAGGTAGGAAACGAAAGTAATAATGCCATATGGTTTATTCATAACAACAATATTTGTCCTTAGAATGGAGACTTTTTTTTAGAAGTGTCTTTCGAGCGCTATATGTTCCTCGTACACGGCCCGGAGAGGGTGCAAGACATTTTTTGTGCATAACATTGAAAATTTCAATCATACAATTTACATGTTTGTTCCAGTGATCAAATTAAAATCATGAGCAAGTAAACATGTATGCATGTGTACGATAAAATAATTTTAAAAGAAATATTATTAATGCCGTAAGCATACTCGCATCGCTAGTTTCAAAATGGCGGTCAGTGAGATGCCTTCGAAAAAAGTCAATCAGACGCGCATGGTTGATGTAGGTTTACTTTGCTCCTGTAGTAAGTCAGAGATTATTTTGGATTTGAACTTTGAAGTACATCATAAACGTTATTTTTTTATGGTCTTGAAAGTAGCATTTCCCATAGAACTCGGTTTGTTATAGGAGGAAAGCATATCGAAAGTAAACTCGCTTCGTGCATGTTTTGCATTGTGTCTGCCGACCATCTTCAACATTCTGAAGACCTTTTGTCCAGATACAACATGTATGTTGTTCGTCTGTTTTCCAGCCTAACGGCTCTATTTGTAGGCCTGATCTTTTTGTTTAGTGGAGAGGGGCTTTTTAACTGGCCAAACGCGCTTGGTCTTCGGTACAACCTAGGCAGACTGAACTCTATCTCCGAACTGTTTCCATCTAAATCACCATATCAGCTTTTGCAACCCATTCAACCAATCCGCACTCAAGTACTCACAATAACTCTTATGATCAATCATTATCAGGACTGCATGAGACACAATACAGATAGTAGCCCTCTCCTTTATACTACATGTTTTATTTTGTATTTATTATTGATTCATTCATGTATTCACTTACATTATTATTTATTATTTATCCTTTTAATTATAGATGGAAGGAATTCCTTGATGCACATGATCAATAGTGGTATGGTGGCTGCCACCAAGGAAAGAAATTTTGTAATAGGCATACATCTGTGCATGTTTACAGTGAGTGCGCACTGCGATTATTCATACTAGACTTCATTTTGATATACCCAAACCTTTGTTACTCTGAAGAGAATCACTATCTCGTAAACGGCTGATCGTCTATAAAGGGCGTCTGCTAGACTATGACGCCTGGTATCAAATCAAAGCTGCCGACACCTCGTCGCTAGCGGTAGAACACACACACAAGGCGGTGGGTCAAAATCTTGTATCGCCGCCGACGCTTCGCGCGAGAATGTGACGATCTGACGCTAATGTGCGAATGTAAGTTACTGGTCGGAGGGGTTTGCTACCCGGACCCATGTAGGACTTCGGGAGGTCAAAGGAACCATTGGCACAATGGTTTCTTTGATCTCCCGAAGGCCTACAAAGGTCCGTGCAGCAAGCCCCTGCTACCAATAACGTATTTGTTTTCATTCTTCCAATGTTTCGTAAAAGAAATCAAGAAGAAATCTTTCGACCTGGATCACGCCAGACATGACTGACGACAAAAGAATATACATTTATACAAAATAATAAAATAATGACGTAATTTAAAATCTTTAATGACGTTGCCGTCTCCAGTCGTGTGCCTGTTGTTTCGAACAACACTAAGCAACTTTGTACTTTAGACCGTTTTGATGATCTTTTATAGAACAAAACTTGCATCCAAGACGAGTCAGAAAGACGGATACAAGAAGTCGGCCATTTGTCGCTACAAGGTCGCTTGTCGCACACATTATGATAAGGCCAGTCACAGCTAATACAATCGACGAGGCGATCGCGACTGCTGTCGCATCAGACAGTCGTAAAATATAACCGCCTTCCCACCAAAACCGCCTCCCCGCCAGCTGGAATAACGTCTCTGAAAACATAACAGAGAAGGTTCACTGACTCTTTAACTTCGTCTCACTGAAACATGTAAATGAGAGCGAAAAGAGGTATAGATCCTCATGAGCCCCCGCATATGCGGGGGCTCATGAGGATCTATATCTCTAGCGTTTGAGTGCTGTTCGGTATCTCCTCCGACAGATATGAATTGTATTCAACTATATCACTCCAATCAGATAATGTCGGAGAAAGATCGCTTGTGATAGCACAAATTGTTTTGGCGCGTGAGTCATCTATCGATACGTCTTCCTGCTAAGTTAGTTACAAGCGATATAATTAACAACAAAAAAAGTAACAGCGTCACCTGGAGCTTCGAACAATCATTGACCACACCAAAACGATGACTTCCTAGCGTGTAAAATACAGGGAATAACCCAACGAAGAAAGAAATACGCATAGAAAAGACCGTTACAACGCAGTTTATTGTTAAGAAAAAAATCAAAATATTGAAATAAGCCAAGTACACAATTCGCTACTTATCTCGTCAGTGTACAAGGTGCTGACGAGTGCCACGGGCAACTTCAGTCCAAACACAATGAAATTATTTTTCAAGTTCACTGAGTTCAGGTGAACTATACCCTAGTAAGCAAAACTTGAGTATTTGAGCCGACATCGGCCAAAGCAGCCCCGTGGGTCAATTCAGGCCGGCCGATGTCAGCCCGAGAAATGTTCCTTCATTGCGACATTTATTATCTGAGAGAAAGTACTTAAGAACAGCGAGAGATGCTGTGCAGTAAATGACAAACTGCAGCCCCGTTTAAGTGTTCATGTGTGCGTAAATGACGTTCATGTGGGTTTGACTGATATTATCATAAACCAGCCTGTAGCCGGCGCGGCGGAGATTATCAAACCACGACGCAGAAATCGACTGGTCTACGCACGTGTCGCAGTCGTAACAAAACTGTCGAAAACTTTGCGCTGGTCTTTGAAAGCGTTGATTTCGTGGGCTCTCGAGGCTCTAACACATGCTGTGAGAATTTGTGCCCGTTTGCATTATCGAAGGCGTGATACGGTTTTAAGTGCAAAGTTAAGGCGCCGATTCATTAACACGAATCCGATACGAACCTGAGCCGAATCGGAAGCGGGTTCGAAACAGAAAGGTTCGTGCGAGTCCTTTTCATGTTTGTGTGGTTCCATATGCTCGATGCGGACAAGAATTTGCATCCGGCTTCGAACGAAAATTATGCAATTTTTTACTGAAAATTGCATCACCGCATTGGGTTCGGATCGTATTCGTATCGGAATCGTGCTGATGGAAACGTAGCTTTACGCTTCCATAAGCACGAATCCGATACGAATAAGCCCCGAATCCGAAACCGAAGCGGGTACGAAAAAAAAGGTTCGTGCAAGTCATTATTAGGATTAAGCCTTTCCATATGTGCGATGCGGCACCAAATTCGAGTCCGACTGCGAAACGAACACGACATGATTTTGGAACGAAACATTGCATTGCCGTATAGGGTTCTGGTCGTATTTGTGCCGTTTTTGTGCTTATGGGAGCGTAGTTTAAGGTGAGCGACACATAAACACGAATCCGATACGAATTCGATCCGCATCCGAAGCGGTTCCAAATCAGAAAGGTTTGTGCAAGTTTCTTTCATGCCGTTTGTGTGTTTTCATATGCTCAATGCGGAAACGAATTCGCATCCGACTTCGAATGAAAATGACGCAATTTCTGCGTCACCACATCGGGTTCTGGTCGTATTCGTGTCGGATTCGTGCTTATATGGAACCGTAGCTTTAGCCATTTCCCATAGACAGATGCAATTGTGAGCGCTTGAGTGAGAACACCATTCAAAATGACAGGGCAGATGAATACGTTAAGATGAATTTTACTCGTAGAGTAACGACTTTAAATATTCTTAACCTTTTCGCTGCAATTGCAAGCTAAGAGGCATAGATCCTCATGAGCCCCCGCGACAGCGGGGGCTCATGAGGATCTGTGCCTCTTGATGTCCTCAACAATCTATATTATCCTCCAGTGAAATCTTTGCATTGCGATCTGGCTGATGGTTTCCTATGCCTATTTCAGGTGGTTAATCACACTGATTGTCTCCCTCGGTTCGCTACCACTGATCAGCGGTAGCGACTCGAGGGTGACAACCAGTGTGGGTTTTAATAATTTATGACTACTTCGTAATAACACACGTGTTACTACAAAATCTCCCAGCGTCAACCTTTGACGAGCATTTGAGCCACACCTGTGGTATGGCCAGCAGAAGTGGCGCTCGTGTTCTTCAAAACTGTGGCCACAATTCTTCCAGTCATCAACTGTCGCAATCGAAAACTTGTGCCATGACTATCGGCCGAAGATCTCCGATTTTTTATAACTGTGCTCAAATGACGTCAATAATTGTGTTGTTCGCGTTGACGTCATTTACGGCGGCTGAGGTGTTTACGTCATCGCTCAAAATCTTGGACGTGGCAGTGTTGGAGGGAGAGGTTCTTGACGCACTGAAGAAACACATCGACGAAGAGTATGAAAGGCTCAGATTACTTTCAACGTGAGTATAATCTTGTTCACACTTTTAATATCAGCAACTTCAGTTAGTTTATTATTGTTGTTGCTATTTTGTGTTATGTTATTTTACGTTACGTTACGTTGCGTTGCGTTGAGTTATGTTATGTTATGTTTGTTTTGTTATGTTGCGTTAAGTTGCGTTTAGTCACGTTATGGCACGTTATGTTATGTTATGTTATGTTATGTCATGTTATGTCATGTTATGTCATGTTATGTCATGTTATGTATGTTATGTCATGTTATGTCATGTCATGTCATGTCATGCCATGTCACGTCAGGTTACGTTGCGTACGTTGCGTTGCGTTACGTTGCGTTACGTTACGTTATGTTACGATACGTTATGTTATCCTGTGTTACGCACCGTTATGTACCATTAACGTTCGCATACGTCACGTCACATGACGTTACGCTACATTAGTTACGTTAAGTTTCGCTGTGTTTTGTTCTGTATGCTATCTTATACTATGTTATACTTATTCTAAAAGGAGGCTGTGGTTGATTTTCTCCATAAGTCTATTGCTACAATAGTAATAGGCTTGTGGTTTCTCACGATGGGGTTGGACAGGCGTGCAGTTTAGTCAGGGTGGAAGGTGGTGTATTGTATGTGGTGTACTATAATTGGTCCGGTGTTATGTTTTTATGCTTGCCGTTGATTATTATTAAAAGTATTTTACTAATTATCCGCTCTCTAAACCTTTGGCTGTCGGTAGCGATTTTTGTCGCGATGATTAATGCTAGAATCATTGCGACAAAGCAAGAATCATCGCGATAAAAATCGCAACCGACAGCCAAAGGGTTAAAGACGCACTCGCGCAGGATAATAATTAATATTTTGTAAACAGTTTTCGTACAGTTTAGGGATGCATACAACTACGGATTGCAGCTTTAATGAAGCATAGTTAAAGGCTTCCAAAATATAGAGGTTATTGGACGAGATCTGTAAATGATAGACGCTTCTGGCAGGTCGTTCTGAAACATGTCAAATGATCAGCATCTTAACCCATTCAGCCCTGACGCACTACAGCAGGAGATGGGTCGACCATGATAATTCAAGGGCAGTGCCAGATTAGCTTGGCGCCTGTCGGCGCCAAGCTAATCTGGCACTACCCTTGAATTATCGTGGTCGATCCATCTCCTGCAACAGGTGCATAGTCGTTTAGATGACGCCTCCAAAATTTGGGAAATACGTGCGCCGGGCTGAATGAGATAATTCGCATCTAACTGTATGGCGACATTTGGGCATGGTCGGTGCAAAATTAACTCGCCCATAATACGGATGCTGACACGGAGCTCTGAGTTAAGCCCTTCACATCCAGTGGCCGCAGATTGTGCTCGAGTAAGCAAAAGGCCATCGGGACGACATCGCCCCGATGGCCTTTGCGCACCGTGACTTCTGAACTCTTTGTTAATCAAACGCTAAAACCACAGCCGTCGAAGGGGCATAGATGCAAAGGGGTGTCAGCTCGAGCAACTGCGAGGGCTCATGAAGATCTATGTCTCTTGCGGTTTGATTGTGTTCGCTTTTCCACGACAGTTAGTTGGCTTACAAAATAAATATGATCAGAAGTGTACACAGCACGTTGAACTGTTCATGACAATAACTGTAAAGCGATCTGCTCCACGGCCGGGCTTTCATTGCAAAGATTTGCTGATACAGCGGGTTATCAATGTTGTCTTGCCTCGACTAAGACTTTTCTACTCTTCTTTGCACAATCCGCTGAGTAGGCACACCTACGAGAAGTGTGTTTGTTTTTTGCTGCATTTTGAGCGTAACGGAAGGAACTCTCCTACATACCAGCTTAAAGTACCATTACGCGTAAATTTGAAGACACATTTCAGCGCCATTTGTGTTTATTATGCCTTGTCGTCACGCCTAATAAACTTTAACAGCACTTTGGACAAGCAGCAAAAGCACACGAGTAATCGCATTTATTTATTTTGCCCAGCCGTTAGCGTGTCAATCTAACGTAGTAGAGTCATTGCCAAATTACTTGATATCAAAACGACGTGTGCTGACCTGGATTTTCCTGTGTCTAAATGAACAATAGCTAGACCTGTGTGTAGCTTTTCGTAACCGTCTGTTACAGAAGTGTATCTTTAAACAGTTACGGCGGTAGTGGGCCTTGAAAGAAGAGTAGAAAAGTCTTTCATTTTACGACATTCAAACTGTATAAATATGTGTCAGCCCTTTTGTCCAGCATTATTGTAAGACATGACTAAGAACATTTATAAAAGAGATATTGCGATCTATTACCCTTGTGCTGCCTGAACTTTAGCTCATTCTACCCCAGACCCACCACAGCAAGATAAGGATGGACCATGATAGTTCAAGGGTGATGCCAGTCTGGCATCACCCTTGAACTATCATGGTCGATCTGTGTCCTGCACTGCAATGCAGTCTTCAGAGAATCACGGCAAAATTTTGGGATTTCGGTGTTGGGATAGAAGAATGAGTTAAGGTCCTCAGCTCTACTCTTCCATCAACAAGAGTCATTCATTGTTAACTCATTCGCGGCCAGTCGCATCCGGATGCGATTGGCCGCGAATGAGTTAAGATCTCTCGAGTCTGTGTGTGCGTGTGCCTGCGTGCGTGCGTAACAGAAAACATTGGGACCAACGAATGTGTAGTCTGCTTTTACAGGTGATTGCCATAATGCAGGTGGTCGTCTTGTCAGGTTTGCCTGCAGAAGAATGCATGCCATAATCCTGATATCGGTTTTGACATGTAAAGAAAACCAAACTGCACTGTTCTGATGTGTTTTCTGTCCACTGGATATGCGGGGAAGAAGTTGCTCCAGGCCCTGGGCGGATTTACCCCAACATGGCGCAAGTCCGCCCATGCTTGACTGGGTCGCATGAGAGCCAATCTGTGTCTTCCGTTACGATAATATTAACAATGTTTTGCAGACACAAATGTAGGCAAGATATTTCCGTTCAATTTAAACCAAGGACTGATCATTTAGCTCTGTTAGAACATTCTCCAAGTGGCATAGAGTGAAAAAGGGGGCGGACTATTCCCGGTCTCAATAATAATAATAATAATAATAATAATAATAATAATAATAATAATAATTGTGTCTTGTGTATCGCAGGATCCCTACATTTTAGGGTCAAAGCGCTTTACAAACAACATACAACTATGCAAGCATGACAAAACAAACACATGCAATAAAACGCGATACAGGTAAACAGGAAATGTTCTGTCAAACACAAAATGTGAATATGTTACCACTTTGTCAAATACTAGCCTAACACATTGTTACGTGGTGGAGTTGTAGTCGAAGTATGATAAACACACCAGACACACACACGGCACGACCGTGGCTTAAGGATGTAGACAAAACTGGAGTAACAGTTCCAACAATATTTAATTCAGCGATGCGATATCCACACAATAATGCACTTTCAAATGCACAAACTACTGAATACAAAGTCTCTTTTGCTATGTCCACACTACGACTCAAAGTTTCTCATACACAGCGTCTCTCGCAATAAACTGCGTATCTCTACAACTGACAAAGCAAGACAATGTACTAACGGGCTTTCCCAGCGCCCTCCTTATATACACTATCAAAATCTAGAATCTTCTACGGAAATCATGAACTCAAACAACCAGAACGAAACGCGCAGCCGAAACTCATTAACATGAACTTTCCAGAAACAATATATCAGGCTACAAAAACACGGCTGCTCACTTCAGCTCTAAATTCTAGCATATAATAAAGACACATAAAAGTATGGTATCCCTATCTATGATAGCTCAAAAAGGTACGAGAACATTCACCAAACAAAATAAAAGCTGCTCACTACACGCGCACAAGGAAAAGTAGCGAAAAATGTTGCGATGTCACCTGACTAACCGACGTAACACTTACGAGGCCACTAGACAGTGCGACCCTTCTACAACGTTCCGGACTAAACTTAACAAAACGAAATCGGCTCTACTCACGAACAAAAGAAAATCTTACTAAAAAGGCACGAAATCATAATCGTGATAGCTCAAATAAACAACATATCGTTACCTACGAATAACACATGTACGCTCTCACAGGATAACACAACAACAATCGTAACATTACCCCCCTCTTAAGAATGAAATTTCACAAAAATTTCTTCTCAAATTTCAAAAATACGGTTGTGGCTGTGTAAACCTACACAAAACCCTACATAAATATAACTACACATCAAAAATCAAATTACAATAAACGTCTCACAGTTCCTGTAAACAGTCCTGAGCATCGAAATGTTTCATACAAATGTTCTGGACACAGAAATGTTCATTTAAACTGCTCTGCTCAGGTAATCTGCTCCAAAGTTCTGCGAATCCTTAAGTTAAACTAAAAATAATGTCAAAGTATGTTTCAGGAACATCACCAATTCAAAAGTCACTGGTCCGGGGTCGAACACTGTCAGCTTAGGAAAAGTGTCACAGTTCATACACACCAAATTGGATCTCTCTTGTTCCTTCGCGATAACAACTGGCGATCTGGCATCCCTGTCGTCTCTCAGGTCCGGCATCTCTCGAACATTCTTTCTCGGTCCTTTACTCGTGTAGCGAAACAGACGACACGACTCGTCGCAAACCGGATTGTCGGATGTTAGATTAACCTCGGGCTGGAAGGTGTCTATTTTCCCTGGGTCAGGTGTAAACTGATGCTCGAACTCTCGAGTCAGGACACACAGTTCTTCACGTTGAGTCTGGGTCAGATTCTGACTGAACTGAATATCTTCTACATCCTCTTTGTGTCGGAGTTCATTAAGGTCAAACAGGTTCTCGTCGTCTAGTCTTTCGTCATCAGCAAGACGCACCGATTCCGCCAATTTTGGTTTGTCTTGACCTCTCTGTAGCTCCACCAGCCTTTCCTTATTCAAGACAGCTGCTTCCGTGTTGTCCGCCACTTTAAGAGGGATGGTCTGATGACTCGTCTTTGCTTGACTTCTCGTGGTAACGGAACATATTTCAGGTCTCCACTCTGGATCTGGACCGTCTGCGTTTCTGGCACCATCAATGTTTCCGATGATGAGATCGTAGACTGGCGTCTTCACGCACAACGCCTTCATCTCTCCTGTCAAGTATGGGGTGTCGACACTGACTTTGGCAAGGGGGATAATTCTTACAGTTCCGTCAGCCAAAATGAGGGTGGTCCACTCCTGTAGCTTCTGGTCTTCAGATATTAGGTCCTCTCTCACGATGATGCAACTGCAACCAGTGTCTCTCAACACTCTCACTGGTGTGTCGACGACGAATCCTGACACCACCGGCATGTTCGGCACTTCATTTTCAGGCAGCGCGATGTTTGAGACTGGTAAAAATGTAGCACCATCTCCTACTGGGATGCGTCCATTCTTTCTGAAAGATTCAATCAGCTCCGGTGTCGCCTGTTTTTCTCTAGACTCGAAGTCACTGGATAACGTCACATCATTTGCTAGTACAGCGGCGGCTCTGTGTTGAGACGTAGTATTACTTCTGCCTGCTATCCCGCGATCTTGGTTAGGTCTTCTGATGTTGTCGCCTCGGGGAACATCTTTAGAAGGACACCGTATCGCTTTGTGACCTTTCTTTCCACAGAGAAAACATGTCAGGTTCTCCACCGGCTTGTATCTCGGGGTGTCTCTGACATTCTGGATTTCCTCTGCTGGTGTAGACCCACGCTGTGGCTTACTAGACCCGAACTTCATGTTGTGAGCGTCAAGGTATCTTTGAGCGAAGTCGGCCAGGGCCTTTATTGACTGGTCCTTTTGCTCTCTGAGGTGGGCGGCCAGGTCCTTAGAACATGCGCTGAAAACTTGTTCTTTGATGATGAGGTCGCACAGGTCTTGGTACTCTCTGTTTAGGCCAGCCAGCTCTATCCATTTCTCCAGGTAGCTTCTGATTCTCTCAATGAATAGGCCGGGTGTTTCTCCTTCTTCAGGCTTGCAGTTCCAAAATCGTCGCCTGTAACCCTCTTCAGTGAAGTCGTACTGTCTCCACAGGGCGGCTTTCAACTGTGTATAATCTTCGGCTTCTTCTCTTGGTAAGCGGGTGTAAAATTCAAGCGCTTTGCCAGTTAGAAGTGCGCTCAGTTTAATAGGCCAAGTCTCTTGTTTCCAACTGTTGCTATTTGCAAAGCGCTCGAATCGCTCCAGATAAGCGTTCATCTTATCTGAATTTTCAATGAAAGGTGGAAGTTTTGGCGCACGGACTGTTTGTTCTCTGCTCGCTAATGCTGTTGCTTCATTAGTTCTCTGGCTCTGTGCCTCAATCTCCATCTGCTTTAGATGAATTTCGTGTTGACGCCGCCTCTCCACCTCTTCTCTCTCCTCTTCTCGTTGTTTCTCTGCCTCTCTTCGCTGTTTCTCTGCTTCTTCTGCTTGGATTTCGAGTCTCCTGATTTCACGTTCTTTGGCTCTTTCTTCTCTTTCCAGTCTCTCCTTTTCTTTTTTCTCTCGTTTCTTTTCTTCTTTCTCTTCTCTCTCCAGTCTCTCCTTTTCTTCTTTCTCTCGTTTCTTTTCTTCTTTTTCTTCTCTCTCCAATCTCTCCTTTTCTTCTCTCTCTCGTCTCTTTTCTTCTTTCTCCTCTCTCTCCTTTACAAACTCGAGGAGTTGAGCTCCTTCGAGTCCACATTCCTTTCCAATTTTCAGGAATGTCTCCAATTCCGATGTCGTCATCTCTGCTTTTCACTGCTGGCTGTTTTCTCCTGCTACCCTTTCCACTGAACCAACTGAAGAGATCTCGTCGGGGTCGCCAAAATGTTTCGTGGTGGAGTTGTAGTCGAAGTAACACACCAGACACACACGCACGTAGAGTTCTTTTAAATAGACCTCATTCAGCTGCAATCCGTCAACCGTGGCTTAAGGATGTAGACAAAACTGGAGTAACAGTTCCAACAATATTTAATTCAGCGATGCGATATCCACACAATAATGCACTTTCAAATGCACAAACTACTGAATACAAAGTCTCTTTTGCTATGTCCACACTACGACTCAAAGTTTCTCATACACAGTGTCTCTCGCAATAAACTGCGTATCTCTACAACTGACAAAGCAAGACAATGTACTAACGGGCTTTCCCAGCGCCCTCCTTATATACACTATCAAAATCTAGAATCTTCTACGGAAATCATGAACTCAAACAACCAGAACGAAACGCGCAGCCGAAACTCATTAACATGAACTTTCCAGAAACAATATATCAGGCTACAAAAACACGGCTGCTCACTTCAGCTCTAAATTCTAGCATATAATAAAGACACATAAAAGTATGGTATCCCTATCTATGATAGCTCAAAAAGGTACGAGAACATTCACCAAACAAAATAAAAGCTGCTCACTACACGCGCACAAGGAAAAGTAGCGAAAAATGTTGCGATGTCACCTGACTAACCGACGTGACACTTACGAGGCCACTAGACAGTGCGACCCTTCTACAACGTTCCGGACTAAACTTAACAAAACGAAATCGGCTCTACTCACGAACAAAAGAAAATCTTACTAAAAAGGCACGAAATCATAACCGTGATAGCTCAAATAAACAACATATCGTTACCTACGAATAACACATGTACGCTCTCACAGGATAACACAACCACAATCGTAACACAAAGCTTCAAAGAAGGAGAGAGTGGCAAACTTCACCATAACCAAAAAAATTTTTTTTTTTAAATGACTCACTTTCTACCAGGGGCTGTAGTTTTAACCCATTTAGCCCCAACGCCCTACAGCAGGAGATGGATGGACCATGATAATTCAAGGGTTGTGCAAGATTGGCTTGGCGCCTTCAGGCGCTAAGCCAATCTGGCACTACCCTTGAATTGTCATCTCCAATCCATCTATTACAACTGGTACATAATCGTTAGGTGACACCTCCAAAATTTGAGAAATGCGGCCGAGGGGCTTAATGGGTTAATTTAAGGATAACCTCTATTATGCTCACCCTCAAATGATTCACTCTGGAACTGACTTGAGAGTAAACGCTAATTTCTATTCTGATCGCAGGCTGCTGTATGAGAGATCCAAAGATTTCTACGTCCGATCCCCTGATGCCCACCGCGAGCTGGCCCAGCACCCTAATGGGGCCTACCAACTCATGAAAAACTACTCAACCGTGTGGCTCAGACAGGCAGAATTATTTCCAGGTAGATCGTTCACGCTTTCACCCGTTAAAATAAAATGCCATGGACCCAAGTTTTAGTTGTTGTATCCCATACGGCTTGCTGGTGTAATCCACAGATAGACCCAAATCAGGAGTATGCCACAAGTACACTGCTATTCAAATGAGATGCTACGCATCTCATTTGAATAGAAGTGTACTTGTGGTGCGCCCCTCGAGTGGGTCAGTCTTTCTGTGGAGTACACGCAAAGGGGTATGGGAAATGTTTGTTTGGAGTGTATTACATCAGACGTGTGTTACTCGTATGTATTGATATAGTATTTGTTGATAGTTCAGAAATTGTGCCAGATTAGCTTGGCGCTTTGAAAAGCGCCAAACTAATCTGGCGCTGCCGTTTAACTGTCCTGGACATCCGTCTCCCGTAATGCCAAATCGCTCACCGCGTTAACATGTTGACCGCGTATTTCAATAGAACATTTCTGGGGGAGCAGTCAATAGCTTTCCCCAAAGAAAGAGTGGTCTCAGAAAAAATTGCAGCACCTTTCGTCTTTTTTACGCCATGTCGACACACCTACGGCAGTTTGTACTTGCAACAAACGTACATGTGTGGGCACACTTGTCGATTCTACGCAGCCATTACGCCATCTATCTTGTTTTAGCTGTTTAGCTCGTACATATAGCGTTTTATTCATAGAACGGAGTTGCAGTGGGCCTGAATTTATCAGTGTTCAGGTCGTACTCCACAGGGCTGAGGCAGTAGTTGTCTTTCTTCTGTCCCTGTTCTCCATTATCAAATCCAGACCCAAAAGTTCTCTAGCGTGAAAAATACAAAGAATATCCCAACAACAAATGAAACACGCTTAAAAAGGACAATTACAACAAAATTGTGTTGTAGTTGTCCTTTTTTAAGCGTGTTTCTTTCTTTGCTGGGATTTTTCGTCCATCATCACCCGGCGCTGCGGACGTTAAACACCGAACTAGCCAACCAAACACCCAACCATGAGTCTGGTCGCTCAAAAACAGGTTGTGTTGCACCCAACCTTTAATCGCAGCATTCAACAAGGGAATTAAACTGGCATTAAAGGCATTAAACTGGTAAACCATGGCAGACGTCGGCCCGAGGACCATTGACTCACCGAGTCAACCTTATGATCCGCCTGGCTAGCCCATTATGTCCATGGCAGACGTCGGCCCGAGGACCATTGACTCACCGAGTCAACCTTATGATCCGCCTGGCTAGCCCATTATGCTCTGAAGTCCAGTCACATTTGGTAGCTGTCCTCTGCAGACTTCAGTACATAATTCCCAAGACAGGTTCGACGACCATGAAAGTTCAAGGGTGGCACCAGAATAGCTTGAATAGCCGGTAGGCGCCAAGCTATTCTGGCACCACCCTTGAACTGTCATGGTCGATCCGTATCTTCTTGTCCGCCGTGAGATGGCCTTAGTCGCCTGCTTGGAGTTAAACCCAAATAACTAACTAATTGTATCTGGCTGTGTTGTGTGAGGGCATTATTAATTGCTGTTGCAGTTTTGCTGTTGTGCCTGCAATGTGTGTGTGTGTGTGTGTGTGTGAGCGCGTTCGTGCGTGCGTGCGTGTGTGTGTGTGTGTGTGTGTGTGTGTGGTTGTTTGTGTGTTTGTGTGTGTTGTGTGCGTTTGTGTGCGTTTGTGTGCGTTTAATACTGTGAATTATATTTTTAAAATTTCATTGTTGAAATTTGTACGGCGCCTGGAGCTCTATCTGAGGCTATTAGGCGCCAATGACTCGACATTATTATTATTATTATATTATTATTATTATTATTATTATTATTATTATTATTAATGGGCTAGCCTCTCTTGCAGCTTTCCAAAATAGCCTGTCCCATCTGATGCCACGCATGCCGACTCACGAGGACTTCACAGGGGCCAACAGCGCCCTCGTCCGACTGCACTATGTCTACCGCTTGAATATCTCCGACATGTACGCCGGCAACTACTCGGGCTATCTAGGGCCGCCTCTCACGCCTCAGGACGCTTTCTACATAGGTGAAACAGAGTTTGGGGCGTTTAAATCCCGTCGCTACCGAGGACAGGTGAACCGCAATCCAGCTGCACGAGACATAGACCCTCAAGAGCCGCCGCAGTTGCGGCGGCTCTTGAGGGTCTATGCCTCTTGCTGGCACCAGTTTGTATTCATGTTCCTGGCTGGAGATCTTTTTGGCGTTGAATTAACAAAGGTTTCAGAAACACAATCTGCGTCCAGTGCCAAGAAATCCGACGTGTCGTAGTGCAGAAAAACAGTTATCGTGTCCAAGCAGGTCAGAATAAAATGTGCTCGTTTCAGCGAGTGGAGTACAATTATGTCTTTAAGATATACTGATGAGCAAAAGAAATGCAACATTTTGGGGGTTTAAAGTGTTTCCGATGATTCCAAAAATGTCGCATTTCCTTTGCTCGTCAATATAATTCCGAATTGGGGAGATTCATTTTATATTATTAGAGCTCTCAAATAGGTCAGAATTATGATATGTCAAGCAGATAAAAATAAGTATGCCTTTAAAAGAGCTTCAAGAATTTGGAGTATATCTACAGTTTTGTCCAGTTTGAAAGAGCAAACAATACAACTTGTATTGCAAGAAAAAGTGTTTTTAAAGGACAGATGCTTTTTCCATAGAAGTATTGAAGAGCAAAAAGTGGCCTTTAATGACAGTTGATCTCTCTTGTGATTGGTCGTTAAAAACAGGTTCTGATGTGCATATTTCGCCACAGGTCGGCAAGCGTTTATTGACGGATTTGTGGAACAGGCGAGACAGTGGTTGCATCTGGCGGCAGAAAAACTGAGAGAGGAAAAGGAGAGACTGGAAGGGTTAACCAGTGAAGATAAAACACTGGCCTGGACATTGCCTCTTCTGGGAAGAACTTATTACTTCGTGCGTATATCAATAAGGATGTACATCTTGTTAGAAAATAGACATCACTCCTTCCGTCGTTTGACGTAGGAGTGACGGCCCTGTTTTAACTCCTCCACGGCGCCCAGCATCAATAGCTGCGAAAGCGTCGAATGGCGTTGCCGGCGGCATCGCTATACGACAGTTCCGCAATTATTTGTTACAGGTGGTCTTGAATCAGTGTAATGTTCAGTGCTTAAAGGGGCACACCGACCTTTTTTAAGGCTTCAGTTCGCAAGAAAAGCTTTCACTGAGATTCACTATACATACCCACTTAGACAGTGACCACCCTATTGTCCCACTAAAAGCTTTCTTTCGTCCGTTCAAAGTGAAAAGAGGCCCACCGGAATCTTTCCTGGAATCCCAGGAAAGATTGCTTGTGATAGGTGATGGTAGCTGACGTCAACACTAATCTATACGACCTTATGTCATCTGCATAATTACAACCAATCAGAGACAAGATGGCGGACGAACCGGCGAAGAAAACAAGAAAATATCATCGAGTCCCGCCGACATTGACAGACTCGGTAATTGCGGAGGAGAAGAAAAAGGAAAGAGACAAGATACTCCTATGTAGAATTGACATCGGAAAGGGAATATGGACATGTGTCAACGCGTAAAGCAAGAGATTGGCTTGACCACCCAACCGGAATTTATCACTTTCTTGCTGAATCAGAAAGTAATCTATGGTCTTTGTCGATCTTCCTATAGTTCCTCGAGCGTTTCTTTACAAGAACCATACGTGAGTGCGTCTGGTATGGTTGCATCATACTACGACTACGACAATCATATAACAATCCTTTTGTCTGTGCCGGCTCTCATTCACTCGATTCAGGGAGGTAGTGTTTTTGCTGCAAGGGTGTATTTTTTGTCGTTTCTAATGATGCTTTAAGTAGACCTCGACGTGTGAGATGTGAAATTGACTAGAGTGCAGAAAGTCGGTATAAATACCAATGTTCTGTTTCAATGATGGAAGGCGGTGTGTGTTTCCGAGGGGTAAAGGACCAAAGGTCATGCTAGGCACCGTGGACTTTGCGAACGCCAAGCAAGCACGCCCTCGGTGCACTATACACGATCGTCACTAGTAAATACTAGCAGGTCGAGCGAAACCCGCGTTGTGATTTTGACAGCATTGGTTGGTTCGTTGGTTAGTTGCTTGTTTGCTTGGTTGCTTGGCTGGTTCGTTCGTTTGTTCGTCCGTTTGCTCATCATTTATTTATTTATTTATTTATTTATTTATTTATTTATTTATTTATTATTTCTTTATTTTCTGTTGCAGCTAAACGATACAGAAAAAGCAAAAAGTTTACTTGAGGAATGCGAAAACATAGGTAACGTTTAAGGAGCATTATATTATTATTATTATTATTATTATTATTATTATTATTATTATTATTATTATTATTATTATTATTATTATTAATATTATTATTATTATTATTATTATTATAAGAATATGATGACATGAATTAATTTGTGTACTTTCATATTAGAATTGCGCAAATCATGTTTCCTTGTTTCATGAACTGGACGTATAGTTTTCTAGTCATTGATTTTTTCACCAGTGTACTAAAAAGCGAAGTTCATTATAGATGGTATACATCTGCAGGGATTATGTTACATTAAAACCTGTTTCAATCAACCACTTTTTTTATAAGAAAAATGTGTTCTCTCAAGAGACGTCTTGAAGGGCGAAACGTGTCGCCTGTCTTTAAAGATCATCATTTAGGTGGCCACAGCTAGAAATGGGACTGTCCTGTCCTAGCCGCGCCTATCCGCCCACTCGATAGTTTGTCGATTGGTCTCGCTAGCTCGGCGATAATTTTCTATCCACCCAATAGTCCGAATAGAACCTGCTTTTGTTTTTCCTATCCTAGCCAGCTCGCCTATCCGCAAACAACCAATCAGCAGAGCCCTACGCGTTACGCATCAGTGACGGTATCTTGCCGTCAGCACTCTGCCGAGAATTTAACTGTGTTGTACTTGTAGCTGCATGGATCTTTCGCACACATCTCTTGCACAAGCACTGCTTTCAAAACCGAACATTGAACTAGCCGCTATCTCGTCCAGACTCGTTTCTGCTTCTCGATCGCAACGATAATTGTGGTTTCTGCGAATTTTTCTCACTGATGTCTTCGTCTTTCATGTACGCACCCATTTTGTCTCGAGGCGTCAAGTTTCGCAGCTTGTGGAGAGCTATCGCCGTGTACGGTGATAAACTGTCGAGTAGATAAAAAAAACTAGACCGAAAGGGTTGACTGACAGTGCTTGTAATTTAGAAAAAAAACTACCAAGTGAGTAGGATAAAGCACTGTCAAGGGAGAGAAGTGTGCATGATAGACCAATGATCATAGATCTACTTTGGTCCAAGCACACAAAAAAAGATAGGAAAGAGGGGGCGCTAAGTAAGAGACTGAAAGCAATGCATATGGAAGCCCCCCCCCCCCCCCCCGAAGGGGGGCGTATCACATATCCCACTGTTCCAGCTCCTAGGTGCATGGAAATTTAAATCTAGGTCCCCCAAGTCTTCTCTCCCTTGACAGTGCTTTATCCTACTCACTTGGTAGTTTTTTTCTAAATTACAAGCACTGGCAGTCAACCCTTTCGGTCTAGTTTTTTACTACAATTTCGACTGCAACCCCTTCCCCCTTTTTAGTAGGTTCTCTCTTAGGGTGCATGGAAATTTAGCTCTAGGTGGAGGCATGGAATGTATGCCCCTGCAGAAACCACAGTAAAATGTGGTCTTCTTTGCAGGTAAGCAGAAGTTCCTTCTCTTCCTCCAGTATTGCCGATGGTGTGCTGAAGAGGTCACCAAGATAGAAACAGCTGTCCACACCGGCTCAATATCTGGACCTCCACTTGTGGGACCTAGATTTAAATTTCCATGCACCTAGGGGCTAGAACAGTGGGATATGTGATACGCCCCCCTTCGGGGGGGGGGGGGGGGCTTCCATATGCATTGCTTTCAGTCTCTTACTTAGCGCCCCCTCTTTCCTATCTTTTGTGTGTGTGTGTGTGTGCTTGGACCAAAGTAGATCTATGATCATTGGTCTATCATGCACACTTCTCTCCCTTGACAGTGCTTTATCCTACTTACTTGGTAGTTGTTGGGGGTTTTTTTGTCGAGTAGATAGGATAATTCGCAGATAGTTTTCTATCATCAAGTCAAAACTGTACGATTGCCTTTAAGTTCAGACTCTCTCTTTCATAAGGGTCTCCCAAATCAGGGTCTGGGGTCAGTTGTATGAGTGAGCTTAGTCCTGCGTCAGCCACTAAGCAAGGTGCTCCGCTATTGCTATCGCGGAGCACCTTGCTTAGTGGCTGGCGCAGGACTAAGCTCACTTATGCAATTGACTGGTGTATTACAAAACTAAGACCAGTTGCTGGTGCTCTATATACACAGAGGCCTATGGCGACGGGATGCAGCTTGCGAAGGAGCTTAGCGGAGAGGTGACCACTGTGTACGGACACTCCGGTCAAGTGTGGCACGCTAATATGAGTGAACTGTGCTCACGGCACAAGGAGCACAGAGTGGTCAGTGCATATCCAAGTTTTTCTTTGATTCTTTTCGCTGGTTGTTTGCGTTTTCGTTGTTTGTTTGTTTGTTTGTTTGTTTGTTTGTTTGTTTGTTTGTTTGTTTGTTTGTTTGTTTGCTTGCTTGCTTGTTATTTTGTTTGTTGATTTGTTTGTTTGCTTGCATAATTGTTGTTTGTTTGTTTGTTTGTCGGTTGGTTGGTTGTTTGGTTGGTTGGTTGGTTAGTTGGTTGGTTGGTTGGTTGGTTGGTTGGTTCTGTTTATTTGTTAGTTTGGATAGTTTATTGTGTGTTTGCTTGTTTGTGTGTTCGTTCGTTCGTTCGTTCGTTCGTTCGTTTGAGTACAGCTCCACACTTTTGTTGACATTGGTCACTGTACATTTCTTTGCTTCTTTCGTTGTGGCTTTCTCGTTTCAGTATTTGTTTGCTTGTTTTCTTGCTAGCTTATATATAAAGGAATGGAAATGGCGCAACTCTTTTAGTAACTTGCATGGGCTTCGTACTCCACTGTGGTTTTCCGTTTCTCTTTGTTAAGGCTGAGGTCAAACCGTACCACGTGTGCCGACTGAAAGGGTCCCTGTATCTGCCGTATGTGCGGTACAAAGAAGAGATCCTCTCCATAGTGCCTTATGCCTCCGTTTTTTACGACATCGTATCGGACGCCGAAATAGACAGTCTTAAAGGATTTGTCAAGGATAAAGTAAGTTCATTAATTCGTTTATTTGTTCGTTCCTTCGTTCTTCATTCGTTACTGCGTACGTTCATTCATTCATTCATTCATTCATTCATTCATTCATTCATTCATTCACTCAATTTGTCCAGCGCCATTTTGTACAAAGAAATTGAGCAATAACGTGCTTTAATCAAAATCAACAACGTCAAGACACACTTGGCTCAAGTGCATGACCGAGCAACATAATTTTCAGACCTTCGGTGACCTTGTCCGTTTCGAAATGTCACTCAAATTAGTGTTAAAATATCTGGACATGATTACAGACTTGGCTATAGGACCTGCGAAAATCTTTTGTTCTGTCAACGTATGCCATTTTCACACACTTATCAGTCTCCCTTACCCTTTACCTTTACGAGTGGTCAGCCAAATTTAGTGCGCATAGGGTGATCTTACCATATATCAACATTGTTTTCATTGTGCATAACTCTCTGGCGCGAAATGACAGAATGTGCATTGACCATGATAGTTCAATGGTGATGTCAGAATAGCTTGGCGCCTCTAGGCGCCAAGATACTCTGACACCACCCTTGAAATACCATGATCGATCTCTCTCCAAACCACTTTAGAGGATTTGATATTATCGTCCAGGGCTTAAAAGGATGATTTGTGTTGCAGCTGTTCCGCGGGATTGTGGGACAAGGCAAAAACGCCACCAAGAGTGCCATCAGAACCAGCGACTTGTAAGCTTCCTTGAATGCTAAAGATCCTCAGGTCGACCTCGGCCGTAGTTGGCCCGCGGACAACGGCTGACGTCGGCACGAGAACATTTTGCTGATTGATTTCCTTTTATGTAATGAACAATTATACTTTGCTGAGTTAACTCATTCTACCCCAGACCCACCACAGCAAGATAAGGATCGACCATGATGGGCGCCTATGGGCGCCAAGCTATTTTGGCATCACCCTTGAACTATCATGGTCGATCTGTGTCCTGCACTACAATGCAGTCTTCACAGGACAATGGCAAAATTGGGGGATTTCGGTGTTGGGTTAGAATGAGTTAATAAAAGCACTTTTAGCCTATGCGAAGGGATCCTGTGCCATACGAGAAACATGTATTACTATTTCTACTGTTGTTGATGTCGTTGTGTTTTATTATTATTATTATTATTATTATTATTATTATTATTATTATTATTATTATTATTATTATTATTACACGATGATATTTTTTTCAGATGCTGATAACTGATAGACTTTGATTTGTGCTCAGGCTAACCCTTTAGCTGTCGCTGGCGCTTTTTGTCGGGGTGCAGGAATCACCTCAACAAAATGTGCTGCTGACAGCCGAAGGATTATGGGATTGTTATGCACCAGAGACAACAGTCTTTGTTAAAGTACCGTTATGTGTAAAATTGAAGACAAATTTCAGCTCTCTTTTTGTTTGTTATGCCTTGTCGACGCACCTTGTGAGCTTCTATGCTGGCTTGGAAATGCAGCAAACGCACACGCGTAATCGCACTTATTTATTCTGCGCAGCCGTCAGGGTGTCAATCTATTTTAGCTGTTTCTCGTACTGATAGCGTTAATTTATAGAACGGAGTAGATTCATTGTCAGGTGACTTGCTATCAAATCGACATGTGCTGAACTAAAACTTCCTGTGTCTAAAAGAACCATAAGTAGACCTGTGTGTAGCGTTTCGAAACAATCTGTTACAGTTACGAACAGTTACGGCGGTAGTGGGCCTTTAAATCACTTGTATAATGTCTGATTCTGTGCATAAATTCACTCTGTAGCAAATATTAGACAAACCCGTATTAAATAGAAGAATCTTTCTAGCTGTGACTCTTATTCAGACGTGTATACACTTAGGATGCAATAACAGATCTGACAGTTTTTAAAAATAAATCTGTATTAGATGTATTTCAAAAATGCATTTTGTTTATAAGCGTACCAAAAGTTATGTAGAAACGCGATGTGCTTTACAGAGGTTGAATACACGATTATGACTGCCCAACAGAGATGTGTATACACTTAGGATGCAATAACAGATCTGACAGTTTTTAAAAATAAATCTGTATTAGATGTATTTCAAAAATGCATTTTGTTTATAAGCGTACCAAAAGTTATGTAGAAACGCGATGTGCTTTACAGAGGTTGGATACACGATTATGACTGCCCAACAGCTGCGGCCTTGTCTAGGAAGGTCAAGGACGTGACCTGGCTGGAGACTGACGAGAGAGGCCCTAATGGACCGGCGTCTGCGGAAGCCCTGCAGGTATCTTCCCAATGCACAAAAGGCCATCGACGTCGGCCCGATGGCCTTTGCGCACTGGTTTTTGCCCTCAATTTAGGGATTGATTGATGGATGGATGGAAAGGGTGAATGGATGGATGTGTGGGTGCATGCACAGATTCATTCATTCATTTATTCATTCATTTATTCATTCATTCATTCATTCGTCATTCTTTCTTTGGTTCATTCATTTGTTCATTCGTTGGCGGCTGTGTGCCTCTCTGTTTAGGCTGACGCGCGCTGGAGTCGGAGACATGTCCGCGATATGCACGATCTCGCGATTAACTAATTCGAGACGTGCTGCATCCGGATACGGGGCTTTAAGCCGCGTGCCCGGATGCAGCACATCTCAAATGAGCTAAGCTAATATTGCTAATATTGGGGATGAGCGTACTCTGCTTATGTTTCAGGTGGTCAACTACGGTTTGGGTGGACACTATGATGCACACATGGACCCATTTGATGTAAGGAACATCTTTTCATTTGTGCCTCCTTGGCCATTTCCTTTGTCAAAGCAATTTCCTTATAGCCATGTTACGATAAGAAGAGATAAAATATATATTGCTATTTAAGCATGCATATTAAGAACTTTTTGTGGCATATGAAACAGCATCCACTGATTGTATGATCAAAGCAAATGCTGAAGTAAGTCGTGAAATGATGTTTACAAAACCGTTCAAATTGTGCCCGAGGTACGAAATACCCACAGTTTGGAGTTATCCTCTGAGGAATGCATTACAATTCAGGAGACAGATCGACCATGATAGTTCAAGGGTGGTGGCAGAATAGCTTGGCGCCGATAGGCGCCAAGCTATTCTGCAACCACCTTTGAACTATCATGGTCGAGCCATATCTTGCTGTGGTGTGTCGCGGGCAGGACGAGTTAAGGATCGAATTAGTATGTATGTGTGCTGATCTGTGATTTTCGGACCTGTCCAAAATCACAGACCAGCACACACCGGTTGTGTAGAGTTTGGAATGCTTTATGTGTGTTTCTGTTTTCCAGATTCCATCGGACAACATGCAGTTGAAAGATTCAGGGAATAGAATCGCCACGTTCCTCATTTATGTAAGTAACGGTAACACCACTGTTTGCACAGCCCCGATTCCCCACATTCACCACCCCCTCCCACCCTCCACCCCCATCCCCCTGCCCCCCATCTCCCCTCATCCTCCCCGAAGCTTTCTTATTACCTCATGCAAAGAAGTACCCAACGGAGAAACAAACACGCTTAGAAAAAACGGTACAACACAATTTATTAATATTTCGGGTAAATACCCTTTGTCAAAATAGACAAACAAACAGAGACATTAGCCGCTACTTATCTTCATATGCAGAAGGAATGTGGCAACTCCTGTGGCTAATGTCTCTGTTTGTTTGTCTATTTTGACAAAGGGTATTTACCCGAAATATTAATAAATTGTGTTGTACCGTTTTTTCTAAGCGTGTTTCTTTCTCCGTTGGGTACTTCTTTGCATTTCACACGCTTGGCAGTCACCTTTTTGGTCTGGATTGCTTATTACCTCATGAGCCAAACATAACTTCACTGGGCATTTATTTCACACATTCTGCCCCAAGACCGAAATCCCCAAATTTCAAGTTGAAGCTGACCTCTGAAGGACTGTATTACAGTTCTAGAGACAGATCGAGCATGATAGTTCAAGGGTGGTGCCAGAATAGCTTGGCGCTTATGGGCGCCAAGCTATTCTGGCACCACCCTTGAACTAACATGCTCGATCCGTAGCATGCACATGACGTTTTTGGCGTGCAGGGCACAAATTCTGGCAAAGAAGAACAAGATAAAAATGACGTCACGCCTAGCTACGCAAACCTTGCTAGAGAACGTCTTTTGGGCGGTTGATCCAAACTGGAGTCCGTAATTTTTCTTATTTGTACTAGATATTTTGCATATAGCTAGATAAAAGGGAGATATTGAATGAGTTCGTTAACCAGCATTGTACCTCTAGAACCTTTTGAGTGATAATTACAAGTTTTTTGACAAAAATATATTTTGACGTTTGGGGATTAATTTTACGAATAATATGGGTTAATCTTAAAACAATTGAATCTTTTTTGCGAAAAACAAATCTTCTCATTAATAATCGCATGATTTTTTTGTATATGGTATTTACATAAGCCTGCAGTTTGTCTCGGAGGTCCGGATACGATTAGGTCAATTGTGACCCGTATGCCCTACGTTTTCTGCACCACTTTTTCGGAGTCATTTGTTAAGCAGCTAACATAACTTTAATTTTTCTTTTGCAAAAAAAAAAAAAAATCTTCTCATTAATACCGGCATGATTTTTTATCAACAGTGTTTGCATAAGCCTTCTGTTTTTTCCCGGCCCTGGGGTAGGATTAGGTCAAATTGTGACCTGTAAGCCCTAGGCGTGAAAATCAGCGCGAAAATTGCAATGTTGATTCTCTGATACGTCAAATGTTAGTGCTGCGATGAGTGACGTATAACATCGAGTCGTCACTATGAACAGGGCGTCGTGGGACTAATAATACCATAACTTGAACGTTGAAGCTTGAAGTGACCTCATTTCGCTGCTCGTTCTATCATTCTTCTTCAGAATAGCTATGCTACGCCATACCACAGAGCTTACGAATGGCGGGAATCGTCGTGTGACCGTCTTTATTTCTGTGTGCCAGTGTGTGTGAATCAGAGGGTGGGTTAGAGTAGAAGGAGATGGATTCCTGTCGATACACGAGTCCACAGAGCGTACTAATGGCGGGAAGCGCCGTGTGTCCGTCTTTATTTGTGTGCGCCGACGTGTGTGTTGATCAGAGGTAGGCTTAGAGAGGAGGGAAATGGATCAGCATAATAAGCCTAAAAATATGAACAACTCTGAATGTTCCTAAAAGATAAACGTATGTGAGCTCCAAACAATACGGTAGACTTTGGAATGAAATCCTTATCTTGTATTTTTTGTTTCGTTTTGTTTTGTTTTTGTTTTGTTTGTTTTTTTGTTTATGTTTGTTTGTTTTGTTTTTTTGTTTGGTTTTGTTTTGTTTGGGTTTTTTGTTTGTTGTTGTTGTTGTTTTGTTTGTTTTTGTTTTTTTTTTTTGGGGGGGGGGTTTGTTTGTTTTTTTGGGTTATTTTGGGGGGGTTGTTTTGTTTTGTTTTTTGTTTGTTTGTTTTGTTTGTTTGTGGTTCTTTTTTTTTTTTTTTTTTTTTTTTTTGGGGGGGGGGGGTTGTTGTTGGGTTTTTTTCCTGAAATGATTTGTGTAAATATGTCTGGGTTTTTTTTTCATATTTTATGTTGTACATGATAGCAACGGCAAGTTTGTAAACTGACGATTTGTTTCTGTCAAAACCTTTTACCATTGATAATTAAAGTTTCATCATCATCATCATCCCCTTGGCTGAGAAAGTAGCGTACGCAGGTAAGTGTATGGAGCAGGCTCCGTCTCAGCAGAGGGAAGACTGTGTATGTAGACAGAAGCACTTTTCTGATAGTAGTTTGCTTATCATAACTCATTCAAGGCGCCCCGCATCAACATCCGACGGCAACGCTATACGACGCTTACGCACCTGTTGATGCGGGTCACCTTGAATGAGTTAAAGTACCATTACGCGTAAATCTGAAGACACATCAATTTCAGCACCGTTTGTGTTCCTTATGCCGTATCGACACACCTAATGAACTTTAACGGCAGTTTGGACTTGCAGCAAACACACAGGCGTAATCGCACTTATTTATTCTGCGCAACCCTTAGCGTGTCAATCTATTTTTAGCTGTTTCTCGTACTGATACAGTTGTAATTATAAAACGGAGTGGAGTCGTTGTAAGCTTACTTGGTATTAAGACGACCTATGCTGAACTGGATTCTCCTATGTCTAAATGAACCATAACTAGACGTGTGTGAGGCGTTTCTTATCTCATTCTACCCCAGACACACCACAGGAAGATAAGGATCGACCATGATAGTTCAAGGATGATGCCAGAATAGCTTGGCGCCTTTGGGCGCCAAGTATTCTGGCATCACCCTTGAACTATCATGGTCGATCTGTGTCCTGCACTGCAATGCAGTCTTCAGAGGACAACGGCCAAATTTAAGGATTTCGGTGTTGGGGTAGAATGAGTTTTAACTACAAAAGTGCATATTATTTGAACAGTCACGGCGGTACGGTGGACCTTCAAGCTGCAGCTGATTCACCCCTCGCTCACATTCCCGAGCTGTCCACTGAAGCGGGCAAGCAATTGGTAGGGGTTATTAACCCCTTTAGTGCCAGCTGACTCAGACTGTGTTTCTGCAATCTTCGTTGATTCAGCATCAAAAAAGCCTTAACTGTCCCAGGAACATGGACTCAAAGTGGTGTCAGCAAGAGGCATAGATCCTCATGAGCCCCCGCAACTGCGGGGGCTCATGAGGATCTACACCTCTTGCAGGTGGATGACATACAGATTTTCCCGGCACTGACGGATTAAAGATAAATTAATAAGGATCCTTTATTGATCCCGCGAGGAAAAGCTTAATTTCTGCTCTTGCACAAAACGAAGCGAATACAATACAGGTCACACGCAAATCACAAACGGTTATGGCAAAGTTCATTTGAATGGTAAACATAAAAGAAAGTCACAAGGCAAATAAAATGCACCGCTTACTAACAATATCACACACGCGCAAACAGGCACTCATACTGGCTCACGCACGCACACACAAACACACACGCACGCACGCACTCACGCACGCACGCACATACACACACACACGCACGCACGCACGCACGCAAGCACACACACACACACACACCCTAAAGCATCGACTTGTATACATTTAATCGATTCAGCCCTGACGCACTACAGCAGGAGATGGGTCGATCATAATAATCCAAGGGTAGTGCCAGATTAGCTTGGCGCCTGTCGGCGCCACGCTAATCTGGCACTACCCTTGAATTATCATGGTCGATCCATCTCCAGCAACAAGTGCATAGTCGTTAGATGTCGCCTCCAAAATTTGGCAAATACGTGCGCCGGGCTGAATAAGTTAAGTGAGCTTATTGTTGGTAATGAGACCTATTTCAAAGACTATCATACTGTTCTTTGGTCTAGCTAACGCTGTAATGTGGCAAGATTCTACGGTTTAGCACTCCGTGGGTGTTCAGAAGATCCTTCAGCCAGCGTCGGTCTGTTTTGCATGCTGGGTTTATTGTGGTTTGCAGCTGACTGACGTGGAAAAAGGAGGTCACACCGTCTTTCTCAGATCTGGAATATCTGTGGCGCCAGTAAAGGTATGTCTGCCCTGTTGTTGACTTGACGAAAGCAGTACCGTCCTTTTTGTTTTATTTTTTTTTAATTTATTTTTGTGTTTTTTCAATCGAGAACTTAAGTGTATTAAATGGAAAATGTCACTTTTTCACAGAAAATAATGGACATTCTGGTTTTTTGCTTAGCTGATTTATTTTTTTTAAACCATTGCGTTTTGGTAGCGGTTTTAGTCGCAATCATTCCTGTAAGAATCATCGCGACTAAACCGCTACCGACACGCAAAGGGTTCAAGCGAGAATTTCAATGTATTACACTGAAAATATAATTTTCACAGAAAAAAATAGACATACTGACATTCTGGCTTTTTCCAAGCTGGGCACAGTTCGTGTCACCTGTCTTGTTACGATCAAAATATGAAAAGCTTGGACTCAAACATACAAGCAAGCAGGCAACCATCTCTCGTCAAATTGGCATTTGTGTCCTTCCGCCGTGAGATGGCCTTAGTTGCCTGCTCGGCGTTAAACCCAAATAACTAACTAACTCCTGTGTGTCCTTAATCAACAGCTATGTGTTACTACAATCAACGGTACGCCTTTCATGCGAGAGACCGACAGCCAAAGGGTAAAACGGTTCACGGTTGAGAAAGATTGAACACGACCCAATTACAAGAGGTATAGATCCTCATGAGCCCCCGCAGTTGTGGGGGCTCATGAGGATCTATGCCTCTTGCTGAAGCCACTTGGCATCCACGCTCCTTTGACGGCTAGGGATCTTTTGCGCTGAATGATTTCCAAAGCACAAATCTGCGTCTACTGTCAGTGAAGGGGTTAACCCATTGACTTCCTAGAGAAAGTAAAAGACAATCGCACTGCAGTTGCGGGGGTGGAGTGGGGGGGGGGGGGCAGACTCATGAGGATCGATGTCTCTTGTTAACACCACTGTACATCTATATTCCTTTGACAATTGTGGCTCTTTGATTGACGTAGAATTTCTTTTACAATGATTTTATAGTGATTTCCAAAATATAATATGCGTCCCACTGTCAGCGAGGGGCTTAACCCATTCAGCCCTGACACCCTACAGCAGGAGATGGGTCGACCATGACAATTCAAGGGTAGTGCCATATTACCTTGGCGCCTGTCGGCGCCAATCTAATCTGGCACTACCCTTGAATTGTCATGGTCATGCCTGCAACTGGTGCATAGTCATTAGATGACGCCTCCCAAATTTGGGAAATACGGCCGTCGGGCTGAATGAGTTAAACGGTTATGATCTCATTATATATCCTCGTCTGTCTGTAAGTGTCTACGCACGCGGCTATACATTTCTGTACCGTGCTTACAAAAACCTACATTCTGTCTGGCAGGGCATGGCGCTGTTCTGGTACAACTTCGAGCCCCATCTCCGCGAGATACAGGAGCTGACCTTCCACGCCGGCTGTCCAGTGCTGCACGGCCACAAGTGGAGTAAGTTTAGTCCCTGAGTAGCGCACTGTCAGCATGCTGCACGTCAGTAAGCCAAAGATCCTCGGGCCGATGTCGGAAGCAGTGGGCCCGCGCACAGCGGCCGATGTCGACCCGATGACCTTTGCTTTCCAGGATAGCATCCGGGTGTCTGTATAGCCTCTTCAGTGGCGGTGGTCTTTGCTGACTCGAACCACATCTTGTTGTAATAGATCAGAGCTGAATGTGATGACATATTGTCTTGACTTTTTCGAGACATGTCTCAGTCATCCGGAAACGCGGCTAAAGCCGCGTTTCCAAATACAGCACGTCACGGATGTGTTAACTATTATCATTTTTAATACACCAGTGTGTGAAATAAGTTTGACTAAAATAGTTCAAGGGTAGTGCCAGAATAGCTTGGCGCCTCTAGGCGCCAAGCTATTCTGGCACCACCCTTGAACTAAAGCCATTGGTCTATATCCTTATCTGTAAGTACTACAATGTAGCTTGCATATGGCAGTGCATAAATTTGAAGCTTTTAGCATCAGTATGATATGGGTTAATACATATCTGACGTCAGCGGAACTTACTTGTCTATTTTTAATACATATCTGACGTCAGCGGAAACTTGTCTATTTTGCAGTCGCCAACAAGTGGATATGGACTTATGGCAACAGTTTTACGCGACCGTGCGGCACTCATGAAAACGCCACGCAAATGGAAGTAGAAAATCTCGTGCAGTCACGTGACAGAAGTACCCCTCATCGCCCCTCCTGTGTCAATCGAGAGAACCTAAGTTCCACTGTTGAGCTTTGAGCACAGGCGTTCGACTTTTATTCGTTTCAGTGCGGTCCAACGGGGTACTCGGCAACAGAGCAGATTCTTCAATTCCCTGACTGCTAAGCGAGATTTTTTTTAAACGGCATCGTCAGTAGCAGTCAAGAGTTAAAAGCGTGATCGACTGAGCAGGTCACTTCAGATGTTTTCTGCTGATATGAATGCACCATGTTGTGACCTTCTTTTTGTCACCTGGCTCCTTTTCTATTGTGTTACCAATCCAATCTCTAGCCCTCTAACCCTTCCAACCCTAATAGACCTTTGGCCCTCCATCGACCCCCCCCCCCACTCCACCCCCCACCCCCACCCCCCACCCCCACCCCCCACCCACCCGCCCCTTGCGGGGGATTGGAGACTATGTTTTTCTGAAAGTCTATCCAAAACCACGTAGTTTCCTAGGTGTTTGCCAAAAATAAACACCGTATCGAAGATACCACAGAGTTTGACCGAACCTACCCCCCAAAGGGGTCATAATTTGAGGGGGGGTAGGGGGGGGTAAGGGTACTAGATGGACAGGAAAGCTATGATCACTACAACAAAATACTTATTATTTCGTATCAGTGTGTTCTTCAGGAAATAATAAACTTTATTATATTCTTCTTTTTATACATGATGACGTCACAGCAGTCCATATTTGGACCTTATGAATATGGCACCATTTTTTAGATGCGGCGTTCTCAAGCACTTCTTCCATGATTAATGGAATTACACGCACACAAAAGACTTTTGATGTGCTAAACTACTTCCAGTGATATATGTGCACTTCATATTTACACAGTTTGTAAAATCTCGCGACGTCATATTATAGTACCTTAAGCTTAACGTGGATTGATTTTCACGACTTTTCCAGAATATGAATTTTTACAGCTAAGTTTTTGTAAGTTTTCAGGCTTTGACGTGTGGTGGAAATTAGTCAGTTTATGCTAAGAGTGTGAGAACTACGTCTATGCAGGGAATACATTTTGGGCAGGTGGGTGAGAATGTCTGTGTGTGTGTGGGGGGGGGAGAGGGAGGAGCAATAAACACACACACACACACACACACACACACACATACACATACACCATCACACACACACACACAAACACACACACACACACACACACACACACACACACACACACACACACACCACATCACACCACGCATACACACACAACGGGGGCGGAACAGTTACCTCAGGGGTGGTTCCAACTATTTGTTTTGGACCTTCAGCCTGGCACAAAAGACCTCCCGACGCTACACCTTGCTCCCAATGGCCGAAAACTTTCACCAGTCGCTGAAATATCAAACAACAAAAAGGGGAACGTGTCGGGACTCTCACTGCTCGTCAAAATATACCCGGTGCGCGGGGGAGGGGGGGGGAGGGGGGTATTGGGGAGGGTATGGGAGGGGGAGTACATGTGTTTCAAAACTCACTATAAAGGGACTTTGTTATAGCGTTTTAAAGAATATTCAACAACAATAACAGCAAATTAACTTTAGATTACTTTCCTGTAGTCTGAGAAACGTCTTTTCTCTCAGTGTTACTACTCACATGACCAGTAAGCCTCAATCCGCTTGTAGGCGCCACGTTTCAAACTAAAACGTACATTCCTTCCGAACACTCATAACATGCTTGAACAGTGTTTTGTGTCATCAGCCAATGCACTGACTTGATGGTAGTGCGAACAATCCAGATAGCTTAATGTTTCAATGTTATTTCCAGTCCAAGTGTTTCCTGCGAAGGGGTCGGTGTGGCGTGAGGTGGTGTGAGGAGGAGCGGGGAGAGGAGAAACTACATGACCGTCCTACCGTCTTATAGCTTGTTAAACAACTGATCTGTTGACTTGCATATTACTTGCCAGGGCTACAGGCTGTGCAGAAGTTCCATACTTATCAGAATGGACCATACATAAACAAAAGATGAGATCCTTTTCTTTTCTACTACCTATATTAGATTCTTTATCTTTGTGTGCATGTGGTGTGTGTGTGTGTGAGAGAGAGAGAGAGAGAGAGAGAGAGAGAGAATTTCAGGACCATGGTACAGTTAACTTATCAGATTCAGTGCGCATATGTACATATTGTGACCTTGACCTTAATTATTAAGGGTATCTATATAATAATGTTCCTGATAATCTTAACTCAACAAAATATGATTCAATAGTAAGAGATCCTATAGGTGTTGTGAGCAAATATTCCTAAAATCAGAGCAAATATTTGGCCCCTATTGTAAAGGGAATATTCTTACGAACTCTTCGAAAACTGCGACCTTGACCTTCGTGAAGGTCACGTCTAATCGTTTATCAACTTTTCATAGCAATTCCTTACATGTTATTACTTTTTGTAAGATTTTTATCACATTTTAAAAAATATGTTGCTGTTTTTTCATAAAGTACAACTTCAGATGACTTTGACCTTTAAATTAAACCTTTTAAGGTCACCGGTGGAAATAATTGAATCATTTACGTTTCTACTGATGATATATTATAACATTGGTATATACGTTTTTATCATAGTATGTCAAAGATTGGACACCTATTCTTCTGGCAAGAAGGCTATTTCGGGGATAATGAAAGGTAAAAAAGATGGCTCCGCGATGACGTCACCATTTTGCTTTTTAGACATTGAATCTTTGTAAATGGTAGGTAAATGTATTCTGTTTCCAAAAATACCAGTCATATAGTTCTGTGTGCTTTTGTACGGGAACTGCATCGTTAACACCAGTCTTATCCCCAAAAGCAAAATATATGGCCCAAAGAAGGAAAATATGACCATAGTACATGCCCTCCTATATTCAATACAGTATTTATTTTTGGCAAACACCTACGGTTCTTCTTCATAGGTGATAGGCTTTCGAAAAAAATGTGGTCTCCGATCCCCCGCAGGGGGTGGGGTGGGGGGGGGGTTCACTTCCTATCTGACGGTCTATAATGAGTTACAGCAGGAGTTAGAGTATAATAGCTCTTGGGTCACTTGGGTCATTGGTGCCAGGATAGGCTCCAAGCTATTCCATCACCCACTCTTCAAGAGGCGGGATTTCTTTTGAACCCATTATTGTCCATGGTCCGGCGATATATACTCCGACGAGCGAAAGAAATGGGACATTTTTGGAATCATCGGAAACACTATTTTTAAAAAAAATGCGACATTTTTGGCGAATCCAAAATTCTTTTGCTCGTCAGTACATTTACTGGACTGGGCATTTCTAATCTTGAAAGGACAATAAACGAGTTTTGAGAAGTAGGTCAAACTGTGTTACGTTTGACGGCAAACAGCGGATTAACCCCTTCACTGCCGAAGGAAAACTTGAACAAAACCCAACCTGCAAGAGGTATAGAGCCTCATGAGCCCCCGCAGTTGCGGGGGCTCATGAGGATCTACGCCTCTTGCTGAAACCACTTAGTATTCATGTTACTTTTTGACGGCTGGGGATTTTTGTCGTTAGCTGAATTCACAATGATTTTTATTTAAACCGCGATGTACGTTCACTGGCAGTGAAAGAGTTAAAAGCCTGGACAAAATAGGGGAAATCCATGTCCACGTGTTTGACTTGGTGAAAAGCCCGGACAAACTGACTTAAGAGGCATTAACTCATTCAACCCGACGGCCGTATTTCCCAGATTTTGGAGGCGTCATCCAAAGAGTATGCACCAGTTGCAGGAGACGGATCGACGATGATAATTCAAGGGCAGTGCCAGATTAGCTTGGCCCCGACAGGCGTCAAGCTAATCTGGCACTACCCTTGAATTATCATGGTCGACCCATTTCCTGCTGTAGGGCTTCAGGGCTGAGTGGGTTAATCATTTACATTCTTCGATGTCTTCAAAAGTAAAATTTCCAGCTGGTGGAATTTTAGCTATATGATTCAGCAGTGTTTGAAATCATGCCGACATTCTTTTTGAACCTCAGAACAAATGACTTGGAGTGATTTGGAGGAGATTCGATGTATGGTTGATGGCTCGAACGCCTGCAGATCTGAGCCGGGGAGGAAAATTAAGGATGCGGTACGCCTTTAGTTTTCTTTTTGAAGTTGTCTTTAACCCCTTGCCTGCTACTGACGATACCGCTGGGCGGAAAAGACTCGTCCACTACGCGTCTTTTCCGTCGACCGTTATCGTCAGTAGCAGGCAAGGGGTTAAAGCACGGATTGTGAGGTTTACATCAGAGCAAATGAAGCTGAGCTTGGAAATCGGAAGGCTTTAACTCATTCGCGGCCAGCTGCATCCGAATGCGCGGCTTATGCCGCGCATCCGGTTGCGGCTGGCCGCGATTGAGTTAAGAATACCTTATGCGGTCCAGGTCACTTTCCCTGCCACAACGTTTTTCTTAATAATAATTATTGTGGTTGATTCTTGACGCAGGCAGATACAATACGTCAGACGCTGACGGGTGTGCGTCAGTGTGTGCGTGCTTGCGGGCGTGTTTGCGTGTTAGCGAGGGAGCTAGGGAAAGAAATGAAATGAAATTAAACTTTATTTCTAAAGGATAAATGATTAGGCACAGAGACCTTTAGAGAAAGAGCGAGACAATGACAATGACTATTATAATACACGTTTATTTTCCAACGGTAGAAGTTATTGCTTGCAGGACCAGTTTTCAAACTTGCCGTTGCTACATCTAATACGTAAAAAGGACACACATGTAAAACACAAAATGACACCATAAAGTAATTTGTTGATAATAGGAAACATATAATAATAGTAATAATGAATAGTTAGAGAGAGAGAGAGAGAGAGAGAGAGAGAGAGAGAGAGAGTTTTGAATCTCATTTCTGCAAAGCAAAGAACAATATGATGTAATACTGCCTTTATTCCACTGCTTGTTTAAGGGTTTATGTGGATTCTTCCTTACTATTTAACACTAGAATGAAACACAAACAGCAAACGAACAAACGAAAAAAAAAGAAAACGATTAATCGCTCTATGCAATTAAGGATTTAACACCACCCAACTGCAAGAGGTATAGATCCTCATGAGCCCCTCTTGCTGAAGACACTTGGCATTGTTTGGCTTGAAAGCAAAGCTTTAAAACAGCCATCATTTTACATAAACCGAACGTTCTCATACTTTTGTTCTGACGAGCAAAAGAAATGCACCATCATTTGAGTCATCGGAAACACTGAAGTGTTTCCGATGACTCGAATGATACCGCATTTCTTCTGCTCGTCAGTGTAAGGGGTTTAATCGCTGAGGTTAATCACGAAATCTTTCTCAGTCAGAAAAAAGGGGGATATTGGGTCTATTTTTAACAGGTCTGCATTTCTTAATCACTTCACTGCCGGGTAAACATTAACACGACCTAAGCACAAGAGACATAGGTCCTCATGAACCCCCGCAGTAGCGGGGGCTCATGAGGATCTATGCCACTTGTTGACATTAGTTTGAATCCATGAATTGGGTCCATTCTTAACAGTTTTGCATTTCTTCACCGCTTGACTGCCGAGAAAACGTGAACACGACTGAAACACGACTTAAGCACAAGAGACCTAGATCCTCATGACCCCTCGAAGTTGAGGGGGCTATTGAGGATCTATGCCTCTTCCTGACATCACTTTGAATCCATGTTACTGGGACCTTTTGGTCTCTATGGCGTTTAATGAACGAAGATTGCAGAAAAGCAGTGTACGTCAAATGACAGTCATGGGGTTAATTAGACCTTTGGAAAAACAGCATTAACGCATTCAACTCCGACACGTCACGGCAACACATGGATCGAGCGTGATAGTTCAAGGGTTGTGCCTGAATAGCTTGGCGCCTATAAGCTCGATCTGTTTCCAGAGGTGTAATACAGTCTTCCTGGGGCAACTTCAAAATTTGCGGATTTCGGTCCTGGAGCAGAATGTGTTAAGGTTACATAAGCCGTAAGTCTTGATACATGTATTATTCTGAAGGGTAAAGTGGGGGGGGGGGGGGGGGGAGCATCGTCTGATTGTTTCAGTGGCTAACATTTTACTGTTGGTGTCGCTTTTTGTCGAGGTGATTCCTGCAGGAATCGCGTTGGACAAAAAGTGCTGCCGTCTGCCAAAGTGTTTAACCCATTCTACCCCAGACACACCACAGCAAAGTAAGGATCGACCATGATAGTTCAAGGGTGATGCCAGAATAGCTTGGCGCCTAGGGGCGCCAAGCTATTCTGGCATCACCCTTGAACTATCATGGTCGACCTGTGTCCTGCACTGCAATGCAGGCTTCAGAGGACAACGGCAAAATGTTGGGATTTCGGTGTTGGGGTAGAATGAGTTAAGCTACAAAGAGTCACCACCCACTTTGTCGAGTTGAAGTATTAAACCGTCTACTTTTTACTTCTACTTCTACTTTTTACATGTCAAGAACGCAGGCCTCTGTAAATATGCTGAGTATGCATTTTTCCCGTGGTGTTTACTTACTCGGGCATTTTGACTGCCTGTTTCATTACTTTTAAGAACTGTTTTGAGCTTTTGCTTTTCTTCCTCTTCTTCAGTCGTCATCTTTTTGTTCTTGTTCTCGATGTTGTTATTGCTGTTTATCGTCACACACAGAGAGAGAGAGAGACAGAGAGAGAGAGAGAGAGAGAGAGTTTTTTACTCTTTATTTACTACTGAGATTCTAGGAAGACTTTCTTTCAAATCTATCCTTTTCTGTGTACATATATATTGAAAAGGACAGAAAACATAAATTATACAGAAACTCAGAATGATATTTCACAATAACATCATGATGACCCTGTGCCAGTTCATGTTACGATGGTTGTTTGTGCTTTGGGTGTGTTTATGTGCTGTTAATTTTTGAATTTGTATTGTTATTGTATTTTGTGTTGCCGGGGTCTATTGATTTATGTTTAGTTTGTCATTCTGATTTGCATTGTACAGCGCTTAGAGCCTGTACTGCAGGTGTTTGCGCTTTATAAATATTATTTTTGTTGTTGTTATTATTATTATTATTATTATTATTATTATTATTATTAATGAGAGGGAAAATGGGAGAGAGAGAGAGAAAGTGTGTGTGGAGAGAGAGAGAGAGAGAGAGAGAGAGAGAGAGAGAGAGAGAGAGAGAGAGAGAGAGAGAGAGAGAGAGAGAGAGAGAGAGAGAGAGAAGGAAAACTATTTTCTGAATGATTAGTAAGTCTTAAACAGAGCGAGAGAGTGAGATCGAGGGCTGCCTTTCAATATCTACGTCTATACGTTTGTTTAGACCGAAGCTGGATTGATGTTGATGACTTGTGCGTGATAAATATATAAACAGTCCTGCTGGTCAGCTTTGCTTTTCGCTCAGTCTAGGCTTCCGCCATATTTCTCAATTCTATCACGATTAACTCATTCAGCCCCACTGCCGTATTGCCGACAGGCGCCAAGCTAATCTGGCACTACCCTTGAATTATCATGGTCGACCCATCTCCTGCTGTAGGGCGACGGGGCTGATAAGGTTAATAATCATTGTCGCAAGTTTTACAGGTTGGTTGGTTAGTTCGGGTTTAACGTCCACAGCACCGAGGTGATCATGGACGGCCCTGACGGGCGGGTTATGGGGGACATGGAAATCTATTGCCTATGGAGTACGACCTGAACACTGATCAACTCAGGCGCACTCCAACTGTGCCACTTTGATTTATCAGGATGCCTTTCAACGGACATGCTATATCGAACAAATCCGTTGTTCTCCTGGATTGTGAGTCCTGCTAGCTACAGGGGCCGGGACGGGATTCGAACCCACGACCCGGCGATTCCCTTCGCTCTTAGTCCATAAGCTAGGAAGGTCTACCGTGCACCCCCCCCCCCCTCAGTACTCAATAAGATGGGTTTCAAAGTGTTCCTTAGTATGTCCTGAGATGTTTAAGCCATGTTCCCCGAAAATCCTTAGGAACACACCAGAGATATAGCCGATTGCGCTAGGTGCTAAAATGAGGTTGAGATACATTTTCCTCTAAATAAATCAGAATTCATTCCAGAAGCCCAAATCAGGCAATATTATGTCAAGGCACACCTTCTGCAGCCTCTGCAAAAAACAGAATGAAAAAATATTGAATCTCTGGCTCACAGTGAAGGTATTTGTGCACCCAGTAAACGACCATTTCTGCGAAATCGCAAAAAAAGACAAAAATAATGTGTCAGATGCCTTCAGACATTTTCTATAGCACTGACAGTCCATTTTTAGGTTTACATCATTAAAACAAAATGTCACAATTATTATAAACTTGACTAGGTGATGCTGTGATTACTGTGAGTGCCACAGTGGTTGATTTTGTATCCCTACCCCCAAGTTGTAAAAATACACAAAATTAATTAGAAAAAAATTGCTCAAGTTATTCCATTTTATTTTGACCTCTCTTTATCTATTAAGTTTCAATAATGTGAGCATAAAGTGCAAGAAAATAAGGAAAGTCGGCATCCTTTACAGTATGTTCGTGGTGAATGATAGCTTTTTCCCATTTAAAATCGCCGAATTGGGAAACATACGTTGTTTCTGATGCCCTCAGAAATTTTGTATACAACTGATAGGTCTTTTTTATGTTTTATTGTTTAGGATAGAGTACCACAGTTACTCCCAACCTGATTTTATGATGCTGTGATGCATTTAGAGGCCACAGTGGCTGAATCTGCTGCCCTACCCCCATTTTACCTGTACGCAAAGGAACGAAAATATGATCATAACAATTGCTCCTCTGATTAAATATTTTTGTTGCCAGTTTTCTTAACAAAATATGCATATTGAGCATAAACATTTGTGATCATTTCATTAATTTCAATGTGACCCATCAATTTAATTGTAATTCTTTTTATTTAAGGCATGCTAAACAGCGGCTGCCGCTGAAGCTTCTACCGTCTGCACATTCAGCACTCTTGTCAAACTCGGGGAGATGTTGTGTCTGATGTTGTTTTTGGTCTACATTAATGACATCAGTACAACAGTACCAAGGTTCGTCTTGAACATCCTCCATGCGGATGACTTTGCAGTGTGGAGTGCAGCAGAACATAAAGAAATAGCATCCTCCAGAATCCAGGATGCTGCCAATAGAGTCAGCAGCTGGAATAAAAGAGGCCACTCAAACTGAGATAGACCATCTCTTTCAATCAGACGGAAAAGGTCACCTCAAAACTGGAGACCTTCCAGTACCAAAGACAGACAGGCCAACGTTACTGGCAACAAATAAATTACTGGATTCACTTGGAGGCCTCACATTGAAGCCATGGAAGCTAGAGCTGCAAAAAAAAAAAGTCTCTGATGAAGAAACTGGTGGGGACCACATTGGCGCAAATTACAACATCCTGGAACAAGCAAACACCTGCTCGGTCAGACCAGTTGTGCGGTACCAAGATACATCGACAACATGAAACACTGTCTGCAAAACCCAAAAAGCCAGGCTTGACAAGATGCAGAACATGGGTCATTCTCATGATGCAGTGACATTCTTAGAGCCATCTGGAGCACCCCAATTTAGGAAATATAGGACATTGGAGCCACTGGAATGCAGAACAGCACACATGATGAAGAGACTTACTGAACACCGACAGCATGGGAGACTACAGGAGCAGACCAAGAATCGTCAGAAATGCCCAAATCTGAACCGCCAACTGAAGGTCCTGCAAAGGGCTAACACTAACGTCCTGGAACCAAGCCCAAAGATGTGTGAATAGCTCCCTTCAGATACGTGGGCATCTCGAAAGAGCCTTCAAGACAACATAAACAATGTTCCAGGACTCTTTGCCAAAGGTCGCGGCACTGCACAAAGCCATCTTGCTGGAGGTTGTGCACAAGCGCTACCCTCACTGCAGCTGTGATACCACACAAGATGCCATGCGCAATGAAGGAAGTGGCGTGTACATCTGTTGTGCAGACCGCACTACTACCTCCCTCTCCTTACCAGCTGGCGGCAGCAGCTCCAACTATCGTACAGATCTGCAGGTGCTCAACACAGCATTAGAGCACTAGCTAGGGAGAGGCAGCAGCTTGATCCACTGATCTCACCAGGAAGCTTCAAGATAGACTGGATGCCTTGTCCACAAAATAGTGCTGCAGTGGATTCCTGTGCATTCTGGACTAGCTGAGAATGGAGACACTACAACAATAAAGTGATTGGCAACAGCAGAATGGCGGCTGCAGCCCGTGGGCAGATGACATCAACAAGCTGAACAGGGAGAGCCAGGCCACCATCTTTCATCTACGCACTGATTACTCTGGACTGGGTCCATACAGAAAAGCAGGAACGTTTCACAAACCCAAACTGAAGCCTGAAGGTTTACACACTTTAATCAGATCACTCTGTATCAGCAATTATTTGAAGCTTCCGTGCCTAATGCATGAAGAGATTCCAAATAAAAGAACGCTTAGCGAATGGCGGACTTCGGTAGAAGCGTAAACAACCAATCAGAATGTTCGGCAGAAAGGCCATGCAGTCACTTTATGATCAGAGCTAAATAGAGACCACTTGCAAAAAGCGTCAGCATGATCGTTCACAATGGAATAGTCACAAACTGGGAGAAAAAAAAAAGAAGTAGGCACAAGTTTGCCAGCACGTTGTCATTTTTTACAAACTTTCACAGACTTTAAGGAAAAGGACTGAAATTGACAGACTTTCCAGGGCCCTGAAAAAGCCTTGTCATTTTTTAACAACTTTCACAAATGTTCACAGACCGTAAGGACCCTGCTGGACTCACCTCGTGAGACTGGGTTATGTGGAAACAGCCCTATGCACATTCTCCAAACATGTACATACAGAGAAGCGGTCTGCTGGCAGTTCTGACCAGAAGACATGCCCCTGTACACCAAACTCTGGAAACATGCTGCCTAGCTCTTGACAGCTCACTTATTGGCAGCCAGAACAATATAAGATTTAAAGATGACCATCAAAATATTGAATGTTGCAGAAGGTGGAAGTGGAGATCGTGTGGTCGACATGTGGAAACTAAGTATTTTTGATAACATTGTTTTGGCTATTAGGAACCATGAAACTTTATTACGCATATTCATATTTACACATTCCTAGATGAAAATAAATGAAAGGGAAAGGGGAGACCTTACTAGACCCGCCTTACGCTAGGTAAAATATCACCTAAAAGACCAGCCAGTTAAAAATAGTTACAATTAAATTGATGGGTTACATTGAAATTAATGAAATGATCACAACTTTTTATGCTCAATATGCATATTTCAATAAAAACTGGCAACAAAAAAATATTTAAACAGACGTAAGCAATTTTTATGATTATTTTGCGTTACTTTGCATACTGGTAAAATGGGGGTAGAGCAGCAGATTCAGCCACTGTGGCCCCTAAATGCATCATAGCATCACAAAATCAGGTTGGGAGTAACTGTGGTACTCTATCCTAATCAATAAAACCTAACAAAGACCTATCGGTTGTATACAAAATTTCTGAGGGCACCGGAAACAACGTATGTTTCCCAATTCGGCAATTTTAAATGGGAAAAAGCTATCGTTCACCACGAATGTACTGTAAAGGATGCCGACTTTCCTTATTTTCTTGCTCTTTATGCTCACATTATTGAAACTTAATAGGTAAAGAGAGGTCGAAATGAAATGGAATAACTTTAGTAATTTTTTCTAATTAATTTTGTGTATTTTTACAACTTGGGGGTAGGGATACAAAATCAACCACTGTGGCACTCACAGTGATCACAGCATCACCTAGTTAAGTTTATAATAATTGTGACACCCTGTTTTAATGACGTAAGCCTGAAAATGGACTGGCAGTGCTATAGCAAAATGTCTGAAGGCTTCTGACACATTATTTTTGTCTTTTTTTGCGATTTCGCAGAAATGGTCGTTTACTGGGTGCACAAATACCTTCACTGTGAGCCAGAGATTCAATATTTTGTCATTCTGTTTTTCGCAGAGGCTGCAGAAGGTGTGCCTTGACATAATATTGCTTGATTTGGGCTTCTGGAATGAATTCTGATTTATTTAGAGGAAAATATTTCTCAACCTCATTTTAGCACCTGCGAAGAGCGTGAATGGGGGTACCCTTGCGCCATCAGCTATATCTCTGGTGTGTTCCTAAGGATTTTCGGGGAACATGGCTTAAACATCTCAGGACATACTAAGGAACACTTTGAAACCCATCTTATTGAGTGCTGGGGGGGCGGGGGGTGCACGGTAGACCTTCCTAGCTTGTGGACTATCTCCTGCTCCGACGTTTAACCGCCTGAGCTATTTCGGACTCCCTGTTTTTAGCAGGTGTCTAAGCAAACCATATAGCATAATTTGTCGTGAAAGATGGGTCGACCGAGATAGTTCTCTGGGAGTGCCTGATTAGTTTCACGCCTTGTGTTGCATTGCGCAGTCACATATTCGCAAGAAAATCAAGGTGGTCTTCAAAGGCAGGGGCTCTCTGAAGACAAGTCATGAAGGGGAAAAACACGTGTCACCTGTCACTAAAGGCCATCGCCGAGGTGGCTACAGCCTCCTAAATGACGGCCTCTAACGTCAGGCGATCTCTTATAAGGATGGACGCTCAAAACAGGTTTTGCTGACAGACTTGACATTTCAGTTTTTTGGTGCGATTGTGTTTAATTTTACTGCTGTTCTTGATCTTACGAGTCGCTGTACGTTTTGCATTTGCTTCCCGTACGTTTTTCCAGCCAGCAAAGGTCCTCGGGCCGGCGTCGGCCGCAGTGGGCCCGCGCACGACCGTGCGCGGGCCCACTGCGACCGACTTCGGCCCGATGGACTTTGTTTACCGGGTTTGCTGTACATGGCTTTATAGACGATTTTATATCTCGTGTTTTGTCCAGCGATATTGAGAGGAAGTTTATTTCGCACCTCATTGTATGTAGTTTTCGAAGATTCGTTTGTGCTGCTGTTCATGTTCTGAATTGTCAAAATGTTACCGGCTGGAATGGGTGCCGCGATGCTGCTAAGGGGATTGTTTTATCTGGTGTTTGTTGGTGTTAAACTGAAATAAACCTTGAACCGAAGGCGATTCATTGCAGAACTCTTTGTACTGAGTTGCACACACACACACACACACACACACACACACACACACACACACACACACACACACACACACACACACATACACACCCACACACAACACGCTCACGCACACATGCACACACACCGGCGCACACACACACACATGCATGCACGCGCACACGCACGCACACACACACATGCATACACACACACGCATTTACACGCAGGCAGGCTAACACTCTCGTGCCCATTGCTTGGGGTGTAACAACGAGACAAGCGACGTACCAAGGTAAATCATTCAACGCTCTACAAACTACAAAAACAGTTACATCCCTTCGCCCATTTCTTACGTCTCCAAATCGCGTCCAGCGTCCACGGTAAGAACGAAGCATACAAAAATGGCGCTCCTGACGGTCAGTTGCACGAGAGAGCTTAGCCCTGCACCAGCCACTAAGCAAGGTGCTCCGCTTTACACCTTGCTTAGTGGCTGGCGCAGAACTAAGCTTACCCCCATGCAACTGGTCTCTGGTCTACTGGACGTCTAAAGACATCTTAATATTGATTTGTTCAGCATTTAATTATTTTCGTTTCGCCCTATGAAGACAAAATACAAAGTCCAATTTTGTGAGAAAAAAAAACACATTTTTATTGTAATACAAAGAGAATCTTGCTTTTCACAAATATAGACCTAGAGGCAGGTACACATGATACATTCTCATTCAAGACATGACACGTACTTTTACACAGGTTCTGCATTCTCTTTATTGCACAAACAATGTAAATGCTATGTTAAACGTATTTTTTGTTAGAGCTTTAACCGAATCGCGGATCACAAGTCATGTTTGCTTGTCGGTAGCGGTTTTGTCGCGATGATTCCTGCAGGAATCATCGCGACAACAACCTGTTACCGACAGCGACGATTTTTTCAAAAGATTTAATTTTTTTTTTAAAAACGGCACATATGGGTCCTGAGGGATCCGTAACCAACACACACATCTGTTCTTTTATTCTTCTTTTTTTTTTCAGCACACGTTTATTTGCTAGCTGCTTAGTGACAATACCGCTTGGTGGAAATGACTAGTCGGTACGCGTCTTTTCCGCCGGACGTCAGCGTCAGCAGCAGTCACTTTGCTAAAAGCTTCCAACGACGCTTTGCCGTCTTAAGGTCCGTTTATACAGAGCGAGAACGCGAACGCGAAAGCGAACGCGTTTTTTCGTCCTGGAATATTTTAGTCATTTGTAGAGGAACCGTTCAAATAGAGTGCGAACGCGAACAATTTTTTGTTCGCGCGAACGACCGCCTTGATTGCCCTCAGAGCGAACTTTCTCAGAAGGTCGCGCGGCTTTTTTGCTATCAACCAATCAGCAGGTACTTCCCTTGCATCATTTCCACAAATAGAAACTTGTACGCCTGACCTGACAATGGACAAGACAGAAGCCATGATTCTTGAAATTGAGAAGAATCATGTACTGTATGACAAAGCAGACAAAGATTACAAAGACATCACGAAAAAAAAAAAGACATATGGAAAGCAATTGGACAGAGAGTCAGACTGACAGGTATGTGATTGAAATTAATTTTATTTTACCTGTGTCAACAATGTTATGGAACTGTACAAATACAGTACTATGATTTCCTCCGTGTCTGACTCTACCTGCGCCATGATTCCAAATGACCAAAATTTTATCTCTCACAGCAAGAAAAAGACGAGCCGCCTCGAAAGCCGTCGACGGTTTTCCGCGTTCGGGTTCGTGCTCTATTTGAATGGCAAAACTGCTCAAAAGTCGCGTTCGCGTTCTGCTGCTATGCTGCCACTGTCGTGTGACGATGATGAATAATCCTGGTGAGGAAATGGAAAACAAGGTGTAAATATAAACTAAAAACTTATTGGTTTGCTTTGGAAGCAACAACAATACGGACGACTGGGTGGGCTCGATAATCATCTAAACCACGGCCTTACTGAATGAGCAGAGTATTCAGCAAGTGTACTGACCAGCAGAAGAAATGCGACTATAGTGTTTCTGGTAATTCCAAACATGTCGCATTTCTACTGCTCGTCTGTATACACTATTTTATTAAACCGATGTAGAGTTTAGCTGCCATGATGAATTTCGTGCACGCGCAGCGCGCTACTCAAAAATTTCGAGTAAACAAACGACTGCACGATGTGTGACTGACCTAGTTGCGTTGCCGATGTGTACATTACGCCTATGGAGCTTACACGCACTATTGAAAACCCACACCACGCCGTGCTAGCAGCCTCGACTTTTACTCGAAAAATATACTAGGACAGCGGTTGAGGATGACTCTTGCAAGGATCTTGCCAGCAATGGACAAGAGTGAGATCCCTCGGTAATTGGTACAGTCTGCTTTGCTGCCCTTGTTCTTGAACAGGGAGACGATTGTAGCATCTCTAAGTCCCTGTGGTATATTCTCCTCTGCTCAGATGCATGTCATAATGTTGAGGAAGGCATCAAGGGTCTCAGGTCCAGCTGCTCTGAAGAGCTCTGCGGGGATGCCGTCCGTGCCTGCAGCCTTGCCGGAGCTACTCTGGTTGATCGCTTTCTTGACCTCGTCCAGGGTTGGCGGGAGGTCAAGGTCATCCAGTGTCGGCTTCTGAGGAATCATGTCCAGGGCCACGGGATCGACAGTGGAAGGCAGGTTCAGCAGATTTGAGAAGTGTTCTCTCTAGCGCTCAGTGATGCTGCCTTTGTCCTTTAGCAAGGTGAAGCCGTCGGAGGAAAAGAGAGGAGTTGTGCTGGGTCTGGCAGGGCCGTAGACAGCTTTCATACCGCTGAAAAATTCCTTGGAGTTCCTGGATTCAGCAAAGTGTTCAAGTTCTTTTGCTTTGCTGTCCCACCAGGTGTCCTGTATGTTGCGGAGCTCTCTCTGGGCTTTCCTCTGGAGGTGTTTGATGCGGTCTTTCTTGGACAAGGAGTTGATGTCGTTCTGCCACTCGATGAAGGCACTGCGCGTTTGCTCCAGTAGCTTGCTGATCTCTTCATTGTTCTCATCGAACCAATCCTGCTGTACCCTCTGCTTGGGACCAAGCACGTCTTTGGCAGACTCCGTCACCATCCCTTTAAACTGGTTCCACATTTCAGTTGGGTTGCCAGTCAGCGGTCCATGGGCAGTTACCAGGTCATCTAGGTGGGACTGGACGTTTTCCTTGACGTCCAGGCACTTCAGCTTGGCCAGGTTAAATGAAGGTTAGGTGAGCTTCGGCCTCTTACTGTGTGCTGGTGCAATGTGCATGTTAAGGACAGACCGCACCCGCCGATGGTCGGTCCAGCACTCTGCTCCTCTCGTGGCTTTGGTAGTTCTGACATCACGAGTGTCCCGCTGGCGGACAATGACATAGTCTATGAGATGCCACTGCTTGGTTCTGGGATGCATCCATGTTGTCTTGTACTTACTATCCAGCCTGAAGAGGGTGTTGGTGATGGCGAGTCCATTCTCAGCGCACAATGTCAGCAGCAGCAGGCCATTGCTGTTCATCTTGCCCAGCCCGTGTGGGCCCATCACTCCTTCCCAGCAGTCACATTTGCGCCCAACTCGAGCATTGAAGTCACCAAGCACGATGAGTTTGTCACTTGCAGGGGTGGACTTCAGGAGGGAGTCGAGGCTCTCATAGAACGCCTCCTTGTCGTCATCTGCGTTTGTGAGTGTCGGAGCATAGGCGCTGATGATAGTGACATATCGGGTGTGGGAGATGGGTAAACGGAGCTTCATCAATCGTTCGCTGATGCCAGTGGGAAGAGAAGGCAGCTGTCGGAGGAGCGTGGTACGGATGGCGAAGCCAACTCCGTGTATCCTGTCCTCGTTCTCATCTTTGCCCTTCGAGAAAAAGGTGTACCCACCCTCAGGTTCACAGATCGAGCCTTCGTCAGCAAATCTGGTTTCACTAAGAGCAGCAATGTCGATCTTATATCTCGCCAGCTCTCTGGCTATGAGGGCTGTTCTTCTGTGCGGTCTCTTCGTCTGATCTCTGTCCAACAGGGTTCGTACGTTCCACGTACCGAGAATAAGTTTCTTTCTTTGTTTTTCTTTTCGACGGCATCTCTTCTTGGCTTGACTTCGCGAACAAAGATTCTATACGGCTTAGTCACGGCATAAAAAGCGTTAAACCGGTTCGCCCGTTCCCCATCGCCGCAGGACTTCTGGAGGAGGCAGAAGAAAAAGGAAGATGAAGAAGCAGATTTGGTGAAGGTGAAGATCCACGCACAAAAACTGCGCGTGAAGGAGATTTTGATGGAGAAGCTGTTGCTGGAGCAACCCCACCCTCTCGGCCGCACAAGTCAGAGTCCAGTGGCACGATGAGACGTTACAACTGGTAACTTCCTTGGCTGCAGTGGATGGCCATGTCTTCTTCTGTGCTCTGACATGCCCTATGCGCCACAGTGCACTGGGCGGCTGACACGCCCTCTTGGCAGTTGAACCCTTGATTGAGTTTCCTCCGCCCAGTCGGCCAGTGACAGACTTTGCATGCTAGGACGAGCAAGTCCTGCCTCACCAAGGGTTTGAGACCCCCGGTTTCCCCTCACTTGGTTTAGCCAGCCAGTCGAAGCTGTTGCCCGTGGTGTGGCCGCTGCGCAGATGCTGCAGCTACGTGGAGCCACAAGTGAGAGTTGAGTGTCAAAGTGGGGACCTATACTGGTGGACTACTCTCTAACCTTCGAGAGACGACTTGTCCCCCATTATAGGCAAAACCCCCTCCTTGAATACTCCAGACACCACGGATAGTGGACGCCATACACATGTGAAACAGGCACACACCGCGTACAGCTAGCTACCTGACCATCGAGACTGATTGCTGATGCAATTACTTAGACCATGATAGTTCAAGGGCTGTGCCAGAATAGCTTGACGCCCATAAAGGGAATCCAAAAATAAGAAGTTGTGTTTCTGTATTTTTCACGCGAACTCAGTCACCCAGTGTCGGCTCGTATTGTGGTCGGTTTTAGACGCCCCAATCCGTGATCATTGGCAGCGCCGGAAGCCGGACTAAAGCCGTGTAAGAAGCGAACACAATTTCACGGCTGCGACCACAAGAGATTAGCGACGTTTCGTTCGCCGATCGAACGACTCCCAACAACGAACGAAGGAGAGGTCACAGCGGATAACCATCATCTATCATAGCCCACATAACCGGGTTGGTGCCATACTTCATGCTACCGTTGATACTTGATGCTACCGTTGCACTGATTAGTGTGTGTGTGTGTGTGTGTGTGTGTGTGTGTGTGTGTGTGTGTGTGTGTGTGTGTGTGTGTGTGTGTGTGTGCGTGCGTGCGTGCGTGCGTGCGTGCGTGCGTCCGTGCGTGTGTGTGTGTGTGTGTGTGTGTGTGTGTGTGTGTGTGTGTGTGTGTGTGTGTGTGTGTGTGTGTGTGTGAGTGTGTGAGTGGCAATAGGCATGAGTAAATGTGAATGCGCGTAGTGACTTGAATGTATGTAGACTAAAGTTGTGTGCTATGTGTTTTGTGCGTGTTTATGTGCGTCATTATGCATCTTCTGTTCTCTTTCTCGTAAACTTTACTTTATCTTTTATTTACGTCATTCTAAATTGTCTCTATACACATTGGCGTCTTTTCTTTCTGTCGTGTGTTCTTTTCTGTTCTACGTTGTTTCCATATCACCGAGAAGAAGGATCTTTGATCCAAAAAGGCGTGTGTCGTGTTTCTAATTTATAGGGTTTTCAACCTCTATTATCTGTTTTCCTTTCACATGAAACCCTTGCGGCAACAGCTTTACTACATTTTGCTTACCTCTGGCATTCCACGGCACAGAGACTGTCCGTGAGAGACTCGTCATGTTGGCCTGTCAGGTGGAAATTGGTATCGCAGATGTCAGTGCACTGCTGTACATTGAGCGTGTGGTCGGCATGCAGAATGGCGTGAACCTCTTCCGCAACCAGCATTGCTAACACATACGACAATTTTGGGTATTTTTGTAAATCATTTGAACGCCGTGAATACAACGATCATTTAAATCTTTGCCTCCCAGAACTGATTGACTTCCATTCCATAGAATGAAAGTCATTTAGTTCTAGGAGGTGAAGGGTTAATAAAAAGATATTTATCAACGCTCAATCCTACCAAGCAATCTTGCAGGAACCTTCCCGGTCAGGCTTATGGGCATCACTAAATTGAACTACCAATCATATAGGCATGCATGCGTCGCGTCAGTCTGCAGACCTTTCTGGTTATGAGATCAAAGAGGTACGCCATGGAAAAATGCTTTCACTCTCATTTTTAGGTGGGGATAAGGAGGGTGAGGGGAAGGAGAATATTCATATTATGTATCCTCTTGCCCAAGAATGATAATGTTGATAAAATATTTATTTTAAAATAAATCATTATAGTAGACGTCCACCAACCCACACCCACCCCTGAAACAAAACAACAAAACTGATGAGACGGAAAGAAGAAAATTAATGTCAGTAAACTTTACACCTTTGCGCTGGTCTGTGATTTTGGACATTATGGCTGAAAGCCGTAAGGTTCAAAATTACAGTGCAGCGGACTGTGTGTCTTACCGATAGCACTGTGCAGGTCGGGATGGCGGGTTGTGGCGTCCTGGCTGTAGGCTACAGCGCACAAGGCCAAGAGAGCAAGGATGCACTTCATGATGCTGAAACAAAAATTTCAAAATATGCAGACCTGTGCCTTATGCCGGTTCTTAAATCATTCAAGAAGTGTCGCACACGGATACGCGGCAGAACGCCGCCTATTCTAATACAGCACATTTCCAATGTGTCGAACTCTTCAGTACTAGTTAATTTGTGCACGTTTTGTTAATGCAGTTGTTGTAAAGTAGATGCCAAAGTTCCCAGGCATTCAGAGGACACGAATACAAAGAAGGACAGGCAAGTGGCATTGATCTTCATGAGTCCGCACAGATCCGTGGGCTCATGAGAATTTATGCCTCTTGCTTTCGGATGATGTTCATATTTTTCTCAGCAATGAAGCGCGGTAACTGTCACTGTCACCAAAGAAGGCGTCTATAATACATCAATCATAACACTACGTCACAAGCAGTAAGTAAGTAGGTCCATTTTTGTGAAAAGCGATGTTTCCATTGTAGTTCAATAAATTAAGGTCCCACAAAAAGACAAGATTAGAGGGGTTACGTTTACGCCGAATGTATCTCAGCCACGAACAAGAGCGAAGTAATGGCGGATACCGTAAGCATAGCAAACACTCTAGAGCCGCTTCGCTACGAGGTATGATCCAAAAAAAGTAACGGTAATTGTGCCGTAAAACCAAAACCCTTTCCCAATTTACTTGATGTTTTCATATTTTGTAATAGCAAAATCCTCCAATACGCGTGCAAAATGTCAGCTACTTCGGGCGAAATTCAAAGGCGATGTGGTATTCTGATGAAGGTCAGGGTCACACTTGTGAATTTACGGATTTTGCTAGGACCTGGGTGTGGGGAAACGCCGTCCGGCCAGGCTCATTTTCCTTTTATGGAAGAACCAACAGTCGAAATGGTCTCGGCAAGGATTTATGATGGTTGAGGAAGAAAACGAAGTAAATGTAAGACACAGTGACCTTGGCCTTGTGGCCACTGGCATTTTCACGAAAAACAAGATGTTCTGGCCACTAACAGCTGGCCGCCTCTCATGTACATACTTCAACGCTATTGAAAATCGAATGTTTTACAGAATATTTTGCATTGACTGCGCGCTCCACTGGTAAAATGTGAACAATGACATAACCTCTAGTTTTAAAAAATAGAGAAAATATTGCCCTGCATTCTGATAATCTGACAAAAGTATCCCTAGCCTCCTCTCATCAGAGGCCCAAAACTCCTGATTGGACTGTTTGTTGGGGATACCGTTACAGGACAAGCAAGTATCGCCTTCAGTGATGACATCACACGGTCGTTACAGGCCATTTATGCTAAAAGTTTTCAGCAGTTAATCTAAGCGATCTGTTGCATCTGAGCCTCGGTCAAGAAATGGGGTATCCTTATTGCAGATAGTTTTTTAGGTCAATGTCATTGCGCACTATTCTTTGAACTGTTCCTGGAGAAAGATCGGAAATTTAATATATTTTTAAAAATAAAATATATGCGTATTTTCCTAGTAATGTGTAAATAAAGAGCAACGTTTGCTGGTTCCCGGCTGAAATTTGACAGTCAGACCAGCACTTGACTACAAAGTCCGCTCTTTCAGAGATAAATTGCACAATCAGTGCCATGCAATACACAAGTTTCATATCAAAAACAAATTTTTAATTTGTTTGGATTTTGACTGGACTGTCTCAAAGTAACACTCTTTCAAAAATATAGAAATACATTTATTATCTTGTAGAGTCCACTGTTTTCAAGCACAGCTATTTACACCACTCTTTCAATGACGCCACACTGAAGATTTTAGCTTCATATTGTGCACGAATGAAGGGCAAAGGCTGAAATTTGTTTGAATGCTAATTTTACTTATGTGACTTAACACACTCTACGCCAGGACAGAAATCCCCAAATTTTGAAGTTCCCCTCTGAAGGACTGTATTACAATTCTAGAGACAGATCGAGCATGATAGTTCAAGGGTGGTGCCAGAATAGCTTGGCGCCTATGGGCGCCAAGCTATTTTGACACCACCCATGAACTATTATGCTCGATCCATGTCTTGATGTGGAGTCGGTGTCAGGGCTGAATGAGTTAAGTTTTTTACAAATGGCATCCCAACTATCATTACTTTCTGATCATACCTCGTGTAAGATAGTGAATCGGCTCCAGAGTCTTTGATCATAGACAATACTCTGAACATCTCCGGGCTCCTGAAGACCCATGCCTCTTGGAGATGTCCAGAATGTTGTCTATGCTTATGGTACAAGATGGTTATCCTCCGTGGCTTCGCTCTCGTTCATTGTTGAGAGTTTTTCGTTTCAAACAAAACCTTACTAATAGTGGAAATAGACAGAATAGCCATACTACATTAACACGGGCACATAGAGCTAACATTAGAATAAACTCCTGACTGCAGTAGCAGTTGTAATGGTGAAAATACTCACAATGTTTTCTGTCTGTTCGTACAACGTCGAATAACAGCAACTGAGAGGTATTGAGGGATTCTAAAAAAGCAGACATGCTCAAGATTTATACTTACTGGGCTCTGAAAATGTACCTGCCGAATCTACTCCGGCCTGGTCTTTTTACTCATTTATACAGGACTGAAATAGTCTACCGGATAAATGAAAAATACATGACGTGTTTCACAGGCGTCTGCGGACAAATCGTTTGAAAGATACTGATTATATACTGACGAGCAAATGAAATGCAACATTTTTGGAATCACCGGAACACATTAGTGTTTACGACGTTTCCAAAAATGTTGCATTTCTCTTGCTCGTCAATATGTAAAGCCAAACAAACAGTCATTTCCACAGGCGTTATATGATCGTTGCGTCATGGATCACCTCTTGACACGGGTATCACCAAATCTTACCCGTGTTAAGAGGTGAACAGTGACGCCACGATCCTCACATGCTTGTGATTTCTGTCAGGACTACTTTATCAACGGTCAAAACCGATACACACGCACTACAGGATGTCGTGATATATATCTTATATAACACAGACAGATCTCTTGATCCCACCAAGCCGTCGGCTGAGCAAAACGTCCGCGGGATGACGTCAGTTCGAAGACCGTTTACTTTTTTAGTTGTTCGGGTTGTTTTCTTCAAATGTTCATAGTTATATATAATTCACCAGTACAATATACGCGGTCGCGAATACCAAGTTCGACTCGTTAACTCATTCGAGACGTGTATCCGCCGCGTATCCGGAGAAGGCACTTCTCGAATGAGTTAAGGACGTACTGAGGATGACCTCTATAATTATGTACGCCCAAGGCCCGTGTTTGTGAGAAGGACGTAGGTGCAGCGTCACGATGATTGGCCTTAATTTGTTGGTACATGAGCATTGTATCGAGTATGACTAAGAAAGGTGGTATGGTGAGGGGGAGTGGGGGAGTGAGATGGACGTGTGTTTTGGAAAGAGGCGTAAACGAAAGATAAGGCACACGCTGAGCCGGCAGACGACACAGACAGATAAGACGTTGGTGAGTTTGTTATAGACCGTTTGACATCGGAGCGCACAACGGCTTTTTTTTTTTTTTCTTTCTTTCCAAATATATTCGCAAAGAAACACCCTTTCTGTACAACTTTAACGAATGGAATGTATGCCCCTGCAGACACCACAGTAAAATGTGGCTGTCTTTGCAGGTAGGCAAAAGTTCCTGCCTTCCACCAGTATGCCGAATGGTGTGCTGACGAGGTCGCCAAGACCAAAACAGCTGTCCACGCGGGCTAAATATCTGGACCCCCCTTGGGGGACCTAGATTTAAATTTCCATGCACCGGGTGGTTGGAACAGAGGCATATGTGATACGCCCCACTTCGGGGGGGGGGAGGGGGGCTTCCATATGCATTGCTTCAGTCACTTTCTTAGCGTACCCCCTCTTTCCTATCCTTTTGTGTGTGTGTGTGTGTGTGCTTTGACTAAAGTAAATCTATGATCACTGGTCGATCATGCACTCTTCTCTCCCCTGACAGTGCTTTTACCTACTCTACTTTGTAATCTTTCTTAAAAGGTCAAAATTTAGTATGCTGGTCTGATTTCGGACCTTACGGCCCATGGCCGTTAGTTCAGAAATCACAGACCAGCACAGACACGTACAATACTGACTCGGAAGACGTCAGCTAGCTTCGAGAGACAGATCGACCTATATAGTTTCATGGCGGAGGAACGATATAAGGACGGCACCCTGCGCAGGCAAAACACGGTAAGTCCATTTTTTTGCGAAAAGCAAACTTTTCAATCTTTTTTTTTTCACAAAAAAATGGACTAACTCTTGTTTGCCTTCACAGCACAGGGCAGAATGAAAAATAGTGGAAGTTTTCAGGTTGCGAAATGTGACCACTCCTAAACCATCTGCCGCGAAACGTCTGGGCGTGACTCGCAACGTTTGGGTAAAAACAATTTCAACCTTTGCTCGAATTCGCTCGATTTTTTTCCCCTGCATATGTGAGTCACTGTTCCTTTTATTCTTACATTTCCTGTAAGTGTGTGTGTGTGTGTGTGTGTGTGTGTGTGTGTGTGTGTGTGTGTGTGTGTGTGTGTGTGTGTGTGTGTGTATGCATATGCGTGCGTGCATATGTGTTTGGGTGTTCTTTTATTCTTACATTTCCTGTGAGTGTGCTTGCGTGCGTATATATGTGTCTAGGTGTGTGTGCGTGCGTGCGTGTGTGTGTGTGTGTGTGTGGGAGAGAGAGAGAGAGAGAGAGAGAGAGAGAGAGAGGGAGGAAGGGAAAGAGTGGGGGGCAGGGAAGAGTTTTATGTATCATTATCATTGTGTTCTGAGCGTACATTCTATCAAGATTTTTTTATTTGCTATTCCAATAGGTTTTAACTAAAAGCAAGCTTATTTGCTTTACATCTGCATAATATCACCTTTTGTTTTGACAAAGAAACTCCCCCAAACAGAGAAACACGCTTAGAAAGGGAAATTACAACACAGTATTTTATTGTAAGCGTTTCTAAGCGGTTTTTTTTCTTTGTTGTTATTTTCTTTTCCATTTTTCGCGTTTTACAAACGCCTGTTTTGTGCGTGTTTGACATAAACAGCACCACAGGAAATGAAAGTGCTGGTCATTCTTGCAGTTGTGTGCGCATGCGCACTGTCGCAAATAACGTCACCTGACTACACCGGTTTTACTGGAGAACAGCTGAGTAAGTATAATTGAAAACAAAATAAAAGTGTGAAGGTGAGTCTCCGCTGAGATGACATTCTCAAGAATGTCAGCATAGCGGAGACACCTCATACCAGTTGCGTGTGAACCCGGGGTTGGGTGTGGAGGCGGACAATTGGAGGGGAAGGTGAGGGTTGGTCCCATGTAGCAAAATGTCTTCGGTCCCACGAAGGCCGCAGTGGGCCCGCGTTCAGCCGTGCGCTGGCCCACTGCGACCATCGTGGGGACCGAGAACCTTTGTTTACTGGGGTTAAGGTAGAACCGGACCTTTCCATTTCATATAGTATACATCTGGACACATCTGGTAAAGCGCGCTAGAATTAACTATATGGTAACAAACACGTTGTACATACATATAATATAAATATAAGTTATTGGTCGCAGAGGATTGCTACACAGACCCTTGTAGGCCTGGGGGAGGTCAAAGGAACCATTGTACCCCGAAGGCCGAAGACCTGAGAGGTAAAAAGGTTCTTTAGACCTCCCGAAGGCCTACAAGGGTCCGTGCGGCAAGCCCCTGCTACCAATAACGTATTTGTTTTCATTCCACTATTTTCGTAAAAGAAATCAAGACAAAATCTCCCGAGCTGGATCACACCAGACATGACTGGCGTAAAAGGAATATACATATCTACAAAAAGACTTATGACGTAATTTAAAATCTTTCATGACGTTGCCGTCTCCAGTTTTGTGCCTGTTGTTTCGAACAGCAGCTAGTAACTTTGTACTTTAGAACGTTTTGGTGATCTTTTATAGAACAAACTTGCATCCAAGATGCGTCAAAGAGGGCTACAAGAAGTCCGGCATTTGTCGCTTCAAAGATTTTTGTAGCTCGGCCATATGGTACAATTTTCGCTAAAGGGAATGATCGTGTGACGTGGGATGAAAATAATAGCACTATAACACTCATATAACAACACCAATAACATTATGTACACTACTAATCTTCGGTAATGAAGCAAACTGTGTGCGCTGGATCTCAGTACCCTCAGCAAGTGACACACAAAACAAATGTTATTTTTCAGCCTAACTTCAAGCAAATGGGTTTACATTTCAGATACATGCCAAACAACTAGTTACACTGTATGTTGACAGAGGCCGCCATTAAGATGGCGACACATCGTCTGATGGCGGAGCACCCTTCACTGACGAAAAACGAATGCCATGACCAGTGTGTCAACTTGTTTTCCGTCAATGACCACATCACACAAGTCGTGATTGACATAGACTGCGGGGTGGAATGTGAGCTGATTTTTAGAGGTGAGTAAATCAGAGATACGTATAACCTCGTGTTGTCGAAAGATTAGAAGTATAGACGCTTAACCCTTTCACTGCTGAGAAAATGCGACACAGCAAGAGGCAAAGATGGGGGAGTCACGAGGATCTTTGCCACTTAACCATATCCGTGTTAGTTGGATTGGTGGGACTGCTCTGCATATTATTATTATTATTATTATTATTATTATTATTATTATTATTATTATTATTATTATTATTATTATTATTATTATATTATATTTAGCTTTATTATTATTTGGTGTTGAATTTATTTTGCTTTCACAAAAATGATTTTGAGTCAAATTTTGTATGTTGATATTGTCGTTGTTCTTGTTGTTGTTATTATTAGTAGTATTATTATCAATCCATGTTTGAATTTACCCTGCTTTCGAAGACATAACGTTGTGTCCACCAGGAAGGAAGTGAATGGAAGGGATAAAATCTAATACAAGAAATAATAGAATGAAACCGTCGTAACGCACCACAATTTCCATTGACGCCATTTCAAGTTATCGGGAGCAACACATCGTAAGCCCAAAGCCATAGGGGCCTGACGATGGTGCTTTGACTAAATTTAAATCCGCTGCGCCAACGCGTGCGCGCCACCACATCACTAGCTAAATTCATAATACTTCAGAATACAAGGGAGAAAACGAACGACACGCGCACGCGGCGGTGCTCTGTGATTCCAGAGCAGTTTTCAACCCTCAAAGCAACCATCCGCCTAAAACCTCGAACTGAACAAACTCAGTAGATATTTTGCCACAAATCTATACCAGCCTTGTCCGACGATCAAACCTGATAGTTTAGTATCAAGGCTTGTTGTACAGTCAAGCATCATTTCAGCAGACGTCCATTTGTTAGGTTTTAGATGTGGCCGGAAATACGCGTCATGCTCATTGTTCATTAGTTTATGTAAATTAGCATATCCAATGAAATTAAAACAAGAGTGCATCTACTGTCGACATGAATGTGCACGCAGCAATCGCTGTAGGTACGTATTTCCCAGCCCCCAAAAAGCTCTACTTTAATGAAGTCTGGTTCAAACACTGCTCAGTTGTCAATTTCTTCTCGAGTAATTCGCTTCGATTTTAGAGTAAACACCGCAGAAAACAGTAGATGCACAGCAGTGCATAGTGGCCTCTTTCACGGCACTCTACTAAAGGGTTTATCGTTCAACTCTAGGTGTTGAGAAAGAGGCCCGGGATACTTCCGGCCTCAGCTAGAATTTCACGCGTGTCGTCTCGTTTCCTCCCCTGTATTCTGAATTGAACTAGTGGCGCGCACGCGGTGGCGCAGCGGATTTGCATTTAGTCAAAGCACCATCGTCAGGCCCATCAGATCTCTACGCATAAGGCTATAGGGCCGAAGTCGGTCGCAGAGGGCCCGCGCACAGTTGTGCACAGATTCGCCTCCTGGGATATTGTGTGATGTTCATTTTAAATGTTACACCGTTGCCAACGGAGGTTCGGGGTTTATTCATTCATTCGTCCTGCATTTGGACGATCCGATCTCGTGAATTATTTTTGCTGGTGTGTGTGTGTGTGTGTGTGTGTGTGTGTGTGTGTGTGTGTGTGTGTGTGTGTGTGTGTGTGTGTGTGTGTGTGTGTGTGTGTGTGCGTGTGTGTGTGTGTATGTGTGCGTGTGTGTGTGTATATATATGTGTGTGTGCGTGCGTGCGTGCGTGCGCGCACGTATGTGCGTGTGCGAGTTTGTTTAATTTTTATCAGGAGTAGATGCGTAGCATAGCTTTTCATCTACATGCAAGGTGAATCAGGCACTACCCGCGAAGTGAATGGTCGATCCATCTACAGTCCGAGCAATCCATAGGCACTGAGCGGTGAATCACTTTTGAGCAGTCATACCTCGCGCCCTGAAACCCCACACTGACACTGCCGTTATGTGGCAAAGCCATAAGTCCATTTTTTAGAAAATTGAGATTTTTGTTGTTATACAACGAAAACCGATTTTCTCAAAAATGGATATAGTGGTTTTTGCATATAACGTTGGCATTCCATAGAATGACAGTGTTGGGGGCATTCGAGGTGTGATCGTTGTAAAATGATTCACCTCCGATCGCTTGAGGAAAAAGACTTGTAGCTGAAAATTTTGTCCAGATTAAAGTCACTTTCGATGTAAATTGTGTTGCTTTCATTTTGTTGGCTGGCTGCTTGGCTGATTAATCTGTAGTCTGTTTTTTATCGAGTCCAGTGGGTGTGGACACAATATACAACAAATCCACTCATAGAAACATAGTGATAGTTTCTTTTTGTCTACCGTACTATGATTTTTTTTTTTTAAAACACAGTAGACTTTGAAATAGGGCGGGGTCGGAGCGCATTCCGGAGCATGCACATGACGTTTTTGGCGTGCGGCGCAGAAATTCTGGCAAAGAAGTAACACGATAAAAATGACGGCACGTCTAGCTACGCAAACCTTGCCATAGAACGTCTTTTGGGCGCCAAGCGCTGCGTGTGTGTGTGTGTGTGTGTGTGTGTGTGCGCGCGTGTGTGTGTGTTTGTGTGTGTGTGTGTGTGTGTGTGTGTAATAATAATAATAATAATAATAATAATAATAATAATAATAATAATAATAATAAATTTATTTCAGTTTTTGCAGGCCATCAGGCCCATATGAACACAAAATACAATTTACAACCAGAAAATACAGGAAGGTGGTTGTAAAACACACTCATATAGCATTACATCAGCGCACATAAATAAACAAAAAACAAGAAAAGTTCAAAGCAAATCCCTCTAATTCCTTAATTTAAGGCAACCTGAAATATACATAGCAACTTTAAAGACCAGTTTATCATGTAGGTTTCCACACAGCAGCTGAACTTTAAGATCGGATGGGAATCTGTAGTAAAACAGTGGAATGTACTTTTTACGTAAAGGGGCATATTTTGGACACTCGAACAGAAAATGACACAAATCTTCAGCCTTATGCCAATCACATGAATTACATTCTGGATTAGTGATGGGTTTTCCAAATCTGGATACTCCGTTTAAAGGTAAACGGTTACATCTAAGTAAACATATTGCCCGCCTGAGTTCACAAGAGTTCAGCTGCCCTATGTAACTGGCTCTAAGTATTTCTGGGTGGTAATGGCAGTATTCTGTGTTTGAGGTAAGGGATGCATGCCAGTCCTGTCGGAAACAATCCATCAGCCGATCTTTGAATATCTGAATGAACAGAGGAGTGTTTCCAACTGACTGCATTTCCCATACATACCCAAACCCGTGCATAAACAATAGAGTCTTTATTTGCGTAGCCCAGTTCGATCTACCCGAAGCATCATGCATATATAACATCGTGTAACACTGTCTTGGGTATCTGTTTTCTGACATGGTAAGAAGTCTGCACCAGTACTTTACCATTCGAACATAGGCATCAATATACATAGGGAATCTTCCACACTCACCCAGCGCAATATTGTTTTTTACATCTCTTCCAACACCAAGGACCATTTTACAAACCTTTATATGAACCTGCTCAATTACATCATGTCTCTGGAAACCCCAGACCTCTGACCCGTATAGCACAATGGGTTTAATCTTGACATCAAAAATGTGAAAAACAGTGTCAGCTGGCAAGTTTTGTAATTTGAAGTATAGTCTTTTGATGCCTGCAACTGCTCTCCTGGCTTTTCCAGCTAAGTTTTCTACACATCTAGCCCAGTTCAGAGTAGAGGAAAATATCACACCAAGGTAAGTATAACTGGACTCTACTTGAATCTGCTTGTCAGCATAAAACCATTTTTCACAATTTTTCACAAAACCTCCATTTTTGAAGACCACCACTTTTGTCTTGTCCATGTTCACAGTGAGATCCCATTTTTTACAGTATTTTTCTAAACAATTAATTTTCTTTTGGAGATCTGCTACAGAGTCAGAGACAATGGCTATATCATCAGCATACATAAGAAGGAAAATACCCAGTGGGTCTGCAAAAATATCAATGCCACGTGCACCGCACGATGATATTTCTGTCTCAAATTCTGAAAGAAAGATAGAAAACAGCAGTGGGCTCAACACACAACCTTGTCGCACCCCTGACATGCAATCAAAGTAGTCGGTAACTTTGGTTCCAACCCTTACAGCAGCTTTTACATGTTTGTACATACTCTCAAGTGTCTGAAGCAACTTTCCATGAACTCCTTTACGTAGCAAGAGATACAACAGTTTTGTCCTGTGCACACTGTCGTAAGCTTTAGAAAAATCTACGTACATGGTGTAAAAACGGCCACCCTGCTTGCTAAGATACTTTTGCACTAGTGCCTGTAAGCAAAAAATGTTGTCTATAGTACTGTATCCTTTACGGAAGCCAGCTTGGGCCTCAGGAATACAATCGTTCTCTTCACAAAAACGAACCAACCTGTTGTTAATGACAAAACTGTACAACTTACTGATAACGTTCAGAAGAGAAATTCCTCTGTAGTTGTCAACATTTCTAGGGTTACCCTTTTTGTGTAGTGGAAATATCACAGCCATGGTCCAGCTTTCAGGGTATTCCGCACTTTGAAACACACGATTAAACAAAGGATGCAGAAATTTCACAAGGATCTCACCTGCATGATGAAAAAGGTCAGTGGGCAAGCCATCAGGGCCTGATGCTTTCCCTTTCTTCATGTTATTAATAGCACTGCGAATTTCATCCTGCGTGATTTCCTCGTCAAATTTTGCATTATGACAACCATCACAATCATCAGATATATGGTCATTCAAAACACCCTCGGCCTGTCTGCTGAAACCTGAATCATCAACATTCTGATCCACATTTAGCAAATTACGAAAATAATCATACCACACGCGTGGTGAAACGACATCAGAACACAACTTTTTAACGCCAGTCAGAGACTTTATTTTTTGCCAAAATGTTCTTGAGTTTGCATCATTACATGCATCGTTGAGCTCATTCAAAACCCGTGCGTTGTACTCTACTTGTTTTGTTTTACACAACTTCTTAAATTCTTTCTTCATGTCAAGATACTTCCCTAAGTCGTCATGTGTGTTTGTGTGTCTGAACTGCTTCAACTGTAGGTACTTGTTTTGTTTTGCTAACTCGCAGTCCGAGTCCCACCACGGCGGCTGTGCACGGGATTCACCTATCTTCTTACCTGACCTCATTTTGTCAGCCGCCTTCTGAATGAATGCTACAAAACAGGCCGACCCTTCTTCTACACTCGAGTCAAGCGCTGACGAAAAGTGTTGAAACTGAGTCTCCTGATTATCTTCAATGTATGCCCAAAAGGATTCAGCGTAGTTTTCTTTCCAAACAAATTTAACCCCTTCCTCTAGTATTATATCATCATTTAAATCATCATCATCACATGAATAAACAGACTGAATAGAAGTAAACGTGGTTACAATGGGGAAATGGTCTGACTCGCACCTGTCTGCAACAAACATATCGGTCACTAGGTCAAACACGGATTTAGAGCAAATACAGTAGTCCACCACACTTTTGCCTCTGTTGGCCACGCACGTAATTTCTCCCTCACTGTCACCTTTCGTTCTGCCATTGACAATAAACAAACAGTACTCTTGACATAGTTCTATCAGTTTCCGACCAAAACTGTTTACGCCAATATCTTTTGACCTCCGTGGACTTTGTGGTACATCCTCTAGCAGATCTGTTAATTCCTGTAGAGGCTGCACGTGTGAATTGCCATCAATAAAATCAGTATCAGACAGCCCGGCAGTGCGGGCGTTAAAATCGCCACATAATAGCCAAGGCAGCTCAGGGTGAGCACGTAAAACTTGAGACATGTAGTTTTCTAACACTTCAAAACCATCAACGTTATCTTCACCATATACAACAGAACGCTCTGGAGCCACATACACAAATGCTGCCAGAACATCAGATGCAGAGTTCAAAACAGACTTACCGATCTTTAGAAACACAATATCCTCAGCTGCCTGCATTAAACGCAACACATGACAGGCTATAGATTTATGTACACACACGGCCACGCCCCCTTTTAACTTTTGTGTACGTGGTGAAAAAAACACCTGATACTCTGGAAAGGTATCCTCTATAACATTTTGCTTACACGACCAGATCTCTGAAAATGCAAAAATTTGACACTTTTCACAGAACTGCCTAAAAGAAACACTTTTCAGCTTATTTACAAGACCTTGGATATTCCATGCCATGATGCGAAACACAGAGCTACCACTTTCATCACTACCACTTTCATCAACACAGTGTGCGGGTGTGGGTTTGAGTATGGGCACTTGAGTGTGTGTGTGTGCAGGTAAGTCGTCCTTTGAAGACACATGGTGGGGGCCCTGGGGGTCTGAATGAGGGACGGGCTGTCTTCTCCTGGTTGCTGGGTCAACATGCCGGCCTGCCCCTCATTTCTGCCCCCTGCGCTCCACTGGCCTCTGGGTAGCAGCGTCGTAGGCGTGGGTTCCCTCAACAACGAGGGAGTCGAAGCGGAGGAAGGCCTTCTTCCCCGCCTGCTTGGCCTCCTTGAGGAAGGGTAGTAGCTTGCGGCGCACGTCCCTCACCCGAGGGGTGAAGTCCTCAGAGATGTAGACCCGGGACCTGTTCTCCTTCAGCGTTCTTCGCTCAAACAGGATCCGCTCCTTGTCTTTGTACTTGTTGAAGCACACGATGATGGGGTGGGGCGCCTTGCCCCCCTTCAGACGATGGGCACGCTCCACCTCGATCTCCTCCTCTATGCCCATCTCGTCCTTCAACATTGACTTGACAGCTTTTTCACAGTCCGCCCAAGTCTCTGAGCGCCCCTGGGGGTGGGGGATTCCGTGAAAAATCAGATTATTGCGTCTGCTCCGCCCCTCCAAATCATCCAGCTTATCCTCCAGCTGCGTAACTTTCTCCTTCAACTCTCTGTTTTCTTTCATCACCGCAGTAAAGTCACTCTGAATTTTGTCCATCTGCTCCTGCATTGTAGCTTTCATACTGTCCATCTTTTTGTCCATCACATTCAACATTTTAAACACATCAGCAATGGTCGGCTCAGACACTGCGTTTGCCTCACCCCCGGGCGACTGGTTGTCTTGGTTCCCCTGGCATGTCAAAAGAGTCTGTCGTTTCGGTGGCCCTGGGTTCGCTTCGACATCGCCACACCGGAGCAGAAAGCCGACCAAAAACACGAGAATGACTGCCACCGGTCCGCTGACACTGACAGTGCGGTAACGTAGGGCTGCCTTCCTCTGTGCTTTGCGAGCCATGAAGTTTTGAAAAGTCCAGTAAAAGGTACCGCAAATGGCACGAAAAGATACCGAACTGCTTGGCATGATGAGCTGAATCACCCTGTCGTTGTTCTAAAGTCACTAATTAAGTAATTATGTTGCAAAATGCTAAAAATGTGCGGAGCCGCTCTTCAACTGTGTGACGTCGATCGTGAGCACAACTCACCCTGTGTGTGTGTGTGTGTGTGTGTGTGTGTGTGTGTGTGTGTGTGTGTGTGTGTGTGTGTGTGTGTGTGTGTGTGTGTGTGTGTGTGTGTGTGTGTGCGCGCGCGCGTGTGTGTGACAGCGACTAGAGCCCGCGTTTGAGGACGGACAAGCTTGAAATTTTAGGATATTGTCCCTAAAAGAAATTATCTCGGACCTTTTTTTCGATTTTTTAGGTAAGATGATCATTGGCGATAAAATGGCCGTTTCACAAAAACCGGTTGATCCACACTAGAGTACGTAATTTTTCTTATTTGTACTAGATATTTTGCGTATAGCTAGATAAAAGGGAGATGTTGAATGAGTTCGTTAACCAGTATTGTACTTCTAGAACATTTTGAGTGATAATTAAATATTTGTTTTAAACAAATATATTTTCACTCTTTAGGGATTAATTTCACAAATTATATGGGTTAATCTTAGAACAATTGAATCTTGTTATAAAAAACCCACAAATCTTCTCATAAATAATCGCATGATTTTTCGTATACGAAATTTACATAAGACTACAGTTTGTCTCGGCTGTTGTGTACGATTAGGTGAATTGTGACCTGTATGCCCTAGGGGTGAAAATCAGACAATGTTCTGCACCTCTTTTTATGAGTCATTTGTAAAACAGCTAACATAACTTTAATTTTTCTTTAACGACAAAAAAATATCTTCTCATTAATACCCGCATGATTTTTCATAAACAGTGTTTGCATAAGCCTGCTGTTTGTTCCGGACCTGGGGTAAGATTAGATCAAATTGTGACCTGTAAGCCCTAGGCGTGAAAATCAGCAAGAAAATTGCAAAGTTGATTCTCTGATACGTCAAATGTTAGTACTACGATGAGTGACGTATAACATCGAGTCGTCACTAAGAACACCGCGTCGTGGGACTAATGATGTCATGACGTAAAGCTTGAAGTAATGTCATTTCGTTGCTTGTGCTATTATTCTTCTTTAGAATAGCTATGCTACGCCAGACTAGGGAGCTTACGAATAGCAGGAATCGCCGTGTGTCCGTCTTTGTTTCCGTGTGCAGTGTGTGTGGATCAGAGGGTGGGTTAAGAGTAGAAGGAGATGGATTCCTGTCGCTACACGAGCCCACAGAGTGTACTAATGGCGGGACTGAAGCGCCGTGTGTCCGTCTTTATTTGTGTGCGCCGACGTGTGTTGATCAGAGGTTGGCTTAGAGAGGAGGGAAATGGATCAGCATAATAAGCCTAAAACTATGAACAACTCTGAATGTGCCTAAAAGATAAACGCATCTGAGCTCCAAACAATACGGTAGACTTTGGGATGAAATCTCCATCTTGTTATCAATCGGCTACCATCAAATTTTACCAAGTACTGCTCTGAAGAACTCAACGGAGAAACAAACACGTTTAGAAAAGACAGTTACAACACAATAAAGCGTGTTTCTTTTCCCGTTGGGTTCTTCTCTGCATTTTACACGCTTTGCAGTCACCTTTTTGGTCTGGACTAACCCGTACAGCCCTGAAGCCCTACAGCAGGGGATGGGTCGACCATGATAATTCAAGGGTAGTGCCAGATTAGCTTGGCGCCTGTCGGCGCCAAGCTAATCTGGCACTACCCTTGAATTATCATGGTCGATTCATCTCCTGCAACTGGTGCATAGTCATTAGATGACGCCTCCAAAATTTGGGATGTATACGGCCGTCGGGCTGAATGAGTTAAGTACTGCTCTGTTCTGAAAATGGTTTGACAATGGACATGCCCTGGCTCCACTGTGTTTCTATGCCCTCTGAAGTAGGATTGGATTGGCGAGTGATTAGAGTACAGCACAAGCCGTTTTTGAGCGACCGCCCTATGAAGCATCACCTGTCATTAACGGCCGTCATTTAGGTGGCTGTAGCCACCTAAACGATGGCCTTTAATGACAGCTGACACTTTTTTGTCCTTAAAGACCTCTCTTGAGAGAGCACCGGTGTGGAAAGGCCGCTTTTCTATTTTCGTGCGAAGAAAGGAGGTTGGTAAAAACAGGCTCTACTGCAGTCATAAGCCTGACTCATGCAGGTGGTACTGTGGGTGTGAGGAGAGTGCAAGGAGAAACTGCATTAGAGCTCATGTTTTGTAAAGCGCTCCGAGCCTTGCAATGGGGAATTACGGTCAACGGCGGCCGACGTCGGCCCGATGGCTTTTTGCGCATTGGGTTGATTTGATCTATTACTTTTATGTTTTCATGTAATACGCTTAGTTGAAACTACTTGAATCGTATGCCTGGTGAATTTATTTAATAAAGTACGAATCAGGCATACTGAAATTCAGAAAAAGATAAGTTGTCATTTCTTTTTCGTCAAAGGCGATTGTTGTGTGCCTTATCTGCTCCGCAAGCGGCTGTGCTGACCCCACAAGAATCTGAGCCAGCGAATCTAAACTCTAGTTCCAGAGCCCACATTTACTTAAGAAACCAAATTTCAAGCAAAATTCAAAGCTCTTTTGTGGGTTGGTTATTTTAATCCCTTAACAAGGCGAATGCTACCCATCTGCAAGAGACATAACTCCTTATGAGCCCCCGCAGTCGCGGGGGCTCATGAGGATTTATGTTTCTTGTTCGCCTTGTGTTCTTTGTGCCCACTGTTGGCTCCATTCGTTTGTGTTCTCAGTCCACGCTGGTGTCGGTCGGTGTGTATTTGTTTCAAACGCGAAATTTGTGATCATCTGCATTGTGATCATAGCTCGCCATCACTATCTCTCCATCTTCCCCCCCCCCCCCCCCTCCACCCAAAATAGGTATATTTCTTCAGGGGTGAAGAAAACATTATGATGTCACCTGTCAATTGATATCAGACTATGATCACTCGTCACAAACAATTTAATCTGCCCGAATGGAATGCAAAAGATGGCAAGTCCATCTGCGTGAAAAGCGAATTTTTCTTAGTATATCAGTGAAAATCTCGCTTTTCACAATAATAGACTTACTGCGGGTTTGTTTTGTTTTTTGTTTGTTTGTGGGGTTTTGTTAGGGGTTTTTTGTTTGTTTGTTTTTTGCTTTTTTATGGGGTTTTTTTTTTGTTGTTTTGTTGTGTTTTTGTGTTGTTGTTGTTGTTGGGTTTTTTGTTGTTGTTTTTTGTTTGTTTATATTTTTGTTTTTGTTCTCTTCCCCCCCCCCCCCTTTTTTTTTCTTTTTTTTTTTTTTTTCTTCTTTTTTTTTGGTTTTTTTTTTGGGGGGGCTTCACAGGGCATAAATATAGTATAACAGCCCAACCAACCCAGCAGCGAAACGTCTTCAGGTCCACTGCGGCCGTCGTGAGCACGAGGACCTTTGCTTACCGATCAGCAAAATGTCTTCGGTCCCATGTCCGGGTCTCAGATGGTTCAAGGACAAGCAGTTGGGGGTCTCAGTATCTGTTGTTTACTGGGCCTCAACTCATCAATAGCTGCGGAATGCGTCGAATAGCGTTCCGCCGGTAACGCTATACGACACTTCCGTAGCTATTGATGCGGAGTACCTTGAATGAGTTAAAATGGATTCACCTTTCACTACAGACTACAATAAGTCCAAGAAAAAATGCAGATCAAAGACGTGACTGACAAGCGAGCAAATGCAAAGCGCGAAGGAGAAGTACGCTGTGAAAGGACAAGTGCGCCACAGATTTTTACAATCTCGTGTTAAAATCCTTTAAAACATAATTAATAAAAGGGATGAGATGGCCCAGCCCAAAGCTGTTCCTATTTCTAAACTCATCCTTCTGTTCCCTCTCTCTCCACATTAACCCATTACATCCTAAGGCTGTTTGTTTTTTAATTTGCTTATTGTCTTATGAAGGCTGTGTTACAGATTAGGAGATAGATCCACCAATTTAGTTCAAGGGCGGTGCCAGAATAGCTTGGCGCCTGAGGCGCCAAGCTGTTCTGGCTCCACCCTTGAACTATCACAGTCAAATTTATTCCAAGCAATTGTGTATCAGGATGAAAAGGGTTAACCCACCCTAACCTCACCCTGATCCAAACACAGTGGCACACACAAACACAGACTGACACAAGCGGTGTTTCAGGTTTTTGGTTTTTGTTTTTGGGGTTTTTTTTGGTGGTATTTCTCCGGGCAAGAGGAAAAATTCAGAGTTTCAAAGAGATAATACCTCCTGCAATTTACGCACTTTACTTCTATTTTCCTCAGGAAGGTGCGACTGTCACTTCAGACGTTCAGTACATGTTGAAAAGTTCAGAATCGTGATGTGTCTACGGTTTCTCCATGGGAGAGAAACACGTGTCGATTTTTTTTTTTTTATACGTCTTCAGCCAAAAGGTTTCAAGACAAACCGTTCTATAACCCATAAACAAGGTACAGTCAGATAAAACATTCTGCCTCAGTTGTGTAACGTGAATCCATCCCTCGTCACCTAAAACAGGTTCCGGAACAAAGGTAGGTGGGGTTCTTAATTAATGTCTGGTGGTAGTGCGCATCCCTCAAACGTAGTGCATTCACGTTTTTCTCACACCGAAAGGCTTCACGCCTCATAGTTTTATAATATTCAGAAGACTTTGCTGTTCATATCCCCCCCCCCCCTCCCCATATATGAGCGAACGATTGAACAAAACACAAAGGTAGGTGGGGTTCTTAATTAATGTCTGGTGGTAGTGCGCATCCCTCAAACGTAGTGCATTCACGTTTTTCTCACACCGAAAGGCTTCACGCTTCACAGTTTTATAATATTCAGAAGACTTTGCTGTTCATATCCCCCCCCCCCCCCCCCCCGCCTCCCCATATATGAGCGAACGATTGAACAAAACAACTTTCAATATGTTAACCATTAGGTTGTCGGTAGCTACCGACAGCCAATGGGTTAAAACAATGGATTCTTTTTCTTTTTCGTACTTAATGACTTTAAACATGTTTAAAAAAAATAATATATGGTTTTTCTTTTTCATATTTTACTATATACTGTCACCGCATTTGCTGGGCACCGGAAACAAGTACAAAAGTTATAATTTATCTCGACATCAAACTGCAGGAGTCAAATTCATGTTTATTGATGCTATTGGTGTGTATATGTTCCACGCGTTACCTTTTGCAATATTAACCCCTTGGCTGCTACGGACGCTACCGCTCTTTTCCGCCGCCACGGTATCGTCGGCAGCAGTCAAGGTGTTAATCACAGCAGACAGTACTCTTACGTTAATCAAAATTTTTATTTTATGTACAAGCAGGTCTAATTCAAATTATATTCCCATGTCTCACGAGATATAGGCAATAAAGAATCTTTTTCGTTTTCGTTCCGTGTATTAGATTTTTCCATGTGGTTTCTGTTTTCAACCGTATGGTGTCTATTAATTTTGTCCACAGAGCTAGATAACCATGAAGTTCGTGATTGTTCTGGCAGCTCTGTGTGCTGTGGTGATGAGCCAAAACAGTAAGTCCGCCTTGTCTCAGTTGTCTGTTAACCCCCCCCCCCCCTCCCCCCATTGCCTCGGCGAACGGCACCCCACTGCAAGCGAAATAACCGGCAAAGAAAGAAACACGTATTGAAAGAACGAGCACAAACAAGTTGTGTGCTCTTTCTTTCAAAACGTTCTTCTATCTATTTTGTGAGATATTTCTTTTCATTTTTACACAGTGGCGGATCTAGGGGATGCGAAGCGGAGGTGGGGAGGGGTGGAGGAGGTCATAAGGGGAACGTACCTACTCATGCAAATAGTACCCGTTTGGATCATCTACATTGTTTATACAATATAAAAAATGTGGTCGTCAGGAGCGGATCAGTTACCTCAAGGGGGGGAGGGGGGCAACTTATTGTTTGTGACCTTCAACCTGACACAAAAGGCCTCCCCGACGCTAGACCTTCTTCCAGTGTCCGAAAAATCAAACAGGAGGAGGGAGGAGGGAAGGAGAGAAGGCGTGTGTGTGTGAAGCAGACTCAACTCACACCACTCGCTAGAATATCAAACAACGGGGGAAAGGGCGGGGGTGGAAGTGGGGGGGGGGGGGCGGTAAACGTATGTGTGTTGAAACTCACCACAAATTCAAACGGGAGGGGTGGGGGGGGGGGGCAAACACCTTTTAAAAGGACTTTTGTAATAGCATATTACAGAATGTTTTGGGGGGGCGGAACCCCTCGACCCCCCCCCCCGATCCGCCCCTGGTCTTAAATTGCAGGTGCTCTCTCAAGAGCAGTCTCAAAGGACCTGTCATTATGTCATTAAAGACCATCATTAGTGTCTCCAGCCACCTAAATGATGGTCTTTAATGACAAATGGTCTCTCATAAGGTAAATATGTCCTTTTGTATCATTAATTCCTGTGTGTCTTTAACTGTTTCGAGACGTGCCGCATCCGGATTCGCGGCTTTGCGTCTCGAAAGAGTTAAAACCATGGCAAATCCAAACTGAAAGTCCGTCCAACAATCACGCATTTTTCATCAAGCAGCAAAATGAACATGAACAGCTCCCGCATCTGTGAAGGTGTATGGGCTTGTCAGTGTGGCTGTTGCAACAGGCTTTGTTCAGTCGGATATCAGAAGTAGGTCAAAATTGCACGTGTTTCGACAAAAACGGTGAAAAGCCTGGACAAACATGCCGAAAATCGCATGTTTATACGGGCTTTTCATCCACTGTTTTTGTCGAAACACGTGCAGTTTTGACCTACTTTTGATTTCCAGAAATCCGGCGACTATCGGGAGGTTGTTTGCCGTTTCCTTGTTTGCATTACATTGTTTTGCAATCGACATGTACTAATTCGTCGGGTTAACTACGTATGTATGTTAGTTACGAGGTTGGTCAGTTACGGACTCATACGATTCGATTAGTACTTGGTTACTGTTTGGTTTGGTTTGGCTTGGCTTGGCTTGGTTTGGTCTGGTTTGTTTTTGGCTTCGTTTCGTTTCGTTTCGACTGGTTTGGTTCGCCTTCTTGTTTGTTTGTTTGTTTTTTGTTTGTTTGGGTTTGTTTTTGGTTTTTTTGTTTGTTTGTTTGGTTTTTGGGGGGGTGTTGTTTGTTGTTGTTTTTTGGATTTTTTGTTGTTGTTTTTTTGTTTGTTTGTTTGTTTGTTTGTTTGTTTGTTTGTTATTTTATTAAGGCCGCGTTCTTTTTCCTGTTTTTCTTTATACAGCCGCCCACAGCACAATTCACCGTGAGGTGCAAGCAATCATGACGGCCCATGCACACTACACTGTCGACCAGTGCGCCACCGCGTGTGACGAAGCTTTCCAGCTTGTCATTCCTGCGGACGAGACCGCGGTAGACGTTGCGTGCAGAACCGAGTGTGAACAGTAAGTTGTATCTTTAAGCCCTTCACTGCCGAGGAAAAAAAATTGAACACGAGCCAATTGCAAGAGGCATAGATCCTCACGTGCTCTGCATTGGGGGGGGGGGGCTCATGAGGATCTATGCCTCTTGCTGACGCCACTTTGTATCCACGTTCATTTTGACCGCTCGGGACCGTTAAATTTTGAACTGTGAATATACAGTGATTTTAAAACACGATCTGCCTCCGCTGGCAGTGAAAGGGACAACCCTGCAGACGCGGTGGCTCATGTTACATGTAGCTACGCTGCTTGATGGCCACATTTATGTCCGCGTGCCTCGGGCAGAGGAGTCGATAGCCGGCATGGGTCCGATTTGATTTTGGACTCATCTGGACCTGGCGTGTGACCTTGTTAAGTGGTTATCCGTCCAGTCAGCGGTCAATGTCGGAGGTAAGAGTCGATGGCCTTAGCCCTCGACTCTTACCTCCGACATTGACCCCCCTGACCTGACCCGAGATGCGACAAGAACCACTGGCAAAGCCTAACTCTAAATACAACTATTTTGTCTTCAACTGTAAAAGTATAAGCTTGAAGTATACCCTTGAAAGGACCCCAAAATGTACGTGTGACGTAAAGATACAGGGGTCGTAAATCTCCATATTTCCGATTATCAGTCAACAACCTCGCGCGAACAGCATTCGCCTTGAATTTCTTTCTCAGTTTTTTTTTAATTATTATTATTTTATTTATCACATTTTTCAGTCATTCTTTTGTATGAAATTGGTAAAATAAGCTTAACACAACGCTCGCGTATAGTTATTTTGTTGCATAAAGCCATTAATTTTGATTTATAAATCTTTTGTTTTTTTCGCCGTTTCAAATACTGTCAGTACGTGATAGGGCCTTCGCTTCAGTTGAATTTTCCTCTCGTTAATATTGTCTGACTTGGTATTACAGTTTTTATTTACATTAAACTGGTAGCAGCGGTATCACAAAACATCTACACGTAGTTCTTTTTGCTGTGTAGTCCCGTAAATTATTCATTTATTGGGATATTTTGTTTAGAGGTGTTGACTGAACCTTACGATATGCCTGTTTGAACCGAGAAATGTGATTGGCCAATAATTTATTTGGGGTAGTACGCTTTGCTCAGCGAGTAACGTTGTCATCGTAACATGTAATAAGAAAGTCTACCTTGGTAACATGTGACATTTTCCCTGTTGCCTTGTGAACGGACGACCAGGGAAAATATCGAATAGAGACAGACCAATGAGAAAAGTGTAAAGAGACTGAAAGAAGACAAAGCCAGATAACCAGATAACTCGGTCACACACGTCACGTGCGCGATCCAACAGCGCCCAACGTCGAACCCTGGACATTTTCCTAAATACGCTGTGTGTACTCGTAGCAGACGATTTTTTCTGGGTTTTTTTAATTGTTGTCTTGACGATTTATTTATTTTTTATTTATTTATTTATTTTAATTGCTTAGTTGCATTTCTAAACAATTTATGATGCAATAATAAAGAAACGATTTTGGTTTTAAACCGGTCTTTTCTGTCTTTCAGTGTTGTTTTCGTTGTTGTTGTTGTTGTTGTTGTTGTTGATGTTGATGTTTTTGTTGTTGTTGTTGTTGTTGTGTTGTGTTGTGTTGTTGTGGTGTTGTTATTGTTGTTGTGATGATGTTTTTGTTGTTAGTGTTGTTGTTGCTTTGTTGTTTATGTTTATGTATATTATATTTAAGTTTTTATTTTCTCCTTGAACTTCTTGTTTTCAATGTCTTTGTTTTTAACCCCTTGTTTTTTACTCTTTCCTCAGTTTTGTTAACAAGGTTGACCACACTCACCCTCCAGCCTGAAGACTTCAACAGCGACAGATGGATAGACAGCTCGACCATGAATTAATAAATCGATTAATTTTTTTTTCAACGCTGAGGATATTAGACATAATTGGCAGTTTCAAATCAGCCGTTCAGACCATGATGATTCAATGGAAGTGCCGATTAGCATGAAGCCAAGCTAATCAGAAATTAATACATTCGAGACGTGGCGCATCTGGATACGCGGCTTTTCCGCCGCGTATCTGAATGCGGAACACCTCGAATGTGTTAACCCGTGTCTTCATGCAGCCACCGATACTATAAGCGATAGCAGTACATGCAAGTTTGAACTAAGCGGATCATTTTGAAGTACCCCGCCTACGGTCGGTCTGTTCTCTCGTCATCTGATAACCATGCTTGCTGTCATAGAGGGCCTTACACGTTTGGAAAATTCCACGGGCTGCAGTTGAGGCATACGCTTTTCATGAAGCGAAAGTGTCCACATCGTCTGTTCCAATACAACAAATCCTGTTTTGAGCTTTCACTTGCCATTAAAGACCATCATTTAGGTGGCTGTAACCACTTTAAAAATGGTCTTGAATGACAGTTGACACTTTTTAGCACCTGTCTAATAAGGCCACTTTTTGTGCCGATAAAAAGATAGTTGCTCAAACGGGTTCTGCTGTATTATGCAAGCATGATACTTCACAAAAGATGCTAATATTTCATAATCATGAAAAAGCACGCCTCGACTGCATTCTGTTTTTCTTCATTGAACAGATATAGTGTGCCATAACGATTCGTATTATTGGCTGTAGTTGCTGTTAGTTTATTATTAATTTATTATTAAAGGAGAGTTAAAACCAAAACAATCCAACCAACTGTATTATCGTGTGCTTACTTGCGTGCATGCATGCATGCATGTGTGTGTGTGTGTGTGTGCGTGCGTGCGTGCGTGCGTGTGCGTGTGTGTGTGTGTGTGTGTGTGTGTGTGTGTGTGTGTGTGTGTGTGTGTGTGTGTGTGTGTGTGTGTGTGTGTGTGTGTGTGTGTGTGTGTTTGAGTGCGTGCGTGCGTGAAACATCATGGTAGATCAATCTCTTGTGACTTGTTCGAAGTGTTTAGCTGGTACTGTTAAAAAGTGAATTTTTAAGCGGCAAACCAGTCGTTCAATAATATGAGCTGTTACGTTTGATTTGTCCTTTACGACCACATGGGAAAATAACCGAAGCTGTGTTCAAGAGTTGTTCCCCTGACTCGGAGCGTCAATATAATACTAACAAGTGTGTATCCTATTGAGTACTGACGCTCCGAGCCTGGGGCACAACAGTTGTCATAACTTTTGTTTTCTATCCTTGTGTTTACGACTTATCACTTTTTGTGTTCATACCTGGCGTTGAGCATATCCGCTTCCCCCATGTCATCATTTTTTTTACGTTTACTAGGAAACTAAATAGTAATATACTCTTAGATGGGCGGCAGAGATACATAAGTTATATATACGTTCAAAAACAAAAGACTAATCACTGCCCTGGAAATGGCTGAACTGACCGGGTAGATCGTGACATATGTACTTTTGTACTTAACCCCTTCACTACTGAGAAAAAGTGAACACGATCAAACTGCAAGAGACATAGATCTTTATGAGCCCTCCCGACTAGGATCTATGCCTCTTGCTGAGATCAATATGTATCCATGTTTCTTGGACGGTTTTCTCGCTTTTGGTCGTTGAATGAACAGGTTTCAGAAACAAAAATGCACGTAGGGTGGCAAGGAATAGATTAACTTTGGACCTTTCGTCTACAGATATTTGTATTCTACTCTGTAATTATGAACCTTACGACCTTGTGCAATAAGATCCAAAATTACAAACCAGCACACATTTGTAGGTTATACTTAGGGCGTCTTCGTGATTGTGACCATACTGTACTGGCAGTTCTAGTGCAAAAACATGACACTACACACATGCATTGGATGACTAAAACAGGTAGTGAGAATATTCTACCTCCACTACCTGTTGTAAAGATGATAGAACACTGATTTTTAAGTTCGATTATGCAACGATCGGACTTCGATCACATCACCAACAGTGGCGTGTAGCAGGAAGTATGACTTGCGACGGGAACTCCATTATCTTTTATGGTGACATCACCACATTACTTTTCGAACCATTTCGAACCATTTCCTAGAAAATAACTGAACATCGGAAAACTAAAGAAATGGCATCTTGCCATTTCTTTAGATTTTTTCATGTTCAGTATCTTCTAGGAAACGGAACCCAACGGAGAAAGAAACACGCTTAGAAAAGACAGTTACAGCACAATTTATTAATTTTTTCGTGTCGCAACTTATCTTGCCACTTTCCTTCTTCGTCGACAAGTAGCGACTGAATTGTATACCTGTTTGTGTGTCTATTTTGAAAAAAAAAAATATTGACTCATTCAGCCCGATGGCCGTATTTCCCAAATTTTGGAGGCGTCATCTAATGACTATGCACCAGTTGCAGGAGATAGATCGACTATGATAATTTAAGGGCAGTGCCAGATTAGCTTGGCGTCGACAGGCGCCAAGCTAATCTGGCACTGCCCTAGAATTATCATGGTCGACCCATCTCCTGCTGTAGAGCGTCAGGGCTGAATGGGTTAATCGTTTCTAAGCACGTTTTTCTCCGTTGGGTTCTTCTCTGCATTTACACGCTTGGCGGCTTTTACACCTTTTTGGTCTGGTTTTAGGAAATGGTTCGAACACCAGTCGGGAAATGTATACACTGCGGCCTGGAATAGCAATAATTATGATACAGGTCTGTTTCAGACAAACGACAATGAAAGCATAGTCCGCAAATTTAAGAATGTCAGCTGAAGGGTCAGTTTTTGGTGGTTCATGTACTGATGTACACAAATGGGTTATGGACACATCCACGCAGAAAAAAAATGCAGGCACCTATCAGCTCGAACTACGCAGTGCGGCATATCTCATCTACGCCCCCTAAATTGAATAGATCTTGTTGAACTTTGTCCACAGACTATGACAAATAAAAATGTGTTTGCACGGTGCGCAGTAACTCGTCTCGTCCCAACCCCCTACAGCAGGAGATGGAACGACCATGATAATTCAAGTGTAGTGCCAGATTAGCTGGGCGTCATCAGGCGCCTAACTAATCTGGCACTACCATTGAATTATTATGGTTGATCCGTCTACTGCAATTGGTACACAGTCGTCAGGTGACACCTCCAAAACTTTGTGAAATGCGGCCGTAAGGTTATATGGGTAAATGTAAAGTATTTAAATTTCTAAAGGTCGCTTTGAAAGACCCCGTTTTTCGGTGCCCAGAAAAAAAAGACTGTTTGTTTTACAGTGAGTACATTACTGTGCCTTTATATTTGCACCTCATGGAAAGCCATGTTTCTACCTCAGCCTGTGAACGTGACGGCCTAGCTCCGGCTACAACCGAGGGACTGGGCTGATCAGGTTCTTTCCTTAACCCTAAAGTGTCGTTAGTGGTTTTAGTCTCGATGATTCATGTAGGAATCATCGCGACTAATTCAGCCATCGACACCCGAAGGGTTAAAAACATATGGCCATCGGCCCAGCTCTCCCGGCCCTAACCCGATCAATGCCAGTGACTAAAAACAAAATGTGTCTCTGACGAGAAAAGTTGGTTCCCTGCGATAAAAAAAAAACGCGTTAACTGTGCGCAGTAAATTCTCGAGAAAAAAACAATATCTGTTTTAATCCGTCTCAGTTCCAGAGCAGCAACGTGAAACGAGTGGGCCATGATAGCTCACGCGTTGTGATGGATTAGCTACTGACTAAACCATAACGATTCATTGCCCGAGCGTTGTGATGAGATCTTACGGACCATTATTCAACAGTAAACAGCATTTCAGATGTTGTCGTGTTGTTGTTGAAGTAAACACTATGTAAAAAATATTTCAGGCTGCAGTGTCGTACACGTTTTTAAGGGAGATGACTGCAGACTGTTGAAAAGGTCAAAACAGTAAAATTCACATGCTCTGCATATACTCTGATTTGGGTGAAAATCCGGAAGTATGTGCGTTAGTCATTAGTGTTGAACACCAAGAGGCTACTAATTCCATCTCACGGAGACGGTTTCGATTGTGAAAGGTCTGATGGGCCGTGACATTGATAAAAACCAGTTTAGATGAGTACACAAAGATAACAAACTTGACCATAAGAAAAACAGTGACTCGGAGCTAAATCGTGTCATTAGAATGACCCCTTTATTATCCGGTCAAAATGAACATCTGTGCGTAGTAATCTGGCCATTTACTGTTCACGACCCCCAAAAAGAAATCCGCCCTTCCCAGTGCGCAACGGCAACCGGGCAAAGTCGGCCGCAGTGCACGGGACCACTGCGGCCGACTTCGGTCCAATGGCCTTTTAAAAGGAACTATATATTGCTGGTTTTGCTGCTGAAGCTTCAGTCAACCTTCAAGGCAGCACCTTCAAGCAGAACCAGGTAAGAGGTTTTGGAGGTATGCCATGTGAAGGCAGAAGACAATAAGTCCATTTTTGTGAAAAGCCAAATCTTCATTCCAAAACAGTGAAAATCTTGCTTTTCACCAAAAAATTGCCTTACTGTCTTTTGACTTCACGAGACAAAGATGTTTTATGAATGTGTGTTTATCGGTGTGATTTTTTTTTTTTTTTTTTTTTTTTTTAATGTCGTCGTCTATTTTATTTCACTTTATGTTATTCCGTTTCCCCGTTCTTTTATATCTCTCTCTCTCTCTCTCTCTCTCTCTCTCTCTCTCTCTCTCTCTCTCTCTCTCTCTCTCTCTCTCTCTCTCTCTCTCTCTCTCTCTCTCTCTCTCTCTCTCTCTCTCTCTCTCTTTAGTTCAAAAACTTAATGTCTATCAACTAAGCGCAGACACACTTGCCTTCCTTACGTCATATCTGCATGGGCGTACGCAGTATGTCTACGTGAATGGTAAAAACTCACCTGAAGGGGTGATAGAGCACGGAGTACCACAGGGATCGATTCTTGGTCCATTATTGTTCTCTGTCTTCATAAACGACCTTCCATTACATATATCTGACTCCAGTGTAACTTTCAGTCTTTTTGCAGACGATGGAACACTGGACGTTTCGTCATCAGACGTAACATGTATGGTGAAGATTCTCCAAGACAGTTTAAATGAGGTATCTGAATGGTGCAGAAATAACGCCATGATACCTAATCCCACTAAAACCAAATGCATGCTGATTACCACACGGCAAAAGCATCAGTTGAACCCCCCTCCCCTTCAACTAACACTTAATGGCCAGCCTGTGGAGCAAGTCAGAGAACAGCGCGTGCTTGGAATCAACTTAGACGACAAGTTGTGCTGGCAAGGCCACATTACTAAACTGTGTAAAATAGTATCTAAAAATGTATTCCTCCTGTCGAAATTGAGACATTTTGCTGATGAGCCAACAAGGAAACTCTTCTACTATGCCCATATTCAGTCACATTTGGATTATGCCTCATCTATTTGGGACGGTAGTAGCGATGCTAATTTAAAAAGTCTGAACTCGCTCCACAGAAGAGCCATTAAACTTATTGTTGACAGACCCTCAGAAGTCATTAATACTGACAATAAGTTCAAGCTGTTAGACATTTTGCCACTTGAAAAACAGTTTAAGTATAATAAGTTGGTGCTCATGCGCAAAATCACCCTCTCAGAAACACCAGCCTATCTCAATAGTTTGTTCCACTTTGCTCATACGAGGTCCAGTCGAACACCAGGGAACAATCTTGTTGTACCGATGCCTCGACTAGACATTTATAGGTCGTCGTTGTCCTATTCTGGTGCAAAGTTATGGAACTCCATTCCTGCGGATGTTAGAGCCGCGCCATCGCTTAAAACTTACAAGACCAAGCTGCTCAAACATCTAGACAAAACTTAATTTTTCTTTTATTTTGTATTTTTATTTTTATTTTTACATGTAGCACTCCATGCCTTATGCGGCATTTCCCGGATAGTCTGCATTCTCTTCTAACATTAAAAATTTATGAACGCATGTAATATACCGCTGGCATTCCAGCAAGCCGCATTATGTAATATCCATGACCCCATGGACTCGGCTGGCCAGACGGGATGCCGTCGATAGACACAGCATTGGGCGCTCTCGAGGCGTGGCAGTGCTGTGGTTTCTTCGCGTCGACCCGCGCGCGCGGTGGTTGCGGGATCGCTATACAAGTCTAGTCTAATTCCATGGCAGACTAGCATCTAGCTGTGCGCGGTTTAGTGGCGCGGGGAGGCCGCTATCGCATGTGTGTGTTTATCTGTGTCAGTGTGTGCAAGTGTATGTGTGTGCACGCGCGCATCCCTACGTGCTTGCGCACGCGCGCGCGCGCGCGCGTGTGTGTGTGTGTGTGTGTGTGCGAGTGTGTGTGTGCGTGTGTGTGTGTGTGTGTGTGTGTGTGTGTGTGTGTGTGTGTGTGTGTGTGTGTGTATGCCTGTTTATGTTTGTTGGAGTGAGCCGCCGTGTTGGTTTTTATGATGAGAACAATAGCGGTTTTATGTACAAAATCCATTATACTTTTTATATTTGCTGTAGTATAGTTTTAAGCGAAAGAATGTATGTGTACATGATATACTGATGTGTGTGTATGTGTGTGTCAGTGTGTGTGTGTGTGTGTGTGTGTGTGTGTGTGTGTGTGTGTGTGTGTGTGTGGAGGGTTGTGCAGGCTTGGCTTGGCGCCTGTAGGCTACAAGCTAATCTGGCACAAGCCTGTGCACGCGGCAATTGCACACCGGCGCGCGTGTGTGTGTGTGTACGTTATTTTGTTTTGTAGTGTGTAGCAAGGACAAGAATGAAAACAGGTCTGCGCACCTATTCTTTTATCCTTGGAAAATAAAGTTTCATTTCATTTCATTTCATTTCATTTCATTTCATTTCTCTCTCTCTCTCTCTCTCTCTCTCTCTCTCTCTCTCTCTCTCTCTCTCTCTCTCTCTCTCTCTCTCTCTCTCTCTCTCTCTCTCTCTCTCTCTCTCTCTCTCTCTCTCTCTCTCTCTCTCTCTCTCTCTCTCTTACTAGGGGGTCTCCAAGTACCGCAACTACCATTCCCACTAATCTTACTGCTGATACATTCAATGACCATTTTCTTTCGATTGCCAAATCCCTAATATCGCCAAGCCAGGATAACACTTATCACCGTTCAAATCTGCTGTCTGAGTTTTGTCAACAAAGAACAATGGGCACAGACCCCTTCAACATCCCTATGTTAGCTGTTCATGAAGTGGGTTTACTTATAAGTAACCTTCCAAATAAAAAGTCCTCGGGGCCTGATGACATCAGCCCGAAAATACTTAAACTTTCCCTCCCATACATTGTAGAATCCTTAACTTATATTTATAATCTCTGTATCCGGCATAACACTTTTCCTAACGAACTTAAATATGCCAAAGTAATTCCACTTCCAAAAACAAAATATCGTTCTGACCCTAATAATTATCGGCTATTTCTTTATTATCTGTTTTGTCCAAACCACTGGAAAGGCACGTTCATACACACCTGCTTGCTTACTTAGAAAACCGTAAGCTCCACAACCCTTTCCAATCCGGATTTCGTCAGCAGCATTCATGTCACACAGCACTTACACGCCTTGTTGACACATGGCTCAAGAGTATGAATAAGTCACAGTTAACAGGAGTAGTCTATCTGGATTTTAAGAATGCTTTTGATCTGATGAACCATACTATCCTGACTGCTAAGCTTTACACATACCTCAATAACGGAGACGCAGTTGCTTTTTTCACATCTTACCTTACTAAAAGAAAACAAAAGGTTCTTGTTCATGGCTCATGCTCCTCTTTCAAAGATGTAAGCTTCGGTGTGCCCAAGGGTCTGTACTGGGCCCCCTACTGTTTTGCTTATTTATCAATGATTTGCCTCTACATATTACGTGCCAAGATGTACAATGCGACCTTTTTGCTGACGACACCTCCGTTCATACTACTAGTAAAGATATACAGGTAATTTCTGACAACCTACAACAAAGTCTTCATGAAGTATCAGCTTGGTGTATAAACAATTCTATGGTTGTTCATCCAGCCAAAGCGAAATCGATGGTAGTCGCCACGCGCCAAAAACAGCAGATAACGCCTCTATTACTTAACCTTTCACTTAAAGGTAGTCAGGTAGAACAGGTAAATGAACATCGAGTACTGGGGATTACAATCGACAGTCAGCTAAAATGGCAAGCTCATACAGACGCCTTATGCAAAATAGTAGCCAAAAATCTCTTTATGTTATCAAAACTGAAATATTATACTGATTCAGATACCCGTAAACTATTTTATAACGCTCACATACGTTCTTATATCGATTACGCGTCAACGGTATGGGATGGATGTAGTGAGGTCCATTTAAAGAGACTCAATTCCCTACACAGACGAGCGGCCAAAATAATCTGCCCTGATCCACATCTAAGCACTGAAGAAAAGCTCTCAAAAGCAGGTCTCCTGCCTCTTCAAGGTCATTTTAAATATAACAAAGCAATCTTTATGTTCAAAGTGTGGAAACGCAAAACACCTGAGTACATCTCCACTTTGTTCCGTAAGTCTGAGTCCAAGCTTGGAAACATCAGAAAGCTTTTCATAGTCCCTAAACCAAGGATCGATCTATATAAAACTAGCTTATCCTTCTCAGGGGCACTTATCTGGAATGCACTTCCCGACCATGTAAAATCCACCTCCTCACTAGCGTGTTTTAAAAAGTGTCTCTGCAAATATTTTGTGGATCACTCGTAGGGATGCCTTAACCACTTGTATTATATGTTTCTTTTTTATGCTGGGTCCAATTTATTCCCAATTAAGTTTGTTATCCTTTTCATTTATCATTTGGAATACTTAGCTCTGTCTATGTGTGAAGGGGGGCGGGTGGGGTGGGGGGGTGTCTGTGAGTCTATGAGTATGTCTGTCTATGTGAACAGTGTTGTCATCTGTTTGCAAGAATTATGTTTACTTATATGTATGTATATTTGTAGTTAGTCTTGTAGCTGTTAGCAACGGCAGGTCTGTAAAATGGCTGTGTCGATGACGATGTCAATGCCTAAACCGTTGTAAAATAAAGTTTCATTGATTCATTGATTCTCTCTTTCTCTCTCCCTCTGTCCACAGGCACCTGAGTCACTTCCTTATATTGTTAAATCATTAACCTTTATATATAACCTTTCGATTCAAAAGAGCATGTTTCCCGATGAATTGAAAATAGCAAAAGTTACTCCTCTACCGAAAAGCAAAGATCTGAGCGACCCAAGTGAGTACAGACCTATTTCAATCTTATCAGCAGTGTCCAAACCACTTGAAAACATATACATAATCATTTACTTCAATTCCTGGAGAAAAACCACCTTATTAGTACTGCACAATCAGCTTTTCGGCCTAAACATTCGTGTCAGACAGCTTTAACTCTCATAACCCACAAATGGCTTACTGCCATAAATGAGTCCAAACTTTCAGGTCAGTGTAGTATTTCTAGATCTTAAAAAGCCTTCGATCTCATTAACCACTCAATCTTACTAAAGTGTGATGAAGCTCTATGCTCGTGCATAGTGCTCACACAGTAGGATTAGTACGGTACGGGTTTTGTTAACGGTTTGTTTGTGCCGATAGTCCGGGTGGCATTAGGCGCCACGGGAAATCTGTAAGACATGGTTAGCACGGAGTTTTGGTGAGTTCTGTTTAGTGAGTTCTAGGCGGAAGCTGTGTCTGTCAGAGGTCTAGATCGGTAGTACGGGCTGTTTTGTTGTATGGAACGGTTGTGTTTGAGACACCTAGCCCGTATTCCAAGACTCTGAAGCCTAGATTTCAGGTATGTTTCTATAAATGTAGTATTGATAGTTGTTTAGTTAAAGACAGTATGCGTGGTAAGAGTAATGTGGTTGTATAGCGGTGTTCCGGTTTGGTTTAGTTATGTAGGTTTAGAATTCGGGGAAGTAACCGGTGTTTTTGTATACAGTTGTTTACCGAGATAGATTAAAGGAATGTGAGGTTGTATGTCTAAGCCGCTATGAAGATAGTACGTGGTTGGTTAAGCATCGTCTTTTCCAATGTATAGAGTAGTGTATAGCAAGAGTGTTAGGCTATAGTCTGTTTCAAGATAGTGACAGATAGGGGGGTGTTACGGAAGTAGACAGTTTATGAAGCACGTGTGTGTGTGTGAACGAACGTGTGAGTTATTTGTATCAGCCAGGTTACGTGACGTTTCTCATTTATCCAATATGTGGTGTGTTTAGCAAGTGTTACGTTGGGACTTTTGTTGTCTATTCAGAGTTCTTGTAAAGAGTGGAACGACGGACGCCGAGACGTCGAGTCACAGGTGGTACCTAACGTGAGGTCATCCCTCCAGCTCTTCACTGAGAGTGAGTCTGACCGGGACCAAGACACCCGAGTCAAAGCGAAAACTGCGCTACCGTACGAGAACGAGGACGTCCGTGCCAAAGAGACAGGACGGCAAGAAGAAGCGTACGACGAAGGACTTTCACGCCTAGACGTGAGAAGGACCAACGTAACCAGGCAATAACATCAAACAGGTTGGAGACAGTGTGAAACTAAAACCTAGCCTGGCAAAGATATTGTGATGTGTATGTGATGTATATAGCTTGATAGTGTGAGCGTTTTTTTGGTATATTTATATGGTATAAAGTCACTTTAGAAAGGGAACCCGTGTGTTTGTTTTACCGCATGAATGCGCCCGTCTGAGTCAGTGGCGGTCTATGCGTCTGTTGTGCGAGAGTCTGTGCGTACGACTGTGGGCAAGTCTGCGTGCGTTACATAAAGAAGTTACCTTTATATCACATTGACTCAAATGCAGTCGCTTTTCTCTCGTCCTATCTCTTAGACAGAACGCAGAAAGCGTTCTTGAATGGTAAATACTCAGCGAAAGGACTGGTGACCCATGGTGTTCCTCAGTGATCCACCCTAGGACCGTTATTATTCAACATCTTAATAAATGAACTTCCACTGTCAATATCACACCCCGACACAAACTGTGAACTATTTGCTGACGATACATCATTACATGTATCTGATAAAAATGTTTCAACCGTGAGCGCTGTCCTCCAACATAGTTTAGATGAAGTGTCAACTTGGTGTGAAGAAAATCATATGATTATTAGTATTCCTAAAACGAAAAGTATGTTGGTGACAACACGCCAAAAGCATCAACGTGGTTTGCAACCCCTTGAGCTGTCCCTTCACTCTCAGCCCATAGAGCAAATGTCAAAACATCGTTTGTTAGGAGTGACAGTCGACGAACAGCTCAGCTGGGAGCCGCACATAGAAACTGCCTGTAAAACTATTTCAAAGAATCTATTTTTATTATCCAAATTAAGTCGTATAGTTGATATTGATGCTCGAAAACTATTCTTTAACGCACACATCAAGACACATTGTAATTATGCTTCCAATATCTGGGACGGCTGTGGAGACATTCATTTGAAAAAAATTAATTCCCTTTACCGGCGAGGTATTAAGCTTATTCTTCCTGGTTCGTCCCCTACTGATGAAAGACTGAAGGCCCTTAATATTCTACCACTCAGTAAACAATTGGAACTTAATAGATGCTTACTTGTGCAAAAAATTCTAAACAATGCCGCCCCTCCCTATCTCCGTGAGCTGTTTTCCCACACGAATAGAGAGAACACGAGGAACAGCTTACTCCATCTCCCAAAACCGAGAATCGACATCTTCAAATCTAGCGTATCATTTTCCGGTGCTAAGTCATGGAATAACTTGCCCTCGCATTTAAAGTCTATTTCAAAGTTATCTATCTTCAGAGCTCGCGTCCATAAATATTTGCTGTCGATGTGAATGTCCTATTTTTCTGTTTAGTATGTTGCTCCAGCACAGCAGATTGCTGCAGATTATGTAATAGTTTGACTGTCTGCATTAACATGTCAGGTTCATACACGTACATATATTTTAATTCTTTTTTTTTTTCTTTTTTTTCTGAAGGTGGGGGGGGGGGGGGGGTATGGGTACTTATATATATTTTATCTTTTGCTGTATCGTCTAATGTATTTTTATATGTGTAGAGTAGCAGGACAGTATGGAAGATAGGCATTGCTATGCCTAAAACTTTTTATCCTGAATAAAAACGTTTCATCATCATCATCTCTCTCTCTCTCTCTCTCTCTCTCTCTCTCTCTCTCTCTCTCTCTCTCTCTCTCTCTCTCTCTCCTCTCTCTCTCTCTCTCTCTCTCTCTCTCTCTCTCTCTCTCTCTCTCTCTCTCTCTCTCTCTCTCTCTCTCTCTCTCTCTCTCTCTCTCTCTCGGGAGCTGGGTGGCTCGGTGGTAAAAGCGTTTGCCTCCAGACCAAAAGGTCCCGGGTTCGAATCCAGCTTGGGTCAAAATTTGCTCAGACCCTTTTTCGTTGTCCCCGTCTTTGAAATCACCCTCGTGGTGGACAAAAGACGTTAAGCCCTAAACATTTAACTTCTCTCTCTCTCTCTCTCTCTCTCTCTCTCTCTCTCTCTCTCTCTCTCTGCATCACTTATAGATCATTTAAAAACTTTAATGAAATTGCTTTTTTGACTGATTTAGCTGGAGCACAGTTCACGGACGTGTATAACGATAGTGACCCGAACAAAGCATTAGACACCTGGTACAGCGTCTTTCTCGGTGTGCTGAATAAACACGCGCCCCTGAGGCAAAAAAGAGTTAAGTACGCCGCCTTACCACCCTGGCTAACTGCGGATCTGATAGAGGCTATGGAACACAGGGACGAGCTAAAAAAAAAACGAAGCGTTTTGCTGAATACAAAACACAGCGTAATTGCGTAAAATCATTGGTTTTAGAAGCAAAAAAATCTCTCTTCAGTAAGGTAGTTAAGCAAAGTAAAGACTCCTCCACTGTATGGCGTGCCATAAATTTAGTAACCAAAGTTACAAATAAAAGCAGTGCGTCTTTACCACCCTACCTCACTGCAAACAGTTTTAACGACCATTTTGTCGCTGTGGCGGAATCACTAATGCCACTGGGAAATAACTCACATGAGTATATTTGTCCAGACAAATGACTAGACTACTGTAACCAGAAAAATAAAAAAAACGAACCTTTCATCATACCGTCTATAGCGGTTCATGAAGTGGGCAGATTAATTACCTCGATGGAAAATAAAAAGTCATCCGGGCCTGATGAGATCAGCTCAAAAATACTCAAGACATCTCTTCCATATATCGTTGAGAGTCTCACATACATCTACAATCTCTGTATAAAACAAAACTGTTTTCCGGATGCATTTAAAGATGCAAAAGTAATCCCACTACCAAAATCCAAAGATCTAAGTGAAATTAATAATTTTCGTCCCATTTCATTACTGTCAGTTTTGTCAAAGCCTTTAGAGAGGCATATTCATAAACATCTATCTAAATATTTAGAAAAACCGAAATCTTATCCATTCATTGCAGTCAGGTTTCAGACCAAACCATTCCTGCCATACCGCGCTGATTAGGATGACAGACACCTGGTTAGCATCTATCAATGAATCCAAACTAACAGGTGTAGTCTTTTTAGACTTCCGTAAAGCTTTTGATTTAGTCAACTATGATATACTGATAAAGAAAATCTCATTATACACCAACAGCGCTGCCACGTTCTTCAAATCCTACTTGGATGACAGAAGACAAAAAGTCCTTCTTAATGGTACATATTCTAATCACCGCTTAGTCAAGCATGGCATGCCCCAGGGCTCTATTTTAGGCCCTCTTCTATTTTGTTTGTTCATTAACGACCTTCCGCTCACAATTAGCGATCATAATGTTTCATGCGATATGTTCGCGGATGATGCTGCAATACACACACCCGACAAGGATTTATCTATTATTGATACACGCCTACAAAACGCACTACAAGACATTGACAACTGGTGTAGTAACAATTTCATGATCCTAAACCCAGCAAAGACTGAATGTATGGTATTAAGTACCCGTCAAAAGCATCAGCTCGGCTCTCTCTCACTCAGCTTGTCTCTTCAAGGAAAACCCATCAGTCAAGTAACAGAACATCGTCTTCTTGGTGTTACTGTAGATAACCAGTTTAAATGGCAGTGTCATATTACTAACATATGCAACATAATATCAAAGAAACTTTACATTTTAGCCAAATTAAAATATATCACTGATGTAGAAACACGAAAACTGTTCTTTAACGCTCACATCAGGTCACATATCGACTATGCTTCTACAGTATGGGATAGAGCAAGCGAGGTCCAGTTAAAGAGACTGAACTCTCTTTATCGTAGAGCCGCAAAACTTATCCTACCTGACCCTAACTCTACTACCGATAATAAATTGAAAACCTTGGAGATTCTTCCCCTGAAAAATCATTTAATGTACAATAAGGGAATAATTATGTTCAAAACATTGAATAGCAAAATGCCTGATTATATTAAGAAACTATTTTCCTTCCAATCACCAACGTACTCAAGATCAAGGCAATTCATTATTGTACCACGACCTAGAATCGATCTCTACAAGACAAGTTTAGCGTTCTCAGGCCATAGCCTGTGGAACAATTTGCCTATGAAAGTTACAACATCAACAACCCTATCGTATTTTAGAGCCAGTATTCGCAATTACCTCACGTCATTATCTTAATACTTTCACTGCGACCCTATATTACTCAGTGTGTGCGTGCATGCGCATGTAGTATGTGTGTGTATGCGTGTGTGTGTGTGCACGCTTTTGTTGTTGTTGTTGTTTTGTTTTGTTTTTATATCATTTATCAACTTTTTTTCAATATAATATTTTACACTTTGTGCATTATTTGTAGTTTAGATTATTAGATTAGCAACGGCAAGTTCGAAAAATGGTTGTGCCAGCCAAAACTTTCACCGTTGTAAAATAAAGAATCATTGTCATTGTCTCTCTCTCTCTCTTTCTCTCCCTCTGTCCACAGGCACCTGAGTCACTTCCTGGAGACACATAACTTGATTTATCCGTTACAGTCAGGCTTCAGACCCCGCCACTCTTGTCACACGGCTCTGTCTCATCTGACCAATATCTGGCTAACTTCAATAAACAATGCTGAAATGACCGGTGCGGTATTTTTAGATTTTTCTAAAGCTTTTGACTTAGTCAACCATGAACTGTTGCTACAGAAGCTGTTAGCATACCACATAGACACAGATTCCGCTGCCTTCTTTAAATCTTATCTAAGCAATAGATCTCAGTATGTTTTTGTCAACGGTAAGTGTTCCTCAGAAGGTGTCATTAAGCATGGAGTACCCCAGGGGTCTATTTTAGGCCCTCTCTTGTTTTTAATTTTTATTAATGGCTTGCCTTTGTGTATCTCACAATCAAATGTGCGATGCAATTTGTTTGCAGATGACGCTACTCTCAACGTGTCGTCAGCAAAAATATCTACAATTAATTCTTCTTTGCAACATAGTCTATTAGATGTCTCAAATTGGTGCCGAGACAACTACATGATACTTAACCCATCTAAAACAGAGTGCATGCTAATCACTACACGTCAAAAGCACCAGCTAAACCCACCGCCACTTAGTCTTTCCCTTAACTGTCGGCCGATTAAACAAGTTAAGGAGCGCCGGCTGTTAGGCGTCATTATAGATGATCAACTGACATGGCATGCGCATGTAAACAGTGTGTGCAAAATTGTGTCCAGAAATCTATTTCTCCTTTCAAAACTTATTTACTTTACGAACTCACCAACTAGAAAACTCTTCTTCAGCGCTCACATCCAGTCCCACATTGACTACGCATCTACAGTCTGGGACGGGTGTAGTGATGCGTGCTTAAAGAAGCTTAATTCCCTCCACCGGAGGGCAGCCAAGCTAATCCTTCCTAATAGCAGAGACGGCACTGACGAGCGACTTAGGGCCCTTGACATGCTTCCGTTACGTAACCTCTTTCTGTTCAATAAGGGCGTGTTAATGTTTAAAGTCCGAAAATCCAAAACCCCGCAGTACGTCTCGGATTTGTTTAAAATTGCTAACACACCATACAAGACATCAAGGAACAAACTGTCAGTACCTAGGCCACGACTTGATATATTCAAAACTAGTCTGTCTTACTCAGGGGCCAAACTGTGGAACTCCTTTCCGGCCAATATTACCGATGCATCTTCATTGTCCACCTCCAAGGCAAGACTATTCCGGCACTTAATTGAGCCGCCGAACAAAGCGCAAGCGACTACTGCGTTCTGAATAATGACTGTTATCAAACATGCAAGTGTGTGGGCGCGTGTGTATGTGTGTGCGTGCATGTGTGCGGAACAGTGTGTTTTGTGCATATTTGTTTATGCTGGTGTGTGCGTGCATGTGTGTGTGTGTGCGCGCGCGTGTGTGTGTGTTTGTGTATGTATGTGTGTGCTTGCATCTTGCATGCATGTATGTGTGTGTTGGGTTAGTCAGGAGGAAGTAAAACGTCTAGATAATCTTAACGTTTATGCTTACAGTTTTTGCGTTCAATGTACCGAATGTAGTCTTATCAGTGTGCAATGTATACTATATATGTGTTTATTATGTAGTTGTATTTCATGTACCGTGTGTAATGCATATTAGGCAGACGTGGGTCGGGACTGTGCTTCGTATGACGCGGGCGTTGGTTGAAGGCCCCGGACATACATCACGATACCACGTTTGTCTGGGCCTTTAATCCAATGCTTGAGCCGTAGCGGGGTCTGACCTAACTCTGATTTACGTACTTCCGTGTGTGTGCGTGCGCGCGTGTGTGGGTGTGTGTGTGAGTGTGTGCAAGCGCGTGTGCGTGCCGGCGTGCGTGCGTGCGTGTGTGTGTGTGTGTGTGCGTGCGTGTGTGTTTTCATGTAGTTTGTAGCAAGGACAAGAATGAATAAAGGTCTGCGCACCTATTCTATTATCCTTGGAAAATAAAGTTTCATTTCATTTCATTTCATCTCTCTCTCTCTCTCTCTCTCTCTCTCTCTCTCTCTCTCTCTCTCTCTCTCTCTCTCTCTCTCTCTCTCTCTCTCTCTCTCTCTCTCTCTCTCTCTCTCCCTCCCTCCCTCCCTCCCTCCCTCCCTCCCTCCCTCCCTCTCTCTTTATTGATTTTAAGAAAGCTTTTGACCTTGTAAATCATAACATTCTTTTGTCAAAACTTCAAGCATATCTCTGCAATGCAGGTGCTGTCTCATTGTTTACTTCATATTTAAGCGGAAGGAAGCAAAGAGTACTGTTAAATGGATCCTACTCCTCGTATGGTCTCGTCAAAAGCGGAGTGCCTCAGGGCTCTGTCCTCGGGCCATTGCTGTTCTGCATATTTATCAATGACCTTCCACTGCATATTAGTTGCCAGGATATTTCTTGTGACATGTTTGCTGACGACTGCACACTACATACTCCTCACAAAGATGTAGCTGCAATTAGCACGCGTCTGCAGGAAAGCCTGCATGAGGTCACCGATTGGTGTCATTCCAACTCCATGTCCCTGAATCCGTCAAAAACAGAATGTATGGTTATAACCACACGTCAAAAGCACCAGCTATGCCCGCTCTCTCTTAGTCTGTGTATAAACGACAGCCCAATTGAGCAAGTATCACACCACCGCCTCTTAGGGGTCACTATAGATGATCAGCTTAAATGGCAACTGCATATTAATAATGTGTGCAAAAGGGTTTCCAGCGGCAGGTATATGTTGTCAAAATTGAAAACAATTACTGACACAGATGCGCGTCTTCTTTTCTACAATGCTCATGTCAAATCGCACATAGACTATGCATCAACAGTGTGGGATGGTTCTAGTGATGTACATTTGAAGAGGCTGAACTCCCTACATAGGAGAGCTGCTAAGCTTATATTTCCCGATCCCGAACTCTCAACTGACGAAAAGCTTAAAACTTTAAAATGCTCCCTCTATCCCATCACTTTCAGTTCAATAAAGGTGTATTGATGTACAAGCTGTACAAGCAGTCATGTCCACTGTACTTGAGTTCTTTTTTCTCAGAACGGATATCTGTAGCATCTAGACATGGACACCATTTCAAAGTACCCCTGCCGCGTATTGATTTATTCAAAACCAGTTTGTCATTTTCGGGAAGTTCATTCTGGAATTCTATTCCTGCAGAAATCAGAAACGCAAAGACGCTCACCTCATTTAGGGTCAGCCTCTTCAAACACCTAGAATTTCTGACGTAATCTAATCATTACAGTACAGGGATAACTTGCGCGTGTGTTCAGGTGTGTGAATGTTTGTGTGTGTGAGAATGTGTGTGTGTGTGTGTGTGTGTGTGTGTGTGTGTGTGTGTGTGTGTGTATGTGTGTGTGTGTGTGTGTGTGTGTGTGTGTGCGCGCGAGAGAGTGAGAGAGACACAGAGAGAGACAGAGAGCGTCTGTTTTTTTTTTTTGGGGGGGTTTGTTGTTTTTTTATATAATATACAGTGGACCATAATATCTGAGTGTCAAGAGTACATTGAATACTGCATGTACTATGTATAATGTTTTTGCCTTCATATGTGTGTACGCGATATTTTTGGGCGCGCGCTCACGTGTGTGTGTGTGTGTGTGTGTGTGTGTGTGTGTGTGTGTGTGTGTGTGTGTGTGTGTGTGTGTGTGTGTGTGTGTGTGTGTGTGTGTGTGTGCGTGCATGCTGTGTGTGTGCATGCTGTGTGTGTGTGTGTGCATGCTGTGTGTGTGTGTGAGACAGAGAGAGAGAGAGAGAGAGAGAGAGAGAGAGAGAGAGAGAGAGAGAGAGAGAGAGAGAGAGCACATATACATATTTGCCTTTGCTGTATGAATTCTAATGTACTTAATGATTTTCTGTGTATTGCTTTACTTTGCATTTTTACTCATTTTATATTTTTGTGCGTACGCGTTATGTCTGGAGTGCGTGTCCGAGAGCGTGTGTGTATATGTGTGCGTGTGTGTCTAAGTGCGTGCGTGTGCAAGTTTGTGTTTGTGTGTGTGTGAGCGTGCGTGTGCGTGCGTATGTGCGGGCGTGCGTGCGTGAGCGAGTGCATACATGCGTCAGTGTGTGGTATGTGTATGTTTACATGTCTATGTCATTTATGTAGTAGATTTAGCAACGGCAAGTTTGAAAACTGGTCCTGTTACCAATAACTTCTACCGTTGGAAAATAAAGGTTCATTGTTCATTGTTCATTGTTCTCTCCCTCTCTCTCTCTCTCTCTCTCTCTCTCTCTCTCTCTCTCTCTCTCTCTCTCTCTCTCTCTCTCTCTCTCTCTCTCTCTCTCTCTCTCTCTTGCATTACGTTGCGCAATGTTTTCTCTAACCAGCACTTTAGTGAAACCTGGACAGTTGTATTTTCATATCAGTTGATGCTTCATAATTAAGCCGCACGCTGTGTGGACCGCGATCGTGTGGACTGTGGGGGGGGGGGGGGGGGGGGGGGGGGAGGGGGGGACTTGTACTAAGCTATAAAAGTACTATACGGACAACCTCAGCAACCACACGCAATATTCTCTTTCTGCTCATAAAAGGTGTTTACTCTCATTTTGAAAACGTTTTCGCCGACTGAATACTGGTTCTACTTCTTCTGCTACTGCAACATCATAATTTTTGTTCTTCTTAAAATTATAGTTCTTCTGCAGTACTTCTAAGCCTAATCTTCATTTGCTTTGATTCAATATCATTGTCGCTTTCATTGTTTGGTTTTATTATTATTTGTGTTTGTGTACTGATTACTATACTTCAATAGCTGTATTACGTTAAGTGTACTTATTGTTACTCTCATTTTTGCCACCTTCGTTTCTTTCTCATCTGTCACGATGAATCAAGCAGACGTAAAAACAAAAGATCTCCGCATTGGGCATTTAAATGTGTACCATCTATATGCCAAACTTGCTGATATTTCCGTTTACCTGAATGACTCAAACCCATTTCATATTTTGGGATTTTCTGAGGCACGTCTTGGTTCTAATGTATCTGATGAATCAATTCAGGTTCCTGGCTTTTCTGTCCTGAGACGTGATCCAACGGCCCATGGACAAACAGGATTAGCTGCTTATATTCACACGTCTGTTCAAGCTCTTACACGTAGACGACATGACTTAGAAACTGAGCAAGTTGTGTATGTGGCTTGAGCTGAAAGCCCCCCAATCATCATCATTTCTTATCGGTTTTCTGTACCGCAACCCTGCTGCAAACTTTGAGTGGTACGATAATTTTCTTAGTATGTTTGATAAAGCCTGTAAACCTAATTCTAATGTCATACTTATGGGAGATTTTAACATAGACATGTTAAAGTCTCATCATGCATGGGACTCTACGATGACGTTGCTGGGTCTTAAACAGTTAGTCACTTCGCTGACACGAATAACACCAACAACTTCTACACTCATAGACCACATCTATGCCACAAAGCCGGAGTCTGTTCATAGTGTGTCTGTCGGTAACCTTGGCATCAGTGATCACTTTCCCATCAGCTGTACGTGGTCCACTAAGTTCCCAAAAGCAAAGAAAGGATGTCATACGTATATCACCTATCGTTCGTTTAAAAAATTTAGTGAGAGCGACTTTTATCTGACCTCAATAACGCACCTTTTGAGGACGTGCTTAGTGAAACTGACCCTGACAGCGCTCTGTCTGTCTGGTATAGCATTTTTCTTACCATTTTAAATAAACACGCGCCTGTGCGGCGGAGGCGAGTCAAACACGCTTCACTCCCGCCGTGGCTGACTCAAGACATCATTCAGGCCATGAGGGTGAGAGATGATCTGAGAAAACAGAAGTGTTTTGCTGAATTTAAACGTGAGCGCAATCGTGTCAAATGTTTAGTGCGGCAGGCTAAAAAATCTTTTATTGATCGTTTGGTTAAACAAGACAAAGATATGTCCACGCTCTGGCGCGCTATGGCCGTAGTGACTGGAGGCAAGAGTAGGAAATCCCCTGTAATCCCGACTACCCTGACTGCCGATAATTTTAACGATCATTTCCTTTCAATTGCCGAGTCCCTGGCCCCTTCTAAAACAAACTGTCGGCCCTATACCTGTCCCGACACCCTGATTGATTTATGTAGAACGCGAACTGCACAATTTGATCCTTTTGCTATTCCGCCTCTGGCAGTTCACGAGGTTGGTAAGACAATAAGTTCCATGAAGAATAAAAAGTCTTCCGGGCCAGATGAAATAAGCCCCAAAATACTGAAACTATCACTTCCCTATGTTGTAGAAACAATAACTTATGTCTACAATTTATGCATACAGAAAAATGTTTTCCCAAAAGAACTAAAAAAGGCTAAAGTTATTCCCCTACCTAAAACAAAAGATCTGTCCGATGTTAACAATTATCGCCCCATTTCACTTTTGTCTGTCTTAAGTAAACCCCTTGAACGACACATTCATAAGCATCTGTTAGAATACCTGGGAAAACGCAAATTAATCCACCCCCTCCAGTCAGGTTTTCGCCCGAAGCATAGTTGTCATACAGCCTTATCGCGACTTACAGACACGTGGCTAAGTTCAATGAACAAAGGCGAATTCACAGGTGCTGTTTTCATAGACCTTCGGAAAGCTTTCGACATGGTAGATCATGAAATTCTCCTTTCCAAGCTCAGTATATATCTGGATGGTTCATTTTCAAGAAACTGTTTTCATACATCAGACGGCAGTTCTGAGGCATCTATTCATTCCTTTAAAACAACCTCGTTTTTCGCTTCCTATCTTACAGACAGACAGCAGCGCGTGATGACCAATGGATCTTACTCTTCAAGTGGTTTAGTAACAAGAGGAGTGCCCCAGGGCTCTGTCCTGGAACCTCTTCTCTTTTGCATATTTATCAATGACCTGCCACTACATTTCACGAATGACAAAATTGCATGTGACTTGTTTGCCGATGACGCAACAATCCACACCCCAGATAAGTGTCTTGAGTCTTTAAATGGTCGTTTGCAACAGGGACTGAGCGAAATTTCCAAATGGTGTGAAAATAATGCAATGATCCTTAATCCCACCAAAACCGAATGTATGACGATAGCAACCCGTCAGAAACATTAGCTCAAGACACTTTCGCTTAGCCTGGAGATCCAAGACCACATCATTACACAAGTAACTGAACATCGCCTACTTGTAGTTATTGTTGATAACCAGATGAAAGGGCAATCTCACATCAATGCTGTCTGTAAAACTGTATCCAGAAATGTGTTTATGCTGTCTAAGCTAAAATATCTTATTGATGTCGACACTCGCAAACTATTTTACAATGCCCATGTCAAATCCCACATCGATTATGCCTCCACGACATGGGACGGCAGCGGTGACATACACATGAAGTGGCTTAACTCCTTGCATCGCAGGGCAGTGAAGCAGATCCTGCCTGATCCAGCTCTTTCTAATGACCAAAAATTTGAAAAACTAAAATTGCTTCCTCTTGACAAGCACCATCTCTTTAACAAAGGGGTAGTCATGTATAAAATCTGGAATGAAATCCACCCAGAATACTTGTGTAATCTCTTCACCAAGGCAGCTTCAGGCTATTCAACATCAAGGCGAAACTTCATCACTGACACCACGCCCGAGGATAGATTTATTTAAAACCACCCTCGCTTTCTCAGGCGCCTCGTTTTAGAATAAACTGCCAGCGCACATAACACACACTGGTTCACTCCCCTCTTTCAAGGAAAGCCTCTTCAAGTACCTGCTATCTAACAGCTCATTCACTGGTTCGGGTATCTCCATCGCCTAAAGCCTTGATATTAACCTCCGCGCGCACGTGCGTGTATGTGGGTGTGTGCGCGCGCGTGCGTGCGTGCGTGTGTGTGTGTGTGTGTGTGTGTGTGTGTGTGTGTGTGTGTGTGTGTGTGTGTGTGTGTGTGTGTGTGTGTGTGTGTGTGTGTGTGTGTGTGAGCATGCGGCGCGAGCGTGCGCGCGTGTTTGATTTCAGTGAAAAAAGGAATTTTAAAGACTATCTTCTTTTCTTCCCCCCCCCCCCCTCCCCCCGTTCACATTGTTAGTAATCATAATTGGTGCGCTCCATTTTGCCTTATCCATCTCTTTTTGAACGACTTGTTATATTATGTGCACTTTTATGTTAGTAGCTTTGTACTTCTGTATGTTAGTAGCCTTGTACCTTTAGCAGAGTTGTACCTTTGTAGATTAGCAACGGCAAGCGTGAAAAATGGCACATGTGCTAACTGCTTCTTCCGTTCAGAAATAAAGTTTCATTTCATAAAGTTTCATTTCATCTCTCTCTCTCTCTCTCTCTCTCTCTCTCTCTCTCTCTCTCTCTCTCTCTCTCTCTCTCTCTCTCTCTCTCTCTCTCTCTCTCTCTCTCTCTCTCTCTCTCTCTCTCTCTCTCTCTCTCTCTCTCTCTCTCTCTCTCTCTCTCTCTCTCTCTCTTATCCTTTCAGACCTAAACTCAACAACGGATAATAAACTGAAAACCTTAGAAATTCTCCCCTTGAAAAAACATTTATTATACAATAAGGGAATAACGATGTTCAAAGTATTGAATAACAGACTCCCCGAGTATATAAAAAAAAATGTTTTCCCTCCCGGCATCAACATACTCCAGATCAAGGCAGTCCATTACTGTGCCACGACCTAGAATCGATCTCTATAAGACAAGTCTAGCGTTCTCAGGTGCTAGCATGTGGAACACATTGCCCAAACATGTTACAACATCAACAACGCTTTCGTCTTTTAAAACCGCTCTCTTCAAGTACCTCACCTCAGCATCGTAAGATTTTCACAGCAACCTGCACTTGCAGTGTACGATTTTCCCCTTTCTAACTCTTCAATTCAGTTATATCTTCAGTTAATACAAGATGCTAATGCTGCATGTAGTGTGTGTGTGTGTGTGTGTGTGTGTGTGTGTGTGTGTGTGTGTGTGTGTGTGTGTGTGTGTGTGTGTGTGTGTGTGTGTGTGTGTGTTTTGTGCTTGTGCTTGTGTTTATGAATGTATGTATGAAGATTTATACCTTTACAATTGTGTGTATGTGTGAGATTTTTTATGTTTATTTCCACTTTTTCAATGATTTCTTTTTTTAAAACTTTATATTTCAATGTTTTATTAGTTATATATTTAGTTTTTCCCAATTTAATGATAGTATTTTTGTGATTTGTGCATTATATGTAAAGTAGATTAGCAACGGCAAGTTCGAAAAATGGTTTCACCAAAACTTTCACCGTTGTAAAATAATAAAGAATCATTGTCATTGTCATTGTCTCTCTCTCTCTCTCTCTCTCTCTCTCTCTCTCTCTCTCTCTCTCTCTCTCTCTCTCTCTCTCTCTCTCTCTCTCTCTCTCTCTCTCTCTTATCGTATCGACTAATATTGGAATGTAACACACTACACTTGTAGGTGTAGCCGCTTCTTTGTGCTGTTAACATGTCGTTTTAATGTTGTAGTTTAGCACGGACCTATTTTGCGCCTATTGTTTCCATCCTTGAGAAATAAAGTATCATTCATTCATTCATTCATTCAATCTCTCTTCTTTTCTTGTGTTCCTTTGACGGTATTTCTTGCCAAACGCAATGTGTATCTGGCCTACTCTGTTTGTATCGAAGTCGAAGAGGAAACTTTCTTCTTATCCGAAGTCTCTGAATATCAGGAAAGTGAAGTAGAGGTTTCGGTTCTTGAAGAGTTGTAGTTACACAGCTCTAAGAAGAGACGTTACTCTTTGGCTGTCGGTAGCGCTTTTGTGACGCAATGATTCCTGCAGGAACCATCGCTACAAAACGCGCTACCGACAGCCAAATGGTTAATACCCAAAATATCAGCATTAACTCTTTCTACCCCAGACACACCACAGCACGATAAGGATCGACCATGATAGTTCAAGGGTGTTGCCAGAATAGCTTGGCGCCTATGGGCGCCAAGCTATTCTGGCATCACCCTTGAACTATCATGGTCGATTTGTGTCCTGCACAGCAATGCAGTCTTCAGAGGACAACAGCAAAATTTGGGGATTTCGGTCTTGGGGTAGAATGAGTTAAGGCATGTTTGAAACAATATGAGCTCCTTTAGTGTCATCGGGCGAAAACATATGACTTTTAACCATTGTAAATTCACAAAGGTCGAGTCGATAACCGCATCCGGCCCCATGCATCCATGAGAGTACGGATTAATATTTTGGCCAGCAAGAGGCAAAAAAATAAAATAAAATAAATAAATACTGAGAAGATCCGTGCTTTAGCCAAGGCAAATTCTTTGTTTTGGCATCCTGTCTCGGAAGACAATGGAGTATATGCGCTTGCTGGGTCAGTCACTGGAGTGACCTCTCCAGGGCGCAAGCCCGGGCGAAGTGTATGGAGATCCTGGGGTGCCCAGTCGTCAAGATCCCCCTCTCGGCCTCGCTGATGTATCCAAAGGAATGCAAAGCAGTACGTTTGGCACCAGTTTGGCTGCAGGAGCTGCCAGAACAGTGCGTGAATACAGGCAGCTGTCTGCCTTCGGGGCTCCAATCCTGATTTGAAGGGTTTACTCCCCCACATTTGGCCGTTGGATCCAACCTGATCTCCTCCGTCCTCTAGCCGTTGGCTGTCAGAAACAGCTCATCCGCCTAGTGGTGCAATGTGAACACCACCCCCTCACGTGGTTTAGCCCACCAGCTGAGGTGGTTTGCCAGGGTGTGGCGCTTGGAGCCAGCACGTGAGAGATTAAGGAGATGGATGAGGACCAGTGATGCCCGTCCGTCCTATGTAGGACGCAGCTGCCGAACAGCAAAGGTGCTACCTCTATCCAGAGCCCCCTACACCCCCTACAAGGCAAATTCACAACGTCAAATAATCACATATATATGCAAATAAGACGGACTTAAATTTTGACCAGCAAGAGGTAAAGAACTTCCTAAACCCCCGCAGATGCGGGTGCTCAGGAAGTTCTTTGTCTCTTGTAGTCGGATGGTGTTCGCCGCATTTTTCGGCTGTGACTTAGGGGGGTAGTTAAAACAGTGGAGTGGGGGATGCGTTCTCCATCAGTATAGAATCTTTCAGTGTGTACCACTATGTTTCAGATTATCACACACCTCCATCATCATGAAAGCTGTTATCGTTCTTGCCGCTGTCTGCGCTGTTGCGCTGGCCCAGAGTGAGTCTTTCAGTGATACCTCGACCTTAACTGCTCCAGGATAGTGCCTGATGATACTAATAAATCAAAGGTTGTACCGGAATAACTTGGCATTTTCTAGTCCGGCACAGCCTTTGAGCTATTAATATTATGGCCGACCAAATTTCAAGCGTGTTGTGAATAACTGATTGGTACACATACCAATGGGAATTAATCGGCGCTTGATAATGCATTGAAACAGACAGTTCGATCCCCTGTCCCTCCCTACGGCACCTAACTTCCAGCCCACAAAAAGTACTTAGTATGAAGTACAAGAAGGTTGTTCGCGTCCCTGTCTGTGGAGTTTTGTGAGGTGTATGTGGCGGTGAACAAACTGTTCTAATCTCACTGTTTCGTGAGTGACTGCCGAATTAAACGATTATTTCGTGACCACTTCAAAAATATATATATCGGTGACAGGATTAATTCTTAATAATTCTTCGCCAATTTACTTTGAAAGTCCAATGGCTCACATTTCCCAATTTATCACACAAATGTGGTATGATGTTTTGAACTTTTGTGCCTCTAGAACGAGCAAAAAAGGTCCGCTGGTATGATTTTTCTAAAGTCAGAGACAATCATCAAACAAAAGGGGTTATTCCTAAGTCAGAATCAGACCAAAGACAGTCGGTTGAGCACTTTTATAGTAAGAAAAACGTCCTTTATAGGAAGGACTAAAGGGATTATTTTGCTGGATAGTCCTGATCACTGCGGCATGTATTCTCGCAGCAGTGGCATTGTTAAAAATAAGAGTTGTTTGCAACCAACAATAAACGAGAGCCTGCGAAGTCATGGTGGAAAACGTCTACTACATGCATAGACTACACTCCAAATATCTCCAAGAGGCATAGATCCTCCTGAGCCCCAGAGGGGCTCGTGAGGATCTATGCCTCTTGGCGATGTTTGGAGTGTTGTCTGTGCTTATGGTAGAAGCCGCTGGTTATCCGCCGTGAATTCGCTCACGTTCAGTCGTTGTTGGAAGTGAGTTTGTTCAGAGTAAAGGTATCCTGTCTAATACCTGGTCACGACCTCAAACTGTGGATGTCAGTGAGGCAACTCTTTGCGATCAAGGGTCTGATTTCTCATGAGCGTTTGCCGATAAAGTCGCTCATGAGAATAATACGGCTCTTGGAGCGTATGAAGTACCAAAATTGTTGACCTACTTCTGAGTTAGTGGTAACTCCTTCATTGAAGGGAAACCCCACCCAACTGCAAAAGGTATAGATCCTCATGAGCCCGCGCAGTTGCGGGGGCTCATCAGGATCTATGCCTCTTGCTGACACCACTTTTTGTGTCAATGTTTCTTAGTGGACGGCTACTGCTCTTTGGAGCTGAAATATCGTCACACAGATTTCCCATAGAAACACAAGCTGCGTCCACTGGCATTTAAGGGGGTTAATCTAGTGTTCAATTATTTGCCCCCAAACAGGTAGCCTCGTGCACCACGAGGTGACGGCCATCCTTGCCGCTGACCACACGCTGACTGTCGCCCAGTGCACTGCCAAGTGTGACGCTGCTTTCGATTTGGTCTTGGAGCATGACGAGCAATCAACCGATCAGGCTTGCCTCCATGAGTGCACCAAGTAAGCGGTGTTATTGTTGTTGCTGCTGCTGTTGTCAGTCGTAGTTCTTGTCGTTGATTTCGTGGTGGTGGTTTTGGGGTTGGCTGTAATAGTTATGCTATTGTTACAAGGACATTTTGTCCACGTGTGCATTAATGGAGAATTCTGCTCTGATGAGGCAAAAGACATTGTGAAAAGCAAGATTTTCTACGTGATAACAATAAAATCTTGCTTTTCTATAAAAAGAAAGCACTACTGTCATTTAAAGTACCATTGCACATAAATCTGAAGACACACGTCAACACCAGGTGTGTGTCCTATGCCGTTTGTCGACACACCTAATGAACTTTAACAGCAGTTTGGACACACAGCCAAAGCACGCCAGTAATCGCACTTATTTATTCTGCGCTGCCGTTAGCGTGTCAGCCTCTATTTTTAGCTGTTTCTCAGTAGCACTGATAGCGTTGTATTTCTTGAACGAGTGGATCATTGTCAGGTTACTTGATATAAAGACCACGTGTGCTGAACTGAATTCTCCTGTGTCTAAATGAACCGTAATTAGACATGTACGTAGCGTTTCGTACACATCCGCTACAGAAGTGTGTCTGAAAACAGTTACGGCGGTAGTGGCCCTTCAAGTCCCGTTGTTTGTGAAAGTGAGATTTTCATTGTGATAACAATGAAAACGATATCGCTTTTCACCAAAAAAAACGGACTTGCTGCGGCCTTTTACTTTCACCAGGCAGATTATAGCGACTACAATGTGTGCTGGTCTATGATTGTTGACTTTAAAGACTGAAGTAATGAGTCTATTGGAAATATAAAGCACGTCTGCGGCTTTAGACCTGCGCTCACATTTTCACCGGTATCAGTACTGTAACTTGCGTCTCCATGAGCCAGACTGCTGGCGCGAGGATTTAAAAATATGAGTAGATGGATGGATGGATGGATGGATGGATGGATGGATGGATCTATCAATCCACCCATCCATCCATAAATTCATGTTTACATCTACTGAAACTTATGATTTGTTTTTCGTGTCTTTTGCAGCCAAGTCGCCGCACTTACCAGGACCACACATGCCCCCCGCACGCATGCGCCCGCCGCGACCACCGCGTAGCCTTAAACTATCTCAGAGTCGGCCATGTGCAAGCTGACCCTGTAATTAGTATACTACTCGACCAAACTACCTAGTAGAAATATCGAATGGAAAGGGCGTAAAGGACGATGTCCATATGACGCTCTTACCAATCAGCATACTGAAGTGAAAAAATGAGGAAACATAGTTTGTATTTAATATTATTATTTGTACTTCTACCGAGATGTGTTTAAATACCTGTTCTACATTGCTCTAATGATTTCCGCTGTGCCAAGGTGCTCATATGATTGAGAAATAAAGGTGTTTGTGATAAATAAAAAATATTTGCCTAAGTGTCAGTGTGCGTGCGTGTGTGTGCGTACGTGCGTGCTTGCGTATGCGCGTACTCCAGAGGCTTCCCACTCCCTCTAAAAAATGTCTTGGGGGTAAGGGAAAGAACTCTAACAGCATATCACTCCAACAAACCAGACAAAGTTCTCTGCCTCACTTCAAACGTTCAATAACAACTTAACTCAATCGAAATGTGTCTCATTTCGCGACATAAAGCCGCGTATCCCAATGCGGCTCGTCTGGAATGTGTTAACTCATTAAAATGCCTGCGAAAGTGTCGAATAGCGTTGCTATACGACACTTCCGTAGCTATTGATGGGATGTGGGGGGGGGGGTTGGGGGGGGGGGGGGGTGAGTTATACTTGGAGGACGTGGGCTTACAGCGTAGGCCGATTTCTGAAGGCAAGACTGACCCAATGCGCAATAAGCCAACGGCGGCCGACGGCGGCCCGATGGCCTGTCGCGCATTGGTGAGGTAACTTGCACGAAGATCTGTGGAGGCAGTACGGCTGGCACTCAATGTGTTTTTCTTTTTAATCCTTGACTGCTACTGACGATACCGCTCGGCGGGAAAGACGCGCGACAGCGCGTCTTTTCCGCCGAGCGGTATCGTCAGTCAGTAGCAGTCTAAGGGTTAACCAGTCTGGAGGACCCAAGACTATCGATGCCATGTACGTGCGACTACCAAGGACAAATGACGTTTGACAAATAAATGACGCGTATGTCCTGCGCCCCTATAGAACTCAATGTGAAGTCAAGATTTCATGTACTCTCTTCAGTGGTCTGAGATCTGCCAGAAATTAATAAAGCACTGTAAGCAAAGCTCCTCGGGTCGACGCCGGCCGCACTGGGCCCGTGCACAACAGCCACCAAGGGCCCTTTGATTACTGGGTTATTGTTATTGTTGTCGTTGATGTTGATGTTTTTATTGGGGTTTTTTTTTTTGTTTTGTTTTTGCTCTGCTGCTGCTGCTTTTGGTGTTTTTGTTTATGTTTATATTTTTTTAGTTTTTATTTTCTCCTTGAACTTCTTGTTTTCAATATCTTTGTTTATAACCTCTTTTTTATACTTTTTTCTCAGTATTATTAACAAGGTTGACCACACTCACCCTCCAGCCTGAAGACATCAACAGCAACAGATGAATAGGCGGCTTGACCATGAATTTATAAATCGATGATTTTTTTTTTTTCAACGCTGCGGACAGTCGACATAATAGTCAGTTTCAAATCTTCCGTTCAGACCATGATGATTCAATGGCATGAAGCCAAGTCAAGTCAATCAGATATTAATACATTTGAGATGTGGCGTATCAGGATATGCGGCTTTTTCCGCGTATCCGAATGCAGCACGTCCCGAATATGTTAACCCTCCTATGAATGCAGCCACCGGTGTTTTAAGCGGCAGCATTACTTTCATGCGCAAGGTAAATAATGTTGAACTACGCGGATAATGTTGAACTACGCCTATGGTCGGTCTGTTCTCTTCATCTGATAACCATGTTTGCTGTCACGAAGGGCCTTCCGCGTTCCTAAAAAAAGGCTGCTGTTGAGACATGTGCTTTCATAATGCGAATAGGATTACCGTGTCAAAATCTTCTGTTTCATTACAACAAATCATGTTTTGAACGATCACCTGTTTAATGGTCTTTAATACCATCGTTTAGGTGGATGATGGTCTAGAATGACAGGTGGCATTTTTTGCCCTTCAATACTTCTTTTGTCTAATAAGGCCACTTTTTTCTGCGAACAAAAGGTGTTTACTGTTTCGCGCAAGCATGATAATGTTCAAAAGATGCTAAATTAGCATATTTTGTACAGTACCATTCTTGAATGCTAAAAATGTAAGTAAATTCAAAATAATGAAAACGCTTTCCTCGGCTGTTCTTCTGTTTTTCTTCACTGAAGAGACTTTGAAACTAGTTTATCATATGGAGTAAGATAATTGGCTGTAATTGCAGTTTTGTCATTATTAAAGGAGGATTAAACACCCCAAAAATCATCCAGTTAACAGTGTTACGTGTACGTGCGTTCGCGTGTGTGTTTGTGTGCGTGCATGCGTACGCGTGTGTGTTAGTGTGCGTGTGCGCGTGTGTTTGTGTGTGTGTGTGTGTGTGCGTGTGTGTGTATGTGTGTGTGTGTATGTGTGTGTGTGTGTGTGTGTGTGTGTGTGTGTGTGTGTGTGTGTGTGTTTGTGTTTGAGTGCGTGCGTGCGTGTTTTTGTTGTTGGCGGTGGTGATGGTGCTGTGTCGATGATTTTGCTGCTGTTGTTGTTGTTGTTGAACTATAATGGTAGATTCATCTCTTGTAACTTGTTCGAAGTGCTCAGCTGACAATGTTGAAAAGTGACTTGTTCAGCGCAAACCAGTCGTTCACTACCATGAGCTGTTACGACGTATACCTGTTTGTGTCTATACTTCGTGTTAACTCATACTGCCAGACTGCGTATTTCCCAAATTTTGGAGGCGTCATCTAATGACTATGCACCACTTGCAGGAGACGGATCGACCATGATAATTCAAGGGCAGTGCCAGATTAGCTTGGCGCCGACAGGCGCCAAGCTAATCTGGCACTACTCTTGAATTATCATAGTCGACCCATCTCCTGATGTAGTGCGTCAGGGCTGAATGCAGCTTTTTGACATTCAATGGGAAAATAAATAGTTATATACTCGGTAATGGGCGTCAGCGATACATAATTTATACATTTCTAGGGCAGTGATTGGACTGTTGTTTTCGCACGTAAATGAAATACGAAAACAACGGTCCAATCCCTGCCATGGTTATGTCTGACCTGACGCGGTAGATCGTGACGTATGTTTTTTTGTACTCAACCCCTTCACTGACGGGAAAACGTGAACGCGATCCAACTGCAAGAGACATAGATCCTCATGAGCCCCCGCTACTGCGGGGGCTCATGAGGATCTATGCCTCTTGCTGGGACCAATTTGCATCCATGTTTCTTGGACGGTTTCGGCGTTTGGTCGTTGAATGAACAAAGATTTCAGAAACAAAAATGTACGTATGGTGTCAGGGAGGGGGTTAATTTTGGACCTTTCACCTAAAGATAATATGTGTATGCTTGTTTGTTATTATGAACCTGACCACCTTAAGCTGTAAGATCCAACACTGAAAACCAGCACACATTTGTAGATTACATTTAAGGCGTCTTAGTGGTAGTGACCACAAAGTACTGGCAGTTGTAGTGTAAAAATAATGACACTACACACAGGCTTTGGAGGATCGTGTAATCGACTACATAATTTGTAGTCGACTGCCTCTACAACAGGTAGTGAGAAATATTCTACTTCCACTGCCTGTTGTAAAGATGATAGAAGACCGATTTTCTAGTCGATTACGCAACGATCGGTCTTTGATCAGATCACCAACAGATACGTGTAGTTGGAAATACGACTTTAGACGGTACCTCCATTGACTAAAGTGACGACATCACTACGTCACTCTTGAACAGGTGTTCGAACCATTTCGTAGAAAATAACTGAACATCGGTAAAACTAAAGAATTGTCATCTTGCCATTTCTTTAGTTTTTCTAATATTCTGTATCTTCTAGAAAATGGCTCGAGAATTACCCAACTGTCTAACACTGCTAATGCGCCGAAGTTCAATAAAAGCTATCTGCAAATATGACTAACATACTTATCCATTTTGAGGTCTCTGTCAATGAAAACACCAAGGTTTTTGACACTGTCAGAGAAAGTAATTTGATTTTGACAGACAGAGATGTGACTGGGAAAAAAGGACAACTGCGAAGGACCAGCTGTGATAAGCATGGACTCTGTTTTACCATCATTTAGCTGGAGTTTATTTCTAATCATCCAGTCTTTAACTTCTGTCAGACAGTTTTCCACAGCCGCTGACAGACACAACTAGACGCCGGTTTGTGAGGTATGACTCCATCCAGAGTAAAGCACGGTCAGAGAAGCCATAGTCAAAGTGAAGACGAGACAGAAGAATGGAGTGATCGATAGTATCAAAGGCTGCGGACAGATCGAGGAGAGTCAGGACAGACAGCTCATTATTATCCGCAGCGCAAAGGAGATCGTTTAAGATTCTAATCAGGGCAGTTTCAGTGGAGCGGCCAGGTAAGTATGCGGACTGGAAGGGATGTTGGAGAGAATTTTCTTGGAGGTATTTCAGATCCGATGTTCAAATTTACGCCACAGAAAGAACGTGAACGGACCTCAAGGAACAATACTTTACCCCTACCTCTGCCTAGAATTGCCCTCTTTAAAACTAGTTATCATTTTCTGGACCGTTTGTATGGAACACTATTCCTGCACATTTGAAGACTATAGCCTAGCTTGGAATATTTAAAACGAAAATTTTCGATTACCTGATGAGCCAAACATAACATCACTGAGCATTTATTTAAACAAACCCTGATGGTTAATACTTTCATGTAATACATGCATTTATGTATAGTGTTGTGTGTGTGTGTGTGTGTGTGTGTGTGTGTGTGTGTGTGTGTGTGTGTGTGTTTGTGTGTGTGTGTGTGTGTGTGTGTGTGTGTGTGTGTGTGTGTGTGTGTGTGTGTGTGTGTGTGTGTGTGTGTGTGTGTGGTATAAGATGAATTGTTGAGTGTTACTATTATTTTGTGTATATATTTTTTTTTATTTTATTATTTTTTTTTTTTTTAAACATTATTGTTGCATGAAATAATGTGTGTAAATATAATGTCTTTATTATTATTTTCTTTAAATTTATTTTATGTTGTAGATGTTAGCAACGGCAAGCTTGTAAAATGACGATTTGTTTCTGTTAAAACTTTTTACCGTTGATAAATAAAGTTCATCATCATCATCATCATCATCTCTCCGCTCAGCCTCCGACCCTCTCCGCCTCCACATCCCCCGCACCAAACTCAGCACTTTTGGCCCCCGCTCCTTCTCTGTCTTTGGTCCATCCACCTGCAACACCCTCCCACTCTCTCTCCGTCAGAAACCCTCTCCCTCCTCCTTCCAGTCCGCCCTAAAAACTCACCTCTTTCAACAGTTCTAGCACTCTAAGGCCACCACACACCCCACCCCCAGCTGACTGTCGTAACTTATTTGTGGTATGTGAGTCATTGTTAAAAGCGTGCACATGCGTGCGTGAGTTGTGAGTGCGCGCTTATAGTTATAATTATTATAAGATACGCGCATTTTTAATACCGTAAATATTATTATTATTATTATTATTATTATTATTATTATCAAAATGATGATGCATTTGTGAGAGATAGTGCATCGATCTGTGAATGCATTGTGCTGAGAGTGCATCGTGAGAATATAGTACTGTTGGAACTGTTACTCCAGTGTGGCGTCTACAAACTTGTGCCACGTCTGACGAGTTGCAACTGACTGAAGTTTATCTACAAGAACCCTACGTGAGTGTGTCTGGTGTGATTACATGATACCACGACCACTACCACGTAACAATATACTGATGTACAAAGATGTGCTAAGGACACATCCACGCAGACAAATACAGGCACACATCCTCATCAGCACGGACTACGCAATGCGGCATGCCTCATTTATATCTACGTCCCCTAAAAATGAATAGATCATTTTGAACTTTGAACACTGCTTTGCATGCAACGGCAGTAATGTAGTTAGCACAGGCTATGACACAGAGAAATCAGTGTGTTTGCACGGTGCGCAGTAACTCATCTCTTCCCAACGCCCTACAGCAAGAGATGGCTAGACCATGATAATTCAAGGATAGTGCCAGATTAGCTAGGCGCCGTTAAGCGCCAAGCTAATCTGGCACTACCCTTGAATTATTATGGTCGATCAATCTCTTGCAACTGGTACACAGTCGTTAGGTGACACCTCCGAAATGCGGCCATGGGGTATTATGGGTTAATGTACAGAATTTAAATTTCTTCCAGTCACTGTTCAAGAGCTCGTTTTTTTGGTGGCTAGAAAAAAAACACAACCCATTTTTCTACTCCAGCCTGTGCACATGACAGCCTTGCTCTGGCTACAACCGAGGGATTGGACAGATCTGGCTCTTGCCTTAACCCTGTGGGATTCGGTAGTGGTTTTAGTCGCAATGATTCCTGTCGGAATCATCGCGACTAAAACCGCTACCGACACCCGAAGGGTTAAAAGAATATGGCCATGGGCGCAGCTCTCGGGCCTAACCCGATCAATGCCAGCTGCTAAAAATTATGTTTCTGAAGCCATAAGTGGTTCACTGCGATAAGAAACGATTTAACTGTGCGCAGTAAATTCACGAGAGAAAACGATATCTGTTTTAATCCGTCTCAGTTTCAGAGCAGCCACGTGAAACGAGTGGGTCATGATAGATCATGAGTTGTAACTGATTAGCTACTGATTAAACCATAACGACTCATCGCCCGAGCCAGATGACATCTTACGAACCATTATTTCACAGTAAACAGCATTGCAGATATTGTCGTGTTGTTGTTGTTGTTGTTGTTGTTATGTTATTATTATTATTATTATTATTATTATTATTATTATTATTATTATTATTATTATTATTATTATTATTATTATTATTATTATTATTATTATATTATTATATTATTATTATTATTATTATTATTATTATTATTATTATCATCTTTAAAATCATCGTCATCATCCTCATTATAAGAATCATTTTTGTGATAGAATAGGTTCTGGAAGTTAGTCATTTGGGCTTAATGCCGAGCAGGCAACTAAGGCCATCTCACGTCGGGAATGCTACAAATCTGGCCAGACAAACTAAAAGAAAGGTTTAAACAAGATGTAAACAATATATAACAAATATTTCAGGCTAAACTGTCGTGCACGTTTTGTTTTTTAAAGGGATATGTCTACAGATTCTTGAAAAGGTCAAAACAGTAAAATTCACGTGGTTTACAAATACTCTGATTTTGCTGAAATCTGGGAGTGTGTGTGTTAGTTATTAATGTTTAACCCCCAAGCAGGCTACAAATTCCATCTCACGGCGACGGTTTCTCTCGTGAAAGGATGGACAGTGACCTTTATAAAAACCAGAGAAGTACACAAAGATAATGAACTTGAGCAAAATAGTGACACTGAGCTAAATCATGTCATTAGAATGGCCACTTTTTATTATCCGGTCAAAATGAACATCACTGCCTAGTAATCTGGCCATTTACTGATCACGACCCAAAAAAGTATCCGCCCTTCCCAATACGCCAAGGCCAGCGAGTCGAAGTCGGCTGCAGTGCGCGGGATCATTGCTGCCGAATTTGGCCCGATAGTCTTTTGCTTACTGGGTTTGTCCTTACTAGTAAAATGAGACTATATATTGCTGGTTTTGCTGCTGAAGCTTCAGTCAACCTTCAAGGCAGCAACTTCAAGCAGAACCAGGTAAGAGGTTTTGGAGGTATGCCACGTGAAGGCAGAAAACAATAAGTCCATTTTGTGAAAAGCCCGATTTTCATCGCAAAACAATGAAAATCTTGCATTTCACGAAAATTGACTTACTGTCTTTTGCCTTCACAAAACAGAGATGTTTGATGAATGTGTGGTTGTGTGTTTGTCGGCGTGATTTTGGACCGGGTTGTTGTTGTTGTTGCTATTGTTCTTGTTGTTGTTTTGTTTTGCTTTTCTTTTGTTTTTTTTATGTCGTTGTCTATTTTATTTCATTTCCTGTTATGCCTTTTCTCCACTATACTGCGAAGTAAAATAAATGCGACATTTTTGGAATCATCGGAAACACTTTAGTGCTTCCGGTGATTCCAAATATGTCTCATTTTAGGTCCTCCCTAGTGTATTTATTTTCCTCTTTCTGCCTTGTGCAGGCAAAAGTCAGTACGCCTGTTTTGGAGAAAAGCGATGTTTTCAATGTAATATAACGAAACTCTTGCTTGTCGTGAAAATGCTTTTGCTTTCACGGGTCAGTTTGTTTTTTTTTTTTCAAGCTAACTTTATATCTGGTCATTATGCAGCCTAAACCGTTTGTATCGAAGTCAAAGAGAAAACTACTTTGTGTTCGATGTATCGGAAGTTCTATTTTTCGAAGTCTCCGAATGTCAGGAAGGTGAAGGAGGGGTTTCGGTTCTTGATGAGTTGTAGTCACACAGCTCTAAGATGAGATTTTTCCCTTGGGATGTCGGTAGCGCTATTTGTCGCGATGATTCCTGCAGGAATCATCGCGACAAAAAGCGCTACCGACACCGAAAATATCAGCATTAACGCATGTTGTAAACAATATGAGCTCCTTCCCTGCCTTCGGGCGAAAACGTATGTCTTTTAAACGTTGTAAATTCACACGGTCGAGTCGATAACCACCTCCGGGGCCAGTTGCGCACCTTGCTTACTAGTGGCTGGTGCAGGACTAAGCACGCTCATGCAACTGGCCCCCGCCCCAAGCACATATCAGTGTCATCTAAGAACACGGATTTTGACCAGCAAGAGGAAACGAAAAAATTACTGATAAGCCCCCTGCTTTAGCCAAGGCAAATTCACAACGTCGAATAACCCCATCCACATGCAATAGAACACGGATTCAAATTTTCGCCAGCAAGAGGCAAAGATCTTCCTGAGCCCCCGCAGATGCGGGGGCTCAGGAAGTTCTTTGTCTCTTGCAATCGGATGGTGTTCGCATTTGTCGGCTGTTTGGGGTTAGATAGAACAGTGGGTGTGGGGGATGCGTGCTCCATCAGTAGAGAATCTTGCAGCGTGTACCACTATGTTTCAGGTCATCACACATCTCCATCATCATGAAAGCTGTTATCGTTCTTGCCGCTGTCTGCGCTGTTGCGCTGGCCCAGAGTGAGTCTTTCAGTAATGCCTCGACCGTAACGGCTCCAGGACAGTACTAATAAATAGTGCCGGATTAACTTGGCACTTTCTAGTTCGGCACATCTTTTGAGCCATTTAGTGTTATGGCAGACCAAATCTCAAGCGTGTTGTGAAAATTGGTATACATACCAAGGGGAATTACTCAGCGCTTGACAAAGCATTGAAACAGACAGTTCGATCCCCTGCCCCTCCTTACGGCACCTAACTTCAAGTCCACCCCACAAAAAGTACTTAGTATAATGTACAAGACGGTCGTACGCGTCCATGTCTGTGGATTGTTCTGAGTTCCACTCTCACTGTGGCCATTTTGAGACCACTAAAAAAAGGTGTTGGTTAAAACAAGTTTCATTCCCAGTGTCCCTTAGCAATGCTTCGCGCTTTCGAGTCATTTTGAAAGCCCAGTGGCATGATTTCCAATTAATGACAAAGCATATGTATTGGAATTCTAGTTTTGAACCTTAGAGAAAGGAGAAAAAAGGTCTGCTGGTTTGAGGTTTCTAAAATCAAAGACATCAGCGGCCATCACACAAAAGTGAGAAGCAGATCAAAGACAGCCAGTTGAGGACCTATAGGGTGACAAAAAGCCTTTTCCTGGGTCGTTCTTATCAGTGCGGCGTGTGTCCTCGTAGTAGTAGTATTGTTAAAAGTAAGATTTTGTTTACAATGAGCGACTCGACTACCAACAACAAACGAGAGCCGGCGAAGTCATAATGGATAACTTCTACCATAAGCATAAACAACACTCCGAACATCTCCAAGAATCATAGATCCTCATGAGCCCCGTGGGAGATGTTTGGAGTGATTTCTATGCTTTTAATGGTAGAAGCTGGTTATCCGCCGTGAATTCGCTTTGGTCCGTTGCTGAAAGTGATTTTGCTCGGCGCAAAGGTAAAAAAAAAAATATATTCTCTAATACCGCGTTAGGACCTCAATCTGTGGATGTCAGTGAGGCAACTCCTTGCGAGCTAGAGTCTGATTTCTCACGAGCGTTTGTCGATACAGTCGCTCAATAGAATATACGGCTCTTGGAGACTGAGCGGGCTAACGGAATATCAAGAATAAAGTGCAAAAATTGTTGACCTGCTTCCGACTTAGTGGTTACCTCTATTGCTTAACTCCTTCACTGTCGAGAAAACATCGAACCCCAGCCAACGGCAAGAGGAATAGATCCTCATGAGCCCCCGCAGTTGCGGGGGCTCATGAGGATCTATTCCTCTTGCTGACACCAATTCTGTGTGTCCTTTCTTGGACGGTTTAGCGTTGAATGAACTTTACAAAAACTTCCCAAAGAGACACAGCCTGCGTCCACAAGCATTGAAGGGGGTTAATCTAGTGCACATTTATTTGCCCCCAAACAGGTAACCTCGTGCGCCACGAGGTGACGAACTTGCTTGCCGCTGACCACACGCTGACTGTCGACCAGTGTACAGCCAAGTGTGACGCTGCCTTCGACTTGGTCTTTGAACACGACGAGCAATCAACCGATCAGGCTTGCCTCCATGAGTGCACCAAGTAAGCGGTTTTGTTGTTGCTGCGGCTGCTGTTGTCACAGTTCTTGTCGTTGTTGCGGTCGTGGTGATGGTGTTGGGATTGGCTGTAATAGTTATGCTATTATTAAAAGGACATTTTGTCCACGTGTGCGTTATTGGACAATTCTGCTCTGAGGTGACAAAAGACATATTGCGAAAAGCAAGATTTTCATCGTGATAACAATGAAATCTTGCTTTTCTATTTTTAAAAAAATGGACTACTGTCATTTAAAGTACCATTACCATAAATCTGAAGACACATGGCAGTACCATTTGTGTTTGTTATGCCTTGTCGACACACCTAATGATCTTCAACAGCAGTGTGGACACGCAGCAAAAGCACGTGTAATCGTACTTATTTATTCTGCGATGCCGTTAGCTGTTTCAAGCACTGATAGCGTTGTATTTCTAGAACGGAGTGGAGTCATTCTCAGGTTACTTGATATAAAGACGACATGTGCTGAACTGGATTGGCCTGTGTCTAAATGAACCATAATTAGACATGTATGTAGCGTTTCGTACCCATCTGCTATAGAAGTGTGTCTTTAAACAGTTACGGCGGTAGTGGGCCTTCAAATCCCGTTGTTTGTGAAAGCGAGATTTTCACTAGGCAGATTATGGCGACTGTGTGTGTGCTGGTCTATGATTGTTGATTTTACAGACTAAAGTAATGCGTCTGGTGCAAATATAAAGCACGTCTGTGGCTTTAGCCCTACGCTCATATTTTCATCAGTGTCAGTACTGTAACGGGTCTCCATCAGCCAAACTGTTGGATTGAGGATTTAAGAATATGGATGGATGGATGGATGGATGGATGGATGGATGGATGGATGGATGGATGGATGGGTGGATCCATCCATCCATCCATCCATTTTCACATCTACTGAAACTTGTGTTTTGTTTTTCGTGTCATTTGCAGCCAAGTCGCTGCACTTCTCAAGACCACCCATGCCCCCCGCACGCATGCGCCCACAACGGATGCGCCCGCCACGGATGCGCCCGACATTGTGACGAACGCGGAGCCTTAAACCAACTCAGAGTCGACCCTGTTATGAACATACTCGACCAAATAACCATTGTAGAAATATCGAATGGTAAGGGCGTAAAGGACGCCCCCCATATTACGCTCTTATCAGTCAACATACTGAAGTGAAAGAAATGAGGAAAAATCGATTGTCACTAGCTATTTGTGTTTCTACCGAAATGTGTTCAAATTCATGTTGTACATTCCTATAATGATTTTCTGCTGTACCAAGGTGCTCATATGACTAAGAAATAAAGGTATGTGTGATAAATGAAAACTCTCTCTCTCTCTCTCTCTCTCTCTCTCTCTCTCTCTCTCTCTCTCTCTCTCTCTCTCTCTCTCTCTCTCTCTCTCTCTCTCTCTCTCTCTCTCTCTGAAGTGTCAGTGTGTATGTCTGCGTATGTGCGTGTGCGCGCGCGTACCGTCCAGATACTTCCACTCTCTCAAAAAATGTCGGGGACGGGATGGTTTGTTGGATGGATGGTTGTTACATAATCTGCAACAGAATATGGGCCATGTTTTCGATCATCTCTACAACAGGTACAGGAAAATATTCTACCTCCACTGCCTGTTGTAAAGGTGATCAAAGGCTGATTTTGTAGTCGATTACGCAATGATGGGTCCTCGATCACATCACCAACAGTGGCGTGTAGTAGGAAATACGACTTTTGAAGGGAACTCCATTGACTAATGTGACGCTTTCACCATATCACTCTTGAAATGGTGTTCGAACCATTTCCTAGAAGATAACTGAACATCCATAGTTCTTGCTATTTTTTTTAGTTTTTCCGATGTTCAGTATCTTCCAGGAAATGCTTTGAGAAGAATCCAACGGAGAAATAAACACGATTAGAAAAGACAGTTACAACACAATTTTTTTTTCAAAATAGACAAACAAACAAGTATAATAATAATAATAATAATAATAATAATAATAATAATAATAATAATAATAATAATAATAATAATAATAATAATAATAATAATAATAATACATATGGTATTTATATGGTGCATTTCTCATATTTATAATATAATTCAATGCGCAGGCGAAAACCACATTCAGTTACAATGTGCTCGGGTGCTCTCTTAGCCACCCACTTAAAAAAGTATTTCGCCAAGTTTCAAGCTTGTGTGTACTGAAATATCGGAGATTCTCTTATTTACATACATACGCACACACATACATACATACATACATACATACATACATCTTGGCTTGACTTCGCGAACGAAGATTCTATAGGGCTTGCCCACGTCGTCTGCAGGCATTTTCGTGGCTGCGGAGGCCAATCCGGGACAGGCAGGTTCGACCGCAGTGGCTGCAGGGGAAGGTCTGGTCAGGGTTCTGAGTTACGACAGCTCTGTTTTTTCTTCTGAGCCGCTTGTCCTTAAGGTTAGCTCTGCGAGAGTCCTCAAAGGAGACGGCTGCCTTGTGAATGGTGGAGCGCCAGGTGTCACGGTCCGCGGCAAGCGAAGACCACTGGTGGTGGTCGATTTGGCAGGCACTAAGTGACTTCTTGAGACCGTCTTTGTATCTCTTCTTTGGTGCCCCTCTGTCTCGGTGTCCAGTGGCGAGCTCGCCGAACAGAGTGATCTTGGGTAGGCGATGATCCTCCATCCTGGAGACGTGCCCCGCCCAGCGAAGCTGTGTCCGCAGCAGCAAAGCCTCGATGCTCACAGTTTCCGCCTGTTCAAGGACCTCGACGTTGGTGACATAGTCACTCCAGTGAATGCCCAGGATGGTACGCAGGCAGCGCTGGTGAAAGCGTTCGAGGAGTCGTAGTTGGCTGCGGTAGAGGGCCCAGGACTCGGAACCGTACAGCAGGGTGGTGAGGACGACAGCTCTGTACACGCTGATCTTGGTGCCTTTTTTCAGCTGTTGATTGTGCCACACCCGCTTGAATAGTCGCCCGAAAGCACTGTTCGCTTTTGCCAGCCTGTTGTCCAGCTCCTGTTGAGCAGGCAAGGTATGTGGCAGATCCTGGAGCGACTAGGCTGTCCCCCAAAGTTCCTCAACATGATCGTCCAGCTCCACGAGGACCAGCAAGGCCAGGTCAGACTAAACAGTGACCTCTCAGAACCATTCCCCATTCGCAACGGCGTGAAGCAAGGCTGCGTGCTGGCACCGACCCTCTTCACCATCTTCTTCAGCATGATGTTGAAGCAGGCCACAGTGGACCTCGACGATGACGACGCAGTGTACATCAGGTATCGTCTCGATGGCAGCCTGTTCAACCTCAGACGACTGCAGGCCCACACGAAAACCCTACACCAACTGATTCGTGAGCTGCTCTTTGCTGATGACGCTGCCCTCGTTGCACACACAGAGAGAGCCTTGCAGCGCATTACGTCCTGCTTCGCAGATGCCGCCCAGCTCTTTGGACTTGAGGTCAGTCTGAAAAAGACAGAGGTCCTTCATCAGCCGGCACCCAAGGAAGAGCATCGCCCTCCCCACATCACCATCGGCGAGTCCGAACTGAAGTCTGTACACCAGTTTACCTACCTTGGCTGCATCATCACGTCAGACGCCAAGCTGGACAAGGAGCTGGACAACAGGCTGGCAAAAGCGAACAGTGCTTTCGGGCGACATACATACATACATACATACATACATACATACATACATACATACATACATACATACATACATACATACGCACATACATACGCACATACATACGCACAAATGTACGTTCAGCAGCGAGGTTAGCGTAACTAGACATGATGTAATTTTTATCTTGTTACTTCATTTGTTAGAGGTATAGCCTGCCCGTCTTTGACATCATGGATGTGCTATTAAATTCGCCCTACTGCGACCCGTCCTAAAAAGTCCCTTCTATAAAAAGAAGGGACTTAAAAAGTTATTTTGTTCCGTATTCACCCGAGGGCGGGTAAAATGGAACACAACGTCGGGCAATATGGAACACTGTTCCATATTGCCCGCATGCTGTTCCATTATAGAGCAGCATGCGGGCAATATGGAAGAAAAGCCTAGAGCTTTTCTATCAAAAGTATAGGCGCCTTAAAAATATACATTATTATTATTATTATTATTATTCACACAAGCTTTTACGTAAATTTCTTTTAAAAATACCCTAAGGGCTCTCCTGACTGACCTCAAGATGCATCATGGTATGGCACGTCATACACATCATTCATCACGCATGTACGCTCTAGTATGTTTGTTTGGTTATTTACAAACGTATTTTCACCAGTTACATTGAAACCTTCCTAAGTAACTGCTAAGTACAACTGTGTAGACAATTATTTTAGATCAAAAGTAAGAAAAGAAACTGATGTCGTCAGCACAAAAACAGTTTGTTTTTAGTATGACTTGGATACAGCTGTTCACTCAGGAATGACTTCACTTTGCTTGGTTACTTGTTTGTTTGTTTGTTTGTTTGTTCTTTTTCTCAGCTTTAGACAAGAAAAAAGAAACTAGCACAAACACAGTTTCACAGACGCACAAAATATCTTTATTTGTACTGGAACACTCCTAATGTGCCCACTAAGCACAGCTGTGGCACTCAATCATATTTTCTTCTGTGCTCATAAAATAAAACCATGAGCTTTTCTCTTTTACTGTGAAGTTACTGTTCCGATTATGTCTTTCTTTCTTTTCTTTTTTTCTTTTTTTCCTTACTGGTGACTACAGGTCACGGTATACATTTAAATTGGGAAGTTGAGGCAGTGCAAGGCCCCGTGTTTTTAAAAATAATTTTTGCCTTGTTTGAAAATTTGCAGTTGGGCTGAATGTTGGAATTTGCTGGAAATTTGTGGTTAGCTGAGAGGAGACATGTTTGGTGCTTTGATTCATACCATCCTGAGCTTATCCAGTGGACATTTGTGGGCCTATGTTGAGTTGCCTTTGACGTAGTGATTTGAGGGGCACGCTGATTTCAGCTGTGCTTGGGTGTGGGGTTGGTAAGGAACCAGTTTCATAGCCAAGAAATGAGACGGGTGATGTGCTGGGGTTTTTTTTTTTTTTTTTTTTTTTTTTTTTGTATTTTGTGCATGGCAAATGTGCAGCTGGTGGGCGGTAGTGTTTTTTAGGGAATTGAAAAATTAGGGGATGACTGGGACTGACTAAGGCTAAGAGACTGGACAGTACGGATGACAGCACTGTGGTCCGTGGCCTACAGTACTGTTCTTCTTGCTGAGCAGCTTCTCAAGTTCCTGTAGGGGGCTGATGTCAGAACGTCTGACTCCTGCCTGCTAAAATTTCCTTTTACAAGAGTAGGTCTGAACGCTGGCAACGGCGATATGTCTATTATGCTCCTATAGGGAGAAATCTCTTCCTGACTCTGACGGGTTGTTTCGCTGATACTGCTGAGAATCCCCTTCCTGTCCTGTTTCCAGTTTTCTGTGAGGAGCAGAGGAAATGCGAAAGCTCATTCACGTCTGTATCAGGTACAAAGCAGTCGTAGTGTTCTGCATTGTCGCCAAAGGATAGGTACAACACCATAACAGGAACCACACCTCAGCAAGCCTGTGGGTTTCCTTTCCCCACACTGCCGGGTGGCGCATCGTTTGGTTCATCGCAGCCGCTTAAACAGAAAAAGCAGAGCCACATAGCTCCCTCAAGCGCTTGCGTAGCAAACGACAGTCGTTTGTCCGCACTACTAAAGACTCCGATCTGGCACTTCATCTCTCTCTCTCTCTCTCTCTCTCTCTCTCTCTCTCTACTAGTACTTAGCCTCTCCAACAACTTGACAAGCCTCATGCTGTGCCTTTTCGCGGCAAAGCTAGTTAACTGAGCACCTTACGAACTCAGGCAGAACTACAAAGGACTCGGAGGAGGCCTGGCCCCCAAATACACGGCATGTAGACCCACCCGCGTGTATTCGAACACAGCTATTTTTTTTTTTTTTTTTTTTTTTTTTTGACGGCAGCTCAGCTATTTTCTTGTCGTGTCGCCCGCTGCGCTGCAGTCGCGTAGCTAAATAGAAATACATCCTTAGCAAGTGTTTTTCATCTTTTCTTTTCCCCACAAACTCAAAAGCAAAATTCAATACAGTCTCTCCTGGTGTTACGATTGTTGTTGTGTTGTCCTGTGAGGGCATGCATGTATTAATCGTAGGAAACGATCCGATTTTTATTTGAGCTATTATGGTTACGTATCACGTACCTTTTCAGTGAGATTCTTTATCGTTCGTGCATGATAGCGAGTTTCGCTTTGTTATGATACGCTAAGTTTAACCGGAAGCTTCTAGAAAAGTCGCACGGAGAATAGCGGTCGAGCTTTGTTTTGCGTAGATTTGCGGAGTATAGATTAGAACCTTCAAGCAGGTCGCGCTGTCTTGTGACAGCGTACGTGTGTCGTCAGAAGAGTAAGAAACATTTCGTTACATTGTATTATAGACATTCAATTAGTCATAGTTGTTTACTGTGCGCGTGAAGTTGGCAGCCGTTTTTTTGTGTGTTGTGAAAGATCGTGAAAGTTCTGGAAGATTCCGACTAGATCGTGAACTGCCTACCATACCTTTATGAGATGTCATTTTACATTGGGATTTGGGGCTGAACTGAGCAGTCAAATTTTTGTAGCCTATTGTGGTTATTCTGGAAAATTCTTTCTTTGTTAATATTTATGAGTTTCAGTTACGTATTTTGTTCTGATTGGTTGCGTTGTATGATTTTTTTGGATTATTCTGGAAATTGGTTGTACTATAAAAGATTGGTGCTGGGAAGCACGTATGTACATTGTCTTGCATTGTCAGTTGTAGAGACACACAGTTTATCGTAGGTACGTGGCCCGTATAGGGTGTACATTGTGAGAGGCACAGCGTAACGGTGGTGTACGTTGTATGAGAAACTTTGTGTCGCCAGTGTGGACATTTGCAGAAGAGACATTGTATCAGTGTTGATGCATTTGGAAATGCATTGTGTGGGGATCGCATCGATGAATTAAAATATTGTTGGAACTGTTACTCCAGTATTGTCTACATCCTTAAGCCATGTGTGACGGGTTGCAGATGAATGAAGTTTATTTAAAAGAACCTTACGTGCGTGCGTCTGGTGTGTTTATCATACTACGACTACGACTCCACCACGTAACACCTGGTGAAAAAAAAAGTGGCACAGGCGCACATTCCCATTAGCTCGAACTACGCATTGCGGCATGCCTGATTTAAATCTGCGCCCCCTAAAAATAAATAGATAATTTTGAACTTTGAAAACTGCTTTCCATGCAACGGCCGAAATTTAGTAAGCACAGACTATGGCATAGAGAAGTGTGTTTGCACGGTGCGCAGTAACTCATCTCGTCCCAACGCCCTACAGCAGGAAATGGATAGACCATGATAATATACCGACCCATTTTATGGGTGAAATGTCAATCAGACTTAGCCTCTCGACCAGTCAGGGTTCTGTTGACCATGTGCTCCTCACTGCATAGCAGAAGGTGGATATTGATGCTTGCGGGATGGAAGAGCGTCGGTGTTTCCATTATTTTAGCCAATTTCGGCGGTATTGAAAAGCACTGGTATCATGGGGAATGTAGATTAGATTCCTGATACCCCTATCCATATTCAGGTGAAGAATTTTTCCGTTCCCGAAGTCTTTATCACGACCGGCAGACGCGAAAGAATGCGAAAGAAAAGCTTGCGGTCGGCCACATGGTCAACAGAACCCTGTCACAAGACATCACTACGTATGCTCGAAAGTAAAACTTCTACTCAGTTTTCCGTGTTCCACCATAGTATTCACAGACTGACCCGATCGCTTGTACTTACATTTGGTGTGCTAACTTGGCTCGTAGATCTGTCCGTTTTGTGTGCAAATTGGATCGTAGATTAGTTCTGTCAGCTGTGTGTGAAGCTTTCGTTGCATGTACGCTAACCCCGTATGGCTGTGAGAGTGAATGAGACGCGTCACTGATGTAAACTGACTAGTACTCGCAGAAGTTTTCAGGGGGGAAAAAGAGACTTTTTAGACAGACTTTACAAAGATGTACTGATGATTACCTGCGCGAGAATTTCTTTTAGAGACTCAGTAGTAGGATATGCTCACATGTAGGAATAGGATCACCCATAATGTCACACTGTAAACACATACAAACTGATATTACCATCGGAAAGAGCGCATAAAAATGTCAATATGGTCGTGCAAAATTTCAAAGCTCTACCTTTATATTTTATTAAAAGTCACAACATTGATTTGGCGAAAATGAGACGATTTGCGCATGTCATAAAATGCTACGTTTAGGGTCAAATAACTACATAATCTCTTGACTGACAATATCCCCACTTGCTATACTGATTAAACCCAATACCTAGTTTGTACTGATTATTTTACAGCTCTAATAATGGTATACTTTAGAAGATATACCATCCTAAAAAAAAAAATAAATCAAAGTCTAATAGCGCTTGTTACTGTGCATGTAAACTAGAGGTGGGTTGAAGACCAGTGTAAACACGTAGAAGAAAATCTGAACAAAAACAATAGCAAAAAAGCATACCAGCTGATGAAAGACCTGACCAGTGCAAAACAAGGACGCTCCTCTATCATTCAAGATAGCGAAGGAAACTGTCTTACGGAAAACCAAGACATTCTGAAGTGATGGACAGAGTACTGCTCAGATTTGTACAACCACCGAGCTACAGAGGACCCAGGCATACTTGTCACCCCACCAGTGACCAACAGTGACAACTATCCCATCCTCCGAGAAGAAGTAGAGGCTGCCGTGAAGTTGCTGAAACTGGGAAGGCAGCAGGAGCAGACAACATCCTTGCAGAACTAGTCGAAGAAGAGAGAGAAGACATGACAAACGCCTTACTAATTACAACAACGCCAGAATTATTGCACGATCAGTCTTATATGCCACCCAAGCAAAGTCATGTTAAAGATCCTACTGAACAGGATGAAGCCACAGGCAGAGCTGATGAACAGGCAGGCTTCAGACCAGGACGCAGCACAACTGAACAGATCTTCAACCTGAGAGTTCTATGTGAGAGGTACCTCCAGCACCAGCACGACCTCTGTCATGTCTTTGTGGATTTTAAGAAGGCGTTTCACAGGGTGTGGCATGCAGCCCTTTGGTCCACCATGAAGCTGTACAACATCAACTTGATCAAAGTAATAGAAAACCTTTACAACAAGGCCATTAGCGCAGTCAGCTTCAACGGCAAAATAGGAAACTGGTTTAGGACAACCGTCGGAGTCGGACAAGGCTGCTTGCTCTCACCTACTCTTTTCAACATCTTCTTGGAAAGAATCATGACGGACGCTCTGAAAGATCATGAAGGAACTGTCAGTATCGGAGGCAGAACAATCAAGAACTTGCGCTTCGCGGACGACATTGATGGCCTTGCTGGAACAGAGGAGGAGCTAGCTCAGCTGGTGGTAAATCTGGACAGTACAGCCATTGCGTTTGGAATGGAAATCAGCGCAGAGAAGACCAAACTGATGACCAATAACGCCAGTGGCATTGGCACCAACATCATGGATGGAGGCCAAAAACTGGAAACAGTTAAGAAATTCAAATACTTAGGAGCCATTGTGACAGATGAAGGATCAAAACCAAAAATAATGTCCAGGATTGCGCAGACAACAACAGCGCTGACAAGACTGAAGACCATTTGGAAGGACAGAAACATCACACTCTGCTCCAAGATCAGACTGATGCGCTCCTTAGTCATCTCAGTGTTCTTATATGCCTGTGAGTCATGAACCCTCACAGCAGACCTCGAAAGGAGGATACAAGTCACTAAAATGAGATGTTTTCGAAGGCTGCTTGGCATTTCGTACAGAGATCATATCACGAGCGAGGAAGTGGGAAGCAGAATCAGGCAAGCCATCGGGTCCTATGAAGACCTATTAGCCATTGTGAAAAAAAAACCGCAAACTGAAGTGGTATGTGCATGTCACGCGATCAGCAGGGATTGCCAAGACAATCCTGCAAGGCACTGTGCAAGGAGGACGAAGTAGATGAAGACAGAGAAAAAGATGGGAGGACAATATCTCAGAGTGGACAGGACTGAAGCTGAGCGACACACTAAGAATGGCAGAGAACAGAGTGGAATGGAGGGAGCTGGTTGCCAAGTCATCAGTGGTGCCCCATCGGTGGGCAAGACTACGGGATAGATAGATAGAGATAGTAGACTACACTCGCGCTCTTTGCGTGAAGCACGCGTTGCATTCTTGCTGATCCTGACTAAAGGGGCGGAGCCAAAATAAAAAACGGGTCGGTCTATTCAGGGGTAGTGCCAGATTAGCTAGGCGCCGTTAGGCGCCAAGCTAATCTGGCACTACCCTTGAATTAGGATGGTCGATCCATCTCCTGCAACCGGTACACAGTCGTTAGGTGACACCTCCGAAATGCGGCCATGGGGTAATATGGGTTAATGTACAGTATTTAAATTTCTTCCAGTCACTGTTAAAGAGTCCGTTTTCGATGGCTAGAAAAAAAAACACAACCCATTTTTCTACTCCAGCCTGAGAACGTGACAGCCTTGCTCTAGCTACAACCGAGGGATTGGACAGATCTGGTTCTTGCCTTAACCATTTGGGTGTCGGTAGTGGTTTTAGTCGCGATGATCCCTGCAGGAATCATCGCGACTAAAACCGCTACCGACACCCGAAGGGTTAAAAGAATATGGCCATGGGCGCAGCTCTCGGGCCTAACCCGATCAATACAAATCGTGTCTCTGAAACCATAAAGTTGGTTCACTGCGATAAGAAACGATTTTACTGTGCGGAGTAAATTCTTACGAGAAAACAAAATATGTTTTAATCCGTCTCAGTTCCAGAGCAGGTACGTGAAACGAGTGGACCATGACAGATCAAGAGTTGTGCATGATTAGCTACTGACTAAACCATAACGACTCATCGCCCGAACGTTTTGATGAGATTGTGGTTATTGTCGTGTCGTAGGTGTGGTTGTTGTTGTCGTTATTATTATTATTATTATTATTATTATTATTATCTTCATCA
>BTPG01000001.1:237118663-237273663 GCA_036245525.1 Semisulcospira habei
CTCTCTCTCTCTCTCTCTCTCTCTCTCTCTCTCTCTCTCTCTCTCTCTCTCTCTCTCTCTCTCTCTCTCTCTCTCTCTCTCTCTCTCTCTCTCTCTCTCTCTCTTCTTTTCTTGTGTTCCATTGACGCTATTTCTTGCACATACAAAAATTGTATCTGGCCTACTCCGTTTGTATCGAAGTCGAAAAGGAAGCTTTTTTGTTTTCGATGCATCCGAAGTTCTAAATGAAAAGAAAAGGGGAGACTGACAATGCTAACTTTTTTAGGAATATTACAAAGTAAAGTAGGTAAAAGCACTGTCAGGGGAGAGAATTGTACAGTATCGACCAATGATCATAGATCTAGTTTGATCTATGCCTGATAATACTGAAAAATCAAAATGAAGGGGCTGGAAATCTAGTGAATATGCGATTCGCCCCCCTTCCATATTCACTACTTCCAGTCACTTACTTAGCGCACCTGCACCCTTCTTTCTAATTTTCCTAAAATATTAGCGCTGGCAGTCTCCCCTTTTTTTTTTTTTCATTTATTACTACAGTATCGACTGCAACCCCTTCCCCCTTTTAGTAGATTCTCTCTTAGGGCGCATGGAAATTTAGCTCTAGGTGGAGGCATGGAATATGCCCCTGCAGACACCACAGTAAAATGTGGCTGTCTTTGCAGGTATGCCGAATGGTGTGCTGACGAGGTCGCCAAGACCGAAACAGTGGTCCGACCCACACCCGCTAAACAATCTGGACCACCCCCCCCCCCACCTCTATGGGGGACCTAGATCTAAATTTCCATGCATTAACGGGCTGGAAATCTAGTGAATATGCGATACGCCCCTCTTGGGGGGGGGGGGATGCTTCCATATTCACTACTTCCAGTCACTTACTTAGCGTACCCTTCTTTCCCATCTTTTTTTTTTTTTTTTTGTGCTTCCATTAAACTTGATCAATGATCATTGGTCGATACTGCACAATTCTCTCCCCTGACAGTGCTTTTACCTAGTTTCCTTTGTAATCTATCCGAAATTCTATTTTGGGGCGGTCCGTGACGCAGCGGTAAAAGCGCCTGCCACCAATGCTAGAGGTGCGAGGTGCGATACCACGGTTCCCTCGTCGGACTTTTCTCCTCTAGTAAGTGTCACCGTTAATTCGGGTGGACTGTCGGGGGGTTCTTTGTCCGGGTACTCTGGCTCATCCTCCCCCACGACTTTGGTATCAATTTCAGCCCACTTAATCAAATTTCATATATAAACGATTTGAATTTCCAAAACTTCATTAGTTCGCTTGAGCTTTCCCTTAGCCGCACGTAAATGTTCTGTGTTTATGTACAGTGCGTGAGTGAATGCGCGCGGTGATTCACGTGCTTGTTGGGTTCAGTTCGCAGCGCCGCTTTGAACCGATTTTCAATTGGGATAAAGCGCCTATTAATGCGCTGATTTATTATTTATTTATTTATTTATTTATTTATTTATTTTGCCAATAGGGGCCTGACGATGGTGATTTGACCAAATGCAAATCCGCTGCGTCACCGCGTGCGCGCCACCGCATACTAGCTCAATTCAGTATTCAAAGCACCATCGTCAGGCCCCTATGATTTTGCCGAAGTCTCCGAACCTCAGAAAAGTGAAGGAGGGGTTTCGGTTCTTGAAGAGTCGTAGTCACACAGCTGTTACATGAGATTTTTCCCTTTGGATGTCGGTAGTGCTTTTCAGTTGTGGCGATGATTCCTGCAGGAATCACGCCATAGCGACAAACAGCGCTACCCACAGCCAAAGGGCTTAGTTAGTACCCGAAATATCAGCATTACGTCTGTTGTGACAAACAGCGCTACCCACAGCCAAAGGGCTTAGTTAGTACCCGAAATATCAGCATTGCGTCTGTTGTGACAAACAGCGCTACCCACAGCCAAAGGGCTTAGTTAGTACCCGAAATATCAGCATTACGTCTGTTGTGACAAACAGCGCTACCCACAGCCAAAGGGCTTAGTTAGTACCCGAAATATCAGCATTACGTCTGGTGTGAACAATACGAGCTCTTTCGCTGCCATCGGGCAAAAGATTATGTCTTTAAACCATTGTAAAATCACAACGTAGAGTCGGTAACCGCACCCGGGACCGCAAGCGTCCTTGCCGGCTATGACTGATTACGAATTTATATTTTGGCCAGCACTTCAAGAGGAAAAAGAAATTACTGAGAAGCTCCCTGCTTTAGCCAAGGCAAATTCACAACATCCTTGCAAAGAACACTGATTCAAATTTTGGCCAGCAAGAGGCAAAGAACTTCCTGAACCCCGCAGATGCGGGGTTCAGGAAGTTCGTTGTCTCTTGCATTTGGATGGTGTTCGCGTTTTTCGGCTGTTTGGGGTTAGATAGAACAGTGGGTGTGGGGGATGCGTGCTCCATCAGTATAGAATCTTTCAGCGTGTACCACTATGTTTCAGGTCATCACACATCTCCATCGTCATGAAGGCTGTTATCGTTCTTGCCGCTGTTTGCGCTGTTGCGCTGGCCCAGAGCGCGAGTGAGTCTTTCAGCGATGCCTCGACCGTAAAGGCTTTAGGATAGTGCCTGATAGTACCGATAAATCAAAATTAGTGCCGGATTAACTTGGCGCTTTCTAGTCCTGCACAACCTTTGGGCTATTAGTATTATGACCGTGAATAATTGGTACACGTACCAAGGGGAATTACTCAGCGCTTGACAAAGCATTGAAACAGAGAGTTCGATCCCCTGCCCCTTACGGCACCTAACTTCAGCCCACAAAAAGTACTTAGTATGAAGTACAAGACGGTTGTACGCGTCCCTGTCTGTGGACTGTTGTGAGTTGTACGTGGCGCTGAACAAACTGTTCTAATATCACTGTGGCGTGAGTGACTGCCGAACGTATAGATTATTTTTGGGACCTCTTTAAAAATATGTGTATTGGTGACAGGATTAATTCTTAGTAATTCTTCGCCCTTTCATTTTGAAAGCCCAATGACTCACATTTCCCAATTAATGACACAAATGTGTTCTGACTGATAAGGTGTTTTGAACCTTGGTGCCTTGGCATAATGAGTTAAAACCTTTAGTGGCGAGAAAACATCGAAAGCCACCCAACTACAAGAGGTATAGATCCTCACTAGCACCCGCAGTGGCCATAAGCCGCGCATCCGGATGCAGCTGGCCGCGAATGAGTTAATCTAGTGTTAGGTATCGGCAACCTGACGTTCTGCGCGGATCCAACGCGCTCAGAGTGCGATTTTTACCTGTTTTTCAACTCACTCGGAATGCAAATAAGTTCACTTTGAAAGAAAACATTTTACATGGTGATAAAGTTTGTCTTCTCCTCTTTCCAAAGATGTCATTAGTTTCGTTCTTAGTGCACTAAGTCATTAACACCACTGTATGGAAGACAGTTGGTGCCGACGTGTTTTTCATCGCGTGCCGCACTTTTTGTGGGGCAGATCGCGTACGCGCAATTAATAATAATAATAATAATAATAATAATAATAATAATAATAATAATAATAATAATAATAATAATAATAATAATAATGATAATAATAATAATAATAATAATAATAATAATAATAATAATAATAATAATAATAATAATAATGTATATTTTTAAGGCTATTCTTTCGATAAAAAGCTCTAGGCGCCGTACAAATGAGATACTAACATACATACACCTTGCATCCTACAACACATATATATTCCCTAACATACACACTCACGCAACAAGATATACAAGAAAAATTTAAAATAGCAAAATGGACAACCCAACAAAAAAATTAATGTTCACACACGAAAAGATATACGTGTACCATAAAACCAATAAAAGATTCACTAGACAACTCTCACTGACAACGAAATGTTGACAAAAAGAAGAATTCTAACAATTTATGTTCAAAACACAAACTCGTTTCTACAGCCGAGGGCGTCTCCGCCATTCAAAGTACAAATTTTATATTTTACACCATTGAAAAGGTCATATTCTTGGCTAAAAATGCAGCTTCTTTTTTCTTTTCTTTTTTTTTTTTTTTTGGGGGGGGGGGGGTGGGGGGGGGGGGGGAGGGGAGGGAGGGGGGGGAGGGGGAGAGGGGGGGGTTCAAAAGTCACACTGCAGAACGTGCGTTTTTAGCGAATTTTCGTGACCTTTTTCCGAATATCATAAAATCCGCTGAAAATAACACATGTTATGGACTCAACGTAAACATCATTCAATTTCCAGTAGATCTATGTAAGTTGCATGGTGTAGAGCGAATGGCGGAGACGCCCTCGGCAGAAGAAAGCAGTCACTGTGCTGTACGTCGTCCGACTCAATAATATTAAAAGACATGCTGGCCTTCTTTTCAGGCGTGTCTAAAATGTGGTAAGAAAATGAGAAAAAGAATAATGCAGTTTATTTTGTCTCCTTTTCTTTTTAATTGTTGTTCTTGTTGTTTTTTGTTTTATTCGGCGAAATATAAGTCATCAAAACGAGTGTGAGATGGGCGATATATTCTTCACGTTACGATTTTTTTCCCCGGGCCGATCGCGTACACGATAATAGTATGTTCTTCCCTCTATGGCCTAGGGCATCTCCGTCAGACAGTCTACAAATCTGGTTTTAGAATCATTGGAAAGATCAGATTCTTGGCTATCAGCACTGTGTTGCCATAACAAAAATCAGTCATTCATGGGATACTCTGCAAGATGTGAGTTTATAGAATTTGTTTCTGACTTGTTACCGATCATCATAAAATCCGAAAAACAACATGAGTTCCAGGCTCCAATCAAATGCCATTCAATTTCCGGTAGGTCTGTTTAAATTGCATGGATCTAGAAAAAATGGCGTAGACGTCATCTGCAATGAGAAACAGTCACTGTGCTGCACGTCGTCTGACTCAATAATGTGAAACGTCGAGTCAGTCTTCCGGCATGTCTGGAATGTGCTACGAAAATTAAAATAAAGCATACATTTAATTCGTTTTTGTTTCTTCGCCACTTTTAAGTGTTATTGTGTTTGTTGGCTCACGTGCGAAGCAAAAGTGAGTGTGTTCTGTGCCAGGTTGTCCGTCGTCTCGGGTAAACCTTAACGTTGGCACTTTCTCGGAAACTATTCAAACCACAGTCTTCAAACTTCCCTCCAGGATACTTTGTGGCAAGACCTTTATAAACGTACCAAATTTCAGTAACCTCTCTCAAAGGCTAAGGTCAAAGGGGATCAGGAAATAGGTAAAATAGCCGTTTTCTGACAATATGTTTTGGGTTAAAATATAAACCGAGAGACAAACTGATATATTTATCACGTGTGAGGCTATACTGTCTCCAGCAGAAAGGATTTTAACGGTCTGTTTATCATCGTCTTGTTTTAACTCATTCAGCCCGGCGCACGTATTTCCCAAATTTCGGATGCGTCGTCTAACGACTATGCACCTGTTGCAGGAGATGGATCGACCAAGATAATTCAAGGGCAGTGCCAGATTAGCTTGGCGCCGACAGGCGCCAAGCTAATCTGGCACTACCTTTGAATTATCATGGTCGATCCATCGCCTGCTGTAGTGCGTCAGGGCTGAATGGGTTGAATATTGCAGTTTGTGAGTGTGTAACACCATGCGTAAACGCACGTTATGTTTGTTTGTTTGTTTGTTTATGTTTGTTTGGGGTACCTATTTCTCTCCACTCTTGTGTCAGCATTTGGATGGGTTTAAATTTTTTTTTTAATAACGAGGCGCACGTACTACAAGAGTTCAACTTGGAACTTATCTGCTTTTGCTGTTTCTGTGTACATCCTGAGAAGACATTTTGACAAAACAGGTGAGACTTGGTCAAAGCCCGACACTCTAATTAGATCAGAACCAGTATTCCCCTAATAGTCACCAATAGTGGAGAATTACTCGATACGTTCTGGGGCTCAAAATGTCATTCAATTTCCAGTAGATTTAGGTAAGGTAGATGACTGTTAAGCGCATAGCCAGCTGGTACCCTATGCGTTTTAAAACAACCAACTGCTCGTTACATTGCTGATTCAATTGCGTAACAGGAAACGTGAAAAGTCTGTAACCACACTGTTAAGTCTGAGTTAGAAACCTTCCTCCGGCCAGTTTAAGAAGCCGGTTGTGAAAACTGAGTTCGTCCATAATAAAAAAAAATCTAGTCCCACAGTCCCAGTCCTCAACACACACACACACACATATCCACCCCCACCCCCCACCCCCCACCCCCACCCCCCCCCCCCACCTACACGCCCCCAATTGTCAGAGTTTTGGTTCACTGAAATAGTCGTCATTCTTCTTTAAATTGCAAATCTTGAATGTTATTTGTTGGGGATTCATGAATCTCAAAATGAATATGGTCGTGAATCCGTGACGATACCAACTTTAGTTTTCAGTTATGATTCTTTTTCGAGTAATGTTTATCACTGACAATCATCACCAATATTTTCATCCTAACCAGCCGAATGGTCTCTCATCTTGAATGATTGCCCAAGATCTCAGATCCAAGAATTACCTTCTTCATTACAGTTAACAAAGTCAATATTATTTGAATTGGTCCATTGGTTACCAAATGTATCTTGTGTAGATAATATGTGTACAAAGCTGGCTGCCTTGACCTGCCTGCCATCCATCCATCCATTTTCCATTAGCTCGTCAGTATGTGTAGCGAATAACAGTTTTGTGCGTGTACCCTGTGTGAGCGCTTCCACCGAACTCAGTTTCGGTTTCTCCGGCCTAGTACGTGGCGACCTAAAAGTTGCATAGGAACTCAGCCTTGAACGCCAATGTCACGCGCACTCGGACACACACCGCGCGGTACTCTTTTGCTCTGACCTGCGGACAGTCTTGCACTGACTTACCGATACATGCGTTTGCAGATTTATTGCAACAAATATCGCTGCTGTGTTTTCCCAAATGAACTATCATGTCAAACGTGGATCAGATCGGCCCAGACATGCTTTGTGCAAAGTGATTTACAACAATAGCAACAACAAAACATGCAGCCTCCACCTTGACCTTGTAGTTAGGACAAACCTTCCTCTTGGTCAAGTTTTAATTGTGTAAATCACCACCTAAACTCCACATAAAGTTGAATGACAAACGCAACAAGCCGACATAACAAATACAGTGACCCCACCATCGCTCCCTCCACTTTTAAGGCGGAACGATGAGATCTTTGGTGAGATAAAACATTATTCTGGACTACACTTGTAAAGTTGCCATGAGTGCGTTGCTAGTTTTTATAACGTACCTTTTTCAATCAACGCCTGCACTAGAACACAACCAGCCTCAAACTAGATACTCTAAGACTATAAAATAAGAATAACATTAACTGTGACCTTGACCCCATCTCAAGGTCACTGACACGGATGTGTATATAAACTGTTATCGTATATAGTCACCAACACAGGAAACTAATAAAGTGCACTGGAACACTCAAAGCTCATATTCATTTTGACAAATTTGCTCATCTGTGACTTGTCCTGCACTTGGGGTCAAATCTATCAGTATGCAAAGAAAGTCCCATTCATAAACAAAGAGTATATCATGTTAAGCTTTATCTGACCACAGAGCCTTTCAGAAATCAGTCACAGACAAACTATAACTGCTTTTTGCACCTTGTTTGACCTTTGTGACCTTGAGCTTCCAGATAGTGTTACGTTTGTGGTTGTGTTATTCTTTTGAGAGCATGTGTGATGATAGGAAAGATCCCATTATCATTTGAGTTATTTTGGATAAGAATTACGTATCTTTTTAGTAGGATTCATTTTCTTTTGCACGGAGAATTGCGATCGATTTTTGTTGCGACCAGTATTTTCGCAACAATGTTGTAAAGTCTGACCTACATTAGACTGGAAGGTTCGGGAAGGGTCGCGACCGTTCTAGTAACCTCAAATATGACGTCGAAGTTGTGTAGTACTCGTTGGCTACATTTAGCAACATTTATGGGATGCGCCTAGGTGTTAGTGGAAGGCTGTAGTTAGATCTAGAGTGTTCTTTTTAATTAATATTAATAAGTTTTGGTTAAGTTTACTTTTTTGTTTGGTTGAGTTGTGTAATTTGCTGGATTGTCCTGGAAATCTGTAATAGTATATAAAAAAAAGCGTGTTAGGAAATATGTGCGTACATTGTATGAGAGACGAAGTGTGTCAAAAGTGTTCATGCATTATAGAGGAAACAGTGTATCAGTGTTGGTGCATTGTATGGAAGACGCACTGTATGAGAATTGTGGATGCAGTGTATGAGACAGTGTACCAACGTGTGGATGCATTTGTGGACGCATTGTGCTAAGAGTGCATCGTGAGAATAAAATATTGTTGGAACTGTTACTATAACCTTGTGAGTGAAGTTTCTTTACAGGAACCCTACGTGAGTGCATCTGGTGTGATTGTGGCATACTACGACTACGACAACCACGCAACAGATATCAACCAGATTGAAACATACAGAAATGCTTTTCAAGCTCCAAGCTGAATTAATCTGTCAGGAGATGCAAATTTATAGTCTCAAACATTGACACACATGACCACTTTTCAAGTGTTGGATGACCTCCAGTGACCTTGATCATTGTAAAATGTTTTGAAAGGTTGCCTTGGAAACATAATGTTGTGTTTCCTTATGAAGCATTCATGTTAGGCTTCCAAATCAGTGCTGAAATCTTGAGGAAAACGTATATTTCATTATATATTTTGACTTTGCGTGACCTTGACCTTCGGATGGGTCACACAAACACTCATGTACATAGAGCTCTTTTTATATATTTTAGTAGGGCCAGATTTGAAGTTAGAGGGCTAAGTAGTCTAAGAAATATTAGCTTTTGAAGATTGAAACCCAACACTAAAGCTAAGAGGACGTTGGTAGATTTTCAAAACTCGGCGTTTTTAACGACCTGCCGCAAGATAGGCGTTTGTAGTACAAACCCAGACAAAAATTAGACACAATCTACGCAGTAGTAGGAGTGTGCGTACCTAGTTTGGATTCTGTGCGGCTTATAGTCTGAGTCATACATGAGCCTAAATTTGCCATTTTTCCCCGAATTTGACGATTTTGAGGCAAAAACGTGGACATTTTAGAGGGCGTTTTACGCTATATCTCTAGAACGGTTTATCTGATCACCATAATTCTTTTTGTTTTTAGGCTTCATTCACCGTCAGCTACATCACTATGCAATTCTTGTACATGTAAATCGATACACAATTTTCAATCATTTGCCCCCTAACAGGTATGCTCGCGCGCCACCAGGTGACTGCCATCCTTGCCGCTGACCACACGCTGACTGCCGACCAGTGCACAGCCAAGTGTGACGCTGCCTTCGAATTGGTCTTAGAGCACGACGAGCAAACAACCGATCAGGCTTGCCTCCATGAGTGCACCAAGTGAGCGGTGTTGTTGCTGCTGCTACTGTTGTTGCAGTTCTTGTCCTTGTTGCAATGTGTTGGGGTTTGGTGTAATAGTTATGCTATTATCATAAGGACATTTTGTCCACGTGTGCGTTATTGGACAATTCTGCTCTGAGATGACAATAGACATATTGTCAAAAGCGAGATTTTCAAAGTCAAAACAATCCAATCTTGCTTTTCTATTTTAAAAAAAATTAATTAAATAAAAAATGGACTACTGTCTTTAAGTCTCGTTGTTTGTGAAAGCGAGATTTTGATTGTGATAACAATGAAAATCTCGCTTTTCACAAAAAAACGGACTTGCTCTCTTGTACTCTCACCAGGCAGATTATGGCTACTATATGTGTGCTGGTCTAGGATTGTTAATTTTACAGACTAAAGTAATGAATGTGGTGGAAATATAAAGCACGTCTGCGGCTGTAGACCTACGCTCATATTTTCACCAGTCACTACTGTAACTTGCGTCTCCATCAGCCAAACTGTTGGACTGAGGATTGAAGAATATGGATGGATGGATGGATGGATGGATGGATGGATGGATGGATGGATGGATGGATGGATGGATGGATGAATTCATCCATCCATCCATCCATCCATTTTCACATCTACTGAAACGTGTTTTGTTTTTCGTGTCCTTTGCAGCCAAGTCGCTGCACTTCTCAAGACCACCCATGCCCCCCGCACGCATGCGCCCGACACGGATGCGCCCGCCACGGATGCGCCCGACACGGAGACGACCGCGGAGCCTTAAACTAACTCAGAGTCGGTCATGTGCAACTGAGTAGACCCAGTAATTAACATACTCGACCAAAGCTACCTAGTAGAAATGTCGAATGGTAAGAGCTTAAAGGACAGTGTCCATATTACGCTTTTACCAGTCAACACACTGAACTGAAAAAATGAGGAAACATAGATTGTTATTACTATTTTTATTTGTACTTCTACCAAGATGTGTTCAATTTCCTGTTGTACATTCCTATAATGATTTTCCGCTATGCCAAGGTGCTCATATGATTGAGAAATAAAGGTGTGTGTGATAAATGAAAAATATTTGCCTTGCTAAATGACGAAATGAACAGTATTTCCTGTGATATGTGTGGATTTGATTTCTCTCTCTCTCTCTCTCTCTCTCTCTCTCTCTCTCTCTCTCTCTCTCTCTCTCTCTCTCTCTCTCTCTCTCTCTCTCTCTCTCTCGACCGACCGACCGACCGACCGACCGACCCCGGCTCAAGGGTCTTTTGACTACTGGGTGACTCCGCCAGCTGCAAGGAATCATGAGCTGCATGTCGATGGGCTGTTAGTCTTCTTGTTATTGAATTAGACCTGCATTTTTTCTTTTGAACAAAAAACAACACATCCGATTTATAGTTTGAAATCTAGCAAACAGCTGTCGTTTATCATTGTCACTGGGTTAGAAAATGTAGGACTGTTCGCCTAAATTTAGCCTTCATTCTTTGACTCATTTTGTTACTGAATTAGACTTACATTTTTAAATAATATTTTTACTGGGGAAAAACGTGCATTTTGAACCGAAAACAATGCATCTGGTTTATAATTTGACTCAAGTAGCAAATAGAGTGTCCTTTTATCACTGGGTTAAACAAAAATGTAGATTTCTATGCCTAAATTTAACCGAGAACAGGCTTATTTCAATGCGAATATATATTATTCATCTATATCAGGTATTTGACACTCATGCTCGAAAACACGCGAGTCTACAGGGGTTTAGACAAGAAATCGGCACTATTTATTTATGTCAGCTAAGTTTATCCACGACGACAAATGGTCACATCTTTGCAGCCGGAACTGACAAAATCTGATCCAACTGCAAAAGGCACGTATCCTCATGAGCCCCCGCATATGCGGAGGCTCGTGGCTCGTGACTGATGATCTGTGCCTCTTGCTGCCCATTACATAATTTGTCCTAGCAACTTGCAGGTGCAGAGCCAATGTCCCCTGATTGCTGTCTGCGATGCCGAGTATTACATAGCGTTGCAAAATGTTTGTTCCGGAGCCTCATTCGTAAGCAACAAGTTCCAGTTTATTTCGATGTGTACACCGCACAGTACCTGACATTAACGTGAGCCTAAAGGCCGTGCCAATTCATGTTTGTATTCCTGCGCACATATTCACCGTCTTTGGAGATATGCCACCAGCATTTGCAAAATTTCATTTGAAACTTTGAAGTGTTTTAGTCGGCTTGAGATTGTAAAAATACTGTACAAACAAATACTGACTGGAACAGTTTAGTCGCACTTATGGCACTGTGATATTTTTAGCCACGTGGGAGACAGGCGCATTGCGCGCAACGTGTCTCTAACATGTGGCTGTGTACGTGCGGATAATCAGCTTCAGGACTAGCCTTTACACAGTAGACGCCATCTGCGATAGTTCAGTGGTGCAATGGCCGTCATCCAGCCCCGACGCCAGAAGGTAGCGACTGGCAATTGCCAGATTGTTCAAGTGTGGTGCTAGAATAGCTTGGCGCGTATAAGCGACAGGCTATTCTGGCACCACCCTTGAAGTATCATAGTCGATTGGCCTATGGGCAGCATAACTGATCAATGTCCTAGCGACTAGCACTGATCCACACAGACTGAAGGACTGATGAAGTCATATGCGACGGATCAATGGTGTCTTTAACATGCGGGCGAATGAGCTTCGATGCAGATGGATAAAGTTCGTTCTACACAGAAATTAATGCCTTGGGCATCATGCGTAACCTGGCTGCACAAACTACACGAAATATACGAAATCAGTCCACACCTAACTGTTTTATTGAATCATGTTTTAATAAAATTACATAGTGTGACCTTTTAGTTTCATTTCTTTGATGCCAGTTTCTCTTGTTAACCCTTTCCCCACCACTGAACGTATATTTTGTTTCTAAATCTTAGTTCATTCAGCGATCAAAAGCCACAAACGCCCAATATGGATATGGATACAAACTGGTTTCAGCAAGAGGCATAGATCCTCATGAGCCCCCGCAACTGCGGGGGCTCATGAGGACCTATACCTCTGGCAGTTGGGTGGTGTTCAGTTTTTCTCAGCAGTGAAAGGGCTAAAGGCGAATCACATCACAAATTAACCGGTTGACTACTAATTATGACTCGAGTATACGGCTCAGCTAAAAAGACTAGAGGTTACATGTGTGTCTTTTCCGCCTGAAAGTATCGACAATAGTCAATGGGCGGAACCTCATCCCCACCGGCCCCAGCCCCCTCGCCCCCCCCCCCCCCAACCCCACCCTTTGTTTTACTGGCCTTGTCAAGGGTATTCTTAGTCTTCGGTCAATGTAACTAATTGCAGCTGATTTTGTTCAATCGCAACTAACTATCGTGGAGCCGACTGCTCTTATGCATGTGTCCTTAATTCGTCCGAAGTGAACAAAATGTGTGCGTCACTTTGTAACCTTGAAAGAAAAGAAAAAAAAGTAGTGAAGTCTCCGGTCAACCTGGGTCACTGATGCTTTGGTACTCAAATCCGCCATATGATCTCTCTCATTCGACCCCCACCCCCTCGCTAATTCACTGTCCAACCCCACCCCTCACCCCCAACCCCCTGCATTCTCACCTCCCAACACACATACACATACACACACACCATCACCACCACCACCCCGACTGACCCCCACACTCAGTCTCTCTCAGTCGATGACATGCCTGGAGGTCCCTGGAACCGGTAAATACCACTTATTCATTCCGAATCACACTAGTTTCACTTATTAGCAGTATTGAATTTCCTTTGGTTCATCAGTTTTGGAAGCCACGCTGGTTGTCTCCTTCGATTTGCTACCGGGGAAAACAAAAAGTATGTAGTAAAAATCCGTTCGGAGAAATGAATTGACCACGGTAGCTCAAAGGTCATCATCATCATCATCATCAGTCCCTTGCCCGAACTGGGCGTTGGGGGGACTGAAAGGCAGCAGCAACAGACAGTGCTCTCCACTGAGTTCTATTTTGGGCTGTGGCAAGCAAGTCTGGCATCTCGAGTTCGGTCCATTCTTTTATGTTTGCGACCCAACTCTTTCTCTGACGACCTCGCCGACGACTTCCTTCGAGAGTGCCTCAAAGGTAGATGTTTCTAACTGATCAGTTCAGTTGAAACCGTGAAACCGCCGGTGTCGGTTGCGCTGACAATCAGTTTTACTGCGCGCATTCAGTCTCGGGTCCAGTCGTCGTACAAATGAGAGATGGACTGACCTGTGATAGCTGAAGGTTAGCCGGCCTGGTCACTGAGCCGGCTTGGCGCCTTCAGGCGCCAAGCCGCTGATCAGGCGCTAATCTTCAACCGGCTTCCATATTTGCGATCCTCCATTTGACGCAAAGTGACAGTGATGCTACACGAACATAAATACTGTAGGTCTGCATACCGTACAAAATAATGTGATATTTTTCTTAGTCAGTAGTGCCACTAACACATGTATTTTTATATAAGGCTTGCCACGACTAAGCTCACTCCATCAGTTTTTGGATTAAGCCTATCCATCAGTCCTGATACACTTTTGCATGAAACAGTATTTGACTGTGATTGTTCAAAAGTGGCGCCAGAATAGATGGGCGTCCATAGTCCAGCTCTCTGAATCTCCCCACCCCCCACCCCCCCCCCCACACACACACACACACACCCTACCTCCCCCCTCTTCCCACCAACTTACCTCTCTTCCCGTCTCTCTTCCGCCCGCATCAAAGGGACACTCCCGCCCCCCTCCCCTCCGCCCCCCCCCCCCCCCATCTGTCCTCACCCACCCTTTCCGTACCAGTGTATGCGCATGCAAACAGACACTGCAAGCACACGCAGCACACAGCACAGACAGTCGTGCACTGCAAACTGGACACCGATCAATAAAAATCCGAAAAAAGCACCGCAAGAGAAGCTCCCAATGATATGCAAGCCTGAAACATGCACGTTCGCACACACACACACACACACACACACACACACACACACACACACACACATTATTGGCCTTTTTCTCTTGTTTTTATTTCGACATGTAGTAAGCGTAGACTTCCTCTAGTCCCAACAGTCAGGCCTTGCAGAGTTTTGTGTTGTGACCTCAAGGGAGATTGCTCAATTTCAAGTGGCTGTGTTTAAACCAGCTTTCATAGCGGAACTGCATAAGAGGTAAGGCACTGTTGTTGTTTTTTGTTTGTTTGTTTGTTTTTAACCCATATCATACTGAGGCTAAAAGCTTCAAATTTGTACACTGCCGTATGCAAGCTACATTATAGTACTTACAGATAAGGATATAGACCAATGGCTTTAGTTCAAGGGTGGTGCCAGAATAGCTTGGCGTCTAGAGGCGCCAAGCTATTCTGGCACTACCTTTGAACTATTTTACTTACTTACTTACTTACGCCTGTTACCCCTACCCGGGTATAGGCCGTCGACGAGAGACCTCCAGCAACTCCTGTCCTGTGCTTCTCCTTCGATGCTACTCCAGGTGGTTCCCAGTCTCTTGATGTCTGCTTGGAGGTCTCGACGCCAGGTGTTTCTCGGCCTACCTCTTTTCCTCTTTCCCTGGGGGTTCCATGACAATGCCTGCCTAGTGATACTGGAAGCTGGCTTTCTCAGACTGTGAACTATTTTAGTCAAACTTATTTCACACACTGGTGCATTCCGAATGATAATGGTTAATAAGAATTAATAAAATATAGCCCAGTCACCTCTGACTCATGGCAGCAACTACCATTGTAGTTCAAGGGTGGTGACAGAATAGCTTGGCGCGTGTACGCGTCAAGCTATTCTGCCCCCAGCCTTGAACTATTTTAATCCTGAAACAGTACAGTAAGGTTTCGGTCAATCACGATTGTCAAATGATGGATTCTGCCGAATAGCTTGGCGTCTACAGGCTGCACCATCTTTGAACTATCATGGTAGATTGGTCTCCTAAACTGTATCTTCAGAAAAAAACGATTTCAAGCAGAACTGTGGAATTCCGACTTAAAATTATGGAATTTCGATTAAACTCATTCAGTCCGACGGCCGTATTTCCAAATTTTGGAGGCGTCATCAAATGACTATGCACCAATTGCAGGAGATGGATCGACCATGATAATTCAAGGGGAATGCGCCAGATTAGCTTGGCGCCTGTCCAAGCTAATCTGGCACTACCCTTGAATTGTCATGGTCGACCCATCTCCTGCTGTAGAGTGTCAGGGTTGAATGGGTTAAAATGTATTGCTTAAACGCTATGGGTACATACCTTTTTAGTTCAACGTAGTATATTAGCTGGCAATACACTTATCAAGGCTAATTACCTGACTCTTGGACAAAAACACTGAAACATTCAACGAGACAAGCTGGCTGACCGGATAGGGTGACCGTGATCTTCTTCTTCTCGAACGCCGTCACACTTGGAGTTTGGCTCTCAAAATGAAATCTGTGGTCTTCTGTAGCGCCTCCACAGGCCCGTACAGTTTGTAGGGTGGCGGGCTTCGGCCATATCTCCTCCCTCAGCAACTGGTGGTTCCCACAGTCCTGTAGGATGTGCTCTGTGGTCTGTTCTGCTTCTCCACAAGGGCACAGGGGAGATGGCACGAGGTGGAAGCGTCTGTGCAGGTGGAAATTGAGTCGGTTGTGCCCGGTCCTCAGACGGAAGATGGTCACCTGCTCTTGTCTGGACAGCTGATGGTAACTGTCTAGGGACCGTTGTGGTGGTCTGTACACAGACTTAATGATGGTCTTCATCTCTGTGAAGCTGACTCCATTTTCGTCTTGTTCTTTCTCTGCGCCCACTTTTGCCATTCTGTCAGCTTCTTCATTGCCGTAGATGCCACAGTGTGAAGGGATCCACTGCAGCACCAGTCTGGTGCACTTGATGTTTTACAGTACCTCTTGTAGACGTGGCAGTTTGCTTGCTGTTGCTGCCTCAAGGACAGACATGGCATCAGTCAGGAAGGGTGACCGTGATGACACAAGGGTTGTGGTTGGTTAGCTTGACGCCTGCAGACACTACCTTTGGGCTGTCAGTCACAATCGATTCCTCTCAAGCGTCAAAACTACCATTGAGCTGGGTGGACTGAAAGACTGACCTCGTTCTGTCTCTGCCGCCAAGCTTTATAAGGCCGGCACTGTACTTCAATTATCTTCGTGATTGTTGTTCTGTCTCTCGCGCCGACATGTTTTGCTCGAGTGGTCGCAGATTGTGTTTTCTGGTTTTTGGTTCTTGTTTGTTGTTTTGTTGGAGTTTCTTGTTTGTTGTTTTGTTGGAGTTTCTTGTTTGTTGTTTTGTTGGAGTTTCTTGTTTGTTGTTTTGTTGGAGTTTCTTGTTTGTTGTTTTGTTGGAGTTTCTTGTTTGTTGTTTTGTTGGAGTTTCTTGTTTGTTGTTTTGTTGGAGTTTCTTGTTTGTTGTTTTGTTGGAGTTTTTTGTTTATTTGTTTGTTTGTTTTGGGGGGGGTTGTTTGTTTGTTAACACATTCAGCCCGACGGCCGTATTTCCCAAATTTTGGAGGCGTCATCTAATGACTTTGCACCAGTTCCAGGAGATAGATCGACCATGTTAATTCAAGGGCAGTGCCAGATTAGCATGGCGCCGACAGGCGCCAAACTAATCTGGCACTACCCTTGAACTATCATGATCGACCCATCTCCTGCTGTAATGCGTCAGGGCTGAATGGGTTAAAGGAATTCTAAAGTCTCTAGGTGCTGAAGACACGGATGTGGACACACATGGTGCTGAAGACACGGATGTGGACACACTGATCGACACATTTAACACTGCTGTAACCCAAACAGCCAGTGATATCCTTGGCAAACACCGACAAGCAAAGAAACCTTGAGTTAAGCTGACATCTTTGTTCTATGTGACAAGCGTCGAGAATTAAAGGAAAAAAAATCAGAGGTAGAAGGAGCTAAACAAATACAGGGAAATTAACCAGGATATCAAGAAAAGAATGAAAAAGGCAAAGAATAAGTGGATTGAAGATCAGTGTAAACACGTCGAAAAAAATCTGAACAAAAATAATAGCAAAAAAGCATACCAGCTGGTGAAAGACCTGACCAGTGTAAAACAAGGACGCTCCTCGATCATTCAAGACAGTGAAGGGAACTGTCTTACGGAAGACCAAGACATACTGAAGAGATGGACAGAGTACTGCTCAGATTTGTACAACCACCGAGCTACAGGGGACCCAGACATACTTGTCAACCCACCTGTGACCAACAATGGCAACTATCCCATCTTCCGAGAAGAAGTAGAGGCTGCAGTGAAGTCGCTGAAAAAAGGGAAGGCAGCAGGAGCAGACAACATCCCTGCAGAACTAGTCCAAGAAGGGGGAGAAGACATGATAAGCGTCTTACTAACAATCTGCAATAAAATCTGACAGTCAGGGGATTGGCCCACACCATGGACCCAATCACTTATAATAACTCTCCCCCAAAAAAGCAACTTACATCAATGCCAGAATTATCGCACGATCAGTCTTATATCCCACCCAAGCAAAGTCATGTCAAAGATCCTACTGAACAGGCTGAAGCCACAGGCAGAGGAAATCATAGCTGAGGAACAGGCAGGCTTCAGACCAGGGCGCAGCACAACTGAGCAGATCTTCAACCTGAGAGTTCTATGTGAGAGGTACCTCCAGCACCAGCAAGATCTCTATCATGTCTTTGTGGATTTTAAGAAAGCGTTTGACAGGGTGTGGCATGCAGCCCGAGTCAGACAAGACTGCTTGCTCTCACCTACTCTTTTCAACATCTTCCTGGAAAGAATCATGACAGACACTCTGAAAGATTATGAAGGAACTATCAGTATTGGAGGCAGAACAATCACGATCTTGCACTTTGCGGACGACATTGATGGCCTTGCAGGAACAGAGAAGGAGCTAGCTCAGCTGGTGGAAAAGCTGGACAGTACAGCCATTGCGTATGGGATGGAAATCAAGTCAGAGAAGACCAAACTGATGACAAATAACACCAGTGTCATTGGCACTGACGTCATGATTGGAAGCCAAAAACTGTGGAACACTGCACCATGAAACCAGCTACAGATTGAACTTATTAAATCCTGAGAATGAAATTATTAACTTTGGATGATATCATTTGAGGTCTGTGTTACAGTTCTGGAGGCATGTCGACCGCATGATAATTCAAGGGTGTCGTCAGAATAGCTTGGCGCCGACAAGCGCCATGCTATTCTGACACCACCCTTAAACTATCATGTGGTCGCTGCACATCCTGCCGTAGCATGTCAGGGGTTTAAGGGCTGAGGATTAGTGGCGGTCTAGGGTACGGCGATTCGGCTAGCGAGGTGCTGATCAGTAGACCGGACTTTAACCAATGTCACAGGGACGTGCAGCACGGGAGAGAAAAACGAAGTTATGACAAGAGTTTCCTGTACCTGACAGTTGAAGCGTCTGTCGGCGCTCATAGTCAAGGACACGAAACTTTGCCATAAATACGGTTTTCTCTCACGGTGTGTGATCGATCGTGACTTGACTATGATAAGTTACACTCTGGTAATATCCAAGGCATTCGGGCCGCCCAACGGACGGTTTTCTGTGCCTGGTATTCCGGCATTCCCCCACCAGTAAAATTGGTCAAATATTAACCCATATCACACTGAGGTTAAAAGCTTCAAATTTGTACACTGCCATATGCAAGTTACATTATAGTACTTACAGATAAGGATATAGACCAATGGCTTTAATTCAATGGTGGTGCCTAGATGCGCCAAGCTATATACCCTTGAACTATTTTAGTCAAACTTCTTTCACACACTGGTGTATTCCGAATGATAAGAGTTAACACGTTCAGTGCAAGCGGACGCAGACTGTGTGTTTGCAATCTTCGTAATTTTTTTTTTAATCCTAAATATCCCAGGAACATGTATTCTCAGTGGTGTCAGCAAGAGGCATAGATCCTCATGAGCCCCCCGCAACTGCGGGGGCTCATGATGACCTGTGCCTCTTGCAGTTGGGTGGTGTTCAAATTTTCTTTGCACTGAAGGGGTTAAACATAAAAAAATCATAAAAGCCTAGTTAGATCTGGTGACAGTGCGTCTTCCCTGGGGCAATAAAGTGTTCAAAATACATGATATCAAGCGGTGTACGCATGAAATTTATTCTGGAAAACCTCTATGGTTAGTGGCCAGGCCAAAAATTATATTCCGGGCCGTTGTTTAACCCATTCAGCCCCGACGCCCTATAGCAAGAGATGGGTCGACCATGATCATTCAAGGATAGTGCCAGATTAGCTTGGCGCCTGTCGGCGCCAAGCTAACCTGGCACTACCCTTGATCCCTAATGCGTGGCCTTCTTTTTCAGTCAAACCACTGGGCACAAAAATGAATATATATAAATATAAAAAATATAAGAAGGTTGCACAACAACATCAAAGCTATTTGCATGAATTATGCGCTACTTTTAATACCAATTTCATACACAAAAATAACTAAAAATGAGATATTATTTAATATCGACGAAAACGTCGAACTTAGATTGTATGGAGTACCCTTCAAACACAAACAAGGCGACCTTGAACAAAATTGAACGCGTACGTAAACTGAACAGATAACAACAGTCAAAACAGAGCCACAGAGAGCCATATAATTTTTTTTTTTTTAATTGCGCAAAACAACAGCAATACTGAGGAGCAAAGGAAATGCGACATTTTTTTAATAATCGGAACACTTTAGTGATTCCGATGATTCCAAAATGTCGCATTTTTTTTGCTCCTGAGTCTATATTTATGCCTTATGCACTACCTATGGGACCAGTTTCATACTAAAGAAATAACTCAAGTTAGATAATCCCATCGACGGAAAATTAGAAGCAAGGACTTGTAAGGTAACCGGCAAAGAGAAGTAATCGACTGACAGCGCAAATCTTGAACGGTTGTGTCCCATGAACGTTTGGTATCTAAGCTAGTGAGGGGGGAGGGTGTGTTACTCCGTACTTATAATATTCTTTTTCAACAGAACGTGAAGACAAAATGATTGTATGGCGAGTGCGGCTTTTCCAGTGCGTAGTTCAGTTTGGTCCTCGCGAGTAATTAGCGAGTTCATAAATTTAGTGGCTAATCACTTCCATGGGCGACAATACCCCTTGCGGAGGGGGGAGGGGGAATATAACTCGCAATACTCGCAATTCAGTTATAAATGTCATCTATAAGTATTTCATTTTCCCACCCCCACCTCCATGCTACTGGACGCAGAGTGTGTTATTGAAAATCATTGCCAACTATCCCCAGCTATCAAAGGAACATCTATAGAAAGTGGTGTCAGGAAGAATGATGGATCCGCGGAAATTATTGCAAATTCCTCGATCCCCAGCCGTCAGCCCCAGCAAGAGGCATAGATCCTCATGAGCCCCCGCAATTGCGGGGGCTCATGAGGATCTATGCCTCTTACAGTTGCCGTGTAGTGTTCAGTTTCTGTCAGCAGTGAATACTGAAATTAATTTCTGGTGATTGGATAGCAGTCGTTAAAGGTGCTATAAAACATAGAAGTGGAGTGTTCGCATGCTATCATTTTAGACAGACCTCGTGTCGCACACTCTCAAACGGTGTATTCATGAGTAGTCACCTCGAGCTGTTCTTGGGGGCCAGGACGCAGTTTGAGAATGTGTGTGGCTTGTTCTGCCTAGAAAAGATAGTATATGAAAACTCATCTGCTGTTACAGTTCATCTCTAACTGAGAGATATAGATTATTTGATTAATTGTGAATGATGATGCCATGTGTTGATGGGCAGACAGTGAATTTCCCCATGAGGGATTAATAAAGTATTATTGTATTGTATTGTATTGTATTGTATTGTATTGTATTGTATTGTATTGTATTGTATTATAATATATTCGAAGAGTAGTAAAGACACAGTAGTTTAGCATTGTAGCCCTATTTTCCTTTTATTTCATTCACTAAAGTACCATAACGTGTTAATCTGAAGGGACATTTAAGCATCATCTGTGTGTGTTATGCTTTGTTGACACACCTAATGAACTTCTACGGCAGTTAGAATACGCAGCAAACGCACACGCGTAATCACACTTGTTCACTCTGCACAGCCGTTAGTGCGTCGATCTATATTTAGCTGTCGCTCGCACAGAAAGCGTTGTATTTATAGAACGGAGTGGAGTCATATTGTCAATCTTCTATATATCTATATCTTGCTACTGGACACCGTGACAGAGGGGCACCAAAGAAGAGATACAAAGACTGTCTCAAGAAGTCACTTAGTGCCTGCCAAATCGACCACCACCAGTGGTCTTCGCTTGCTGCGGACCGTGACACCTGGCGCTCCACCATTTACAAGGCAGCTGTCTCCTTTGAGGACTCTCACAGAGCTAGCCTTAAGGACAAGCGGCTCAGGAGAAAAAACAGAGATGCCGCAGCTCAGAACCCTGGCCATACCTTCCCCTGCAGCCACTGCGGTCGAACCTGCCTGTCTCGGATTGGCCTCCGCAGCCACGAACAAGCCTGCAGACGTCGTGGGCAACTCCTATAAAATCTTCGTTCGCGAAGTCAAGCCAAGAGAGATATATCTATATCTATAAAGAATAAAGATAGCGTGTGTTGGAAAGACGTTTTACTGAACGATAGCTAGACATGTACAAGTGTCAGTATCTACCGTTTCGTAAACATCTGTTGCAGAAGCGTTTCTTTTAACCCTTTTACTGTCGGTAGCGATTTTAGTCGCGATGATTCCTGCAGCAATCATCGCGACTAAAACCGCTACCGACACCCCAAAGGGTTAACAGTTACAGAAAGTTGTTTCACTGCCAAAGTATTAACGTGTTTAGCTTTTAAATATCCGCTTCCATGTCCTCAGTTTTGTAGAGAAACATTCCGCGGGTCTTGACTGAACACAGGCATCGAACGCTCGCTGCGAAATCGACCGCCTTTAAAACATGGGTAGTAGGACTTGAAATAGCAAAGAAGTGGTTGATAGTCGCAACAATTATCCCGTGCCAGTAGTCTTTGTTGTAGACGTGTGTGACCGTGAAGTCTTTCAGCAAAAAAAAATAGGACTGAATGAGGATGAGTTTGTTCAGAATGGAAACGTCTGTATTTACACTGCGTTGCGCAACGCGAGGCGCTCGTAATGCCGAAGTAAGAACGTTGGTCTGCTTTTGGCGTATACCCAAAGGCTCCCGCCAAATGCACGTTGATTTCATACGTTACTATACCATGTTTTTTCGACTGAACCGCCCTCGCGCGCGCCGGGGACAGACTCTTTAAGAGCCCGGGATTAGTGAACTTGTAGTTCTGCGCCAGCCACTAAGCAAGGTGCTCCGCGATAGCGGAGCACCTTGCTTAGTGGCTGGCGCAGGACTAAGCTCACTCATGCAACTCAGTACCTGCAGCGTGAGGTTTACTCGAAGAAACCTTACTAGAAATGTGCGCGAGATTGACAGAGGCCGGCTTGGGTTTGGTTTGTAAATCAGGACGTACGGCGCTGGCCCGGCGCGTCTGGCGTACGCTGCAAACACAAACAAGGTGACCTTGAACAAAATTGAACGCAAAAATTGCAAGCTATTTTTCCTGGCAGACTTTAGATTTGCGCAAGTATCCATTTTTTTCTGAAGCGGAAACTGTTTTATACGAGTGAACGGGCAAGTTTAGCATTTTGAGCGTTGCGTTTACAACGAACTAGTGAAATGATGAAGTACCTATTTTGGTGAGAAGCGAAGTGCGTCGTATTTTCACCGTATATGTCACTTGATTGGTCAAGTGTTCATCGTTATGTTTTAACAGTTTTTGCCCCATCTGTTTCTCTTGTAATTGATTTCCCAGTGTAGCTCGAGGGACAATGAAAACACTATCACGTCAGGTCTGGAGTGGTCCCAACGCCTCGCCATCATTTACTTTTATATGTCGCGTACGGTACCTAGCAAGAACTGGATTTTGAATGAGTCATCGCCATTTACAAAAATGTGTTCACAATTAATAATTCGGACTAATACTATTTAGGTGAAGAGAACTGCAGTTCCATATATTTCTATCACCCAGATCTCCGCAAGTAAGACTGATTCATAGAACTTCATTGGCCCCTCCGGTTGCTGTGCAGGCTTATGGTAATCTGTACCTCATTCAGATTCACTGAGTGTCTATTTTTTGTTTAGCTCAGTATATCCCATACATAATTGTGCATCCGTCACTAAACTACACTAGCATCAAGATTGTAGAGTATAAAGTATCGCCCAAATCTCTGCCAGCAAGAGGCATAGATTTTCATGAGCCGCTGCGACTGCAGCGGCTCATGAAAATCTATGCCTCTTGCAGATGCCCTCAATTTTGTATATGTATCACAATCTATGCTCTCATGTAGATAGTATTTCCATGATTCCCCGTGGCCATTAAACGCCCGCTGCCCGCTACTTCCTGACTTTATTGAATACACACCTTCCTTCGTATTGTGAAGTATCCCACAACATCAAACGAAATATGGCCATTAGTTCAAAGGTTGTTTTCTGCTCCGTTTAATTTCCGTTTAATTCTGTTCCCTGTTAGCTCTGTATACAATGAAGGTGTCAGTTGAAAACGTAATGAAGCATGAGCGAAGCAGATATAGGGCCTACACCGCCATTGTGAATAAAGTTCAAAGTCAGCATGTGGCGACTTGTGTCTGTGTGTGTGTGTGTATATGTGTGTGTGTGTGTGTGTGTGTGTGTGTGTATGTGTGTGCGTGCGTGTGTGTGTTTGCGTCCATGTGTGCCTGTGAGTGTGTGTCCGTGCAAGCTGCATGCGCGCGCACGTGTGTGTGTGTGTGTGTGCGTGGGTGCGTGTGTGTGCGTGCGTGTGTGTGTGCGTGAGAGCGTGTGTGTGTGTGTGTGTGAGAGAGACAGATTGGTTGTTTGGTGGGTGGGTATTTGCCGGGGTAGGTGGGTGGGTGGGTGGGTGGCTTGGTGATTGATTGGCTGACTGGACTGGACTGGACTGGACTGACTGACGTAGGCCCATCATGACAAACCTGTCCGTGCTATAAGTACTGGATGTACTCAAGGGAACAAATATAAGAAACAACGTCGTTAAACGCGAAGAAAAGGCGTTATCACTTCTGTCTTGCACGGCGCGCGCACACACACACACACACACACACACACATACACACACGCACACGCATACACGGAGTTGGATGTTGATTGTCACAGTTCAAAGCTCACTTAAAGATTTTCTTTTCTGTCGGGCATTTAACGGTTAGCTCACCTTTAGCTAACTGTTGAATGCTTTTTATTCTGATTCTGGGAGAAGCCGTGGATGTAAGGTGATGGAAAGAGATGGGGTGGGTTAAAGTAGTGTATAATTGTGCGTGTGTCAGAGAGAGAGAGAGTATGCTGTTGTGCATGTGCAGTGAGTCCAGTGTTTGCCTGGAGAACGGCGCTATACAACAACTATTTTTTTTTTTTGTTATTATTATTATTATATTATTATTAGTATTATTATTATTATTATTATTATTATTATTATTATTATTATTATTATTATTATTATTATTATAGTTCAGGACTGAGCTTCATGAGAGTGCGTAATGTCCTGTGATACGCAAGTGTGTGTTTGCTTGTGTGCGTGCGTGTGTGTTCGTGCGCGGGGTATAAGGTAGTGTCTTTTCATTTAGTTTTTAGGCTGGCCAAGGGTATTTTTTCTAGGTGGATATTAATATTACAGATGGTTGTGATGTTATATACGTGCACATACTCACTGTAATAGGTCGGTGTGTTCTAGTCAGTCAAATGTATTTATTTTGTTTTATGTTCACATTTGTTGTTTTACGTCTGTTTCAAAAAATTCCGCTGAAGACAAATTTCCCATCTTGGAACAATAAAGGTATTCGTATTGTATCGTATCGTATCGCATCGTATCGTATCGTATCGTATCGTATCGTATTCTGCCCAAGCTATAATTACTTAACATGCGCCACTATGATGGTAGATGCCGCTTGACCAGAGTTGTCGCCGGCTCTGTCGTGCAACTCAGCCCTGGTGCATGTCGCACGTCTCTCCAGCGCCGGAAAATCGGGAGTGACGCCCCTTTAGCCAGATGGCGACAGTCTGCTTGGGAGATAGCTCCTGAACTGGTAGATGACCTGTGTTCTGCGTTGTAAAAGTGAAGGACACTGTTTGTGATACATTTTGTGAAAAACAATATTTTTATTGTATAACAAATTGATAACCTCGCTTTTCACACAAATGGACTTCATGTCTTCTGCTTTTACAGGGTAGGATTGTTTTAACACGCGGATCTATCGTGCTGATAAATGCCAGACGTAAACCCCAGATAAACTGAACACAACCCAGTTGCAAGAGGCATAGATCCTCATGAGCCCCCGCAGTTGGGGGTCCCATGAGAATCTATGCCTCTTGATGAAACCACTTTGTATCTATGTTCCTTCGACGGCTGTGACTTTGTTGTTACCTCTACTATTAATTCAAGAACACAATCTGGCAGTGAAGGGTTCATGGATGGATCACATTGATCCATTTACGCAGTTATCAGTGACGCATCCGGATGGGATGGGAATACACTAAGATATGCCATGTGCGTCAGCCAATCACAGTTTAGTCACTATTTCATTAATCAAAAATTTAAAAGGGTCCCATTTCAGTCGCAGCGGAAGAAGATTACTACTGATTAGACACGGATAATACGAAATTTAGTTGCTAGGATGCTTTCCACATTATGATAACCGATTTTTAACAGCGCAAATGTTGCTTTGAAACTGAGTGTCTTGTTTGCACAGCGGGAGAAATTGCGTGTTGTGCGTATTAGTTTACAGATAGAAAAATCAGAGAGTTAAAATGCTCCTTTTTTAAAGGCTCAATTCAGCTCTCCTGTTTTCATATTATGACCTAGCGAGTGAGCGAGCGAGCGAGAGAGAGAGAGAGAGAGAGAGAGAGAGAGAGAGAGAGAGAGAGAGAGAGAGAGAGAGAGAGAGAGAGAGAGAGAATCAATGAATCAATGAAACTTTATTTTACAACGGTTTAGGCATTGACATCGTCATCGACACAGCCATTTTACAAACCTGCCGTTGCTAACAACTACAAGACTAACTACAAATATACATACATATAAGTAAACATAATACTTGCAAACAGATAACAACACTGTTCACATAGACAGACATACTCATAGACACCCCCCACCCCACCCGCCCCCCTTCACACATAAACAGAGCTAAGTAGTCCAAATGATAAATGAAAAGGATAACAGACTTAATTGGGAATAAATTGGACCCAGCATAAAAAGAAACAGATAATACAAGTGGTTAAGGCATCCCTACGAGTGATCCACAAAATATTTGCAGAGACACTTTTTAAAATACGCTAGCGAGGAGGTGGATTTTACATGGTCGGGAAGGGCATTCCAGATAAGTGCCCCTGAGAAGGATAAGGTAGTTTTATATAGATCGATCCTTGGTTTTGGGACTATGAAAAGCTTTCTGATGTTTCAGTCCAAGCTTGGACTCAGACTAACGGAACAAAGTGGAGATGTACTCAGGTGTTTTGCATTTCCACACTTTGAACATAATAATAATAAAAAAAAATAATAATTACGGTATTTATAATGCGCTTATATTATAATAATTATAACTCTAAGCGCGCACTCACAACTCGCACACGCATGCGCACGCTTTAGACAATGACTCACGTAACACAAATAGTGAAAATACATTACGACGGTCAGCTAGGGGTGGGGAGTGTGGTGATATAGTGCTAGAGCTGTTGCATAAAGATTGCTTTGTTATATTTAAAATGACCTTGAAGAGGCAGGAGACCTGCTTTGAGAGCTTTTCTTCAGTGCTTAGGTGTGGATCAGGGCAGATTATTTTGGCCGCTCGTCTGTGTAGGGAATTGAGTCTCTTTAAATGGACCTCACTACATCCATCCCATACTGTTGACGCGTAATCGATATAAGAACGTATGTGAGCGTTATAAAATAGTTTACGGGTATCTGAATCAGTATAATATTTCAGTTTTGATAACATAAAGAGATTTTTGGCTACTATTTTGCATAAGGTGTCTGTATGAGCTTGCAATTTTAGCTGACTGTCGATTGTAATCCCCAGTACTCGATGTTCATTTACCTGTTCTACCTGACTACCTTTAAGTGAAAGTTAAGTAATAGAGGCGTTATCTGCTGTTTTTGGCGCGTGGCGATTACCATCGATTTCGTTTTGGCTGGATGAACAACCATAGAATTGTTTATACACCAAGCTGATACTTCATGAAGACTTTGTTGTAGGTTGTCGGAAATTACCTGTATATCTTTACTAGTAGTATGAACTGAGGTGTCGTCAGCAAAAAGGTCGAGAGAGAGAGAGAGAGAGAATCAACCCCAAAACCAGAATCCCCAAATTTTAAAGTTGCTCTCTGAAGGACTGTATTACAATTCTAGAGTCAGATCCAAAGGGTAGTGCCATCATAGCTTGGCGTCTATGGGCGCCAAGCTATTCTGGCACCACCCTTGTACTATTGTACCATGTCTTGCTGTCGTGTGTCAGGGCTGAATGAGTTAAAACATCACGAAGTAGAGGTTGAGAGAGAATGGGTTGCTGTTACATCTATCATGGTCAATGTCTTATACAGTGTATCCTTCTTGTGCCAGTAACTGCCTGAATGATAACCCCACTGCATCTTCTTTGTGTGTGTGTGTAAACCGCCTTGGTCAGGGAATATCCAGCAACATATACATATGCAACAACATAATAAAATTATGCATTGTATCGGCAGCATTCGACAAATCCCGAATGAATATATCTCTGGGCTATGGAACGTATGGTCCCTTTCGGCAGGTGACCTCATTGCACAGGTGGCATGGATATAACCTCTCGACACCTTTAACCTTCGGCTGTCGGTAGCATTTTTTTTGTGTTGTTGTTGTTGTTGTTGTTGTTTTCGCGATGATTCCCGCAGGAAACATTGTGACAAAAAGCGCCATCAACAGCCAAAGGGTCGACAGGTGGTTGCATAGTGTGCCCGGTCACCTTTGGCAGGTGGTCACAATAGACAGGTGGAGTGCATCACGCAGGTAGTCGAGCAAGCAGCTTTTTCTCTGTTCATTTCTTCTACTGCGCATCTTGCAAACAGATGTCTTTGGCAACGCCAAGCCAGACATCATTGGTGAAACACAGGAACTCCCTCCGTGCACTTCACGGCATCAATTCCTAATGCATAATACTAGAGGGTCGTGTGCTGTTCTGTGATTTTGGACCATACGGCCCTAAGCCGTAAGGTCAAAAATCACAGATCAGTACACATGTGTCCGTTACTACTTGAGAGAACTCCTTCCGCATCTGCACGGCCGTAGGAAAGATCGTCATGAAACTTCGCCTGTTCCCAAAGGTGCCTGACGGGTCTGGTCGTTAATATAATGAATCCCGGGTATTTCTCCGTGTGAGCTTCCGGCACATACTTAACCCATTCAGCGCTGACGCACTACAGCAGGAGATGGGTCGACCATGATAATTTCAAGGGTAGTGCCAGATTAGCTTGGCGCCTGTCATTAGATGACGCCTCCAAAATTTGGGAAATACGGCCGTCGGGCTGAATGAGATAAACCCTTCAGAACCCAGAAAATGTGACCTGTCGGCGCCAAGCTAATCTGGCACTACCCTTGAATTATCATGGTCGATCCATCTCCTGCAACAGATGCATAATTGTTAGATGTCGCCCCCAAAATTTGGTAAATACGTGCGTCGGGGTGAATGAGTTAACAGTACCATATAATGTATGAAACGGCGACATGCAAGGTATGAAACGGTGGCAAAGTACGTCACACTAGCTGTGGATGGAAATGACGTGTTCACTGTCAACTTAACTCGTCGAATAATTTAAAAATAAATAAAACTATCTAAGGTCGTTTTAAAAACGGCTGATCAGTTTGAAAAAGGATTCGACACACACAAAAAATGATCGTTGTTGAAGTCGAAATGAAAAAAACCCAACTCGTTTCTGATTGGTACATTTAAACTGGCAGGTCCAGGCTCAGCTTTTAGTTGTAACCTTTATTGTAGCTTTTACTTTCTTGTACTTTTGTTCTGTTATTTTTGATCTTGTGAAGCGCTTAGAGCATCATTAATTTGGAGGTTAAGCGCTATGTAAATGTGCATTATTATTATTATTATTATTATTATTATTATTATTATTATTATTATTATTATTATTATTATTATTATTATTATTAATATACGAGTATATGCGTTGCATGCATGATGCCAGTTAAGTACAGTATGTGAACACTGACACTGCGCTTCAGCGAGGCGAATCAAATGAGACAGCCAGGGTGGTATGTACGCTGTGTGACACGCTTAGTTCGTTTATTATAGCCGCCTAAAATATACATTATTATTATTATTATTATTGATTTGCTGGCTGATTGCTTGCTTGGATAAAGATTTAGAAAGTTCCTCAGTGAGTACGAAAATGACCACACGCCTATGCCACCCCCACCCCCACCGCCAAACCATCCTTTCCTCCAATGATCCCCTGGTCATGCGTTCGACAATTACCCTGCAGTAAGCAAAAATCCTTGGGCCCACAACGGCCGCATTGGGCCCGAAAACGTTTTGCTACTTGGGTAATCTAAATGTCGGTGTCCCCCTGAACACTAGTACTGTGACTAAGTGCTCGCAGACTCCGTTGCTTACCGCAGGGACCCTATTTCTTTGGTTAATTGGCTGAAACGAGTGCCTGGTTTCTCAAAGAGAAATCTACCCCTACATTAATAGGGCGAGCGAAACCAAAGGGCCACTGACACTGCGTTCTAATAACCCAGTTTTCTTAGATCGCATGTTAGATGTATAATCATAAATTTATTATTTAAAGGTAAGTCTGGAAAAGTGGGGCAAAGTGCGCGTGTCTTGTCATTTCAAAGATAATGACATAAGGACAGACTTCAGCTTACATACTGTACTTATTTTATCATTGTTTTCCATCAACACCTAAATTTTCAAACGTAACGAACTTGCGGCTTTAAACAGTGTTGCGGTGCTTTAAAACGGTATTCAGAGTCACATTTCATTTTTTGCATTTTAAGTTTAATGGGGACGACTTTGCCCCACCATACCATTCATCACTAAAATCTTCTAATTTGCATATAAACCGTGAGAGAACCCCGCGTCTCCCACTCACTCAGGTCAGCTTGTGAGAGGTTCTGACACTGGTGCAAAAGACAAGACTATTTTCATTTAATGCAAAGGTGCGCAGTGTAAAGCTTTAAATTTTCAAAATGCCTTATTAACTAAACGCTTAAATATTTTTCTCCAACGTTGCTGAGACATACACTTTTAAATGTTGCTATTGCTACGACAATAAACACTAGCCTCTATATGTTTCGTACATTTTAAGACCTAAAGGTGTTAATCTAAGTGCCTTACTCCAGGCTCCAACTGGACAATCCAGATGACGGTGCCGAGTTGGCAAGGACTCTGTTCTCAAACTCAGTGCTAAAAACGGGCTACCAGAATACGATTCGACGATAACATCGTCGAATCGTATTCTGGTAGCCCGTTTTTAGCAATGAGCTTGAGAAAAGAGTCCTAGCCAGCTCGACACCGTCATCTGGATTGTCCAATAGTCCACCGGCTGTCTTCTGGAAGTTGTCTTACCGAAACAATTGAAAATATGCAACTCTACGCTTGATAAAAGTTTCAGAGAGTCTTTCTGAACTGTTCTCATCTTTTCAAAGCGTTTTTGCTTTCTTTCTTGTGCATTTTGCACGCTTGGCGCCTTCTCAAGTTGGTCTGGATTTTATCTCAATGCACGAGGCATGGATTGGATCCATTGCCGGGCACCTCTGTTCGAGGATAGTCATCCTTAATTAGATGTGTGCGAGTGTTGACAGGATTGTCAATGACTGTCTTGAGGGGGTATAGTCCAACTACGTCTGTTGTGTCTATCGTATGACAAAGCCTTGGATCAATGTATAAACTACTCGAGTTGGAGTTTTGTGCGGTGAGCTTTTTCTGGCTTCCTCTCATAGTTTGTAAGTTGTTTCCATGCTTATTTGTTTTTGTGCGGTTGATTGATTGATTGATTGATTGATTGATTGATTGATTGATTGATTGATTGATTGATTGATTGATTGATTGATTGATTGATTGATTGATTGATTGATTGATTGATTGATTGATTGATCGATCGATCAATCATCAATCAATCAATTAATCAATCAATCAGCCAGCCGAGCAAGCGGGCGTGCGAGCGAGCGCTCGGCTGGCTCATTGATTGATTGATTGATTGTTTGGTTGGTTGGTTGGTTGGTTGGTTTGGTTGGTTGGTTGATTGGCCGTCAACTGGCACTGTGCGGCCTCGCGGATTAACCACCTTGCGCGTGTGTCACCAGAACAGTTTAAGGCACAGGTGGTTGCATTCACAAGGGAGTTAAAGCTGAGATAGTCTTTTTGTTCCGCATAGCACGTGTTTTATTTTAAACTTCCCTGGCCCCAGCGAGCGCCCTGTGACCACTTTTCCCCTATGTCGAGCGAAACGGTTTTAACTCATTCAAGGTGACACGCATCAATAGCTGCTGGCAACGCTATCTGACACACTTTGGCAGATATTGATGTTGGGCGTCTGGAATGAGCTAGCAATACAGTACTATTGGTACAGAATTTTGGTGATAATCCTTGCGGGTTAGGCTCTTCCATAGAACAATTTCGCACCAGGGGACAGTTAGCGAGGGGACTTACAAAGTTGATTTCGAGGGCTTCGCCTGGTACATTTTACCTTCGACATCACCTCCCTAATCACTCCCGATGGCGATCATACCCAGTGAAATAGCCTAGCCCGCAATACATTGTTGATTTTATTGTCTTTTTATTAACTCAGTTAACCCATTCAGCCCTGACGCACTACAGCAGGAGATGGGTCGACCATGATAATTCAAGGGTAGTGCCAGATTAGCTTGGCGCCTATCGGCGCCAAGCAAATCTGGCAATGCCTTGAATTATCATGGTCGAACCATCTCCTGCAACTGGTGCATAGTCATTAGATGACGCCTCCAAAATTTGGGAAATACGGCCGTCGGGCTGAATGAGTTAATGTTGATTGTATTGTCTTTTTATTAACCCAGTTATCCCCGAGGAAGCATTTCCGAAAGTTTGGAGGCGTCACCCAAAGACTATACCTGTTGCAGGATATGTATCGATCTTGATAATTCAAGGGTAGTGCCAGATTAGCTTGGCGCCGTCCGGCGCCAAGCTAATCTGGCACTACCCTTTAATTATACTGGTCGATCCATCTCCTGCTGTAGCGCGTCGGGGTTAAATGGGTTAAAGAAAACTATGGAAGTGTTGAGTACCCCCCTTGAAATGATCAAGTTATCTTTGATATGAGCCTTCAACTCATACCGTTGATGGGGCGCAACTCGAGGTTTTACCTGTCAGTCGATTACCCCCCATTAGTCCTCTCGTCGAAACTGTGCTTATTATTTAACAACATTGATAACTCAGAACCCTGGCCAGACCTTCCCCTGCAGCCACTGCGGTCGAACCTGCCTGTCTCGGATTGGCCTCCGCAGCCACGAACAAGCCTGCAGACGTCGTGGGCAACTCCTATAAAATCTTCGTTCGCGAAGTCAAGCCAAGAAAAAAAAAATTTAACAACATATTTTATGTTTAATTATTGTTTTGTTATATTTCTTTGTTTTTGTTTGTTTGAGATGTTTTGGGTTTTTGTTGTTGTTTTGTTGTTGTTGTTGTTGTTGTTGTTTATTGTATATTGTGAAGTTGGTACCATAGGTAGTAGGCCTACATACCGCGCGCATGTGAATTGTTGTTCTTGCTGTTTTGTTTTGTTTTTGTTTGTGTGTGTGTGTGTGATGTTGTTAGTGGTGGTGGTGTCTGTGTGTGTGTGTGTGTGTGTGTGTGTGTGTGTGTGTGTTATGTTGTTAGTGGTGGTGGTGTCTCGTGTGTGTGTGTTTGTGCGCGCGCGCGCGCGTGTGTAGGTGTGTGTGTGTGTGCGTGTGTGTGTGTGTGTGTTTGTGTGTTTTGTTGTTGTTAGTGGCGGCGGTGTGTGTGTGTTGTTGTTGTTGTTGTTAGTGGTGGTGGTGTGTCTGTCTGTGTGTATCAGTGTCAGTGTGTGTGTATGTGTGTGTGTGCGCGCGCGCGCGCGTGTGACACCCTCAGCATTTATCTGGCTCTTTGTGGCGTTATAACTATTGACTGTTCAGTTCACGTACGTGCTCTACAGAGTGCCTGCGTTTCCAAGTTTCTGTCGATGATATTATTTGAGGTGTTTTGTGTGTTATGGTGGTGAGTAAGAGGCGGGTGGGGTGGGGGGGGGGGAGGGGCGAGGTCTGTGATATTGGTAGCAAATATATTACATAAAACCAGAATACAATTTTCAATTGTATAACCCCGTCGGTTTTATGTATCTTGTATTTGTATATCGTGGTTTCCCTAGTCATGAAAGTGCTGTATTGGGAAGGCGTGCTCCTAAAAAACGTGACTGGTCAAAGCCATGTAGACTAATGTATTTTTGGTGGACAAACGTTATCGTAATCGTGGAAACGGATGATCAGAAGCCCTGCCGTTCTTTATGTAACAAACGCGGGGACAAAAAGGCGAATGAGGGGAAATAATTATGTAATCAGTTGAAATTAAGACAACAGCCCGTACCTGGCCTTGTTTTGCGTGACATTTCCGCCCCATTTGCGACCCTTTGTCTGACATAACACGAAGAGGATGCGACGGATCGATACTAGTCCCAGTCTAGCAAGAGGTCCTCGGGTCGACGTCGGTCGCAGTGAGCCCGCGTAAGGCCGTGTGCGGGCCCACTGCGGCAGACGTCTGCCTGATAACATTTTGCTGACTGTGCCTGACAGTGACGTGTGTCAGTGGAGCATGGCTCGAGGACAGGCTTTCCCTGGAGGACAGATACCCATTTGAAGCGCGGCACATATCGTACCAATCGAATTGTAATATTTCAGTGTAGTATATATAAGTCATCTAGCTGGGCTGACCGGCCCAAGGCGCCTGTGGTCAGTGAATGGTCTTAACTCCTGCCGATCCTTAACCCCATCGCTGCCAGTGCTCATGCATTTCGCGTCTGAAACCACTGCATACTGTCTGACACTGTCGCGTGAAGAGCACAAATAAATGGGACCAAAACTAAAAGGGGCACAAAGAATTAACACGGGACTGACAAGAGACATAAATCCTCATGAGATGTAGGTATAGGAAGAATTTCAGAAGAGAAAACTCAGCATGAACACGAAACAGGAAATTAATTAATGCACAAAATATATTAAAAGTAGGCTACAAGAGAAGAAGACACATGCCGAGAGAGAGAGAGAGAGAGAGAGAGAGAGAGAGAGAGAGAGAGAGAGAGAGAGAGAGAGAGAGAGAGAGAGAGAGAGAGAGAGAGAGAGAGAGAGAGAGAGAGATGATGATGATGATGATGATGATGATTACACAACGGTAGAAATTTTGACAGATACAAATACGTCATACTTCAAACTTGCCGTTGCTAACATCCTACAAATCCTACATCCTACTGAAGACAAGCAAACATTAAAATATAAACAATATTCAGAACTATATAAATACAGACACACTCAGTACAGCAAATGATACTCAGGTGACCATAAACAGATAAACAGAGAGACAGAGACAGACAGAACGCTAATACCTTAAAATTAAACATTAAGGCTTAACGTCGATCTTTTGTTTGCCACAAAGGAGATTTCAAAGATAGAGCACCAAAAGGTGTCTGAACAATTTTGGACCCCAGCTGGGTTAGAACATACCTTCTTTTCGATGAGAACTACCCAGGGGAGAGAGAGAGAGAGAGAGAGAGAGAGAGAGAGAGAGAGAGAGAGAGAGAGAGAGAGAGAGAGAGAGAGAGAGAGAGAGAGAGAGAGATGATGATGATGATGAAACTTTATTACATAACGGTAGAAGTTTTGACAGATACAATACGTCATTTTTCAAACTTGCCGTTGCTAACATACAACAAGAAATATACTGAAGACAAGCAAACAAATATTTAACGCAAACAAAGATCATAACTAAATAAGTACAGACACACGCAGTACAGAAAATGATACTAAAGGTAACAATAAACAAATACAAAAAAGGAAATAACACTCCTCAGCACAAATTACTTAGGGGGGAAAAAACATATCATTGCACAGCAAAAACAAGCACAAAGTACCAAGAATCAAACATACATACACACACGTTTACAGCCGTGTAAATGCACGCACTGACATATAATAATAATAATACCGTTATTATATAGGCGCTTTTTCTCAATTTTGGGGAAATCGACTCAAAGCGCCGCGCCTGAAACCCAACACACACACTCACGAAACAGACACGGATTTACGCCATTTAAGACAAACACAGTACAAGACAAACGAAGGGCCAGTCAGCTACTGAAGTTACAGAGATTTTTGATCGCTTGTATTTGAAATTTGTAAAGTGGCCTGAGACCGGTATCAAAGTGAGGTATATATACATATATACATTTACATAACCTTTCATCAGAATAACAAGATAAAAAAAATAATATATCTAAGCAGTTTCCATCAGGTATATGTGTAGTTTTGTTTTAAAGGAGGCAAGGTGGGTTAGTGTTTTAAATGTTGAGGAAGTGAATTCCATAAAAGTGATCCCGAAAAGGCTAGGCTTGATTTGAATAAGTCAATGCGAGGTAGTGGTAATGGAAGAGTACTGTTCCTCGAGGCCCTTTCACACTGTCGTTGTGAAGTAAATGTATCTGTTAGATACTGTAGAGCTTTCTTGTGGAGAATTTTAAACATAAGTACACACTTGTTGTAAACGAGTTGTTGACGAAGGCCAAGAAGTTTGAGACTTAGCAGTTTTTCAGCGGTAGGCATGGGTCTTATATCTACATTTTTAATGGCTCTTTTGTATAGTGAATTTAGTTTTTTTGATATGCACATCACCGCTACCATCCCAAACAGTGGAGATGTAATCAACATGGGATCTAATGTGCGATTGATTGTACATTGCTTAACGTCCCGACAGCGACAAGGCTTTCTCAGGACGTGCCTGCACTGCTTGTGAAAACAAAATAAACAGAATATTGAATGTATGTCGTCAGCCGGTCCAATACGTTAAATAAACCTACCACATGGGGCTTAAATAATGCTAAGACCAATTAGCAACACACATCCAATATCAAGAGCTACAGGCAGCGCAGACAGTAGGGAGAGTTTAAAAAAGGAAAATACATGTGAATGGACCAAGGGTAGACAGAAACACATGCCCCAGAATACAGAAGAAAACCCACCCTGTGGGGCTGACCAGGGTGACCCTGGGAACTAAAAAAGTAGTTATCCCACCCAAGTCCCCCAGGGCAGACCCGGGTGGGGGTTCTAATGTGCGCATGAAAAAACAATTTCGTGTATTTATGTCACTCACACTTCTCAACTGTGATAAAAGAAATATATTTTTTGATATCTTATTACAGATGTTAGTCACATGTTTCTCCCAACTTAGCTGCTCATCTATACGTATTCCAAGGAAGGTGAGTTCATGAACTTGTTCAATAGGTTGGCAGTTAAGACTGAGCGTTAGTGGAGGGGGGTGAAGTTGATGTTTTTGTCGTGAGGTGATAAACATGCTCTTTGTCTTATCAGGATGTAGTACCATGTGGTTTTTACAGCACCAATCAGAAACTTCGTCAAGACTGGATTGTAAACGACGACTAATATCATGACTGTTATTACCAGGGACGTGGAGGCTTGTGTCGTCCGCAAAGAGATTACAATTAACGTTAGGGTCGGAAATATGTAAAAGAAGTTCATTTATGACAAGTAAAAATAGGAGGGGTCCTTGAGGAACTCCAAATTTAACATGGCCTTGCATAGAGTACTGACCATGGACGTATACTTTTTGCTTTCGATCTTCCAAATAGGATCTGAGAAAAGTTATTGTAGTTTCTCAATGTGGTATATTGTAAGCTTATGTAAGAGAATCTCATGGTCTACAAGATCAAAAGTTTTTTTTTTTAAGATTTAGGAAAACTGCTCCCGACATGAAGTGTGTTACTGGTGCACCATCAAAACTCCGTGCCAGAAACAACATCAGCTCCCGACTCAATAACTTTTTATTAATTGAGTCTAGCCAGCAATCTACAATATGTGTGAGTGCTGACTGGCATGAATGGGTCGGGCGAAAACCGGACTGATGAATGTTTATTAAATTACCCTTCTCAAGGAAATTAAGAAGATGCTTGTGAATGTGCCGCTCTAATGGCTTTGACAAGGCTGAGAGCAAAGAGATCGGTCGGGAATTATGAATATCTTCAAGGTTTTTAGTTTTGGGGATGGGAACTACCTTGCTTCCTTCAGGACTGCAGGAAAAGTACTTTTATTTATACACAGATTAAAAATGTATGTAATGGATTGTATTGTGTAAGGCAACGCAAATTTTAGCGATTGGTTATCGATATCATCAATCCCTCTACTTTTCTTATTCGGCATGTCAGAAATATACTTGCCGACTTCTGCTATTGATATATTAGGAATTAAAAATTTTTGTGTTACATTTGTTGCTTCGCTGAAAAATCTCAGAAGACTTGAGATACTATATTGCGTACTGATATTGGATGCCGATTGGGCTAGATTTTCGGCGTCTGATAGGAAATAATTGTTAAATTTGTCTGAAGTTAAATGAGATGGTATTTCTGGGGCTGTTTTTCCTTTAGTAATAGCATTTAGTGCTCTCCAAATGGATGCTGTGTCACGGTTTTCTGAGATCATTTGATTGAAGAATGTTTTTTGTACATCCCTTACCAGATATTTTACTTGATTACGTTGTTTTCTGTAGTCATCAAAGCGTTTTTCTTTTCTAAGTTTGTCTCTGAGCGACATAGCATGTTTAATGTCTAATGTTAACCAGGGCGGCATGGTAGCATGTTTAACGCGTTTTACCCTGAGGGGCGCGTGCTTGTTAAGGACCCCGAGAGATAGAGAAAGAGAGAGAGAGAGAGAGAGAGAGAGAGAGAGAGAGAGAGAGAGAGAGAGAGAGAGAGACAGACAGACAGACAGACAGACAGAGACAGACAGATACAGAGACAGAGAGACAGAGACAGAGAGTGGGGGGGGGGGAGGAAGGAGGAGGGTATTACAGTTGTCATCAGAGACTTATGTACACTTTCAGACACGCATTTTCTCTCCCATGAACCCTCGTAACCCCACGGCCGCATTTGTAAACTTTTGGAGGCGTTGTCTAACGACTATGTACCAGTTGTAGGAGATGGATTGATCATGATAATTCAAGGGTAGTGCCAGATGAGCTTGGCGCCTTCAGGCGCCAAGCTCATCTGACACTACCCTTGAATTATCATGATCAATTCAGCTCAGTCCTGCTGCGGGGTCCCGGGGCTAAAACGGTTAATTAAGCATTATCAAGCAGGAGGGGTAAACGCCCCATGAAACTTGAAAGACCAGCCGGTGCACAGCTTCACTGACACCTCTCTACAAGAGCGATACGGTATGTGCCGCCTTTCAAACTGGTACTGTCCTCCACTGAAGATGTCTTCGAGCGAACGTAACAGACGAGGCACTGCCGAGCTGATCCGATTCCGACAGAAACGTCGTTATTCTTTTCTTCTCTTTTTTTTTCCCCCTCCAGTCTCTCAACCATTAATCTCGTAAGTCTGCAAGATGCATAGATTCTCATGAGCCTCTGCAGTCGCAGGGGCTCATGAGAATCTATACCTCTTGCTGGCAGTGACTGATGATCAGTCTCATTTCAGCCTACACTGAGCGAGGACCGAGTTCAGTGCTTTTTCCAGGTCAACTCAGTCGCATTAGGTGGCGGATGCGTAGATAAATTCTGTTGCACTGTTCTCATTCTGAAAAAGCAAAGACGTCAATATACCAGGAAGAAGCACAGATCCCCACATCATTAACAGGCATCATCAGGCCGCTGAACTGATACTGCCAGAGCGCATGAAAATCTATGCCCGGCGCATACGTGTCGCTTTTCAGCCTCATGCCGCGTAATCTAGGACACAGTTCTTGCACAGAGAATGAGAGATGTGTATGTGGAATGTACCGGTGTTCCGTGTATACTAGTTTCTCATTAGTCCCATTCATCTGCGCGGGCACATGAGAATTTACCTGACGCCTGCAGATTCTGGGCGCATAAGAATACTGATATGTTCGGCGTAGATTTGGCTCCTGAGGATGTATACTCGCAAGCCGCAAGAGGCATAGATTCTCATGAGCCCCTGCAGCGCAGGGGCTCATGACAATCTATGCCTCTTGCAGGTGGAAGGCCATAGCTGACACAAGCCCGAAATTTCCGTTCGTATTTTTACGTCAATGTTCGGAAAGCACGTGTGAAAGCCTGTGGTGTGCGCAATGCCGAGCAATCCGCCGAGCTGGCTCACCATCACTACTCCAAGTAAATACTTACGTTGAAGTGTAATTATTTTGAATCGGACTCACATTAGTATACAGTGCATGTAGTTATCATACGTAATGTGTAGTCATAGTTGCTGTGCCAAGCACAGATGACTGAGCCCACGAGGCGGTTGTGTAGTGCTTGAGGTATGCTAGTTCAAAGTAGTGGTTGTCTACATGCGTACGTTCCCAAAAGACTTGACAGAAAGCGGCCGCGCTCTGGTGTATCCAGTTATTTCACCAAACAACACCGAGAGTTATTATGCTGACATCTCAGCGTTGGACATGCAACGCAAAGGTATGGTTTTTAATGCACTCGTGTCACAGTAAAAACTTGAGTAATGAATAAAAATGAATGAATGAATGAATGAATGAATGAATGAATGAATGAGATGAACAAACGAACGATCATCGAGCGTATGAAACGAATAGATCAACTACTGAAATGAACGAGTCCGAACGAAAGAACGAACGAAATAATAACCCTTTAAGGTCAGTCATTGTACCTATAATTATATGGATATATATTCCTGGATTCAAGTTTATCGATGGAAAAACAGGTTAGCCATCTTTGCCGCACTGCCTACCTGGAGCTCCGCAGAATAGGCATGATCAGACGCTTTTTGACAGAAAAGGCTACTGCCCAGCTCGTATGCTCTCGCATTCTGTACCGTCTAGATTACTGTAATTCCCTCCTTGCTGGTATCTCATCTGATCAACTCACTCGCATTCAGCGTATCCAGAATAATGCAGCCCGGTTAGTCCTTCGCAAAAAACGCACTGACCATGTCACACCACTGCTAAAGCATCTCCACTGGCTGCCTGTCAAACAGAGAATAGAGTACAAGCTTTAGCTAGCCACTTTGGCATACAAACACTATGACAATACGCTTCCTGCATATGTCTTCTTCCCTTGCATCACACAATCCTAGTAGAAGTCTACACTCAAGCTCACAAAAACTGCTCGTTCAGCCCAGAGTCAGCCTAAAAACTGCTGGTGCCCGTTCTTTCAGTTATCAGGCCCCTCACGTCTGGAACTCACTTCCACTGCATGTCTGTCTTTCCCCTACACTGTTGACCTTCAAAACAAATTTGAAGACCCATCTTTTCCAGGTAGCATATCAAGATTAGCTTAGTCTGGATGTGCTGCCTGGAAATGTTGGTTGTTTCCCCATGTAGATAGGATGTGTGTGTGTGTGTGTGTGTGTGTGTGTGTGTGTGTGTGTGTGTGTGTGTGTGTGTGTGTGTGTGTATGTGTGTGTGCGTGTGTGTGTGTGTGTGTGTGTGTGTGTGTGTGTGTGTGTGTGTGTGTGTGTGTGTGTGTGTTTCGTGTTAGGAATGCGCCTACATGGTGCGAGCAGATGTTTATTTAAAGAGTGAGTGCGTTCTAATCTTTTCTCCTTTTTAATTTTTATTTTTTATGTGCTGTAAAGCGCTCCGAGCTTGCTGTTCGTGGGGAAGGGCGCTATATAAAAACTATGTATTGTTATTATTATTATTACCTGATATACGGCATGTATTCCTTTTGTCCAAAGTGTCCTTTGAACATAATAGCCCGTCAGTCTTTGGTCGTTTCATACCTGAGTGAATATCAGCCTGGTTCAGCGGTGTGCACGGCCGTTCGGCGGTATGTGTGCGTGTGTGTGCGTGTGTGTGTGTGTGTGTGTGTGTGTGTGTGTGTGTGTGTGTGTGTGTGTGTGTGTGTGTGTGTGTGTGTGTGCACGGTTTGCTTGAAGTTCACCCGTAGTACATGTATTATGTATTACTTTGAGACCATAATTATTGTCTGCCAGTTCAGTTGTGATCATGTGTATTAGTAGTCTGTAGTTTAGATGTAACAACGCGGCCCCGCGGCCGGGCAAGTTTAAAAAGCATCTTGCGACCAAACTGATGCTTTTACCTAAAATAAAAGTTAATTGTTCCTTGGTACTCAGTCTCTCCCTCTCTTTTTTTCTGTGAATGTGTTTGTGCGAGTGTGTGTATGTGTGCGTGCGTGCGTGCCTTTCGTCAGTTCGTGCGAGCGTGCGCATGATTGTGTATGTGTGTAGCAAGAACAAGATCGAAAAAAAAGGTCTGTTGTGACCTAATCTTTTATCCTTGTAAAATAATTAAGTTTCATCTCTCTCTCTCTCTCTCTCCTCTCTCTCTCTCTCTCTCTCTCTCTCCTCTCTCTCTCTCTCTCTCTCTCTCTCTCTCTCTCTCTCTCTCTCTCTCTCTCTCTCTCTCTCTTACTGGACATTCCTACCCCGCCATTGGCCCCCATACCGCGCTGATTGATATTTCTTTCTAGAAAGTATGATCTTGTGCCTCATCGCGTATTCAGTATTGAAATCTGGTGGTGACCCAACGGGACGAAGAGATGGACCCATGTGGCACTGACTACCCTTGAATTATTATGGTCGATGGATATATATATATATATATATATATATATATATATATATATATATATATATATATATATATATATATATATATATATATATATATATATATATATATATATATAATATATATATATATATATATATATATATATATATATATATATATGACTGAGAGGAAGGGTCATCCATGCCTGCATTTGCGCTTGATTATCTCAGTCTGTCTGTCAGTGGAGGCTCAAGGAGACTGATCAGGGTTTTTGTGTTTTTTGTTTTGTTTTTGTTTTTGTTTTTGCTGCTCCAAGTTTCCTTGTCGACCTTAGAGGACTTCCTCTCACGCCGCTCATCCCCATCAACCCCAGTGTGCTCACCCAGGCCCGCTAGTTGTTTCAGCTAAACTCCCGGCCCTGCTGCTATATGTCAGGTAATAGGGGACTCCCTCCGGAGGAAACTCCGCACTGCTGCCGAGTCAGGTGGTGTCAGTGTGGCCTTCAAGTGACCACACCTACTGTTTCCCCTACTTACCGTAGTACTGACGACATTGTTAGCTAGTTGCGGAGTCGACGAGTGGGAGCTCCCCCCCATAGATGGCGAGTCAACCACTACGTCCATCCATGCCATGCACAGCAGCAGGGTCTGGCCGAAGACAACTGCGGACCTAGGGATTCTGGAGGACTGGGCTAAGGTCACCATGATACGAAAGCCTAATGGATCATAAACCTGGAACAGCATTTTTCATTATGCATAAATTGGATGAGGATGATGATATGATGATGCCATGGAGGTCTGTGTGATTGGGGACTGCGTGACCGTCCAGGACCGCATTCCACACTTCCTGTCATAAATATCCTGGGGCCAGTTGCCGCATGAGCGAACTTAGTCCTGAACCACTGAGCCACTAAGCAAGGTGCGCCGCTATAGCGGCGCACCTTGCTTAGTGGCTGGTGCAGGACTAAGCTCGCTCATGCAACTGGCCTCTGGTGTTAGCCAGGCCCGGGAACTGCGGACACCTGCGGCATCATCATCATCAGTCCCTTGCCCGAACTGGGCGTTGGGGGGACTGAAAGACAGCAGCAACAGACAGTGCTCTCCACTGAGTTCTATTTTGGGCGGTGGCAAGCAAGTCTGGCATCTCGAGTTCGGTCCATTCTTTTATGTTTGCGACCCAACTCTTTCTCTGACGACCTCGCCGACGACTTCCTTCGAGAGTGCCTTGGAGGATAGTCTTGGACAAGGTGTTGTGTCGGGTCACGTGGCCAAACCAAGCAAGCTTGCGCCGTTTCACGGTTGCCAGAAGGGGTTCATGTGGGCCCACCAGGGAAGTGACGATGCTCCGTACATATTCGTTGGTCTTGTGCTCGCGGTACGAGATGCGGAGCAACTTCCTCAGGCACTTGTTCTCAAAGGCCTGGATTTTCTTTTCTGAGTCTGCAAGCAGTGTCCAAGTCTCACAGCCGTAGAGTAGAATAGACACTACGAGGGACTTGTAAAGCCTGTACTTGATGGTGAAGCTGATGGAGTTACTTCGCCATATCCTGTCCAGCCTGGCCATTGCGGATGTTGCTGTACCTATCCTGATACGGATCTCTGCTATGCAACTACCGTCTTTGGACAGGGTGGCTCCCAAGTACTTGAAGCTATTGACCTCTTCTAGCTTCTGGCCGTTCATGTGAATGTTGCTGCTGCTGTCGCTTGTGGTGTTGATCATCACTTTGCTTTTATCCGTACTGATCTCCATGCCATAAGACCCTGCGCTACTTGAAAGTTTGTCTGTCAGGTTTTGGAGCTCACTATTGCTGCCTGCCATGAGGTCAATGTCGTCTGCGAATCGAAGATTGCACAGGGATCTGCCACCAATAGAGATTGAAGTATGGTGGTCGTGGAGGGTTTCCTGCATGATCTTCTCCAGGAATATGTTGAAAAGGACAGGAGAGAGCAGGCATCCTTGACGGACACCGATCGTCGTCCTGAAGAACTCGCCTGACTGATTGTTAAGTAGAACCGCGCTGCAGGCGTTCTTGTAAAGCGCTTCTATCATTTGGATCAGTCCCTCCTCTATGTTGAACGATCTCATGACTTGCCAGAGTCCGTCGTGCCAGACGCGATCAAATGCTTTCCTGAAATCAATGAAGTTGTGGTAGAGTTCGCGCTGATGCTGCAGATGTTTCTCGATCAGGACGCGGCAGTTGAAAATCTGCTCTACAGTGCTTCTTCCAACTCTGAAGCCAGCCTGTTCTTCTGCCAGCAGTTCCTCGGCGAAAGTTTTGAGGCGGTTGAGAATGATTCTAAGCATTACTTTGCTAGGGTGACTTATCAGACTGATAGTTCTGTAGTTCTGGCACTGTTTCAGGTTTCCTTTCTTGGGGAGCGGGATCACTAGAGACTGTGTCCATTCTACTGGCCATTTCTTTTGCTCCCAGATCTTTTGACAGAGTGTAGTGAGGACCTTCGTTGTTACTTCTCCTCCATGTTTCAACAGTTCAGCAGGTACGTTGTCTACACCTGGAGACTTTCCTCCCTTCAGGCCGCGTACGGCTGCTTCCACCTCTTCAGCTAACACTGGCAGGTCTTCAGCCTTCCTGGCCCCAGCCTGGTTGTTTTGGAGGATGCTGGTGTCTGGCTCAGCCTTGTAGTTATACAAGTCTCGGCAGTACTCAGTCCATCTGTTTAGTACAGCAGTGTTTTCCGTAAGGAGTTGGCCGCTGCTGTCTTCGATGACTGTGGCTGTTCGCTGTTGAGTCTTGGTGAGGGTCCTTAGCGTTTCATAAGCCTTCTTGCTGTTGCCGTTTGCCATGCCCTCTTCCACGCTACAACACTGGTCTTCAATCCAATCTTCTTTGGCTTCTTTCATCCTCTTCCTGATCTTCTTGTTGACAAGTCTGTACTTGTTTGCTGATGTGAGGTCTTGGCCTCTCTTTTTCTTCCAGGCTCTCCTCTCATCACAGAGATCGAGGATGTCATCGGTGACCCAGGGCTGTTTGCGCTTCCTCTGCTTCCCCAGCACTTCTTCTGCTGTAGAAAGTAACACCTCTTTTATATTTCCAGCAAGGGTGTCTACGTCGCAGTCCAAAGTAGCCAAGGCTGCAAATCTGCCTCCCACCTGGGCTTGGAAGAGCTCTTCTACTTCCGGGTCTTTTAGCTTCTGGAGGTCGAATCTGATGCGAGGGCTCTTGCTATCTCGTTTCAATGCCAGCTTCAACTTGAGGCTAGTAAGGACGAGGTTGTGGTCGCTGCCAATATCAGCGCCAGGAAAGGACCTCGTTTGTGCTTTGTTAACGCTGGATTTGAATCGTCGAGGCAGCAAGATGAAGTCAATCTGGTTATGGACCAGGCCTCCTGGCGATTGCCATGTCACTGTTCTTGACTTCTTGTGTGGATGGAGGGTATTAGCAACGGTGAGACGGTGACTCTGTGCGAACTCTAAAAGTCGCAGGCCTCTGTCGTTTGTTTCTCCAAGGCCAAACTTGCCAGCTGTTCCTGCCCATTGTTGGTAGGCGTCAGGGCCGATCTTTGCATTCCAGTCACCGAGGACAGTCAGAATGTCTTTCTTAGGTGTTTTCTTGATGATGTTGTCCAGTTGTTCGTAAAATTCTTCTAATTCTTCATCATCATGATCTGCTGTTGGAGCGTATACTTGAATGATAGTGATGTTGTGCGGTCGGGCGGAGATGCGGATGGAGATTAGTCTGCTTGACACGGGGGTGCAGCTGATGACAGTTCCAGCCACCTCTTTCCTTACGATAAAAGCTACGCCATGTTCGTGCTTGGTTTCTTTTCCGCTGAACCAGATTTTATGGCCTTCATCTGTTGTTGTTTCTCCGAAGCCTGTCCATCGAACTTCTGCAAGTCCTACAATGTCCCAGCGATAGCGCTTCAACTCGTGGGTGAGTTCCTTCACTTTGCCGCACTGGTAGAGTGTGCGAACGTTCCAAGTTCCGATAGTTATTCCTTGCGTGGGCAGCTTGATGGTGGGTTTGGTTCCAGTAACACACTTGTCGCCCCCACCCTGGAGACCTCCAATGGGGTGCGCGGTCGTTGGTGATCCGGGCCCCGACCGATCCGGCATGTTATTCTTATTCTGTTGCTTGTCCATCAGTCCTTTCAATGGGCTTAGGCGAACTTGGCGGCGCCCGTCTCCTCTCCAAGTATTTCAACTGACTGAGAGACGCGTCAGCCCCTCACAACGTTTCGCCCGCCAGCAGAAGCGGTTACCGGGGTGTGGCTAAGTAAAGGACCTGGAGCCAGCTGTGAGAGTTGAGTGCCATGTGAAGACCAGTGCTCCCGCCTGCCCCAAGAGGCGCTGCTGGCTGAAAAGTCAAAGGTACTACTTCTCCATGAACACTCTACACCCCACACCTGCGGCACCAGCCGGTAATCATTCACACCTCGCGAAGTCACCCGTGAAGTGGATGAATCTTGGCCGCTGCGTGGCATCAGCCTTCCCATTGGGTCCATAGCATACCCGTCTGGGTACAGGAGCCGACCCAGGGGGGAAAAATCCCGCCTGCCGAGTAATTCGGCTGGGATTCGAACCCGGATCTCCCAGCGTAAGTCCGACGCGCTAACCACTGCCGGTTGAGACTTATACGGTTTCAGTTGACCCGCTCGGCAGTAGACTAGCTAGTCATTCGGTTAGACTAGCCCCTCGGCAGTGCTGTACCGGCTACAGCAGAAGATGGACTGATTGACCTTAATTAAAGGGTAGTGCCAGATCAGACTGGCGCCTGCTCAGTGGCGCCAAGCTCAGTAATGTACAAACGTGGCACTGACTACCCTTGTGAATTATTATGGTCGATCTATCTTCTGTAACTGGTACATAGTCGGCGCTAGGTCAGTGACACCTTCAAAATTTGGGACATGCGGTAGTGGGGTTAAATGGGTAAACTCATTCAAGAAGCCCCGCATCAGTAGCTGCAGAAGTGTAGTATAGGGGGCTCGGGAAGCTGACGCCATCACGCCAGTCTTGGCGGCCATCTTATGAGGATACGGGACTGACTCAGTAAGCGCTCGGCATAGGAAAATTCAGTCAGTGCTGTTTTTGTGATGTCTGGGGGTGAAACTGAAGTCCTGACGTACTACTGAAAAGCAATAACAGCAAGTCTTGCCACTGATCACTGTATGAAACCGCTAACAAGAATCTTTTTTTGTTTGTTTCCAAAGAGGAAGACAAATGACTGAAGAAAAACGTGTTGAAACACTATTTCGCTACTATACGATGACTATGGTATCCTCTTTATGCCGCGGCGGCTGACGCACCGACGCTGCCGGTAGGCAACGCGAAGAACTTCCCGAGCCCTATGATTGAGCCGTGTCATTGCCGCCAGCAACGGCTATACGACACCTTCACAGCTATTGACGCAAGCCGGGATCCTAGTGAAGGCCGGGGTGAATGGTTAGTGGCACTAAGTATTTCTCGAAGATCATTATGTCTACGATAATGAGGATCCCTACACATGCTTTGTTATCTCATTCAGCCTGACACCGACACTGACAGCATGCAAGCCATCCTGGGTCGAGCATGATAGTTCAGCCCCCCCCCCCCCCTCTCCCCCACACACACCCCCTAACTTCGGATTTGTTTAATCTTGCGGAGGTTTGGGCTGTCGCCCCCCCCCTCCCCCCCCCCCCCCCCACGTTGCCGTTTGATTATATGAAGGTTGGGTTGCCCCCCCCCCCTCCCCTTACAGAGGTCAGTTCTGGACTGCCCCACCCCCCACCCCCCTCCCCGGTCTTGACTATTGCTTTTTTACACTTAAAATTAACATGTCAACTCAAGCACACATGACCTGACCGAAAGCCGGCCGCTCAGTATGGTGTACTGTATGCGAAAAACAGCAAAAGCACGGTGACAAAGGCACTGAAGTCAGAACGGTCGCCAAAAAAAAAAAAAAAAAAAATGGGGCACACGGCCTTGTAATTTCCCGATAATTATGTGCCCTTCGTAAACATAGCGTTGTTTTCTAGAGACACGTGCTTCGGCTGCTCGATGCTAAAAATAGCCCAGTTTCACTCGGAACCGACGAAACCGCGGCAGGCTGGTTTAGCGCTAGAAAAGACTGCCTTCAACTGTCGTTTTTGAGTGTTCATCCTTGTATAGCCATTAACCCTGTCTGATAACGTTGTCGGATACAGACATGACAGAAGAAATTCGTGTAACGAACGACATAAAACCAACAGATTATGAAACATGAACGCAGGTAACACGTTGTCTGCCGCACTGACTTGACGCGTTGACGAAAGTGTCGTACGGCTGTGTAAACCCCAACAGCTTTCTCAGTCTGAGGAGCAAAGACTACAACTCAAAGCGTCAATAAATTCAAAGGAGGTATAGATTCGCGTTAGCCTCTGCTTACCAGCAGGAGCTTACGAAAACTGATCTATGCCGCTCGTAGATGAGAGGAGCGTATCCAGTTACAGCTCGTTCGTGTGTTTACGGTCACATGAGCACTAGCGTAAAGGCGCAGCTTAGTATGAGAGATACATACAACATGTGTCTCCCCATGAAAATATGTCTATACTATCGCAGAGGACGATCAATACTCGTAACGTTAGTTCAGTTCACCCTAAGCCATCGACGCAAAAACTAATAAAATTGCCAGCGCTCCAGCAGGTGATGTCATGGTCGACATTTTTTTTTTTTAAACACAGAATCTGTCATATCGAAATTTCGCCAAGAATAAAAATAATCTTTAGTCTGCTTCACTCAGTTCGCCATCAGTTTTGACTGTACATGTACTTCACGGTTGTCAGTGTCGCCGCTGAACTGACTCAGGCTGACATGGCTGACCAGAAAGACTGAGCAGGTGAGACAGAGAGGTTCGTTTGACTATTCTGCAAATGAAATCATTTATCTTCAGTCCCTTTACCAAAGCCGGATATCTTGGGTTAAAAGAAATGTTCGTTTGTTTGTTTTGTTTTGTTTTCAAGTTTCCCCCCCCCCCCCCACCCCCACACACAATTTTTTATGTCGTGTCAGTGTCCATCATAGTTTCAGCGCTGTTCTCAGCCTGCTCTTCGGTTCTCACTGTTGGTTTTGCCATTTTCCATTCAGGTTTACTTTTCATTTGTGCTGGTCTGTGGTCGACTGATTTCGACCTTGTGCAGGGGTCAGGGGGTTTGGGGAGAGAAGGGGGGGGGGGAAGGAGGGGGGGGGGGCATCGTACCTGACATGCTTACTTTCCATCAAGAAACCGAACGAGGGGCCGTGGGGCTAGTTGGGGTGGGGGAGGGGGGAGGGGATCAACAGCGTATGATTTCCTTCCTCTGAAATTGTAATATTATTATATTATTGAAATTGTAATATATTATTGAAATTGTAATATACAATTCACTGAAATATGACGATTCCTTCATAAAAGGGAAAAGACATCTAAGTTTCCCCTCCCAGCCCCTCTTCCCCCCACGGCCCCACCACCACCACCACCCCCCCCCCCCCACCCCCTCCGCAGGGCCACCGCCGGTTTTGGCGGCCGCATGGAGCCGGACTACGGGTCAAACTTGAATCACAGCTAGTGACTGACTTTCTGTCTGTCGAGTCCGAAATACTGCTCGCGGTTCAGCGTCGGAGCAAGAGTCTGAGAGCGAAGGGCCGAATCGCCGGGTCATGGGTTCAAGTACCCGTTCCGGCCCCGGTAGCTGTACTCGCAACTGACCCAGGCCAGACGGGGCTTGTTCCATAGCATGTCAGTTGAAAGGTCCTCAGGTAAATCGAAGTGGCACAGTTGCAGTGCGCCTGAACTGATCAGTGTTCAGGTCGTACTACATAGGCAATAGAGTGTCTTTGTCCCCATAACCCGGCCGTCAGGGCCGTCCATTGTCACTTCGGTGCGGCCGTGGACGTTAAACCCCGACTGAACTAAAAATAATCTCACAGCTTAAGTTTGCCTACTCACTGACTTAAAGAATACTCAATGCGGGTTAGTTCAGCTTGAGCAAATGGGCCGCTGAGGATGTGGCGCGGCGGTATCGCGCGCACGCTGCGGCCGGTGGCGAAGCGGATTTGCAAGTTTCACTGTCAAAGCCGGCACCATCCGACAGCCCTATCAGAACTTGAGTTACGCTCTCCGATTCCCACGCCCTCAGTTGAGTGTTACGGTGACACTAAAACTGATGCCGGAATTATGAACTGAGTACTGACGCCGTTCCGCTGACCTACGGCAACTGATGGCACTGCCGGCCGGAACTAAACTACTGACGGAGATGAACTATAACCCGAAAAGTCTCTTCTATCTATATAAGAGCCATAACTCACAAAGTCCCTTTTATATGCGAGCTGTACTCGATGTCAAGGGAAATACGTCACATCTAGATTATTGCGTTGTCAGTGTGATGACGACATTTCTGCCTTCAGTACCGTCATTGCCTTTTTATTATTTTTTTTTTCTTCATATAATTAATTTTTTACTGAAGATACAAAGCTGGTTAACGAACTCATCCAATGCCTTTCTCCAATCCGGCTGTAATCCAAACTGAACTGCAAGTGAATTTAATGAAAATACGAACTCTAATGTGGATCAACCGACTTCCTATAAACGGTCCTTTATCTCTCGATCAATGAGCCAAACCAATTTCAAAATGTTCGAAGGGGCCTTTTGGCACCCTCTGAAAGAAACAACTCCCCTAATTTCAAGCTTGTACGTACGTAAACTTCGGAGATTTTCTCTTTTACGTTATGCACACACACACACACACACACACACACACACACACACACACACACACACACACACACACACACACACACACGGCACACACACACACACACTGACACACACACACACACACTACACACACACACACACACACTCACATACCACACACACACACACACACACACACACACACACACATACACACATACACACTACGGATGAAGTCATGCTGTGACTACAAATATAATTCCTCGCATGCCGGGGTTAGTCACAGTGTTGCGGTTGTCGACGCCGGATGCACGGAATCAGTCAAGAGCGGCCCCTTGCCACGACGCCGAACATGTTATCCATTATGAATTGGCACATTCACACATTCGTTTATTCACGCTGGGTTCACACCACACTGTATCGAAGTTGACACTTCAGTTTTTCTTGTATACAAGATATATATAGCACAAGAGACAGTTTTTCGCAAGCTCGCCATTGTACGTTCAGCGTAGACCTTGATTTTCCGGAAACTTCCGAACGCTTGCCGAAGTTATGAAACACGTGAGGCAGCATGTGAAAGCCTTGACCACGGCGAACGATCGGCAACGAATAAGCTACCCCCTATGCCCCATTAAATACAAATAACGCGAAATAAAAATATGTATTTATCCCTACAAACACATATGCAAACACACAGACACATATAGTGTAGTCTTTCGAGTCAGTCATTTTCTTTTACGGAAACGAAAACAAGATCGATTTTTGTCTGGCGGCGCAGTACGCGCAATGCTGCCGCAAGGGCCGTAACTCGTCAATGTATTGATAATGCTCTGAGGAACCGCCAGTGCTTCTTGTTTACTCGTCAATTAATTGATGTTTCCAGTGACAATTTGGGTTAGATTTCGCATATTGTGTATTTTACTGGTGCCTAAGGATATGTGGATTCAGTTTCCATTTTCGAGTTTACGTTTTTAAGTGCTTGGTGTCAGCGATGCTTCGGAAATGTGTACCACCCTCGGGGTCGACATTTTTTTTTTTTTTTTTTTTTACCTTTCGTCCATCTTGACATAGAATACACAACTTAGGATTGCGCCTGGCCTGATAGAGTTTGCAAGAAACAGTTGTTGCACGCTACGGGGGTTTGTTTTAGGAAATTCTATTTCATAACTGCTCGCTCAAGGTAAGAATACGTAGTTTTAATTTAATGTATTGATTTTAGAGGTGCACAATTTTCATGAAATGTTCAGTTGCAGGTGGTGGTTTGAAAAGTGACCTGCTTTTGCATCTTTGATGGCGCTTGTCAAAATTTGCCCTCATGGACTTCCGACATCTACATTACTTTTTTTTTTTTTTTTTTTTTTAACAAAAGAAGAGCACGATTTTGCTGTCAAAAGTAGTTTTATTTAACTGCAGAATCTTAAAGCTAAGTGCGTTTGACGACAGGCACACTCGGCACAGTCCTTGTTAGTACTACTCCGTGGTGAGCATGGTCATGTCAATTTCACCTGAAAACTGAAAGGGTGCCCAAGACAAGAGATAATAGTTTACAGCAGTCTTCTTATGCCTTCCAAAAATGTTGGAGGATATGGCTGACATACATTGATTACAATATACCTGTCCAAAATTGAAAGACTCTTGCTCGTCTCCTTTGTACTTGTAGTTGTACACGACCTTACAACTTGGGGAGCAGAAAACCTCTGTTACCTACATGTTCCTAATCACATGGATTGTGAAAAGAAGGGTAGCAAAGTCTTGGACAACATTGATAACCCATAATTTATATTGGTTATTTTAGCAATTTGTGGCCTGGGGCTGGAAAGGTAGACAGAGGTTTTATGCTGGATACTATGAAAAATACTATGTTATTGTTATAAATGTTAACAATATGATATAACAATATGACAAAAGTTAAACAAACTTTTTTTTCCAAATTGAGGTATGCATTTATTTGCAGGTCAAGGTCACACATACATGTGACTTGCCCATTATGCTGTTACTAGTTACATCACAAAGTATAGGAAACTTTTATTTTTAACTTATAAACCACCTCAGTAACTGCTGTTCCTTGTTTAAGTACACTTACTTGTGGGTTTTTTCTTCAGTTCTTGTTCTCCTGTGTTAAGCAGTTGTGTGTGTGGGAAGGAGAGGAGGGGGGGGATGGTGCAGAAATGACATCGCTTATTGAAGTTATTCACTGTCATCATTATGTCCAGGGTATGGTGGCCAATATATATTTCTTCTCAGCCCGAGTAAGCTACACTCTCCACTGAAATATCAGAAACTGGTGAAAAGTACCATGTACGCGTATCAGTATCCAAGAACCTCAAAGATTGAAGAACTTTGCATCTTGTATGGCAGAACAAGTATTAGCATTATTTCAGTTTAGAATGTCTTGACATGCTTTTCATGCATTGCTACCCAATATAAAAGTGTGCATCGGTAGTACTTACTCTTTGAAAATGTGTGTTAGATCGCGATGTACTCTCAGAAGCAGAGCTGTGTGTTAGCGGGAATAGCATGGAAGCATGAAGTGTTATGTGTCTTTCTTTGTCGCAATGATTGTTGCAGGCGTGATTGCAATGAAAACCACTATCAACAGCCAAAGGGTTAATGAAATTTCTGATCAGTGCCCTTGATTTTACTTGGACAGTTTGTAGTTTGATTTAGAACGTTCAGTGCCTCCAAAACTGGATCCCTCTGCTGAGCTGTTCTGTTTCCCTAAAAGAGGAATTAATAGAGATCAGCCCTTATGACTATAATTAGTGTAAAGAAAGACATCAGAACTGGTACCCTTTGACTGCAGTTTGACCTTGAACCCCTTTCATCCTGATGCACTACTGCTTGAAATTAATTTGATTATGATAGTTCAAGGGTGGTGAAAAAATAGCTTGGTGCCTGTGCCGCCCAGCTATTCTAGCACCACCCTTGAACTAAAATGGTTGCTATGCCTCCTATTGTAATGATACTTGAAAGGACAAAAGCAAATTAAAAATAAGTCAACCTCAGGACTAATGGGGTCCCATTTTTGATTTTGGAAAATGGAAACCCTACCCCCATTTAAAATGTATCTGCCAGAAGTGTTAAGGTCAGCTAAATGGATAATACAGGCCTCTGGCACTACCCTTAGGCTAGTTTTGATGTGTTGGTCAATCCATAACAAGTGTAGACGACGCCTCCCAAATATGGGAAACAGAGGGCAAAGCTTGAAAGATTTCAGCAAAAATGTGTAACTGAAATGTTGTAAAAGTAGAGCGGAAAAGGTAGGCTTATGAAGTGCACCTTGCAAATCAACATTTTATGATGAATACATTTGAAGTGTCAGTTGAACTTAACAATCAGTAGTCGCGCATAAACTAGTTACAAAGGTTTGTTGGTCTTTTATTTTTAGCTCACAACCGTGGCCTGGAGCACTTTGCAAAGACAACGCGCGGTTTTGCTTAACGCTTAAAGACCCACTACTGCTGTAATTGTTGAAAGATACACTTCTGTAATAGATGGTTATGAAACGCTACACACGCAGGTCTAGCTATCGTTCATTAGACACAGGAAAATCCAGTTCAGCACACGTCTTACTGCTGGAGAACTGGGACACAGCCAGCTGGCGGCCACCGAGGGCATGAGGCATCATAGATTGTAATGAGCCTCTGCAGTTGCAAGGGCTCATGAGAATCTGTAGAGATTGTCTAATGGACTACTTTCGTCTTTGCGCCGCGGAAGATAGAACTCTCCGGGGTAAACGTGTGACTGTGTTGAAAAGGTAAACACGCTGTTGTGTTTTACAGCGTAGCGCTCAGGAACGAAGCAGCTACCATAGGAGATCGTCGAGCTGGCTAATTGGTCCGAAGGGTTCGAGCTGTCAGTCAGTGGTTTAGGTGTGACTTGTTAACTGCAAAGTCACCAGATCTATTTATATCTTGAAGCCTGCAAACAGTTCTTTCATTTTCAAGTACAACTGATTAGTTGTAACAACACTAAAATAATGTGGATAAAGTCTTGATCTTCCAATTTGCTTTCTTCACACTAAATGTGTAGCAGAGATGTTAGTGTATCTATAGTAAAATTTGTCACACAACAAATGGCAGACACAGAACTGACGTAGGCCAGAAACGTTACTGGTGATGAAGAGACCAAAAGTGAAAAGGCAGCAGCAAAGAGTCAAAATTCCCCAGTAATTATAATTAGAGGCTAGAACAGGAACAGAAAACAAAAATAATAGATTAATCGATAGAAACAAACTAGTAAAACCATGAACCTGACTATAAAATATCCTGTGGTAAGTGTGTATGAATCACTAGTACTGAAAATAACCCTATTCCCTTGAGATACCTGGTAACTGATAAGTGGTAATGATAGTATTTAAACCCAAATCGAATGATGTCTGTATAAATAATTTAACCCATTCAGCTCTGACACCCTACAGCAGGAAATGGATCGACCATGATAATTCAAGGGTAGTGCCAAATTAGTTTGGTGCCAACAAGCGCCAAGCTAATCTGGCACTACCCTTGAATTATCATGGTCAATTCATTTCCTGCAACTGGTGCATAGTCATTAGATGATGCCTCCAAAATTTGGAATACCTCCTTTGGGCTGAATGAGTTAATCCTGATTATGTGAGGTGGCTGAATGAAGCAAAGGTGGTAATGATGACACTTTAAGCCCGTTCAGTGCTAGTTGAGGCAGATTGTGTTTCTGCAATCTTGGCATAAATTCAACACACACACACACACACATCACCCTGACTTTTCCAGGAACATGGATGCAGAGTGGTGTCAGCAAGAGGCATAGATCCTAGTGAGCTCGCAACTGCGGGGGCTCATGAGGATCTATACCTCATGCAGTTGGGTGGTGTTCAATATTTTTCGGCGCGGTCGAGTTGAAGCATTCCATCAACGTTCTTTCTAGACGAGCGCCTTTGGGTGCGATATCAATACTTTTTGTGTGCGGCCATAAGTGGGCCGTCCAGCGTGCGGTTGTGCATGTTTTCATGAGAACAAGGTCACCTTAACCTATGCGTCATAACATTGAGCTGAAATGAGGTCAGTGCGTTGCAACAAAAATGGCAGACATCAACCTCTTGTTTTGGCAGTGTGTGAATAATGCCAGTTACTTTCACTTTTCACGTGTCTTTCATCCTTGATTGGAGTAGTATTTTTCAAATCTGAGGATGGTGTGATAGAGTTTGACCATGAACTCCAAGCTTTGTATGCATGGCGGTATGAAATCACACCTTGCGATTTCTTCAGTCACAACCAGAACTGATCTTCCCCTGCCCTGAAAATGAAAACAAAATCCCTCTTCAAGTTCAGTTAAACCTTATCATTCGGAATACACCAGTGTGTGAAATAAGTTTGACTGAAATAGTTCAAGGGTAGTGCCAGAATAGCTTGGCTCCTCTAGGTGCCAAGCTTTTCTGGCACTACCCTTGATTCATTTTTAATGAACATAATGACATTTTCATTTGAGGAAGTTCAAGAAATCAACATTTTTATTTGAAGAAGTTCATGAAATGTGTTCTTTCGTTGCATACAGGTTTTTAGTTAATTCTTTAGATTTTTGTGTATGATGTGTACAACAAATTGACCTTGATAGCCCAAGGGTCACAATGGGGGGGGGGGGGGGGGGGTTGTCCTATAATTGAAGGTTAGTGCCTCATTAGCATTCCATCCTTCCAACTGTCACTGTTGCAACATGTCAAATAAATAATAATAATAATAATACCGTTATTATATAGGCGCTTTTTCTCAATTTTGGGGAAATCGACTCAAAGCGCGGCGCCTGAAACCCAACACACACACTCAAGAAACAGACACGGATTTACGCCATTTAAGACAAACACAGTACAAGACACACGAAGGGCCAGTCAGCTACTGAAGTTACAGAGATTTTTGATCGCTTGTATTTGAAATTTGTAAAGTGGCCTGAGACCGGTACCAAAGTGAGGGGGGTGGGGGGGGGGGGGTGGAAGAACCGGAGTACCCGGAGAAAGAACCCCCGACGGTCCGCCCGATTTAACGGTGACACTTACCAGAGGAGAAAAGTCCAACGCCGGAACCCGGTATCGAACCACGCACCTTTGGCATTGGTGGCAGGCGCCTTAACCACTGCGCCACGGACCGCCCCCAATGTCCTCAATATACAGATAAAATTTCTTTTTATCACACTCACATGCATACACACACGTGCACGCAGCATGATTATGAAGTAGTGAACCATTTATTGATGCCCATTCTCTTCCCCTCCCTTCACCCCCCCCCCCCCCCCCCCCAAAAAAAAAAAAAAAATAATAAATAAATAATAATAATAAAAAAATAAAATAAATAAATAAAATAAATAAATAAATAAAAAAGAAATAAAATAAAAAAATAAAAATAAATAAATGGTACTATTACTACTATTACTATTAGCTACTTTAGCCGCATCAAAATACTTCTATTTTGGGTCTCTATTGTGTGTGTTGGTCTGTGAATTTTGACCGTACGGCTGCAGCCGTACGGTCCAAAATCACAGACCAGCACACAAATAGAGTTTAAGCAAAATAGACCCACAAACTATCACCCATGGCCGGGAATATTATTATAGTTTGGCAGTGTTAATCAGGTAAAAACTAAAACCACCCATCAAGTAACTCTTCGAAGAAACGAAGAACAGAAGTCGGGATCAATCTGGTCAAGAATCACAGCTGTTTTGTAGGATCGATTCGCCAGAAACGAATCAAAACAGAAAGAAAGAAGTCTGAATCAGCAAGGTTCGAAATCACAGAGCAGAGCAAACCACAGGCAACCCCCATCTTTGCAGCGCTAACGGGTAAAATACCCAGAAAGCAGAAAGGAAGAACAGAACCTGTAAGAATCGATACACTTGCGCAATGCTGCACCAGTGCAGATAATGTCACGTTGCTCTACATTCGTGCAGCAAGTTTACGTGTCATGGTCGTGGCTCCGCCGCAGTAGTCGTTAAACCTCGTGTTTACAACAAAGCCTGGCTTCTTCAGATGGTCTCCTTAATAACCTTGAGCTCTGGCACGTTTCAACAATTGATCAACCATGATAGTTTGCATCGTCAGCTGTACACGACAATGTACACCCATAGTAACGATCAAACCTAGTGACATTTGCATCAGTTCATACTAAGAGCTATAGATGTTATGAAAAAAAAAATAACGATCTAACCTAAAGACATACATAATTTTCCGGGTAGAGAGACAGTTTTAGACGCTTTGCTTTTCCTGCTCCAAAGCTCGATCAGTGAATTGCACAGAAACTCGGATGCCTTGCATAATTGTCACATTCAAAAATTGTATGACGCACAGAATTCAGCATTAACGGACAAAATTTTAATTATGTTGACGGTGTGATAATGTTCTTTGTTGATTAATAAACATGCGGCTGTTGGAAGTCAAGTGTTTACTCACTTCGGTATACTGTCACGTATGTGTCTTAGTATTAACGCTACAGCGGTTCCGTTGTTCCATTATGAAGTACTGTCAGCTTCCCCCCCCCCCCCCAACCCCCCCCCCCCCCCCCCGCCCCCCCAACCACACCAAATATAATCTCCAGTGTCGAGTCTGGTCATGCATATTGGCTCCCCCACACTGTCACAGTGACGGCCAATACTGGTGTGCACGGATCCAGCAAGATGCGTAGATTCTCATGAGCCCTCCAAAACCTGCAGGGACCCAAGGGGATCTATCCATCGTGCAGATGGAATGGGTTTACTCATGCAGTGCATTACACAATTTGAAACATCACGAACTTGAGTACAACGTGCATGCTGGTGCCATTTCCATTGGTGGGGTAACATTGTGCCAGTAACTACGGCTACAGTTTAGTCCACTTGATCCCTATTGTCTAAAAAAAAAAACAACGCTACAGAAAGCAAACGGGGTACCAACTACCATGCTGTTTAGGCTGAGCCATTTAAAGCTTTCATCCTGATAGACTTTTGAATGAAATATATTTGACTATGATAGTTCAAGGTGATGCCAGAGTAGCCTGAGGCGCCAAGCTATTCTGACACCACCCTTGAACTAACATGACTGATCTATCTCCTATTCCTAATCTGTTAGGTATCCTTCATAGGACAATAATCACATTTAAAAACATTCAGCCTCAGGATGTTACAGGTTAAATGGATACTCTTGGTGTCACTAATGCTCAAGAGCTGTAAGTTTCACTTTGTATCAGTATTACCGTATGGTCACTGAAAATTTCTGCCTTATGTGTGTGTCTACAGACATCAGTAGTTTCCCTGTTTCACCTTGCACTGTGGCTGCTCTACACCACCCAAGACGGCCCAATGGACCAGAAGCCTTCGTCACAGACTGGTGACAACAGTATCAAGATCAGCGACTCGAACTATGGATCATTAATTACTGAGTGAGTAGTTGTTTTTTTGTGTGTGACAATTTTGTTTTCTTTTATTCTTTTTCCTATCTTACTTCAGTTTGGACTGCGGGTAAGTACATTTTAATTCCTATGCATTGTCATCTTTCTAGTTATTTGTTTAGAGTTGTGCGCTCAACAGGAGGTGAAATGACCCTGATAGTTCAATGGGGCAATCCTTAACTGCCTGGCAACGACGAACACTATCCAGCTGCAAGAAACATAAACCCTCATGAGCCCCAGCAGTTGCGGGGGGCTCATGAGGATTTATGTCTCTTGGTTCTGTATGCTTACTTGTGTTCTTTATGCCTATTTGGGCCCCATTTACATCTGATATTCACACGAATGTGGTTCGGTGTGTAGAGGTTTCAGATGCACAATTCATGATTACTGGATGTGCAGGAACTATCCTGGTCATTTTGTCTTCTGAACTGTGTTTGTTAGAACCTTGACCTGGTGTTGGGCTCTTTGTGTCACTAACAAACACCTGTTGACTTTGAGAATGTATTTTATTATTTCATTCCTTTGTTCTGAGCTAGAGCAGATCTGTATCAGCTGGCATGAGGCATCCAGACTCCCATATATATGCCCTGCAGCCTTATGGTAGCATGAAAGTGTATGCCTATTGCAGTAACACGCTTAGTGACAACCACAGATCGTTAACTGGGGTCAGTTGCACAAGTGGGCTCAGCCTCTAATCCTGCCCAAGCCACTAAGCAAGATGCTCCGCTATAGCAGAGCATCTTGCTTTGTGGCTTGAGCAGGATTTAGCTAAGCCCAGTTGTGCAGCTGAAGCCTGGGGCAAGTTGTATGAGTGAGCATAGTCCTGCTCCAGCGCTGAAGCAAGATGCGCCACCATAGCTGAACACCTTGTCTAGTGGCTGGAGCAGGACTAAGCTCACTCATGCTACTCGCCTCTGGTCTTTAGGAGTACCTTTCTGTGTTCATGTTTCCTTGTCCCACACACCTTTATGTCTTGACAGTTGGCCTGTCTTACATAAATTTACATGTAACCCCAGTTAGTTAGTAACCAGGGTTTAACACGGAGCAGGCAACACAAGCCATCTGAAACTGAAGTTGACTGAGGCTACCCAGTACGGTCCTTGGGCCGACAATGACCACAGTTGTACGCGGGCCAGCTGCGGCCATCAATGGCCCACAGAGCTTTTGCTAATTGGGTAGAAAGAGGGCTAGATTGTCATGTGTCCCAGCAGCTGCATGAGAATCATTGCCTCTACAGATACATGTAGACAATATAGTGTACTGCACATGCTAACGAAAGAATTTGTGGCACTGCCGTGATTGAATGAATAGTACTTTTTCTTTTTGGTGTATGTCTTGACTGTTTTTATTACAAGCTGGAGAAGCTTTTGCAGTTCACAGTAACTTCTAAGTTCTTAATTCAACCTTTAGTAAATTTCGACAACTGCAACAGCAGGACACTTTGCCCTGTTTTACAATGATCATAACAACATGTGCTTATTGTCAGTCTATAGATTATGTAGGTATATGACAAGACCTTTAAAAATAAAAATGTCATCACATGTCTGGCCATGTGTGTTATGAGATTATTACTATTTAATAGTAATTATTAGATTCAATTGAACACAGATGACCTTCTCCACATGGCCCCTTTTTTGTAATCATATCATGCAGCTGTTATCTTTTCTGATAAAATGTATTCTGCATATTTTTAACATAGTACACACCTTTTGTACAGTGAGACTAGTTTACACATTTTTTAACCCTTTGGGTGTCTGTAGTGATTTTAGTCACGATGATTCCCCCAGGAATCATCATGACTAAAACCACTACCACAACCCAAAGGGTTAAAAGGTAGCACACCCCTTTTGTACAGTGAGACTAGTTTACACTTTTAACTCTTTGGATGTCGGCAGTAATTTAGTCGCAATGATTCCTCCAGGATTCATGACTAAAACCACTGCTGACACCCAAAGGGTTAAGAATTCACACAACGATAAGGACAGTAATAATAAAATAGCAGCAACAGCAAAATGGGAGATTACCGCCGAAAAATTAAGTCTTGCTGTACATTAGTTAAACTGAGTTTGTTTTGGTGCAGTGGTGATATTTAGACAGGTTTGATTGTAAAATTGCATGGACAGTTACTTTAGTTAGGCCTGTTTGCTTTTTTCCCCAATCTCATTATGACTATGTCAACATGCAAAATGATGTGGATAGTCCATGACACTGAACAAAAGCAAAGCATTTTATGTCGTGTTATCAAACATTTTTTGGCCTTGAAGTTGAAAGATGGTATGTGGATTTATATCTTGGGTGTAATGACTTGTATTTTTTTCTCTTGCTTTTGCTGTTTTTGCTTGAGAGTGTATCAGCTAAACCTATTATTAGCGACAGGCAGACTGGCCATAATAGTTCAGGAGTAGCACTTGAAAGACTCCAAGCTCATTATGCACTACCCTAACTTCAGGCTACCATGTTTTATTCACAATTTCTCATTTTTGGGTCTTTCTTAAAGCCTTCTGTTGTTGCAAAATCATCCACTTTTGACTATTACTAGTATTAGGCGCGCATACACGTGAATGAGTTAAATATGTTAGTATGTTTTGTCAGTTGATTGTGGATAATCATGTCAGTGAAATACCTGATGGACATATTGTTCTGCTTCTTTAGTACTACATAACACCTCTATGTATGTAAAAGTGAAATTTTAATTGTAAATGGGGCACACTGTGTACAATATTTAATAATTGATTCACTGTTGATGGACGGAAAAGACCCCAACTTCCATTGTAATACTGCCTCCTGTCTGACATAAAGTTATGTAACAAGAAAATGGTATAAAATATTTTGATATTATTATCAATGTGTACGTTGTGGTTGCCATGCCAATGGCATCTGCTCTTGTTAAAATAACTAGTATCGGTGCAGAAACTATAACTGGAAAATGTCCTGACAGCGGCAAACTGACATGGTTTGTGATCAAAGTGTTATGCCTAGGCTGCATTGTCTATGACTGTCGGTAACTCTTTTTGTTGAGTTTATTCCAGGAATCAGTTTGATGAAAGCACTAACGATAGCCAAAGGGTTAACCTTCCTGTGTGGTTTACACTCACAGTACCAGTGGCTGCATGCACACGTGGTTAATGTTTTTAAACTAGCGGACAAGGTATATGCTTGAACTCTTGTGTTGAACGGTGTTTAATGGACGGCATATTTACCTTAGTCTTGGTTCGTTACACTTGCAGCCTAGGCTTGACAGAGCTATCTGACATTTGTGTGTGAATTGATTTAGTTTGGTTTGAAATCATTCACTCCAGACACTCCGCAACATTATTAACACCAGCTGCTTGACATAGCAGAAGCTTCTAAATTATAATGAATAATGCATTCATCATATATTTTCCTCCCTCTTCATTTGTGGTCATTTCCCCCCTCTCACACTCCTGTTTGTTTCGTTCAGCTGGCGCCTGGTGATCACATTGCTTTAACTCTCAAACTCCCCGAATGGAAGTCATTTGGTTCTGGGAGTTTAAGAGTTAATGTTGATCTGTTGCCATTTGAATCAAATAAATTGCCCCATTCTTCGAGTATGAATGCTGTGCTTTCTTTTAACCATTATTTACAATCTCACTCACAAGTTTGTGATTTGGTTGCTTCCGGGTTGAAACATGTCTGATACTGATAGTTGTGTTTCTGGTCTCATCCAACTCAAAGACTGCAGATAAGTTGCTTATTTTGGGATGATCCAAAATTTGAGTGTTTTGATGGTTATCATGTTTCATTAATATTGGAATGATTTGACAGTGTCGGAGTATGACAGTTTTATGACAGCCTTCAGCGACGCTAATATTATTGTATTTACTGAACTTGCATTTTTTTGTTTGTGCTGTTTTGTTTCTTGGACAAATGTTATCTGCACATGATATGGGCTGTATCTGCACATAATCAGTGTTACTACTGTTAGGGTTAGGGTGAAGTTTTGACTATGGGACACATTGTGGTTCTTTGTGTTAAGTGATCAACAGCCATAATATTAAACTGTGTTGATGGTTTGCTTAGTGTAAAAATCTAGTTCGTATAAGATTATAGTCATCAGGTATGAAAAAAATGTGTGACAAAAATGAAATAATTTTGAAAATCCACAGTGAAAATGTGGATTAAGACTGACAAACACACAAACAAAGCAACAATCACTACATCCAGTTTTGTGTGATGTACGTCAGGCAAAGGTTGAAGCAAGAATTATTTGAAATTTACCTCATACTTATAAAATGTGTCGATAGCACGTTCGCAAGCACAGCGTGTCGATAGCACTAAGTGTCGGTAGCAATAGAGTCGCTAGCATTACGTGTTGATAGCACTTTAATCACAAGCAAAATGTGTCGCTATCATCACGTATCACTAACCAGCAGGCCTAATGGCCTATTGCTATCGAGCATAGTGAAATCGAGCAGTAGCGTTATTGACGCACTGTTCGAACGGCCGTAATTCTAACGACATGTAATGCTAAGGGGATTCAACCAGAACTTAGGCTTCATGCGACGTTTAGATCTAGTGTTAGTGTTAGGACTCAAGTTTGTGTCAACCTCTGCCTGTGAGTATAGGCACCAGAGAGTGTTTAGTTTAGATGTATTATATATTACACTGTCACATTTCCAGTGTTAACACTTGGTTTGAACGGTAGACTGTCTGCGCAATGTCTACACACTGTGATTTGTGTGGGTTCCTGTAGACGATAATTCACAACCCAATTCTACACCTGAAGAAGTGACCTGTCCATTGCTTTACATACCATACATCCTGGGCATCATGGACACACTAAGGTAAAAAAGAAGAAGAAGAAGATCGATAGTAGGACTGTACAACAAATTACCATGTATCCCTTTCTATTTTCAAAGTCCGTTGGGATAATTATAGAGCCAGATGGCGCTTCGAGCCATATTTCTCATAATTCCAGATCATCTTCTCGCCGACCCACGATACTCGTAACTTTGAATCGTTTTTAAAGTACTGTCGTCGCGTGCCATATGCCAATAACCTTATTGAAGCATTGATGGTGATGGGAATGCAGTCACGACTGCAGGCAATAAGCAGAGTCCGTCGGTCTACTTTTTATTCTTCTTCTGTTGCCGTCCAATCTTTTTCTTCTTCCGCAGCCGACCAATCTCAATTTGAAGCCCGGAGGTTATTGTCATTTCTTGATATGTCAAGATTGTAGGTCGTGTATTTCTTTAACTCATTCTCATTGTATCCCAAGACCGAAATCCTCAAATTTCGCCGCTGTCCTCTGAAGACTGCATTGCAGTGCAGGATACAGATCGACCATGATAGTTCAAGGGTGATGCCAGAATAGCGGCGCCAAGCTATTCTGGCATCACCATTGAACTATCATGGTCGATCCATATCTTGCTGTGGCGTGTCTGGGGCAGAATGAGTTAAAAAAAACAAAAAACAAATAAAAATGAAAAATATCATTTGATGCTTTGTGTTACACCGTACCGTGCGTGTACAGTCACAGAGGCTTGGGGGGGGGGGGGGGGGGGGGGGGGAGGGGCAGCTGACCTCGAAAAGATGTCTTAGGCACACGTGTATCGGAAGCACATTTCAAGCGGTATTTTTGTAATCGTATCGATATAACACGGTCGGGTGTAATAAACGTGGGGATAAAATAACACTTTTCTTTAGAAGCGAAGTAATTTAAATAGAAAGCGCTGTCAGAACGACAGCGCTTTCTATTTAAATTACTTTGCTTCTAAGTAACTTCGGATATGCAAGAACAGGAAGAATATATATGCCCCCTTTGGTTATGTGTTATGATTATCCGGAATTTGGGGTAAGCGGATACTTGGGCCATGTGATCACATCCCTATATTCTTTGCTTTCAAATCAAAACGTGTCTTATCAAGGCTTCGTTTTGATTTGCGTTAGAAGCGAGCGACCAATATACGGTTTTAATAGCATGCTGTCACGATGCTCAAGCATGCTGTGCGATGTTCAGGTTGTCTGCACGAAGTGTCCAGAAGTCGGCAAAACGGTGTTTCTGTTGTATATTGACGAGCAAACGAAATGCGACATTTTTTTAACCATCGGCAACACTTTCGTGTTTCCGATGGTTCCGAAAATGTCGCATTTCGTGCTCATCAGTATGTAAGTGCTAACAAAAACACACACAACAGCTTGGTTATGCCCAATTCGGCAGCTTGTGTGGAGTGCAAGCTTATAATTATGTCATTCGATTCTTGTCACACAGGGAAACGCGGCATTTATGCCGCGCATCTGTGTGACACGATTCGCGTGAGTTAGAGAAAGTCCTGTCCAGTGGTTCAGTTTCAAGAAACGAAGGGTGTCCATTGTCTGCAAAGAAAGACTCTTTCTGACAAGACATAAGAGCGTATTATTAAGACATCGCGACTGCGGGGGCCTAAGAGGGTCTTAAGCCTCTTACAGTTTTGCCTGGAAAAGTTAAAAGTGCATTGTTTACCAACATGATTAAATTAAAAAACAAAACGAACGAAGATGATTAGATTCTGAAATTGAAGAGTATTTTATTTTCACTTGCAAAATAAAAAAAGAAATAGTTGTATGGAAGTCAGTTCCAAAATAAACTGCATTGTGTTTGTTGTATGGGGGAAAACAGACATTTCCACGGGGGACAGTTTGAAGAATCGGAAGCAGGAGTGTGGGCGATAATTCTACTTGAAACCCGAAATAGCGCCCACAATTTGACGAGCATCTGGACCTGATTCTGGTCAGCAAGGGGCATAGATTTTCATGAGCCCTTGCAAATGCAGGGGCTGATTAGAATATATGCCTCTTGCAGATGAAACAGGGCGGATGGGAACTGGGTACTGGGGAGACTAATTATATTTTTGTCGCGAGATTTTCCTTCCGTTTCTGTGCTGCTTGAAAAAAGGGCAAATTTCGGGTAGAGGTCTTGGTTTTGCTGCATGTGTGTGTGGTGCGGGAGAAAAGGGGGGTGGGGAGGTGGAGGCATACATTATAAATGGACAGTCAATGTTGATTATTCTCACACCATTGATGCGCGCGTGTGGCATTATGTGAGTAAACTCGTTCCGACCGGAACAGATCTATAATCGACTCGCCCATGCATATCGCAGTGCCATTGCCTCATAGCACTTTGTTCTTGGTGTCGTTCAGCCTTGCAGTACCACGTGTATATTGTGTTTTTGTGGTGTTGAAACATAGTGCTGGATTCTTCCAGATGAGAACATTTGTCTGATAACATTTTGTTGTCGAACATAGTGCGTGATAGAGATGGTGATCTAACCGGAGTGCAGATTGAATTTTACTCTATTGAGTATGAGAACATATTTCTGGTCTAGTAATAAAGGATGATTTTAAGCCAGCCTTGTGTGATGTTTTGGTGGTGATAGAAGGATAACTTTCTAATCATTCATAGAATTCAATTGTTAGTGGCTGTAACACATCGTGCTGTTTTTCTTCGCAGAAAGAAACATATATTATTGTTGTGGTCCGACCATTTGTGATTGTTTTATTGTTATGCATGTTTGTTCCCAACTGGAACAACATAAGGTACGGACAATTTGTGACTGAAGCAAGGAAGGGTCTTTGTCTGCGGATTGCTTATTTATCTGGCTGATGTCCGCACATTGTACTGTTGGTGGGTCCTACGGTCAGGCAGACACGATTCCCGTAAGAGAACCTAAAACACCTTCCAACACAGATACGTGGCTGTTGATTTTTCTTTGGCAGATGGACACAGATTGTCCATGAACAGTTTCAGACACGGCAGAACAAGAATGGTCGTGATTGTGGACACAGATACCTGGCTGTAGAGTGTCCATAGGCAGTAGCACACTTACTGTCCGCGATCACAATTTCAAACACTTCAGAAGGGAATTGTTTTTCAACAAAACCTTCGCTACGGCGAAACCTTCAGTCAGTGAGCGACTACCGTGATCACAAATACGGCAGAACAGGAATTGTTCGCGAAAAACGCCTTCATTACGGCGAAACTTCCACAGTTGACGGCTACCTTGGCCAATAAAGGACAGGATGTTAAGAGGCTCGGGTGTGCTTGTGGCTGTGGAGAATGGAGAGGACTTTAGAAGTCCGCACAGACTCGTCAGGTATGGGATGCATGAACGTGGACAGAAACGGTCGGCCTTGTCTCAGCCAGCTGTCTCAGAAAATTATATTTAACTTGATTATGCTTCAAACATGATCGGTATCTCTGTCTGCGCAACCAGTACTTCACAGTCCTAATCGGTATCATCTACCGGCTGCAACTTTCCTTTCTGGTATTGCAGTACACTGAATTACCGGGTAACGCAAACACCGTTCGGTCCACGTTCATGTTCCATGCATACCACTGCAGATCACGTACCCGGGAGATGTTCCTGCACTTGGAGATCCGTTCTTTGATCGGGATGTCTTCCAGTTCGCCTACGTCTGGAGCCGGAACAGGTTACGGAACTGGATCCGGTTCGGGTTCGGCATCTGGATCGGGTTCCTCTCCAGAGCGACCTGTCGTTTTTATTACCCAGTGAGTTGGCATGTCTTTTCTGTGGAACCCCTTCAATCAACGTGTGCATTAACCCATTTCGCCCGGACGCACAGCAGCAGGAGTTGGATCGACCATGATAAGGCAAGGGTATCAGGCGCCAAGTTAATCTGGCACTACTCGTGAATTATCGTGGTCAACCCATCTCCTGCTAGTGCTACTGATACATAATCGTAAAGCGACACTCTAAAAAATTTCGAAAATGAAGCCTTGGTGCTAAATGGGTTAACCCTTTTCATTCGGAATACACCAGTGTGTGAAATAAGTGTGACTAAAATAGTTCAAGGGTAGTGCCAAAATAGCTTGGCACCTCTAGGCGCCAAGCTATTCTGGTACTACCCTTGAACTAAAGCCATTGGTCTATATCCTTATCTGTAAGTACTATGACGTGGTTTGCGTATGGCAGTGTACAAATGTGAAGCTTTTAGCCTCAGAATGATATGGGTTAAAGAACCAAGTTGAACAAGTTTGAAATGCATTCATTCAGTGTAAACTTTTAAAAGTTGCATTGTAACTAACGTTTAGACTGAATGCATTTCAAAATTGTTCAATTTGGATCTGGCACTTCCTGCCAAAGAAAAATATTGTCTTGAGTTCCCAGAGTATATTTGTCAATTGCGTATGTATTGCGTGTTCTCTTCATATTTTTGTGGTTGTGGGTCTTTCATAAAGCGATTTAAGGTCGAAGTTCAGTGATGCCTTTAAACTTTGCATGCTGTATTCGTTTGAAAGTTCAAAATGTTGGATGCGTGTGTATGTTTTGTAATGTTAGAACCCGTATTTCCTGCATTGAATTATACTAAGGCCTATAGCATACTGGCCGTCGACAGACTGGTTACCCTGGGCACATGTATCTGTTTTCTGCATCCAGTTGTGTCAGTGTGACGTGCATTCGTTCCCATTAACTGTAAACGTATATGTTTTCAGCGTTTGTATGTTCTAACAATCAATACACCTGAGTCACGCTGTAGACTCTGCACCGTCGTACAAGTTTATCGAACGCCAGGTTACAAAGATAGTAAAAAAAATCATTATTTTACAGATGTAGAAGAAACGGCTTAGAAGAAGGCTTAGATTCTCACAACAGTCCTAGATTCTCATAAGCCCCTGCGACTGCAGGGGCTTAGGAGAATCTAGGACCCTTGAAGATGGAATGTAGATGGTTGGTTGAGGGACTGTTAAACCACTTCTCCGTCCGACCGATGAACAGAAATGTTTGAAATTGTGCCGATCCCTCACAGCAGAACACATATCCCAAAGAGAAGAGAATAAGCGAAGAGAAGAAAATAGCTAAGTTACTCTAAAGGCAAGAGGCATATATTCTCAGGACCCCCTGCAGCTGTAGGTGCTCACGAGAATTTGTGCCTCTTGCAGATGGAAGGGCTTGGTGGCCGATGGACGGACACAAACTACGGAAGAGCCCGTCTGAGCAAGGAGGAAGAAATGATGTAACCTGGTGCTTCCCTGTTGGAAGTGCTTGCACAGTGCACACCATCCATTCCTTACAACGTGTTGTTTGTTGTCCCCCTCTTCTGGGACGTCGTTTCCTGTCCCATACTTGGCCCGTCTTGGTCCCTCCCCAAAAAGTGCCTGCAGCGGTTACTAGAAGCATAATGTGGTGCCTTACGCGAATTTAAAAAAAAAAAAAGTTAACCGCTAAAGTTGTTTTAGGTAACATAATAAAACTCCTTGCAACTCAACATCGTGAAAAGGAGTCTAAGCGCCGACGTGTACTGTATTGTTTTGTATTTTGAATTTATCATCATTTGAACTATTTCTTTGGAGATTCCGGTGCTCGACTGGTTGATAAATACAGGTTTTTTTTCCTAAACTGTAATCTGGCTTGATTAAACTGATTCATATTTATTTTAGTCATTGTCTGAGGAGCAGGTTGGTGTTCCTCTTCGACAGAACAGCGCTGCTTTCAAAAGTGAAGCAGTTGTCGCACTTGGTTAATAAAGCGTACCTAAAGGTACCACACTCGGCCGAATGCAAAGATTTTAGAAATAATTATCCAGAAAATTTTATTTTGTTTTTTTTACCTTTCTATGTTGGCATAAATCTTGAAGTCAAGCAAGCTGAGATTTTTATTGTCAAGCTTGCTTTAAGAACGTTTTAAGTTTACAATGGATCTCTCCAATTTACAATGAGGTGCAGCTTTTGAAACCGCTTTTAGTCGCAGGGACAGTTTTGCAACCCGGACCGAACCCTTGGTGCACCTTTATTGATTGATGCAAGATTTGCTGAATAAGACCGGCCTTTGTTTGATGTGATTGAGGTCGAACCTCACACGCAGGAGTCATACAATACTTGACCCGCAGCAGGCTGCAAAGGTACCTTAGAATCTATGCCTCATGCACAAATCGCAGAAGGAAAAAGCTCCTATTCATAGCTGTTTGCAGACATGTTTGCTTAAGGATGCGTATCTTTGTACATCCGAGACACGTGCGTAAATGACGGGTGAATGTAGTCCGCAAAAGACATAGCTCCTCTTGAGCCGCAGCAAGCATGCAAGGGCTTATGAGGATCTATGCCTCTTGCAAATGGAAAGCTATTTTTGTAACTAGTGTTAGTGTCTTTTTGGTTTGTCAAAGGCTGCTTGTGTTTAGACGTTCTGGGTTCCGTACGTCCACGACACTTCCCTCAGCCAACCCTTCAAGTGCAAGAAGCGTAGATTCTCATGAGTTCCTGCGACAGCAAGGACTCATGAGAATCTATGCCTCTTGAAGGCCTAGATGAGCTCCAGCTGTTCCTTAGACGGACTGGGCAGCGGGGCTGACGTTCGCAGGAGACGGCTTCTGTGGCCAAGTTCCTTGGCAGATCTTCAAACAGGGCGCGAAGGGGGGACAAATATGGACAGGGGACGTTATTCGGTTCACAGACTCCCTGTCCACTCTCACCTTTCCTTTTTCTGCTGGTGACTGTCTGAGGGTCCGTCTCAAAGATGCCTAAAGTTGTGATTATTAATGGTGTGGCCATGGAGAAAAGGGCCAGATTGAACGTTGATTTTTTTTTCTTTACCAGAATTCTGGCTTTGTTCTGTTCACTTAAATTTCAGACAGACTTTGTCCTGTGTGGCGCCAAGCTAATCTGACTACCCTTTAGCTGTCTTGGCCGTTCTGTCTGCCCCATGATAGAAGCTTCCCAAAGGCGGAAAAGTATGCTATCATTAGATCTGTTTCGCCCTGTGGAGGGAAAAATATGTGTCCAATTTTGTGAAAAGTAAGATTTTCATTGTAATGTATGAAAATCTCGCTTTTCACAAAAATGGACTTGCTGTCTTTTGCCTTGGCAGGGTAGTCTGTTCTGCTTCTGCAGACGTTAGGCGAATGGGAAGAACTAAAAAAAGACAATGTGCGGTCTGAAAATTATTCTGAAAACCTAGAATCATCATTCGTCCTTACCACCCCCAAATCTCCAAGTACTTTACAGCTTCTCTGTATTTCCTCCCACATACCAGAACTTAGCGAGTTTGCTGATCTGGGCTTTAGCTGGGATTTAGACAGGGAACTACTAAAGTCAGAAACCAGCGGCAGACAGCGTGACGGGAGATCAGACATAGTTGGTTTAATTTGTCAGAATCTTGATCTCGGCAAGCCTCTAAGATTTAAGGATTGAAGATTAACTCCTTCACTGCCGAGAAAAATTGAACACCACCCATTTGCAAGACGTCTTGGTCCTCATGGGGATCTGTACCTCTTGTTGCAACCACTGTGTATCCAAGTTCCTTTGACGGCTGGGGATCTTTGACGCTGAGCTAACAAAGATGTCAAAACACGACCTGTGTCCGCTGGCATTGAAGGGGTTAAAATAATGGCGTAGGAGTCGGTATGAATATGTCATATAATTGCGTTTAACTCATTCGCGGACAGCCGCATCCGGATGCGCGGCATAAGCCGCGCATCCGGATGCGGCTGGCCGCGAATGAGTTAACCCCAGCGGTCTCAGAATCGAACAGAAAAATAACCCAAACAAGCCCATCCTTCTTCTACCAGAAGTAGATTCACTTCAGCTGGCGGCAGTGTCTGCAAAATACATTCCCAATACGTTCGACCTCATGGAAAGCTATATCTAACGCTGTAAAGGGTTACGATTTCTTTATAGCACTGTTATAGCTGTTCTTGTTATGTCTTACATTAATACATACAGTAATGCTACTCAAAAGGACCAACTTGGGGGGAGGGGGGGGGGGCATTAGCACACCTTTGCTAAGTGTGCCTTATCACGTGTACTTTGAAAAGAAGGGTGGAAAAAAACTTTGTCGGAGGCAAGACAACATTTAGAATCCTTTGTACGCTTTTTGGGTGAAATTTAACAGTAAAAATAAATAAATAAATAAAAACGCCCTGGGTAAGGTAACGTAAAACGTAATGTAGGTTGAACCTGAACATAATTATAGCTAATGTAAGTTTAATTTCAGATTACTGTCTGATCCCCTGCCTGTCTGTATGTAAAGACTGCTTCAACTGCAACATTTGTCCAATAAGGAAGTAAACCGTCGCACATATATAGGAAGCAATATGTGTCCACAAAGAACAGCACCTGCCCACAAAAAAGGCTGCATCGTGATCCTTTGATATCTTCCCCCCCCCCCCCCCCCCCCCCCCGATGTTCACATCCCTCCGAGTCTTGGATGGTTGACAGGGACCCGCACTGGGAAGGGGACACTGCACACAGGAACTCAAACATTTCGGTGGGCCAGCCCACAGGTCATGAAGTGGACGAAAGGCTCCAGCAAACGATGGGCATGTTTCGACTTCCTAGCCTACTGCAAGAGGCATGGATCCTTATGGGCCCCTGCGGCACCCGGGGGCCCATAAGGATCCATGCAATTTGCTGGACCTTATTTCAGTCTTTGTTCTTGGCGTGGAGAGTGACCATGGGATTTTAAGTCTGTAATTGTTGAGAGAAAATTAAACCGTCTTCCGACATCCACCTCTTTGCAGGAGGCATAGATGCTCCTGGGACCCCGCAGGTTTGCGGACACTCATGAGGATGCATGTCAATTACTTGACTCATTTGGAGCCTTGTTCTTGACGTGGAGGGCGTCTTAGGAGCCTTAGTCTACAATGTTTGAAAGAAAGGAAAGATCTGGCTTCCGGGTCCTAAGTTGGTCAGAAGGATTGGAGTTCCCGCATTCGTTCAGAAGAACTAGACCTCTTCAGGTGTTCAGAAGAGTTAGGCACAGCTTCGTACTGGATCATACACGAACGACTAGACAAGTGATTAGACCTGCTGAATCATCCCTGAAGGAGTTGGACTATCAATTCCCGTCTTCATGGAGTTGTTGGGTCTTCAAGTTCTTGTGTCATTTATTGTTCGTGTGTAAGCGAGTATAGTTTATGTGAGACGATTGGATATGAAGTTGGCCTTCCGAGGTCCGTGTCTTGTATGCACCTGCAAGGTGCTTGGAACACGCCCAGAAGCTGTTATTCAAAGGGACATCTCTGGACATGTCACACTTGATTGAAATCCAGTTGTTGGGATGTAAAAGTCACATCGTTCTCTAAACAAGTATCGCCGCAGTCGATTCTGGTCTTTTCACCGTATGTTCAATTCATTTCTGGAGAGACGTTTCTGAACGTCATTAAGCCATAATGGAGATTTTGCAAGCATATTCCGAGGCTTTCCAAAGCCGGTTCACAGAAGAACGATTTCAACAAGCTTTCCTGGCGACGTCTTCACGGTCCTCAGATTCCGAGAGCGCTATGGAACTCGATCTAGACCCCACATCACTTTGTCATGAAGAGCGTGCAGCAGAAACTTCATCAGCGTTTAGTGAAGAGAGCTCACAAGAGTCCACGTCGTCTTGTTCTCTTGAGAGCGTTATTTGTATCTCGCCACCTCCCGCTGTTGTTGCTGAGAAAGCCGCCAGTTTTCGTTCATCATCTTGGACGTCTTTGTCGTCGCCTTCTTCGTCGATGTTAGAGAAATCCAGGTGTCAGTGTTCAGAGAAAAGGTTCGTTGCAATAGTTTGTACACTTAACCCTTTGGCTGTCGGTAGCGCTTTTTGTCGCGATGATTCCTGTAGGAATCATCGCGACAAAAAGCGCTACCGACAGCCAAAGGGTTAACCCACTCAGCCCTGAGTTCTTTTGTGCGAAAAGGGAGATTTGTACTGTAATACCATGAAAATGTTGCTTTTCACAAAAACTGACTTCCTTTTTTTTTTTCTCCCTCACATCACAGACTATTCTACAAGAAGGTACAGATTTGGGATTAAGAAGGAAATAGATCTGAAATATGTGTACAATAAAACAAATCACAGGTTAGAAAATATATCCATATGAGATTACTGAAGTATTGAAACGAGATAACTAAAGAAATTAAACGGCGGTTCCCATTAGACGTTTCCATTGATAATTGAGTGGTTCCTGCATCACTGTCACGTTTTACATTTGACACGTCTGTGAAATTTTACTATTTTTAAACGATAGGGTAAGCACAGTCATGGCTATTCAATAGCTGTGCATGCACCCATTGGTGTTATTTCATGCAGTGCAGTATTTATGAAGGACGTTGACTCGTTCGAAACGTAACATGGTTACAAGTAGTTATTTATGTAATGCCTGGGTTGCTTTGTTGTTCGGTTGCACTCAAGATTTCGCGGACCTTAGTTTTGTTGTGTGTGCAGGATGTACATATGTGCTGGTCTTCGATTTTGGACATTACGGCTTCGAGCCTTAAGGTACAAAATCATAGACCAGCACGCAGATCGGCATGCGTCAGCAGAGCCCATCCTTGCTGGTCACCGTTATGTGGCAAAAGCTGATATGTCTGTTTTGAGAAAAGCGTGACTTTCATTGTTAATGCCACACTGACATTCTAGCTTTTCCAAAAAAACGGACCTAATCGCTTCTGCCATGTCACCGTTATGTGGCAAAAGCTTAACTCATATCATTCGGAATACACCAGTGTGCGAAATATGTTTGACTAGAATAGTTCAAGGGTGGTGCCAGAATAGCTTGGCGCCTACAGGCACCAAGCTATTCTGGCACCACCCTTGAACTACAGCCATTGGTCTGTATCTTTATCTGTAAGTTCTATAATGTAGCTTGCATATTATGGCAGTGTACAAATTTGAAGCTTTTAGCCTCACTCAGTATGATATGGGTTAACATTTGCAAGCCCATTAGACTCGTGAGAACCCGACGTTCTGCGACAGGAACGTAAATGACGACAGAAATCAGTCAGACACAGATCGGAATCAGCCCCTGCGACCGTTAGTTCTTACCAGGCGCCGCACATCGATAGCTGCGAAAGTGTCGTATTGCGTTGACGGCGGCAACGCTATACGACGCTTCTGCAGCTATTGACGCGGGGCGCCTTGAAAGAGTTAAAACTTAAAATCTGTACCACGTGCAGTTTGGTGTGTGGTTGGGTGTGACCTCACTCCTGCCATTAAAGGGGTTGATTTTATTTTTTCTGAGTTTCCAAAAGTTGAGCCTGCATTGTCTCACCTGCTCTGGTCCAGTAGCAGGAAATAAATCTTCAAGACGTGTAACTTCTTTTTCCCCACCCGATATTTATTTAGTTTTTGCATTTGCGTTTCTTTACCAACGTTAGTGTGCGGATCGTGCGAGTACAGTCATTATATACTTTTTTTAAAAAAAATGATCATGTCCTCTCTTGCCCGTTTCAGCTGCTTAAGAATGATAAGTTAATAATAGAAGTTAATAATAGAAACAGCAGATGGACATTAAGAATAAGATAATGTGGTACATATATATGTCTCAAAACATTGACTTGCTTAGCGACCAGACTGTCCGCCTAAAGGTGTATTCGCGAATTAAAGGGAACGGGTCATCTGGGTTAAACTTCAGCACTTGATTAATCCATTCCCGCCTCCCCCCCCCCCTCTCTCTCTCTCTCTCTCTCTCTCTCTCTCTCTCTCTCTCCCTCCTCCCGTTGGCGTTTTCTAGTCTCAGTTTAGCTGACCCTTCCGGCTGCAAGAGGCACAGATGCTCGTGATATCCTGCTCGTGTATGGGACTCTTGAGAATACGCGTCTCTTGCTGGCAGAGCTTAGTTCCATTAACATCTTGGTATCCTCACGTCTGAGATTACTGATAGGCTTTTTCTTTTACGGTCTTCGGCTGGCCGGTAAGAGACAAACTGAGTTGAGTGAGTTGAAAGGTTATTTAGTGAACATATATGTATCGAACACTGCCCTAACTTCAAGAAGCAAAGATCGGTTTGTGCTGGAAGGCGATGGGCCGTGGGAGCTCAACTGTGGTGCCAGATTGGCTTGAGGTCATTGAGTGGACTTTCTGTATCGAGCGCTACGCAAACTTCAAGAAGCATGGATCATCACGAGCTGGAAGTCTGTGGGCCGTGAGAGTTGTAGGGTAGTGTCAGATTAGCATGGCGTCTGGAAAGGCGCCAAGCTAATCTGGCACTACCCATGAACTCTCATGGCCGACCCGTCTTCCACAGTTGGTAGGCAGTTTATGGACTATCAAAATTGCAACAGTCACGGGGTGCGAGGGAGTCGGCTCGTTCTTCGAATCTGTGTCGCAACCACCAAGACCCAACGCACACGTCTTCAGGTTTTAAACTTTCTGAACTTTGGTGTGGCTGTACCAGCATCTACACTGAGCATCCGATTACCTTCTCCAATGGAGGACGGAAATTGCACGTGCAGAATGCATGAACATGATTTATTGAGGCCCCTCACAACCTGTGGAGCCTCATGAAGATATATGCCAATCTCTTGAAGAAGGGTTTTGTTCGCTTTTGAGGGTGCAGCCCCAAAATTGAGTATTAACTGAAAACAAAAATCGGTACTATTTTAAATGCACGGCAGCTGATTGTCTTTACATTAGTTTCAATGCAAGTTTAAAGAAAATTGTACCAGGTTAAAATTACATTTTAGTTCTTTGCTTCATGGATGACTTCCTCTTGACTCGAAATAAATGTAAATAGCAAAACAAAAATAAACATAAAAATGTGTTGGTTTTTTTTTCCCCCGCAGTACAATCCCAATTAGCGAGATAAAAGATATTTTGCATGCAAGGAATTTTTTTTTTTTTTTTTTTTTTTTTTTTTTTTAGTTAGATGGCGTAAACTCCCGAAATCTGATTCTTATTTTATTTATTTTTGGGGAGTGAGGCTGATAATTTGGGAGAATGTTTTATATTTCCTGGATGTTGGAAGTTCGAAGATGAAAAAAAGTGAAACTTTTCATGGTAGCAGTACCCATCAGCAAGGGGCATAGATCCTCATGAGCCCAGGCAATTGCGGGGGCTCATGAGGATCTATGCCACTTGCGTGCCCGCTTTGCCGTCTGTATTTTTCGGATGATCGAGGGGAGCCGCCGTAAACGAGTTCGATACAGGAGCAGAGATAAGTGTGGCACGCAGGCACAGCTAGACAGGTGGTGACCAATTATAGGCCACGGCAGGTGCATTGTTCGTAGACAGATGTAGGTTAAACCCACGATGCGTCTCCTACATTTTAGACAGCGCGAACATAACAAGTGACGTTACAGCAAGAGCGCTAAATTGAGCAATAGACGTACACTATGCTAGGCTGTGGGTGAACATCCTGTGCCTGACCTTACATGCGTCATTGGGGTACATTTTTTTTTTTTTCCAACACCAGCAAACTTCCGTCTTGGACGTATAGATGGCATTTCAGGATTTATCGATAGGCGTAGATTTTCGTGAGATTTGACATCGTTCGAGGATTCCTGAAAATCTGTATTTGTACTGTTTTAGAGAGTTAGTTAGTTATTTGGGTTTAACGCCGAGCAAGCAACCAAGGCCATCTCACGGCGGTGTCTTAGAGAGGCGGGAAGGGGGTCTATATGACTTGAAGCTATACCCGGACAGATTGAGGTGGCAGAAAATGGCGACGAATATGATCTGCCCTAGATCAAAAGACTCTTACTGGTCGGGCCGACGGACCCATCAGTGACCACTAGCAATGACGTTCCGCAGACCCCACCCGGGTCTGCCCTGGGGGACTTGGGTGGGCTTAACTACTTTTTAGTTCCCAGGGTCACCCTGGTCAGCCCCACAGGGTGCCGGGGTTTTTATCTCTATTCCGGGGCATGTGTTTCTGTCTACCCTTTGTCCATTCACCTGTATATGCCTTTTTAAAACTCTCCCTACTGTCTGCACTGCCTGTAGCTCTTGATATTGGATGTGTGTTGCTAAATGGTCTTAGCTTTATTTAGGCCCCATGTGTTGGGTTTATTTTATGTATTGGACCGGCTGGCGACATACATTCAATGTTCTGTTAAGGTTTTTTCACAAGCAGTGCAAGCACGTCCTGAGAAAGTCTTGTTGCTGTCGGGACGTTAAGCAATGTACAATCAATCATTTGTTCCGCAGGCTCGTGAGGATCAGTCCCTCTCGCAGACACAAAGAATTTCGCAGTAGGGTTAGTGATCCGGCTGCATCAGGTCATTGAGAAGCCAAACTGCTAGTCGTCAGCTCGGCTTGTCTTGTCCGTGACGCTCCATCTGCAAGAGGCACATATTCTCATGAGCCCCTGCTGAAGCAGGGGCTCATGAGAATCTTTGCCTCTTGCTGGTTAGATCTGGAATAATCAACATCTCTTGCTGTCCCTTAGGAGCGAGGATGGCAGCCGGTCAGTACGAGTTGCATCCCCTGACGTTGGTCCAAATCTCGGTAGCAACGCACGCACCACGTGTGGCTGGCCGAGATCGGCTTCGGTCATCGGAACGAGACAATCGGCGGGATTCGGGCCGGCGACTTTTAGACTGCTGTCACCTGCCTTGCCCGCCTGCGGGTGCGGAGCGCGAGCTCACGTGCAGTAGAACGTGCTTTGCGTGCGTAGGTTGGTAATGGTCGCCACCACACACATAGAGCTATGCTGCCGTGTAGACTTCATACGCGACCTGGATGTGCAAGTTACGTGCGTGGTTTATCATGACATAAGCATTAGATACTGTGCAAAATTAAACTAATGCCCTTATCATTCGGAATAACTTTGACTAAAATAGTTCAAGGGTAGTGCCAGAATAGCTTGGCACCTTTAGGCGCCAAACTATTCTGGCACCACCCTTGAACTAAAGCCATTGGTCTATATCCTTATATGTATGTACTATAATGTAGCTTGCATAATGGCAGTGTACAAATTTGAAGCTTTTGGTTTTAGCCTCAGTATTATATGGGTTAATGCCCTTTGCTTGGGGGGGGGGGGGGGGGGGGGGAGAAGGTGCCTTCACGCCGCAGTCAGTGCTAACATTTCTGAAGCCGATAGTGTTGGTCAGCAGGACGCATAGATTTTTTTTTTTTTTTTGAGCCCCAACAGTTCTTAACTCATTCTACCCCAGACACACCACAGCAAGATAAGGATCGACCATGATAGTTCAAGGGTGATGCCAGAATAGCTTGGCGCCTATGGGCGCCAAGCTATTCTGGCATCACCCGTGAACTATCATGGTCGATCTGTGTCCTGCACTGCAATGCAGTCTTCAGAAAACAAAGGCAAAATTTATGGATTTCGGTGTTGGGGTGGAATGAATTAAGGCACATGTGACTATGTCTCGGGCTGATGGCAGACAAATGGATCAGGATCTGACCAAAGCACCGTTGTGGTGACACCTTTTCTGCAAGAGCATTAGCTTTTGCAGAAAAAAAAAAATTGTCACTATGCCACAGTGGTAACAGTTTCTCTTTGCTCTTCCTATATGGTGGGGCCTCAGAGACTGGGACCATTGACACTAATGGTAATATTGTTACAAATGGATCCAGTTTTAGAGTGGGCCGAAGTGATTTTACACCAATGGTGGGAGTGGGCGAGGTCACATATTTTAATCCACTTCTGTACAATCTGTTACCGACGGTTTGAGTGTTTTTTTTTTTTGTTTTTTTTTTTTAGCTTGAGAGATGGTGAGGTGGATTAAACAAACAAACAAATGTATGTTAGTGTACAAAGAGAGTGACTGCAGTTATATTCAACCCCGCAGCCCCCCCTCCCCCAAAAAAACAAACAAACAAACAAACAAACAAAACAAAAACAAACTAACAAAAACCCGCAGTCCCCACCCCAACGCATAATTCAGTGGGCCAACATAAAGTCTGGTAGTAAGTAGTCAATTGTAGAAAACAAAATGCATCGCGAATTCCCCACAATCTGTTCTATGTGGTTTGCCCTGCGGGGCTTGCACTTCAGTGAAACTGGAGCCCTTCTGAATGTAAGAGAACACTCCGAGTCTTCTGAGCTTTAGATGACGCAGCCTTCATGAGAAACGCTCTAAGCAAGTGGCGAAGTGGCGTAGATACTTTGAGCCCCTGAAGGCCTCAGAGGCTCATGAAAATCTATATTTCTTTCAGTCAAATGACTCGGCGTTGCAGAAAAGTGAGAAACGGACGCGAATTGGGCCAGCAAGAGGCATAGATTTTCATGAGCCCCCGAGTACCACGCAAGTATTGATGACACGTAGCTCAGTGCGACTGAACGGAACGCAGTTTTAGCAGATAGATTTTTAAAGTTGATAACTCTTTGGCGGCCTCAATTACGGCGTCTGACTCGGTTAACAGAAAGCCAGTGGGCGACCGGCGTTACTTAATAAATTGTGCATTGTGTAATGTTACAATGGAATTGTCCAGAAATAAGTATCACTCTCAAGAACAATTCTAATGTTGAAAAAAGATAGATTTTTGTAGTTCCAACTAGGAAAAAAAAAACTCTTTAGAGTAAGGGGAGATGGATTTATTTAGTTCAGGAGAAACACACACACACACACACACACACACACACACACACACACACACACACACACACACACACACACACACACACACACACACACACACAACGACGATGAATTAAACGACCTTCACGTCTAAATTGCGCTGTTCAGGACACACGGGTATTACATAAGCCAACTTTCAAAGCGATATTGATTTGTGCTTTGGGACGGATTCTGGTATTTGTGAAACGGTTAAATGGAAACCAATAACCGAGCAGATTGGTCGGATTCCAGCGGCGAATCCCCTCTTTTCAGATTAGAATTAGGCGGTGAAAAAATATAATTAATACCGTGAGTTGTTTACAAGGGGTCGAATTATAATTATTTGTTTATGACAACTGTTTTCGCTTAGAGACAGACAAAAGTCTGACGCAAATGAAAAAAGAAGGCCAAGAATGAAGGGTGGTGGGCTCATGAGGATATGTGCCTCTTAGTTCAACTACTTTGTATTTTAGACCCGGAATCTTTGAGGTTAAATTAAAGAATTTACGATGATTTCAAAAACACAATCTACGTTCTCAGGCAAAGAAGGGCCGTATCAGCTGTAAATCTCAAACTTAGGAGGCCATAAGGAGTTCATTTTGCAACTGAACTGAAGAAGATTTGGAATGGGGGATGGGAGATTGTGAAAATGCTGTAAGGGGAAAGAGATGGAGGGAAACAAGGTGGTTGTGATGACAACTTGTTCAAGGCCACCCAAGTCTGGAATGGGTGGTGGAGATGGTGGAGGGGGGTAAACAAACTCATTCCAGAGTCATCAACATGTTTTCTGTAAATAAATAAATAAAAATCTTTTTTTTTTAATCAAAACTAAAAATCATTTTTTTGGACAGACAGCAAGTTCATTTTTTGTGTAAGGCGCGATTTTCATTGTAATACAAAATTACAAGGAAATCTCGCTTTCACAAAAAAAAAAAAATCAACGCCCCAGGCTCTATTTTGCCTTCGAAGGCAGGTAAGTGCGTGCACCTTGGGTAAAAAAAACAAAATCCCTTGGCAGCTGGTTATGAACACCTGACAAAGAATCTGGTAGAATAGTAAGTGAAGTTGACGTATTACGTTTTTTCCCCCACTAGGCAAGCAGTGCGTATGTGTATTACCAGTGCGTACGTATACAACCTGCGAGAGGCGCAGATGATGACAATCCTCTGCCGCCCTCCCATATTCCTGCAAGAGGGCTACATTCCCATGAGCTCCGGCATTCACTGGGACTCATGAGAATCTATGCAAAATGGCGTGTAATTGAAAGGGATTGAAGTTGACCCTTTGGATGTCGGTAGCGGTTTTTGACGCGATGATTCCTGCAGGAATCATCGCGACAAAAACCGCTACCGACAGCCAAAGGGTTAACCAATCAGTGCCCGCTTACCCGCGCACAACGGCTGCTGCAGTTCCCATCTGCACGTACAGATCACGTCCCCTCGGGACACGTCTGCGTAAATCGACGGAAGGCATCGATCGGTTAATTTTACAGTCATTAAAAAGAAAACTGAGCTTGAGTGAGCACGTCTGGCCACGGAACAATAAAACCACTGGTACTATGACGCATTCTCGTTGCATCCACGTAACACATGTCAAACAACCCGGCAACAATACAAAAAAATGTATGTGTGCTGATCTGTGATTTTAGACTTTACGGCTCTTGAGCTGTAAATTCTAAAATCACAGACCAGCACACTTGAAATAGAGGAGGAGTTTGGGTGATCTGCTTTGGATGAAAACTTTCTGTTTACTGCACGACCAGGAGTCTTTCGGTAATTTTCAGAGCTGGATGGGCAGCAGACTTGAGCATATTTTATTTTTCAACATTTTCCAGGTCACAGTTAGTTATTAGGGTTTAACGAGGAGGATGCGACCAAGGCCATCAGACAGTGGTCCACTGAGGTCACAGATTGTGTTTTGTGAGCTTGCATGATCAAAACAACAGTTCATTCTCAGGGCACCATAATGATAAACTTTTGAAAGCATAACTTAAAATCCCAAAAGTGGTGAAATTGAACTTTAGTACAAGTGAACTTTTGTATTTATAAAGGGGGAAATGTGGCACCTCAGTTTGGTTTATTTGAATGATGGCTGTTCTTGTTCTTAACCCTTTAGCTGTTGGTAGCTGTTCCTGCAGGAATCATCGCAACAAAAAGCACTAACAACAGCCAAATGGTTAAACTGCTCAGCTCTGACAGCACAAGAAGATAGGGATCAATCGAGATATTTCTTCAGGCTTTACCGTTAAACGGACATGGTCATGTGTTGACAGTGGGAAACTTTTAATAATGATGAGATTATGCGTTTTTACAGTTCCTTCTAAAACAGCACAGGCTGGCTGACAATTTTCTTTTTCTTTTCACTTCACCTAGCTTTGTTTCTTTCACGCGAGACTTGGTGATAATTCCTTTGTGTACAATGCTGACAGCTCTGTTGATGTCAGTTTGCTCATAAGATTTCAGCGTAAAGAATTTTTGAGTTTGTGTTGATAGAATATTGCATTTATGATGGCAGCGTAAAATCGTTTTGTTTTTGTTATTTCCTTTTTATCATTTTGTAAGGATATGTGTTCGAAAAAGAAAGAAAACTGTATTATCAGCACTCGAAAATGTATGATGCGTTTTATGCCTACCAGTACCAGTAACGATGCGAGCCAACACTCATTATAACCCTTTGGCTGTCAGTAGCGGTGTTTTGTTGCGATGATTCCTGCAGGAATCATCGCAACAAAAACCGCTACCGACAGCTTTCAAACCAGGAGCATTGCAAATACGACATTGTTATTTCCATTTTTATCTTTATGATCAAGGGTCTAGGCTGTTGTTATTTTGTGTTGTATTTGATGTCTAAAACGTATTAATGTCTACCCTTACGTTTGAGGCTTTCGTGAATTTAGATGCTCATGGCAGTGTCATTTGCTGCGCCACACAGTTTGTTTTGAGATCTTTCCGGAAAGCAATTTTTAAAGGGTATGAGTGATGCACACAGGATAGGGTTGCATTACTTTTAAATTTACATAGTAATTTTCAGCTGTGGCGGAGATTGTTAGGATGCAGACGAAGAATTACTGTGTGCAGTGTGTTGCTGTACATTTACACGATGTTTGAGGAGTACATTTTGTCTATGACAATATTAAATTATGCGTCGATACCAGTCTTTGAGTGCGTCCCGCTTTTTAGATGTTGTTCCGGTAAATTTTGAGTGTGCTTCCACCGCATGCATTTCTCTCCTTGAACGTGACAGATTCAGTGGGATATTCTATATGGTGCTTATGTAATTTTATGTATCTTTTTGACAGCCTTGTTGTGTGGGAGACGCATCAATCATGGTAGGTCTAGGGCAGTGCCTGATTAGCTTGGCACCTATGCAGGTGCCAAGCTAGTCTGGCACTGTGCTTGACCTGTCATGGTGTATTGAAAAATGAGAATTTTTCATCTTCATTTATATCATTTTGAGTCTCATGCCCTATTTTCACGAGTATCCATTTTTCCGTAATATGAGAAATTGTATAGTTGCTGGTATGTCAACATGGCCATCACGCCTGTTATTCACGATATCTGTTTTTCTTCTTTATTTTCAGGAGCAGCAGCAGTTGTCTTTCTTTGCTGAGCGAAAGCGATTTTTTGGACGAACCTTCAACAAGTGGCTGCAGGTCAGTGGTGAAATTTACATTCAGTTGTAACTAATGTGAATCTGCATTAGTCAAATATTTAAAGATCCTTCATTAGCCTTATATTATCACCCCACTTGTAGTCGGTCAGTCACATGAAATTATTAGGTCTTTCAAAATGTGTCACATGCGGATACGCAGCTAAGGTGTGTGCCGCATGTCTTCAATGAGTTATCAACTAACCCTTTGGCTGTTAGCACTCTGAAACTTTCATAGGGTATCCCCAACCCCAATTCTTCCTCTAGTGACATCTTCATAAAATGTATCGTATTGTCCTATTGACCATGACAGCTTAACCCATTCAGCCCTGATGCACTACAGCAGGAGATGGGTTGACCATGATAATTCAAGGGTAGTACTTGAATTATCATGGTTGATCCATCTCCTGCAAAAATTTGGGAAATACATGCGTCGGGCTGAATAGGTAAGGATTGTGGCAGATTAGCTTGGTGCCTGCTGGTAGAATTTTCAGTCAAATGTAGCGTAACCGGTGAGTCAGTTTTTATTGTCAGTCAGTTTCCTGGATTTGTGTTTAGTGCACAACATTTAGCAATAGCAAACAGCGTCTGTGCACACACCAAGGGGGATCACCCAACACTGGATAGACATGTGTGGCCGGACCCAGAAAATGGAATGACAAGCCTCTTATCATTTGCCATTATTCAGTAAGCCAGAAGAGCTAGTTAGCATCTCAACAGTGAACATGTAGATCTGTATTTGTGTTCTTATGTGCAAATGGACTGGAACCCATTTCAATTCGCTTCATGTATGCAAAGTTGCTGGGACTACCAGAGTACCCAGAATTTTGAGCACATTTAATATTCATGTGCTCAGTACATAAATTTTAATGTGTGGGCACATACGCTGGAGTGATAAATGCACATAAAACTCACCTCCTCAGTTTGAAAAGAGAAGAAGTACCCAACGGAGAAAGAAACACACTTAGAACAGACGGGTACAACACAATTTATCGTGTTGTACCCATCTTTTCTAAGCGTGTTTCTTTCTCCGTTGGGTACTTCTTTGCATTTTACACACTTGGCAGTCACCTTTTTGGTCTGGATTGAAAAGAGAAGGCCCGTGAGGTGGATTAGTGAATGCACAAAAAGTAAATGTCTACGTGAACTTTTGCAGATTCGATAATGCTTGGTGAGCAGTGGGCTTTTAAAACTTTATAGTTCCAACCCTGCAGCATCTTGAGCATCAACGACAAAGATTTATCCCTACACACTGGTTGTCTTCCTTGATTCACTGATGCAGAGGCAGCAAAATGAGGGAGACAACCAGTGTGGTTTGGGAGAAGCCATTCCATACCAGGCCTGTTTTAGACTTCAGATGACGCACAGCCAAATGTGTGTGCTGGTCTAATATTTTGGACCTTGCAGCTTGTAGTCATAAGGTCTAATGTTACAAAACGTCACACATTTCCAATTTCTGTGATCTGTTGGCTTTTCTTAAAGCTTTTCCCTGCTACTTGGCGCATATTTTGCTCCAGAAATCTTTGCTCGGTGACCATATGCCACAGCCATCCATGGAACATGGATGCAAACTGGTCTTAGCAAGAGGCATAGATCATCATAAGCCCATGCAGTTGCAGGGGCTCATGAGGATCTATGTCTTGCCGTTGGATTGTGCTCACTTTTTCTCAGTAGCAAAGAGGCTAACATGAAGTTTTACATGAGGTGAGGCTTTGCAAATTTTCACTGCGCTAAACAAACCGTGATTTCTGTATCAGTAGTCGGGCGAATGCAGATTGGCGGAAATTTAATCGAGACAGTCTGTCGACCTGCTGTCTCATAAAAAGCGTAAGACATCATCCGGGTCTGTACAGAAATGACGGTGCTTCAGTTTAATGTGGACGAGGCATGCGCTGTTTGTACTATTTAAAGTGTAGGTAGCTGCAGGCACAAAGACATTACAGCTTTAATCAATTTTCTTACTTTTAAACATGTACATTGTGCTTGTTTTTAATGCCCAAGAGAACAGTAATGCTAATGTTTATGTTTCTGTGCGTTATGCAGTAGCGAGATGGCATCAATGGCAGCAACACGTGCGAAAAAGCGACAGAAGGTGAAGGAATTTCTTCGGGAGTTGAAGTCCATGGTCCCACGGGAAGGGGAGGGAAGCAAGGTCGGCACTCTCTCCACCCTCGACTATGTCGTTAGTAGCATGCGAAAAATCACAGGTAAGGTTTGAAAATTATCGTTTGAAAAATTACGGAGAGTGTGTCATGTAGCATCATCAGTAGAGCATTATACTGGCATGCCAGGACTGCAAGTCTCAGGCTTTGCATCTGTTCGGATGGGTTGTTTGCAATTTCTTTTACATACAGCTGTTGATATTAAGTTCAGCTGCACATCCACCTTCCTCCATCCACAACAGGCAAAGAATTTCATGAGCTCCTGCAACTGCAGGGGCTCATGAGATTCTTTGCCTCTTAGTTGCTCTTAAAGACATCAGCCAAACTTCACCCTTACATAAAGGAGATTTTTGATGATTGAGTCTGCTGCTGTTATGTCCTTATTCAGATCAGTTTGATTGAGCAGGCACTACTATAACTTCTGTTTACTTTTGTGGAGAGTCAGTCACATGAGTGTGGAGCAAAAGCTGTACCTGCAAGAGGCATAGGCACTCATGAGCACCTGCAGCGTGCAGGGTCTTACGGCGATCTTACCCTTGTTGTCCGCTTTCCTATAATTATTAATTGTGCTGTACCATAGTAGAGTATGTCGTTGGGAAATGGTCGCATGCTGATCAATTATCCATAAGCACATGAGTGTACAGACTTATGCATTTTAAAAAAAAGCACTGTGTGTGCACCCATACAATGATTCAATGCCTTAAATCTAAGTCAGTATGTCTTCCTTCTCAATTTATTTCATTTTAGCCCCCTCGCCTTCTTTATCTCCCCCTCCCCTCCCTAGTTTCTCATTCCATATTTGCAGAGTTTGCCTGTAGTAAACATTGACAGAGGGCAGTGTTGTATTGCGGAGTTAAATCACGCGTTCATCAAACATCAATAAATTCGTAAACATCACAAACATGTGGGGAACAACGTGAAGCGCTTCGCATTTCACTCTCACACCCGTCCCTAAGAGGCATAGATTCTCATGAGCCCCTGCAGTTGCAGGGGCTCATGAGAATCTGTGCCTCTTGTTCAACTGAGATCCACTCTTGTTTTTCCCAGAGGGAGATCGGCAGCTAGGTTAGATTTAAGACCTACGGCAGGTTTTTTTTTTCAAGACGGAAGAGACTGAATGATTTAAGACAGCGTGTGTTTAGCAATGTGATGGATAGAACAAAAGTTCTGGAACGAAATGCAAGTTACAAAATAAATACTGAACAGATCTACACGAGTCATTGCACAACTGCTGCTCCTGTTATCGAACTCTGTGATTTTAGCTGTAAGGAGAACTCGGCAAGTTCTGGGCTGCTAAAAATAATACCGAATCTACCTCATGCGGTGCCGTGTGATTTGTAGACCCCATGACCCCGGAATCCATAGTGATGTTTTATCCGAGGTTCACATATTTAAATGTGGTCGAGGCCGCGGGCATGGATTCTCATTAGCCTTTGGGGCTCACAGATGTACATGTGTCAGTTATATAAGCTTGAAGGGCCAGCTAGGTTTACAGCATCGTGTAGACGAGCGACCGGGATCCGCCAGTCAGGAACAGGTGCTTTGAGGATCTGTGCCTACTGACGCAGGTGTATGTGTAGTTTGCTTTAGAGCGGCTGTCAATCAGTGCTGGTCATTGGGTTTGGACCTTACAGCCGTAAGGTGCAAAATCAAAGACCAGCATACGCTTCATTTTCGGCCACTAGAAGCTGGAGCCGACAAACTCGGCAACCTTACGTCAGTTTTGAATGTTTTTGCTGATTATTCATGTGCTGTGCAAGTAATGTTGTCAACACTGTATTCGAGCCTGTGGCTTTTGAGAGTTAGGCGTGCTTGCAAGCTCATGCAGTTGGAAACCGTTTGTAATGGCAGTTACTGCTATTGCATTGTGGCGATAGCAATGGCTCTGATCTTGGAGTATTACTGGTGGTTTGTGCCGTATTTGTTCAAAGTTTGGGGCTCTGAAGATAGTTTTACAGCCACTGAAGGTACTCATCACTGATGCTTGGTGTTTGATTAAGTTGCATATCTTGGACTAAAATTCTTGCACTTTCTGGGGTATCAGAATTTTGTAATGAAAAATTTGTTACGTAAATGTAGCAGATGTTTTTCATCACAAAATTCTGATACCTAATGCAAGAACAAACTACCTACTTCTGAAATAATGAAGGGGTAGAGGACCCAAAAATTGTAGTGTATTTTAAGTTTAACCCTTATCATTCAGAATACTCCAGTGTGTGAAATAAGTTTAACTAAAATTGTTTAAGGGTAGTGCCAGAATAGCTTGGCGCCTCTAGGCGCCAAGCTAATCTGGCACTACCCTTGAACTAAAGCCAGTACTCTATATCCTTATCTGTAAGTATTATTGTGTAGCTTGCTTATGGCAGTGTACAAATTTGAAACTTTTAACTCAGTATGATATGGGTTAATTAGAAAAAGTTTAATCAGGACCTCCCCAACAGTTTTTTGTTAGTTGTATCTGAGCTTGTTAAAGACATAACTGATTGTACTTTGAAGTGTAAAGAAGAAACCAATGGAGAAAGAAACACTCTTAGAAATGACAGTCACACTTGTGTTGTAACTCAAATTTCTAAGCGTGTTTCCTTCTCCATTGGGTTCTTCTCTGCATTTTACCTCTTTGGCAGCCACCTTTTACATCAGGATTTTAAAGTCAAACAAACAAATAAAAACCCCAAAAGTACATTTATCTTGAAGTTGGATTGTGTTCACTTTTTCTTGGTAGTGAAGGAGTTAACGTTGTTGCCTTTTTTTCCCTGCAGAGGAGCAGAAACAGGACAAAAGTCAGCTGTTCAAGGCCCCGTCCTCGGAACCAGTAGCCCTGCCCAGCTTCCAATGCTCCGAGTCCGTTGACTTCAGAAATGTCAATGACGGCGTTATTTTGACCACTCAGGTATGGAGTTTTGTGTGTTTTTGTCATTTACAAATTAACCCTTTTAGCCCCTGGAGCCCTACAGCAGGAGATGGCTGACCCATGATAATTCAAGGGTAGTACCAGATTAGGCGCCAAGCTAATCTGGCACTACCCTTGAATTATCATGGTCAAGCCGTCCCCTGCAACTGGTTCATAGTTGTTAGGCAACACCTCCAAAATTTGAGAAATGGGACCTTGGGGCCAAAAGGGTTAACCCTTGGCATGTCGCTAGCGGTTTTAGTTGCGATGACTCCTGTAGGAATCATTGCAACTAAAACAACTACTAACACGCAAAGGGTTAATTCTTGTTTAGGAGTGATTGTCTCTGACAGCCTCAAGCACATTGAGCAGGGTTGGATCTAAATCACATTCCAGTCTGCGTCACCATTTTCATATTTCCAGGGATGGGATGTGATGACATTTGGCAAGAATTCCAGTGCACAAATTTCATAGTCCTGCTTTTGAGTCGTTCATGTCAGATGACGATACTCAACTGCTGATAAAGATTTGGACGGCAGATCATTTTCAACTGAAAATTGCTGTTACCTTTTGGCTACCTTTTGCTTCGTATCACCTGCAGTGTAGTCATTTAATGATTATTGTTTGGTGCATTTGAAAGAGTAACATGTGTAATTGTAAAACTTGTTGCTTAAAAATACGGTGTATATACATATTTGAAATAATACTCATTGAGGCATTTTGTCTGGTTTTCTTGACAGAGTGAACTTACAGTGGCTGTGTCCCTGAAGAACCATGTGGTCCTCTCCACTTCCACATCGCTTATGGACCTTCTGGGCTATCCTAATGTACGTATTAGCCCTTTCGCTGTCAGTAGCAGTTTTTGTCGCGATGATTCCTGCAGAAATCATCGCGACAAAAGCTGCTACTGACAGCCAAACGATTAAAAATGTGAGCCAGACTTTTTGTGTATCGTATCTGTAACCACTTCATTTATAGTTCATCTCATCATTGGCTATGTAAGTTGGATTTCCTCATCATATTTGGCTAATATGAGCAAATATGACATAATTTGTTATCTCAACTGCTTGTGGCCTCAAATGTTGTCCAAAGCAATTTGAACACCTACCGTACAGATAGCTGCATGAACACAATTTGTGTTTGACAACATTTTATGTCACATGCAGTTGAGATAACACATTATGTCATATTTGTCATGTTAGCCAAATATGATGAGGAAATCCAACTTTCATAACCAGTGATGATGTAAACTGTAAATTGAAGTTACACTTATGGGAATGGCGTTATGATGATTGTAGAGATTATCTCCTTACACCCTGAGGATGAAATTATCAAATTCCTGTAGATAACCTCTGAGGTCAATATCACAGTTCTGGAGACAGATCGACCATGATATTTCAAGGTTAGTGTCAGAATAGCTTGGTGCCTAGAGGCGCCAAGCTATTCTGACACCAACCTTGAAATATCATGGTCGATCCACATCCTGTCGGAGTCTTTCAGGGTTTTATGGGTTAACTTACTATCATACTGTAACTATTTTTCTTTTTCTTTTTCTCCAGGCATGGTGGAAGGGTCGTCTGCTCAAGGACTTTGTCCACAAGAAGGACGTTATGACTGTCAACAGTTACATCAACAACGAATCTGCTGAAACAGACTCCTCAGCAGAGAGAGGGGGTATGTTTGATTTTCATATATTTATTTGTTTATTTATTGTTTAAAGTCTGGCGTATTATAGCTAACCTTTGCCTCCTTGATAGCAAAACTTTAACCCATTCAGTGCCAGCTGATGCAGATTGTGTTTCTGCAATCTTTGTTAATTCAAGACCCAAAAAAGTTTACATCTCTCAGGAACATGGATGCAAAGTGGTGTGAGCAAGAGGCATAGATCCTTATGAGCCCCCGCAACTGCAGGGGCTCATGAGGATTTATACCTCTTGCAGTTGTGTGGTGTTCAGATTTTCTCAGCATGGGTTAAAATTGGTTCATGCACTCGTGTGGCCGTCCGTGGATCCTCGTCCTGCAGGCTGCAGGATCCAGAGGCACAGATCGGGACAGATGCTGTTTAAAAAGAAAAGTTTTGTGCAGTTTGTTTCATGAGCTTTCGCTTCTTTTTTTCAGATGGTCCAACCCCCAAGAAGGGTCAGACGAAGGATACGAAAAACAAGTTCTTTTACGCAAGAATCAGGTCAGTCGTCCTTTTAATTTCCAATGCATGTTTTTAGTAATGTTAGTTTATTATTGATCTGTGATTGATGGCTGTTGGTGGAGATGAAATCAGTACCTGCAAGTAACTTTGTAAATGTTTAAATATTTGTTTGTAGCGCGTTAGGAATGTACGTTTACAGATTGTGGGACCACACACAGCATAACCCATGTAGTTTACTTCAGGGGATGTGATTGTTGATTTTGCTTGTTTACTTAATCATGTTTCATTTCTGTACCCTGCGACTACAAGTATAAAAAGATAACTTTGTAGCTATCCCTGCTTTAACCCATTGGCCGTCAATAGTGCATTTTGTCACGATGATTCCTGTTGGTATCATCGGGACAAAGGACAAAAACCGCTACTGATAGCCAAAGGGTTGATCTCCTTCTGCATGCATCCACCAGTACTGTGAACATTAGAAGTCGGCTGTGTGTACAAGGGGAGAAAACTACACAGCATAACTTCAGATGTAGTGAAATGACAGGGACCTGAATCCGCTACATCAGAAGTTAATTATCAGGGAACTAATTTAGATTTTAATAACGTCTGGTCATTGTCTCAATATCTGTGTCCGACAAGCATCGCTGTTTCCAACTTTCATTATACAAGTCTCTGATAGTTGTCATCAGCGAAATCGACCATACTTTTGTGCAGACGATTCCGGAACCTGCCATCAGGTTTCAGCATCGGAACTGCCCCATCGCACGTATACTTCAAAGTGATGGTGACTTCGAAATCGCCCGATTCAGCGCCTGACATCTCAGCAGAGGAGCAGAAAATGTCCAGACGTTGCATGATGCTTTACTTCGCTCCCATGGTGTCTCCTTACAAAGGTGAAAAGTTTATTTGTGGGAAATTAATGTGTGCTGGTATGTGATTTTGGACCTGCTGCTGTCAGCTGGCAGGTCCAAAATCACAGACCAGCACACATTTTTTGTGGTCTGGTCCGTTTGTCCTTGTGGATCCTGGTCGTGTTTTTGAAATCATAAATTCAATGTCAAAAATCCACAGCCGTCAAAAAAACATGGACACAAAATTGTTTCACAAGAAGCATAGATCCTGGTGAGCCCCCACAAGCCCAGGCTCATGAGGATCTATGTGTCTTGCAGTTTGGTAGTATGCAGTATTATAGATATAATCTTATTTTTCTAAACTTATTTTATGTCTGTGTTGTTCAGATTCTCATCTTACAGATATATTCTTTTTAAAAAAAAACTAATTTCATATCTCTTGTCTTTTTCAGATGGTCAGCTCCCACCAGAGCCAGAACAAAGGACATTCAGTCTGCGACATTCGCTGTTCTGTCAGTACACATATACACACGCCAAGTGAGTTGTACAACATATACAAAAAGGATAAGTTGGGTTGTTTTTTTTTCAAGCAAAGAAAATGGACTAACTCATATGTACATTTACAGACATTGATTTAGTGTAGGTTTCTACTGAGCGATATCATAAGTGGTTGTCAAGGGGTTAATTTTCTCATTCCTTCTTTTCTTCAATGTAACCAGTGTATGATCATAAGGGAGCCAGAACTGTAACTCTGCTGAACTCCAAGTTAGGTTTGTGGATCCATGCAAATACTTGAGCTTATTTCATTAAAGCCCTTAACCAGTTTAGTGCCGAGAAAAAGTGAGCAACACCCAACTGCAAGAGGTATAGATCCTCATGAGCCCCCGCAGTTGCGGGGGCTCATGAGGATCTATGCCTCTTGCTGACACCACTTTGAATCCACATTCCAGGGAAAGCTAGGGTTTTCTGCTGTTGAATTAACAAAGATTGCAGAAACGTAGTCTGCGTCAGCTGGCACTGAATGAGTTAACTTTCTAATTTGTAGTGAGCAAACTTGCTCTTTTTTATTAACTGTTTGTTTCTTGTTTGCAGAGCTTATTGTTATCAAACATGTGTTTGTTGTTTGTTTAAAGTACCGTGGCTCTGCTGGGCTTCCTGCCACAGGATATTGTGGGGACATCCATCTTCGATTATTACCACCCTGACGACATGCCTCAGCTTCTCGACATATACAAGAAAGGCGAGTCCTATTTAATTACTCTTCATTACACTTTTCACATATTATTTTGTCTGCTTTGACTCATTCAGCCCTGACGTACCAAAGCAAGACATGGATGCCAAAATAGCTTTGCGTCCATAGGTGCCAAGCTACTCTTGCACCACCCTTGAACTATCATGCTTAATCTGTCTCTAGAATTGTAATACAGTCCTTCAGAGGGCAACTTCAAAATTTGGGGATTTCAGTCCTGGGGTAAAATGTGTTAATTTATTCATTTAAACCAAACTCCCAGAACAAAAGTCGTTTAGTCCTGGGAGTTAAAGGGTAAAAAGGTCTGCTTTTCCATTTCCTTATTTTCTGTGTTCAGTTCTGCGTTCAGTTGGCTGTGACAGTTGCAAAGAATTTGATTTTACCTCTTTTTGGTGTGTCTGTGTTCAGTGATGCATTCCATGGGTCAGCCATTCAAGAGTGGGTCACTGCGCATGCGTACACAGAACGGCACATACGTGAGGGTGCAGACAGAGTGGTCTTCCTTTACGAACCCATGGGACCACAAGCTGGAGTTCATCATCGCACAGCACACTGTCCTGAAGTAAGTTTTGTTTTGTTTTATGTACATCAGTTATCAGTTGAGTCTCTCGTTCTTTGGTTTCTTTTCGTTGCATTCCATTTTTACTTTAATTTATTTTGTTGTTTACTTTCGCTGTTTTTTTGAAGATTTCATTTATTTTTGTTTTCATGGCAGCTGTCTTTCCAGAAAATTAAGAACATTTGACAAAACATGTAGTGTGTTAAGTACAGCTTATAACTTGCAGGTGTTGATTTGACCACATGGCTTAATGAACTTAGCTTGACACCTGTACAGGCAGAAATTTAATCCTTTGGCTGTCGGTAGCACTGTTTGTCATCATAATTCTTGCAGGAATAATGATGACAAAAAACTCCCCACTGCCAAGGGGTTCAGTTAATTAAGCACTAACCTTGAGCTTTAGTATTTCAGTTTATCTCAGACTTGGTTCTGGCAGTGAAAGATATATGTGCTGATCCATGATTTTAAACTTTCAGTTCTGGGCTGTAAGGTACTAATTACTCAGAACTACAGACCAGCACACGCATCATTAGAAAGCATTGTGAAAGATCAGTTTTTTACAAACTTTTTTTTTGTGTGAAATGTCAGCGGATTTAAATGTAAATCTGTTGTAAGTCTGCATGCAGCTCTGGCTTAGAATTTTTCAAATGTTCTCATTTCATTGATTGAAAATTGGACAACTCCACCAAACTGACGATGTAAACTGGGGCAGATTTGTGCAAGCAAGAGGCATAGATTCTCACGAGCCCCCTGCCTTCCATGGAGGCTTGTGAGAATCCATGGCACATGTCGATAAAAGGAATAGTGGTTGCTAGATGAATGTAAAAAACAAACTACATGTACCCTCAAACTCTGCATGCTGTTTTCTGACGTTATCGACCTTTTGTTAAGCTTGCAAGCAATTAAAATTTAAAAGAAAAGAAAAGCGTCTGCAATGATAATCTAGAGACAAACAAAAAACAGGTAATTCACTAGAAACATAATATCCTACCCCCACGTCACGAGTCCTGATCGCTATTCATGTTCATGATTTGCAGTGCAAAAAAAAAAATTACATAATTTGAAGATCATCTGTTAGTTAGGGTGAAAGGAGAGTAATCCAGTAAACAAAGGTCCTCGGGGCCCATGATGACAGCAATGGGCCCACGCACGGCTGTGCATGGGCCCATTGCTGCCATCATGGGCGGGATGACATTCTGCTACTGGGGAAACTCTTACACATTTTGTTATGTTCAGCTCCAGTTGAATTGGTGTCTTACATAGGTGAAAAGTATTTTTTATTCTCAGTCAATGACACTCTGTGTCAGCATATTCTTGTTCTTTATCACTAGTTTATGTCTGGTTCCTTCAGATGTACTGAATGTTGAACAAAATGATCATCCCATACGCCTTTGGTATATTTGGTAAATGTTAGCTGAAATAATACTTTTTTCTGAGTGACAGAAACTCCAAATGCGATTGAGGAGTAATAAGCATCCCATGCTACTTCAATATACTTTTGCTAAATAATCATTTCCTCTTTTTTCCAGAGCGCCTGACAATCCAAACGTGTTTGAAGAACCGTCAGAAGAACGGCAAAAGTTTCTAGATGGAACGAGAAAGCTGGTGAACAAGATCATAGATGTGTTAAAGAGGGTAAGCATCTTTCATCATTTTCATTTCAAGCATATAAAAGTGAGTCAGTTGTGTAACAAATTCGCCTGTAAGACCTCACAGCAGGAGGTGGATAAATTGTGATAGTTAAAGTGTAGTGCCAGATTAGCTTGGCGCCTTGAAAGACGCCAAGCTAATCTGGCACTACCCTTTTAACTGTCATGGCTGATACATCTCCTACTGCAGTGTCTGCAGGGTGAGTATGTTTAAGCAGAAATGTCTTTGGTTGCTGATTCGCTCTCTGACATCCGGGGCTGCAGCGGGGGGGGGGGGGGGGGGGGGGGGGGTGGGGGGGGGGGGGGGGAGATTTTGTTTCTTGAAGCGTGCTTTGAATATTTGAAGTTTTTTAGGCTGCTATTTGCAGTTTTATAGGAAATGTTCTGATGTGCAAGTTTTCCAGTTAGACTTGTTCTGGTGTGAAAATGTCTTTCGAAAATGATCTTCATTATAACAAACTTTCTGCTGTGGACAGGACCTAAAACAGTTCTGAACATTGAGTAATAAGAGGACATGAAGATAAAGTATAGTCTGCAATCATGCTATCAAAAATATTTGGGAAGTATCTGTAAAGCCGACGTACTCACCAATGTGGTGTTGAAGTTTTTTTCATCATATATTTGGGAAGTACCTGTATGTGCAGTTGCTATTGTAATATTTTCCTCTCAACCCACTGTTTCAATGGTTAATGTCATTAATTTTCTTTTGAAAATCAATTATTTTTTAAATAACAAATGATCAAATTTAGCAATATGCATGTATGTGTGTGTGCTTTTTTTTTTTAAAAGTTCCTTATATACTCTTTAGCTGACCTGATCGTGCTTTTTTGTTCAGTATTTATTTCATGAGTGAATCACACAATGCTCAAGACAACTAGGAATGAGAGAATGCTCATTTGTTATTTTGTTAATTCTGTCACTCCCATAACTGATGACTTCCATTCTATAGAATGGACGTCATTTAGTTATGGGAGTCAAAGAGTTAATGTGAATTTACTAAGAATGGGTAGGGTACCTGTGTACTTAGATTGTTTCTGAATGCTCAGAGTACATATGCACTTCAGATGCACTAATTGTGTTTTCTTTTATTTTCACAGCCCATGAGTCTGGACAACATGCCGCCTACACCCTCGGACACTACAGGTTTGTACCGTCTTCATAAACGAAAGGTCACCAGGTCGACGACTGCCATAGCAGGCCTGTGCAGAGATGTGCGCAGGCCAGCTAAGGCCAGCGTCTACCTGAGGGCCTTTACCTTGCTATTTTTCTTCTGTTGTTTTTCTTTATTCTTTTTATGTTGTGCAGGATTTAGATCAGATATGGCTGGGAGAATACTTAACCCTTTTCATCCTGATACACTTCTGCTTGAAAAAAATTTGACCATGATAGTTCAAGGGTGGTGCCAGAATAGCTTGGCGCCACCCTTGAACTAAAATGGTTGATCTGTCTCCTATTCTGTAATGTAGCCTTCACAGGACAATAAGCAACTCTAAAAAGTCAGCTCCAGGATGTAATGGGTTAACCCTTTGGGTGTCGCCCGAAGGGTTAAGAACACAGGCTGACTAGCTTGGCACCTCCTTAGGCACGGGGCTAATCGGACGCTATTCTTGTACTTTATTGATCAGTCCTGCCTATGTGACTCACATAGTGGTACTCAGCAACGGTTCTGCCTCTTATGGAATTTAGCACTGCATAAAAAATTGGATGTGTTCTTTGGAGGGGGAGAGAAGGGGTAATTTGTGTTCACCCCACCACCCCCCCCCCCCCCCACCCCACCCCAGTGGCCTCACCATCAGTTATGTGCTGATCAAGCACACAGTAAAATCTCATGGGAATTATAATGACTGAGATATAAAAATCGATAAGACAAGCTAGCATGGTTTTCTTGTGTGTGAATTTTGTGAGTAAAGTCATGTTTTTGTGAGCCGGTTAACCAGTTCACTGATTGGTCCATTGATTTATTGATTGATTTTTTGATGAATTAGTTGATAGATAGAACTGGATTTAACTGTGTCGTGAGTGCATTGCTTGTCCGGTTTGTGAACATTTCTTACAACAGATATTGAAGATGTCTGTAATATTTGATGTTTTTTTTTAATATTTGGGACCTTATGCATGTAGGCTGTAGTGTTGAAAGTCACAGACCAGCACACAGTGTGCTTTAACCTTTTCACTGCCAGTGGGCACAGATTGTGTCATTAAAATCTTTTTAAATTCAGTGCCAAAGAGCCCCACCCATCCAAGGAACATGGATGCAAAGTGATGTCAGCAAGAGGCATAGATCTTCATGAGCCCCCGCAACTGCGGGGGCTCATGAAGATCTATGTCTCTTGCAGTTGGAGTGTGTTCAGATCAATCAGTGACGGGGTTAAGAGTTTGGGAATTGAGCTGTATACAGCTTGTCCCATCAGTGTTTACATTGTGACTTTTTTTTTTTACTCCAGCGCGTAAACAGCCATAGGCACTGTTTACAGTACTTTATTATTTTTTTGTGTGCATTTGACTGCCTTTTTCAGTGCACATTTACATTTTTGGGGGGTTTTTGTTTTGTGTGCAGCTACAGTCTCTCACAATGCCAGTGCAAGCCCTGGTCGTGAAATGGACATTGGATCCAAACCTAAGGACAAGGCAAAGGTGAGGGTAAATTTATGTCTGATTCTCTAACCCATGCCAATAAAATCCCAAGGAAAGAAAGAGACATGGTTGGAAAGAACAATTGAAACATTTTTTTATTTGTTGCCACTTACTCAAATGCAGCATGTCTTGAATTTAATGGGTTGTTTTTTTTTTCTGTGTTAGCCCCCTTGAGCATGCAGTCAACTATAATTGCTTTGACTCCTGGCATATTGAATGAAATTAATGTGTTTTGAATTTTTTTTTTTTTTTGCAGAACGATGGGTCTGCTGGTCCAACTTCACCATCCGAAATCTCCTCCACTCTCATTGATGAAAAGAGCATTTCTTCATTGTACAACCAGCTCAACTATTCCCTCAACATCAAAAAGTCAGTGTCGCTTTCTTCCATCTAGATTCCATCTTCCTTTTTTTTATACTGACAAGCAAGGGAAATGCGATATTTTGGAATCACCGGAAACACTTTTGTGTTGCCGATGATTAAAAAAAATGTTACATTTCTTTTGTTCATCAGAGGTCATGATTTATTCAGTTTATTAAAAAAAAATAGATAAATAAACCATGATAAAGAATGTTAACTCATGGGATAATGACTATATAGAGAACAAGAAAGAAAAGGTAATCAAAAATTGTTTTCTTTGCAATTGTCAGCAGTAATACCCTCTAATCAGAGTGATCTAATACAATCTAATCTAAGTAATCAGACATGTCAGAGTTTTAATGTTTTATGTTTATTCCTGATCTTCAGGTTCTTACTGAGTCATCCCAAGTGTTTCCCGGTCTCTGATGAGGACAGCAGCACGGATGTGGTGGCCAAGGATGACAGTGAGGAGGGTAAGTGTTCATTGTCTTGTTTTCAGTGGTCTACATTCGCTTTACACTTTTCACCATCTGCATAATTTGTAACCTCTTCACAGCTGGAAAATGTGAACACCATCGAACTGCCAGAGGCAAAGTACCGCCTGAGCCCCGACAGGCCGGCCCGACAGTTCCAGGGTGGTACCAGAATAGCCTGGCGCATGCGCCAGGCTATTCTGGTACCACCCTTGAACTATCATGATTCGCCGCAGATGACTGTGACAGTTCAAGGAGGTGTGCCAGAATAGCTTGGCTTCTACTGGCGCCTAACTATTCTGACACCACCCTTGAAATGTCATAGTAGGTCTATACCTGGTATTGTGGATCCATATCCGGTCAGAACTTGTGTAGTGATCTTTTTTTTTAACTCATTCGAGACATGCCACATCCGGATACGTGGCGTAAAGCTGCATATCCAAATGCGGCACACCTTGAATGTGTCGACCTGCTTGTTCTTGCATCTGCCTTGTGCTGATACAGATTCAAATTCAGGTTCCAATCCAGGTGGCATGTTTGAACCTGTTGCTTACATTTGCTCTGATAGTGATTATATATAAATGTGCAGAAATGAATGAGGAGGAGGAAATGCAAGTGGAGATTCCTGTCGTTCGTCCGCCGAGCTGTGGCAGTAGTACACAGGTAAGGAAGATTTTTATTACTTAGTGTAATTGTTTGTATTTTGTTGGTATTAGGGGGAATTTTTTTTTTTTTTTTTTTAATTTATTTCAGAGTACATTATATTTATTACTTCCGTCATTATGTTGCTTTGTTTTGTTTGTTGGTTTGTTGCAATTCTTCATTAGTTGTCACTAAATCATTGTAACAGGGAATTCCTGTATCTGTTGATTTTTCAGCTGTTGGGCACCAGTAAAATACTGGTCATATCCCACTCTGGATGTTAAACAACAGATAAACCATTTATGTGGTTATTTCTTATCAGTGGCGGTCAGTCAATGTGTTGTTCGCTTGCAGTCCGAACCCAGAGCATCTCATTTGAATAGAAGTGTACTTCTGATGTACTCCCCAAGTGGGTCTATCTTGGGAGAACACAAACCATACAGGAGGTCAAACAGTAAAATGCCAAATGGAGGACGAGTGAAGAACAAAACAAAAGGTGGGAACTGGAGAGAAAAAAAAAAAAGAAAGAAAGAAAGGAGGAAAACACTGTCACCTGTTCTCTGCCATTAGCAATACCTTAAATCCCTCGTGTTTAGCAGATTGTAACTTGAAAAACAGCTATTTGCAGAAAAAAATATGCGTGCCAGAAAAGGAGATAGTTACCATTACTAAAATTACCGTCTATTATAACACATTTTGGTACTGTGGTAGTCACATTCAGTGTAAAGCTGTCGGCTGCCAATTTTACCGTTGTCTTGGGGTAGTGGTAATGGGGATGGGAGGGGGGGGGGGGGGGGGGGAGGGTGGTGAACCCAACCCAACATCATCACCTGATCAAAATTCCTGTACTTTTTATTCACTTATTTTGCGTGCTGACCTGCATTTTGTGTTTGTGGTAGAAACTGGATCTAGGACCTGTAGACTGTTATGTCATTCAAAAGATGAGATCATTTCATTACTGCTCCTGTCATCCAGCAGAACATGGAATACAAAACATTTCACAACAGTGAACTAAACCCATTCCAGAAGTTTTTTTAATTTGTTTTATTTTACAGGAGATCATTTAGAAATTTGAGCATTTCATCTGTCGTTTAATTTGTTAACTTCTGCACTATAGGCTCTACATTGTTACCATGAGACGATTTTAATTAATTTCGTATGTACAAAAATAGAGGCAGGGCAAGGACCATTGAAAATGAACTTTTCTAACAAATGTGTAAATGGATTTATCGGTCAAAGCGTTGAACCAGAAAACTAAATGTGTGCTGGTCTGTGATATTTGACCTTACGCCTGTATAACTCTTTTTCTCCTGATACACTACTGCTTGAAATAAATATGACTGATACAGTGATAGTTCCAGGGTGGTGCCAGAATAGCTTGGCGCCTAAGGCGCCAAGCTATTCAGGCACCACCCTTGCAACTAACATGGTTGATCTCTCTCCTAATCTGTATGTAGCCTTCATAGGAAAATAAGCAATTTAAAAAAAAATTAGCCTCAGCATATAATGGGTTAAAGGAAACAAAAAGCACAAATGTCGGCAGCAATGGTAATAGATGTAAATTGATTTTGGTCTAGTGCACTGGACATCAATCCTATCAACAGTACTACTTTACACAACAAGGAACGATGCAGAATAGATTGAGATGTGAGCCCCATACACAGAGGCAAGTCGCAGCTGCACAACAAGGAACGATGCAGAATAGATTGAGATGTGAGCCCTGTACACAGAGGGAAGTTGCAGCTGCTATGCAGCAACCGTGCTGTCTGAAGCTGATGAAAAACAGTTCGCAGTACCGTAGGATTCAAACAACTACCAACAGCAGGCGAAAAGCTGCCGCCAACAGAATGATGGCTGAACGGTTCCGAAATGTGAGCCTCACCAGCATGACCAAACATTTTAGCATACCCCTTTGGCCCGAGAAAAGAAATGTCTATTTCCCATTATGTCATACTTCACTTTCAGATGTGTGCGCATACTCAAACCACATCAAAAGTTGACTAGATAGCTGTCGCCGCGTTAACTGGTTATCTGTCCAAGGATGGTTTACAGTTAAATTGGGGAGGTGCCGAGCTCGCAGTCACAGTTTGTGTGTGTGTGACCAAGTTAACCCCTTTAGTCCCAACACCCTAGAGGAGGAGACCAATTGACCATGATAATTCAAGGGTAGTGCCAGATTAGCTTGGCGCCTTCCGGCACCAAGCTAATCTGGCACTACCCTTGAATTATCATGGTCAATCCACCTTGCAACTGGTTCATAGGCGTTCAGTAACGCTTCCAAAATTTGGGAAAAGCACCCGTGGGGCTAAGAGTGTTAACTGTTTATCCATCAGTGGACAGTTTGCCTAACCGCGCCTCCCTTGTCTATCTGTAAACTGTCCATGGACAAATAACCAGTCAACTTAGTCACAGACAACTCCTTAGAAACATATTACCGATGAAAGAAACCGCAACAAAACAAGAACATTTATGGTAGAAGATTTCTATTAAGCTTCAACTTCAGGTCAATGCCTGTTTGTTACATTATGGTTTCCTGTGATATTTGCTTCCAAATTGCCCCAATGTGCACCCGTTTATGGTGGAAATGTTGATGCTATGAATAATGTCACTTTCAGATGAAATTTCTTGACAAAAAAGACTAATTGCCACAACACATCTTTAAGAAACACTGCGTGCATTTAGTATACATGTGTGAGACACAATATTAGTTATCGGCTAAAGCACCTTTCTTAGCTGAAAACAATAAATAGTTAACATAAACTAAAATTATGCACACAGAATAGGTTTACCCTTCATTTAGGTTCTATTTATTTTAGTCGCTAAAAGTCACAGTATAGCGGACCAGACTGAATACTGTGATTACAGTGTTCTGAAATGGTTAATAATTTACTTGGGAGGGGGTGGGGGTGGTGGGTGGGGAAGAACTGGATGAGTGAAAGAAGCACACAATTTACTCATCGCTGGCAAAACACACCAAAATTAAAATACCTTTTAATAATATATGTGGTATAATTTTTCTTAACTCATTCAGCCCCGACACCAAAGCAAGGCATGGATCGAGCATGATAGTTCAAGGGTGGTGCCAGAATAGCTTAGTGCCTATAGGCGCCAAGCTATTCTGGCACCACCCTTGAACTATCATGCTCGATCTGTCTCTAGTTTTTGTAGAATTGTAATACAGTCCTTCAGAGGGCAACTTCAAAATTTGTGGATTTTGGTCCAGGGTTAGAATGTGTAATCTTCCTCAGCGATCACTGTTCAGAAGTGATCTTGGGGGCCCATGTTTGTTATTGGTGGTTGTCATCTAAAGTTGCAACATTCATTTGCAACTTTAGAGTACAGCTACTAGAAACAGATGTTGGTAGCCCAAGTCCGAGGCTGCAATGTAATTAAGACAGTGACAACTGGAAACAAGTGTGGGCCCCAACATTTTACAAGGCTTATACTAGTTATAGAACTGCAAATAACTAGAGGGGTCCGCAGACTTTCCTTTATTCTTTATTGGATTCTCAGCTGCTTTTGTTTGTTCTGAGTGTAAGTGGAACTGTGTTCCGCCACAGGTTCCACTCAGGGTTCCAGCCCCTATTGAGCACACAAAGTTAACTTGTACGTATAAATTAACTTCTGCTCAGCTGAAGTGCAGGTAAGTATTAGTCATGTGTTGGTGCTTCTCTCTCAGGATCTGTTCCATACATCGGCACAGCTGCTCCCGATAAATGTAACCCTTTGGCTGTCGGTAGCGGTTCAACAAAAACTTCTACCAGCAGCCAAGGGGTTAAAAAAAAATTCAGTGATGTTTTGGGTTGCTGAAAGTTATAGAATTTTATGCCAGTCTGTTACTCGTATTCATAGGTTATTGATCATTGAAATTTGGATGTATGGTTAGACCGTACTTAATTTGTTGACAGAGTAACGGTCGTCCATAGAGAATTAGGTTATGAACAGTTGTCATTTAACCCTTATCATTCGGAATACACCAGTGTGTGAAATAAGTTTGACTGAAATATTTCAAGGGTGGTGCCAGAATAGCTTGGCGCCTGTAGGCGCCAAACTATTCTGGCACCACCCTTAAACTAAAACCATTGGTCTGTATCCTTACCCGTAAGTACTATAATGTAGTTTGCATATGGCAGTGTGAAAATTTGAAGCTTTTAGTCTCAGTATGATACGGGTTAAATATTTCACATGACCTTACTGAATTTCTGTCAGTGAGTCTTATCCTTAGGTAAACTGTCAGATCTTAAGATTATTTGGTTATTGAATAGTCGCCAGAAGGACAATCTTTTTGTTTAGGTTGTTGACGACTGCCCAATGAAGTGGGAATGATATATGCAGGCAAAACACTGCCTGAATGAGGCTTGAGTCTGGGCACACGTGCAAAAAGATTATGTTTATGTTTAAAGAAGATTTTCCATTCTTGCATGCACACAGGCACAATCATGCAAACATCAGTTGGCAAGTTTGAGCGGTCATGGTTAATCTGTCTCCATCAATCGGCATTGAGTCTTCAGAGGACAACTCCCGCATCTAGGGAACTTCAAACTGAGGGTTCATTTTGGTAACCCCTTCACTGCCAGAACTGCATGAGGCATAGATCCTCATGAGCCCCCACACTCTGGGGAGGCTCATGAAGATCTGTGCCTCTTGCTGAAACCACTTTGTATCCATGTTTGTTTGACGGCTGGGTGATCTTTGATCTTAAATTTGCAGCGATTTCTAATGCACAATCTGTGTCCACTGGCACTGAAGGGGTTATATTGTGCTGGTACACGTTCTCAATCCTCTTTCCGTTTTCTCCCACAGGCACGCGGGTCCGAGATCTGGGAATTGTCACTCTGGGGGCTCAGTGATGGTTTGTTTACTTACTCCATGTCCACTTTTCTAAATCCTCTCTTTTCTGTCCTCTCTCACAGGTGCACGTGTCCGAACCAGGTTTCCACGAGGAGATCCCCAGTCCCCCCTCGTTCCACGAAGACATGCATCTGACGAAAGAAGCCATCGACAACCAGCTGGTGTTGACAGAAGATTCCCTCCGCAAGCACACCAAGGCCCAGGAGCTTCTCTACCTTCAGGAAGCCTCGCTTGAGCAGCCGCATTTGTTCCACATGCGCCAGCAAAAACTGGGCACGCGGCGACAGAAGAGAAGTCGACCGAGCGGCCACGAGGAGACGGATGTGTTCAAGTTCGCTCGTGGCTTGAAAGGGCAGAGAGGACAGAACCCCACCAGTGGCGCTGGGCTCTTCCTGCCAAACTTTCCCATGACGACAGTCGACATCAAGGTATGGAGTATACTTTGCTGTATACTGATTCCTAACCCCTTTACTGCAGAAAAATTGAACGCCACCAGACTGCAAGAGGTATAGATCCTCATGAGCCCCCGCAGTTGCGGGTGCTCATGAGGATCTATACCTCTTGCTGAATCCATTTTGTATTCATTTTGCCATGATCTTTGACATTGGAGTTGAATGACTTTAAAACCACAACCTGCGTCAAGTTGCAGCTAAGGAGTTAACCACTTTGTGCATGCATCCACTTGTACTGTTTATAGTAGTAGCATTTTGTTATTTGTACATTTGTTTACATGGTCCCACGTACTGGGTATAATTGTGAGCAAATACTGAATATGTGTTTAAAACTCATTAGCTATGTAGAAGTTTTACCAACATATAACCCCAAAGGTAAAGTTTAAAGAAAATGCCTCATATCTTTTGATGCAGCCAACAACAAGCCAGCCTACAACAACGTCTGTCCCTTCCCACCACCCGACGAACATTATGGGCATGATGCCTGGTCATTTCCAGCCAGGGGTTGGGGTCATGCCCCAGCTAACCATGTTGCCGGTTGACCCAACTGGCATGCACCTTCAGCCGTTCCTGCCCACACCCGGCTCCAGCATGCAGTGGCCTTACTATCCACAGTCAGGTAAAGATTGGTTGATTTTATTTCATCAAAACCGAATTTTTATTGGGACATAGCAATTTATAAAACGGTTTTCGTCAAAACAAAGTTTGTTAATGGCATGTCAAAGAGTTTATTTAAAAAAATTCAGAGAAAGCTAATTCACAAGTTCTGTTTAAACCAGTTTCTCTTTTCAGCAGTAAGTCACTTTCTTCTATGAATTTATTTTGTAACAAAATTTTAAAATGTTTGGGACCTCTCTGTTGCATAAGAGTTGGTCTACAGCAGAACTTGTTTTGAGCAAACACCCTTATGGGAGATCACCTGTCATTAAGGACTAGTCAATATGTATACTCACCTGTTATTTTATACCTTAGTGCTGAAGCTCGAAGGTCGAAAATCACAGACCATCTTGCTAACCAGTGTCACCAGTGTTTCTAAAAGGGGTCATTAGGCATACAATGGTGCTGCTATTTAATGCATGTTGACTGACTCCCTTTAGAGACACTGTTGGCAGTGATGTTTAACCCCATCCCTGCCACTGGACACATATTTTGTTTCTGAAAGCTTTGTTTATTCAACGACCAAAAAGCCAAAAGTCCGAGGAACATGGATACAAACTGGCCTCTGCAAGAGGTATAAATCTTCATGAGCCCCCGCAGTCGCGGGGGCTCATGAAGATATATGCCTCTTGCAGCTGTATCGTGTTCCGTTTTTCTCAGCAGTGAAGAGGTTAACACCTTCAAAGTCAAGAGTCACTTATGTTCCCTCGTTTCCAGGCTACTCATTGCTGCCGCAAGTGATGGCTGGTTTCTACCAGCCCGTCCTTCAGCCGATGCCGCTAACACCAGTCACCAGCCCCTCTCCCTTCGCCACCCCTCCTCTGTGTACCACCAAGTCTTCAGACATGCAGCAGCAGTCAGGGGTGAGCTTTTGTGACAGTTTACTGCCCTTGTGTCGTGTTGTCTCCCATGGTAGCAGAGTGTCGGAGGACGCCATGTCAGTTCACCCCCCCCCCCCCCCCCCCCCCCCCCCTCTTTGTGCATGCACAAGTGGGTTAAAGATAATAGGAATGCAGAGCGGAAAAATCTAATGTAAATTGCTGAAAGATGTTTGTCGCATCTGGTAACAGGAAGTTTAAAATCAGCTTTCAAACATCTATTCATCTATATTTTGTACCATGGAAAATGTCATAAACTTTGCTGATTAGCTTAAATTATGTTATAAAATGATGTATTTTTCTGTTATGGCGTCCTTGAGGCTTTGCTGCGTTTTTTTAAATCATGTCATCTTGTGGGTGGACCAGCAGAAAACTTTAGGGATCAGCAGAATATTCTGCTAAATGTACAGTTTATACTTGAAACAATTCAGTGTGCTTTTTGTATTGGGAGAAAAAAAAGACCTTAATTAAAGTAAAACAAAGTCACTTTCAACAGGATTTGAATCACTGTTTAAGTAGGAGAAGCTACTCTAAATATAAAATTAACCCTTTATGTGTCTATAGTTCCTTTTGCGGAGGCAATTCCTGTTGGAATCTCCTGGGCAAAACGCGCTAACAACACCCAAACAGTTAAAAAGAAGAAAATATGCATGCGGCAATATTATGATGTGCTTTAAATATATGTGGGCGTCCAAAACGTTTTGCTTTTAAATGTACCAAAGCATTTGCAGTTTGCTTTTGCAGTGACTGGTATTCGAATCGTTATGAGAATGACACATGCACACACACACAAAATATATAGCACTGTACCTGCATAGTTTTTATTATATTGTATAATTGTCGCGTATGAAGTTATTGTTGCTAAAAATGCTTCACTCTGTGTTAAGTGCCCTTACTGTCTTACTATTCAGATCATTCATGTTGATAATTAGTCTTTTTATTAAATAGTTATGAAATAGTAATAGAATTACTAAATTACATAAATTAATATATGCTGCACAAATATGTTGCCATTTGCTGGACATTGAGGCCTTCTTGTATTTTTTTATTTCATTTTTAATCGGCGTGTAAATGTAAAATATATAATTGAAAATGTGACAGAGCTTGTTTGTGGGGTTTTAGAATGTATGTATTGTGTAAATTGCAAGTAAGTCAAATAAATAAGTAAAGAAATAGAGAATCAGGCTGAGAAAAAAGAAAAGAAAAAGAAAATAAGAGCGATAAGGAATAATTTAACAGAAAAAGCTTATGTTCTCTGAATTGATCTTCTTACTTGATAATGAAAAGAAACTTTACCACATGTGTGAGCATTTGGCTTTTCAACAGAGTGTTTAATTCTTTCATTACTGAGATGCAGATCGCAATCTAGCTGCAAGAAGCATAGATCCTCATGAGCCCCCACAAATGTGGGGGCTCATGAGGATCGATACCTCTTGCAGACACTACTTTAAATCTGTGTCCCTGGCTTTGAATCAGCAGAGGTTCTAAGAACACAACCCTGCGTCAGCTGGCAGTGAAGGGGTTGGCAGTCAGGATCACCCATTAACTCATTCAACCCGGCGCACGTATTTCCCAAAGTTTGGAGGCATCATCTAACGACTATGTACCAGTTGCAGGAGATGTATTGACCATGATAAATTCAAGGGCAGTGCCAGATTAGCTTGGCGCCGACAGGTGCCAGGCTAATCTGGCACTGCCCTTGAATTATCCTGGTCGACCCATCTCCTGCTGTGGTGCGTCAGGGCTGAATGGGTTAAGCAAAGGTCCAAAGGCCGATGTTGGCCGCAATGGATCTGTGCAACTGTGCGTTGGCCCACTGCGGCCGTCAGCCTGAAGGTCCTTTGTTGACTGGATAGTCGTTGGGGTGGGGTTGTGCGTATGTATGCATGTGTAAAAAGGGGGCTGACATTTTGCTGTGTCATTGCCTTCTATCGGTATGTGGCTAGGCTTTTGGCAGCATTGTTGATGTGTGATGTATGTGTGTGTTTTGTCATACATAGCCCAATCACGTGCAGTCTTTCCCATCCCTGACAAAGACGAGGCTGTCATGCCTGGAAGAGTCCGATTTGAGTGAACTTGATGAACACATACTGTCTAGAAGTACTTGTCCTAATACACGACATAGCCACTCCATGGGATCCAGACCCTGGGACTGTATGGAGTGTCGGGTAAGGAGGAGTTAGTTGGTAGGAGTGGGTGTTTAACCCCCTTGCTGATAAGCCACCGGTATTGTAAACAGTACCAGTGACTAGATGCACAAGAGGGTTATTTCAGTAGGATTGAAGTATGTGGCTCGCGTGCTGTTTCTGTTTTGGTTGACATGCCATTGCTTTTACACCATTAGCTCAATGGGACCTTTCCCTAGCTATGACATGAGAGGTATCAGAAGTTTTGGGTGAGAGCTGATTAAAAAAGTACCAGGCAGTCCTGGAAATGTGCTATCTGCTGCGATAGATAGCACACTTCCAGAATGTTACGATACTTTCTGCATCTGTTCCCACTGGAGAGTTCTAACCTTTTGGCTGCCATTAGCACTTTTTGTTGCAATAATTCCTGCAGGAATTATCTTGACAAAAAGCACTACTGACAGCCCAAAGGTTGAGATAACTCTTATGCTGCAGGTGGTGGGAATGTTCCATAATGCATTGTTGTCTTTTTTGTTTCAGTGCATGACCATTTTTAATGAAGCACTTGACATATTTTTTAAAAAGTACATGTACTGAAAGAAAGAGATCTTTTTATGGTTAAGTTCAGACTTTTTTCTTGTTTACTTTTTTCTTTAAAACAATGTACACTTTTTGGCCCCTCGCATGTTTTGAAAAGTTAACTTTCTTTCGATCTAGAATAAAGGGATTCATAAGTCTTCACAAAATATGGTCATGCTTATTACTTTTATTTTTGTTGAGGGTAAACTGCCCCCTTCCTTTAATGTACTCTTGATGTTGTGCCTCGATATCGTGCCGGTTCCAGCATGGGTAGCCAAGGTTTTGCCACGAGTCGACTCATAAACAAATAATTTTCATTGTCTGTATTTGTTGGAGTATTTGTTGTTGTGATGCATGAAGCCTGTTTTTATAACTGAAGAAATTTTATTTTTGTATAATATTTTATCGTATAATTCTTAATACCATTTTGTGTGTGGCCACCAGTACGATAAGCGGTGCCAGTGGCTACATGTGCAAGTGGGTTGAAAGTCATTATGACACCACTGTAAACAAAATCTGCCATGCTTTGTTCTTGCTTTGATTCTGTTGGATACTTCAGTACTGGAACTGGTACGATCGATGCAGCTGCCTCTCTGCTCAGCAATTAATTGTTAATTTGTGTTGGCTTCTTCTGCAGAAGGTGACGCTTGTAAAAGAGCAGCAGAAAAATGTGACAGACTCGGACAATCCGCCATCCTCCATGGAAGACACAACGAGTTCGTCCATTCAGTACCTGCTTGATGCTGTGTGTGGGAATGGCAGCTCGCCGAACGAGGTAAAGAGAAAAGTTTGAAATAGTACTAACTCATTAACCCATTCAGTCCTGACGCACTACAGCAGGAGATGGGTCGACCATGATAATTCAAGGGTAGTGCCAGATTATCTTGGCGCCTGTTGGCGCCAAGCTAATCTGGCACTGCCCTTGAATTATCATGGTCGATCCATCTCCTGCAACAGGTGCATAGTCATTGGACGACGCCCCCAAAATTTGGGAAATAACGTGCATTGAATGAGTCCTTGAGGATGAAATTATCAAATTTGTAAGATATCCAGGGGTGCAACTAGACATTTCTGAAGATGGGTCGAATGTTCTGGGTCTGCCAACATGAATAGGACATACATGTCCGCAATATAGAAATTTAATACTGACAAGCAAAAGAAATGAGACATCATTCGAGTCATCAGAAGCACTTGAATGATGTCTCATTTCTTTTGCTCATCAGTATAGTAGGTACTCATAAGATAGTGTTTCGTGAGTGGTGACTGCATGCAATGCAGACAGACCGCTAATGTGCTACTGGACATTGGCAGCTTTGAGGCAATTATAATAGGACATTTGACCTACTGTCACATACATTAATCGGACATTTTAGCCCTGCAATCAGGCTATGACTGATGTCCGGCGCCTAGTTGCATCCCTGGATATCTACTGAGGTCTGCATCATAGTTGTGGAGACGGATCAACCATGATAGTCTAAGACCTGTCGTGTCATGTCACGGCTTTATAGGTTAAAGGAAAATAGTTGAGAAAATAGTTTTTCAGAACACAATGAAAATGTACGTATGTTGTGTATATTTGTGTGTCCTGAATTACAGTAAACAAAAGTCCTCGGGCCCACAACAGCTGCAGTGTTCCCACGCACAGCTGTGTGCGGGCCCGCTGCAGCCATCGTGGGCCTGAAGACGTTTTGCTTCTGGGGTATACGGTTCTGTCATCTAAAACAACCTGTGTGTCAACTTTTTAAAATTTCTTTTTGACGTAACATTGTTTGAAAGGGGAGTGTGTGATACAAGTCTGCATTGCTTTCTGATCCTGATTGTTGCGAAGGGGACAGTCAAACTCTTTAGGTGATATAATTTGAAAAGTCATGGTGCATAAAGAAATGATTAACCCTTTTGCCCATTCTGCTGGAATCACCTCTCAACAATGGCTGTTACCAACAGATAAAAGGTTAGCTCATTTACACCTGATAAAGGCTTTACACCTGATAAAGGCTTTTGCAAGGTCAGCATCAGATTGGTTAATATTTTCTTCCTGAGCCCAGCACTCATACTCTTTTTTTTTCTTTCACAGGAGACCGATGAAAAAATGCAACAGCAGAAACAGCAACGCCAGGTGGCCAAATTACCGCGCCGTCGTCCAACTGTACCACCGTGGCTGCAAGGCATAAATTGGACGGCTGAAGTCCGAATGATGTACAAGATGCCAGTGCCAAAACTGAAGAACGTTTTGAAGAAAGACAGGGAGGCGCTGAAGAAGATGTCACAATCAGAGCCGAGTCGTGCCCAGCTGGAAGAGCTTTTGGAGGATCTTGAAATGCCTGACCACATGTTCCCTTTTGTGAGTTAATCCTTTTCATCCTGATACACCATTGCTTGAAATAAATATGACTATGATAGTTCAAGGGGGGTGCCAGAATATCTTTGAGCCTGGGGCGCCAAGCTATTCTGGCACCACCCTTGAATTAAAACGGTGATCTATCTATTAATCTGTAATGTAGCCTTCATAGGAAAATAAGCAAATTAAAAAAAGAAAATCAGCCTCAGGATGTATTGGGTTACATCTTAGAGCTCAGATTTTTCCAGTAGCCTGAACGGTTTTGTCTGTGCACATATTGTGAAATTTGCATTCACCATTTGAGCTCCCAGAAACATGACTTTGTCTTGCCTGACAAGAAATCTCAAGATGACTTTATTGTTTAAGATGAATAAAGTCATCTTGAGATTTCTTTCTACTCACATTTGGCGACGGGCGAGTGGATTTGGTTCTCCCTGATTTTTAGTAACCATCATTGAAGAATACCTCAAATAGATTTATCACCCCTGTCTGTACAAACAAACAAGAACAAACTCAAACTAAAAAACAAACCACAACAAAACTTCTGAGCAAGTAAGTGAGCAAGCAAAAGAACCATATATATGACACATCTCCCCTTGCCCCTAAACTGCCAGGGCAAAGCGAACGCTACCCAGCTGCAAGACTTAAATCCTCATAAGCCCCCGAAAGTCGTGGATTGATGTCTTTTGCAAATCCTATTAATACCTAGTTTTGGTCCCATTTACATCTGTGTTTTTCACACGAATATTGGTCAGCGTGCACTTGTTGAAGATGTTCGTGATCACTGGCCACGACGGCGTGCACTTGAACTTCAGTTGTGTGCAGAACACCAAATAAGACCCGCAGAATTAGGTTTTCTTGGTCAGCAAGAAGCATAAGTTCCTGCAGCTGCAGGGGCTCATGTCATGTGAATTTAACCTGTTGGCTGTCAGCAGCACTTTTGACGAAGCAATTCCTGCTGGAATCACCTGGCCGAAAGGTGCTGCTGACAGCCGAAGGGCTATGTCTCTTGGAAATATAAAGGGGCTTGATGAGACTGAGAAATTGTTACCATTTTTTAATTTGAAAAAAAATTCCCTATGTTTCAGGATGAGGAAGCAGACTACCTCTTCTTCCCCGAGTGCAAGGAACAGGATGGGGAGCGGACCCCTCAGGTGGACTCGCCACCCGTGTCCTTTGACCTTGGCAACGCAGAGGCCGAGGACTTTACAAATATTGACATGGATGAACCCCTGGACAAACCCGTGGAGGTCATTTTGTCTGGGGAAGAACCAGAAAAAACACAAAAGGAAAAGGCTGATCAGACAGAGACAATGGAGCCTGCCAGTGAGCAGGTGCCAGTTGAGAAAGTTCGCTCACTGGGGTCCCAGGGTAGTAAAGATGGGAGCGCTGGAAGTGCAACGTCCCCCACCCCACCACTCTCTTCAGAAGGTAAAAACGATGGTACAGCTATGGAAACCAACAAGTCGCCCAAAGATTCTAGTGGGTCCTGGAGTGATGAAGCCAGCGACAAAGGGAGTGACAAGGGAAGTGAGAACAGTTCCAACCACACTCACAAGGCAGAGGACGAACAGAGCTTCACATCAAAAGTGTCGTCCTCTGACCTGACACCTTCGGACGAACGCAGCACTGAAGATGCCAGCAGTTCCCTGAAGGAGTCAGACATGTCCACACCGAAAGGCTCCTTCGCGTCCTCCAATGACAAACTCTCAACAGACTCTGGTGCTGAGTCAGTGCCCACACCCAAACCAGACTTTTATGAGAAATTGTTTGTGCCGCTGAAGGTGGTTATGTGCAAAAACAGGAGTGTGTTTGGGGGGAAGGAAAAGATGGCACCGTTCTGGCAAATGGATGCGCACATGTCTCGTAAAATCTCCATGCAGTACAATCTGACAAAGCTCAGCCTCTCCACTGTCCTTGCCAACGATCGCCGACGTCTGGCCAGCATGTGCCAGCCCCGCAGTGTCAACTATCAGCTGCTGGAGCTCTTACAAGAGACCGACGCTCCCAAAGGCAAGGTCACGGGTGCTGGAGAGGTCACGGAGAAGTCAGGAACAGAGATAAACACGGCCTCAGGGAACTCTAAAATGGAGTGTGATGAAGCCACCCCTAAACAGCTGATGGCTTCCAGGCCAAACGTGACGGGAGCCAAGCAAGATGACACACGACCCAAAGTTGACTTTCGACCTAAGTCTGCCCCTTCCCCGGCTGTTGTGGAAAAACAGTTGTTGGAGAAGCTTCAGGGCATGACCCAAGGTCACCACTCGGACCTCTGGCCAGGTGACATTATCATGAACAAGGTGTTCTTGCCGTCAGACTTGAGTCAGAGTGGCAGCGTGCCTGCTCCTGAGGTGATGAACAAGTCTCTGAACTCAGAAATTTTGGACACTGTTGACTAAACAGCCACAAAATGTGGGCTCACTGAAGGACATTACAGAAAATTATGATGGTGATATTGTCGACCTCCTAGTGCAAGCAGCCACTGTTCACAGTATGGGTGGCAATACCCTAAGGGTTATGACAGGTAATGTTCTGTTGGATCATCAAGTCGACCTTCTTGTCCATGACACTGGTGAAATATTTCCTTGAGACTCCTAACAGCCAGCCTTATTTGTGAGAAGCATAGATTCTTGTGAGACATATGGCTGTATGGGGCTCATGAAAATCGGTGGCTTTTACAGGAAGGGGCCAGCCCTGTTTAGAGTGTTGGCCTTGATTCCAAAATGTCTGATTCTGAGGCGTATGAGGCTGTGATAATCAAGGCTTGCAAGTTGTGTATTGGTCTGTGATTTTGGACCTTATGGCTTCCACTATTACAGATCAGCACACAGGTGGTGCAATCAGCTATTCAGACTAAAAAAATTGAGATGCAGCCTGAGGTGGTACATCCGCTGATACGAGCTTCAGAAAAAAGCAGTTTGAGATTTTTGCTCGCTGCTCATCATTCGACAAGTGCATAAGCCTGCTGTGTTATTTTCCAGTGCTGGTAGAGCTAAACGTTACATGCCGACCTCTTGAGAGCTCACCAGTAACTGTGCAGCATGCAAAAACTGAAAAGTTCTGCATTTTGTGTCGGCGAATGGATTTGAGTGGCGAGTGTTTCAAGAACAGTGACAATTTGGAAAGAACATTTAATGATTTGTCCTTGAGCCAAGCTGTTTCTGAGATACAGTGTTGAAGATGGTTGCCTGCCTGTAACTAGGTGTATGAAGCTAATGAAAACAGTCTTGTATGTAAAAAGAAACTTTGAAGGTATTGATGCTCGGAAATGAATTTCCCTGAAAGTGAAAAGAAGTTGAGCTTAGAAACTACCTGTAACCCGTTCTGTGCCGAGATTATTTGGAACATCGGCTGAGAAAGAATAGAATACACTGAATTGCTAATGTCTTGTGGTGTGTGTACTTTTCTTGGGACAATGACCTTGCCAAAACAGGAAGTAAATTTGGTTTCTGTTGTTCTGTAACTCACGTTAAACGTCGGCATTTTCTTGAGGAGCATTTTCAGGGTTGTGATTGTCTCAAGATGCAGAGTTGATGGGATTCTTTCAGCCCCATGTGCCCACAGCCACCAGTCCAGTTTTCACTTACAGTACACGGTGGCTGCAAGTGCAAGGGGAGTAAATGTTGTGCTTACCAGGGATTTAACCCCCTTGTGCATGGCTGCATGCACAACCCAGTAAGCAAAGATCCTTGGGCCTACAACAGCCACAGTGGGCCCGCACGTGGGCCCACTACGGCCGTTGTGGATCCGAACACATGTTGCCGCTGGGGAAGAGGGTTCATCCCAGGCAGGCACTTTTCCTGTGCAACTCTGACAAGAAAATACAATGTTTTGGGGAGGAAACTTGTCAGAAAAATATGGTTGCATAATAATATAAGATTGATGCAGCAGTACAAGAATCCACCCTAGTTTTGGCAGTATCGTGGTGAAAGAGAACCACACAACCCAACGTAATGAACCTACCGTGATATAATGAAACTGCCATGACTACACTGCCTTGACTAAAACAGACAGTTCTTTGTAGTTTGATCCCTTCACTAAAAATACGACACTATGCAAGAGGTATAGGAGCCTCATGGGCCCATGCACAGGAAGGGGCTGATGAAGATCTATGTCTCTTGCTGAGGTACTTGATGGTAGCCTTTAAATATCACGCAACTGCAAGAGACATAGATCCTCATGGGCTCCTGCCACATCAGGACCTCATGAGGATCTGTGTCTTTTGATGTCTGCCTGTCTGCGGTGGTTTAAAAAAATGGTTTTACTGGCAGTGAAGGACAATGCTCGAAATTGTCATCTATTTCCTCATGTTACGGCGATCTATACTGATGAACAAAAGAAATGTGACATCACTCGAATCATCACAAACACAAAAGTGTTTCTGATGATCAGAATGTCGCATTTCTTTTGTTCATCAGTATAATCTCATTCTTTTTTCAGTGTTATTAACAGAAAACTTTGTTTTTGCCATTGTATCACTTGCTGCTTGTGCAGCAGAGACTGTTCTAAATCCACTGTTGTATGTGACAATGTGTCATGTAGTCCCACAACAAGTCCATCATGGCGGGATGTAAATGCGCGCTGGTCTGTGATTTTTTGCCGTATGGCTGGGAGCCGCATCGTCTAAAATCAGATACTGGCTCAAATTATGTACATGTACAAGCAAACTTGTTTTCGCAGCTATTAATTTTTTTAATTAATTTCTGATTCCCTTATACAAATTTTCCTGTTCTTTCCTGTTTTCCATTTTTAAAATTTAGGTTAACTCACTTAGTTTTCTGTGAAAGAATATAACATTTATTTACTTTTTTAGTTGCTAAAAATTTCATGCAGGATTGTTTCATCTGTACTTTGAATTTTCAGAAGATAGGATTAGGGGATATAACTTTTTTTTTCAGTTCTTGTTGGATTTTGTGGCTTCTTTATAGTGACAGTGACCATACTTTAACAATCTTAAAAGTGCTAGTCTGTGCTAGACCTTTTGTCTGAGAGCTGTAAGATCCCATAATTATTGCAGACCAGTACACAGTTGTCTTTGAAGCTTTTTCACTGAGCCAGTTGCTGGAAACGGATGGATCTTAACCCCTTCCCTGCCAACGGACGTACATTTTGTTTCTGAAATCTGTGCTCGCTTAGCGACCCAAAAGCCACAACTGTCCAAAGAACATGGACACAAAGTGGCCTCCAGCAAGAGGCAATAGATCCTCATGGACATGAGCCCCCGCAACTGCGAGGGCTGATGGGGATCTATGCCTCTTGCAGGTATTAGCCCGCATTCGCTTTTTCTCAGCAGTCACATTGTACTGAACACAGCTGAGAATGTGTGCCTTTTGGCTCGGAAGTGAAAGAGGTTTTATAGGAATTTTTAAATGTTTGAAATGTAAAATATGTCTAGGATGTACACTTACTAAGAGGTGATTTTGTGGCTTGTGTCCCCCAAATTTCATTGTACAGTAACTGGTATCCAGTGTCAAATGACTCTAAGTAGGTTTTTGGTACACTGTATGTCACATATGTGATGGCTTTTATTTTATAACAGTGTGACAATTTGTTAGGCTTGTAATTTTGCTCAGCCCTTAGAGATGGAAATCAGCCATGATAGTTCAAGGGTAGTGCACGATTAGCTAGGTATCTTGAAAGGATTGTGTTTTGAGTGCTGATTGGTTTACAAGTCTAATATTCATTACGTAAGAGGCCCTCAGACCGACGTCAGGCACAGTTGGCCCATGCACAGCTGTGCATGGGCCAAATTTGGCATAAGTTGGCCCGACAGCTTTTGCATGCTTTTGCTAGGTACAAGTAATAGAGAGTGGTGTGTAGTGTGTCACAACGTACTGGTACTAAGGTTTGAATTCTATGCTCTGTGTTACATGGATGGAATGAACAAAACTTTTTATGGAACCCTCTTCAGGTAGTGTTAGTGCAAATGCAAATGTGTTTGTCACTGTGTGTGTTTGTGTGTGTGTGTGTGTGACTGTAAACCGTGTGAGGTGCTACGGACCTCTCTGTGTGTGTGTGTGTGTGTGTGTGTGTGTGTGTGTGTGTGTGTACTTGTTCTTCAATGTTTATGTGGTTGAAATAAAGTGGCAAATGTGAGGCCGATTGTAAAATTGTATTAGATTAACCCTTTTAGCCCCAACACCCTACAGCACGAGGTTGATTGACCGTGATAATTCAAGGGTAGTGCCAGATTAGCTTGGCGCCTTTAGGCGCCAAGCTAATATGGCACTACACTTGAATTATCATGGTCAATCCACCTCCTGCAACTGGTACATAGTCGTTCAGTAACACTTGCAAAATTTGGGAAATGCACCTGTGGGGCTAAACGGGTGAAATGATCTTCAAGAAAGGATGGCTGTATCTCAGCAGACAGTGTATGTGTGTGTGAGCGGGAACAAGTGTAATTTTTTACTTCTTACATGAAGGTTTGTTCAGGTATCTTAATACTTTGATGATGATATTATCTTAACATAGCAGCCAGCAGCCATTGCATATCGGTGTTGCTGACTACCGTATTGGCTGTAAATGTCCTTGTGCATGCTGCCACTGGTACCGTTTACGGTATGGATGACTGCATTCACAGTGGGATTAACTCTTTGGCTGTCAATAGCAGTTTTAGTCACGATGATTCCTAGAGGAATCATCACAACAAAAAAACGCTGCTGACAGCCAAAGGGTTAAGAACATGCAATGGCAAGTTAGGCAGATAGTGTGTATATAGACAATTTTGTCATTACACATATGCATTATTGTCCGCAAATGAGCTTTGGCCGAGTTCCTACGCTCAGAGCCTTACACAATAGACCTCGTGTATCATCAGTGACATACGACTTTTTTTGTAAGAGAGTTCCATAGAGTTCTGTTGATGATCAATCAGGTTGGTTTGTATTTTTATTTGAATACACTGTTCGTATTTTGAAGTCGCCGTCTTTCACCAGAAGGACAGTTTCAGCAATTTGGCTACATTTTACACAGAATATCAGCATGTGTGAGGAGGGGAAGGGGGTGGGGGGAAACTGTGTGTGAGAGGGAGAGAGAGAGAGGGGGAGACTGTGTGTCACCAGAGTTTAAGAGATTGTATGTGAGGAGAAAGTACATCTGTACACATATTCCCATACCACGTGTATGTTCTTGGGTTTTTGTGCGGTGTGTGTGAGTACCATATAGTTTGCGTGTTTACTCGCCATATGTATGCCGTTTTGCTAGCATGAGTAAACAGCAAGCACATTTCTATTCAAATGAGATGCAAAGCATCTCATTTGAATAGAAATGTATTTGTGATGTGCTCCTTGAATGAGCCTGTCTTGGGAGTACACTGGCAAATGGTATGAGTGTGCATGTATGTGTGTTGATGGAAGTATTGGCTATGTCTGCATACCTTTATGTGTGTATGGGCTGTATGTAATCAGTACCAGTGACTGCACGCACAACGGATTGTGTGAGCTAGTATGAATGGGAAACTATCAAATAATTATGTGTGTATGTAAATATTGACTGTACTTTCGATTGGATACTACAGTGTATGTGCATTTATGAGCGAGTGAATGCTATAAACTATCGGACGTCTGTTGGGAAATCTTCTGTGCTTTTCCCACAAGCTGTAAATAATTGTGTACAGCCCTTTCGTCTGGAATTTTTAAAATGTTTTTTTTAAGTTAACAGTGCATTTCACAGATGTAAGTTGCTTGTAAATGTATTGGTGTTGATAATTATGCTGGTGGTCATTTTGCGTTATATTCTGGAAAAAAAATAAAAGAATTGCTCCTCATTTGTGTATCAGGGTATACATCCATGAATGTGTTTGTATCTCATATACTGAGGATAAACAGCTTCAAATTTGTACACTGCCATATGCAAGCTACATTATAGTACTTACAGACAAGATATAGACCAATGGCTTTAGTTCAAGGGTATTGCCAGAATAGCTTGGCACCTAGAGGCACCAAGCTATTCTGGCACTACCCTTGAACTATTTTAGTCAAACTTATTTCACACACTGGTGTATTCCGAATGACAAGGGTTAAATCAAAATAAAAATCAATCAGCGCATTAAATAGGTGCTTTATCCCAGTTACTGCGAACTGAACCCAACAAGTACGATCACGTGCATTCACTCGCATGCTGTACATAAACACAGAACTTCCACGTGGTGCTAAGGGCAAGCTCAAACGAGCTACTTTAGTTTTTTGGAAATTCAAATCGTTTATATTTGAAATTTGATTAAGTGGGCTGAAATTGATACCAAAGTCGTGGGGGAGTAAGAACCCCCCGCCCCCACCACCCCCCCCCCCCCCTTTTAAATTGATACCAAAGTCGTGGGGGAGGAAGAGCCGGAGTAAGAACACACCCCCCCCCCCCCCCCCCCCCCCCCCGAATTAACAGGGACACTTAGTAGAGAAGAAAAGTCCGACGCCAGAATCGGGTATCAAACCTCGCACCTCTAGCATTGGTGGCAGGCGCTTTTACCGCTGCGCCATGGACCGCCCTGTTTGTGTATATAAATGTGCGTTTGTGTAATTGTGTGTGCACTGGCAGGGGAGGGGGGGGGGGGGGATACAGTGTGTGCATGCGTGCAATGTACAAGTAAAAATCTGCTCGCACGCACAATTACAGTGTAGTACCATATACAGTACTTTTCAGAGCATATTGCTATCGACAGTACTGAAGACCAACTCAGAAAATTGTTGCTTGGACTGCATGTGAACCCCCCCCCCCCCCCTCCACACACACACACACACACATCCCAATTGTACAGGGAATGGACTAAAACTTTTTTTGAACAAGGTTTATTTTTTATATAGCAAAAGTACATTATCTTTACAGAGCATAAATTCGACCACTTCATTTAGTCACAGATTATAATCAGCATTTGATCAAATATCAACACAAAACATGGTACAAACAAAACACTCTGCGGATGAAATCTAAACATAACGGATGCAGCTTGCAAGATTACCTGTACCATTCTGATGCTGAAAGCCTTTGAAATACATTCAATGAACCAAACTTGTACATGTTCCTCTGACTTGTAGGCCGACACATTAGTGGTGTGCCAATGTATTTAACTCATTCTACCCCAAGACCGAAATCTCCAAATTTTGCCGATGTTCGGCTCTGAAGACTGCATTGCAGTACAGGACACAGATCGACCATGATATTTTAAGGGTGATGCCAGAATAGCTTGGCGCCCATAGGCGCCAAGCTATTCTGACATCACCCTTGAACAATCATGGTCGATCCTTATCTTGCTGTGGTGTGTCTGGGGTAGAATGAGTCAAACATTCTGGAAGTTTATTTACATAATACAGATCAGTTCCAATTTAGAACAACTGATGCAACAAGGTCTCCTGAGAATCTGTAGGCTACCTCTTGCGGGCTCATTTGAAAATTTGTAGTAAATTGATGTTGGTCAACATCATGTGTTACAGGTACTCGGTCAAGGGGTCCCGCATCAATAGCTGCAGAAGTGTACCGTTGCCGCCTTATGCTGCCTCAGTGTAGGACACTTCCGCAACTGTTGATGTAGGACCCCTTTACAGAGTCAATACACACAAGATGTGCCGTATTCGGCCACGCGGCTTTTTTATGCACGTTTCAAATGAGTTAAAAGTGCTAGTCAACTGCTGATCAAACAGTTGCACATGTATCTTCGCTTTCTACTTCGCATAACATGGAGATTTAATTACGTCATTGTCAGCACTAAGGGAGGTGACTTTCTTGCAAACGTTTGCCTTCAGTTGTTGTCCCTGTTGGCGTTTTCCTCCGCCTCCCTCCGTTTTCTCTCCACTTTCAGTTGTTCGGACAGCCAGGCCTCCCGCGCTGAATGACTCCTGGTGATGACAAATAAATAAACAGATAAATAAATACCCACTGACCCCTGGGTGGGCCATCACCACGACACCTTTGTACATTACCCGTACCAGCACCGGCCCCATGCCACCCCACCCCAACGTCCCCTGGCCCCCGGCTTCTTCCCACATACACCTCATTTACGGCCACCCCTTCGACTATAACCCCAAAATGAATAGCCAAGAACAAAAACAGCACAATTAACCCATTACGTCATGCGGCTGAAGGTTCTCAAATTGGCCTAACATCCTAGTCACAAGTTGCCTTAACGCGGATTAGAAGCCTAGATCAATCATTTTTTTAGTTCAAGGGTGGTGCCAAAATACTGAGTTTGGCGCCTCTTGGCGCCGGGCCAAGCTATTCTGGCACTACATTGAACTACATAGTCAAATTTATTTCATGCAAAAGTGTGTCAGGATGGAAAGGGTTAAGAAACAAAATATTACTCCAGGGAATTGCAGACTTACTTGGTCTTCGTGTTCACTTCGTATTCCAGCTGCCAGAAGAACTTCTTCACCGCCTGTATGATACCCTGAAATGGCTGGCTAAGTGTCTCCCACACGGCAGTCACCGCGCGCCACCACAGCAACACACACATCAACGCCACCTGTGAACAGGCAGACAGAAATCAAGTTTTTGTACACACAAAACGCCGCTCCACTGTTTAACCCCTTCGATTTCTAAATCATATGCGTCTCCCGGCGGCAATGAGATTTGTGAGGTTTTGCTTGCAACGCGGAACAAGAGCGAAATCGTCGGCGTTGAGAACCAGCGTACGGTAAGCATAGACAACACTCCAAACATCTCCAAGAGGCATACAGGCATCCTCACCCTAACAGCCTGAGCCCGGACACTCCAAACTCTCCATGACGGAGAGGCATACATTCCTCACTAACAGGAGCCCGGACACTCCAAACATCTCCAAGAGGCATAGATCCTCAGGAGCCCAGAGGGCTCCTGAGGATCTATGCCTCTTGGTGATGTTTAGAGTGTTAGTGTCTATGCTCCCCAGGCGGTACGAGCGGCTTTGCGGCATGATTTCATGTCCGCCATGATCGCTCTCGTTCGTTGCAAGAAGCGAAACCTTACTATTGCCGGTGACTGAAGGGATGCATATTCCCTGCTGTGACAGGACCATGGATACAAAATGATTTCAGCAAGAGGCATCTATACCTCTTGCAACTGGAGCAGGGGGGAGGGGGGGGGGGCTCATGAGGATCTATGCCTCTTGCTGAAACCGACCACCGTTGTCGGTATCCGGGCGTGTTCCTTTGGCTGCCGCTGGGGCGGCCTTTTTACGCATTGAATTTACAATCATTTCAGCGGAGACACAGTCTGTATCTACTGTCAGTGAAGGGATTAAAATGATCAACCTTTACCAGAAGTTCAAAAATTAAAACAATTGGGATCTATCAGTACAAGCAAGTTAAGTTAGTTATTTGTGTTTCAACGCCGAGCAGGCGACTAAGGCCATCTCACGGCTGAGTACAAGAGAGATGTATAAAACCTTGGCATAGCCGAGACGTTTTTTTTTTTTGTAATAAAGTGTATCACATCGCACACTATCCGATGAAATGGCTTGTTTTTTTCGGCCGGCCGAACACTCTTTTCTCACAAGTCAGTTTTTTTTTTGTGTGTTTAAGAATGAGGTGTGTTTCGAGGACGTTTTGCTTTCGAAGCCGGTACTCCTCTCGTCAGCGGAACAAACCGTTTGAGACATCCGCTTTCACAGCAATTTTTGGCTGTTGTTGTTTGTCTCATACATTTAGCCCCGATTTACTTATCGGGTCAGATGTGTTTGCCCCTTGTTTTGGGGCATGTTTAATTGGGTTTTTTTTTTTTTTTTTTTTTACGTTTTTCAAGATATTTCTTTTTTTCCTCGTAGTCTTATTTGACCGAGGGTGAGAAGCTTAGTTTGCTTCAGTCCCTGGGTGAGGTTTTCCACCTCGGGTCGACACAGTGGGCTGATAGGTTGGTTAGCGTGGTTTACACGTAACCCCCCGCTCATAGTTTGGTATGGACAGGTTGAGTTCTCAGTTCAATTCTTTCAACTGCGTTATAGCAGTTTCTTGCGATGCGGAGTGTTTTCCCTTTTAATAGTCCTTTGAAGACTCGGTGGGTGAGCCCGACAGGTGCTGTAGGTACTGATATCTTTCAGTTGTGCACTCTGGCACGTCGTGGCGGCGAAAGGGAGATCGCCTTGTCCGTAGGCCGGCAGAGCCTATTGGTCTGACACTGTGAGGTCCCGCGTCAGGCTGCAACGAGGCAAAGCATGAGAGGCTGGCTGTGCAGTATATGCATCAGGCCCAGAGGCCTTGATTCTTTCGTCGTCTGAGGGAACAGACATTGGGTGTGTGTGGGGGTGTGTGTGTGTGGGGGGGGGGGGGGGGGTAGCGTGCCTGACATGTTACTTTCCAGTCTAAAGACCAACCACGGGAGGGGCCCGCCGACAGTCCATCCTCCACCCAGCGAGCAAAGGTCTTCGGCGGGCCCGAAAACGTTTTGCCGCTACTGGGGCATGACATTTCAACGGCAACGGCCGACAATCGTACGGCGAGGGAGGGTTTTGATTGATTGTACATTGCTTAACGTCCCGACAGCAACAAGACTTTCTCAGGACGTGCCTGCACTGCTTGTGAAAACAAACTAAACAGAACATTGAATGTATGTCGCCAACCGGTCCAATACGTTAAATAAACCTAACATATGGGGCCGAAATAAAGCTAAGACCATTTAGCAACACCGCACATCCAATATCAAGACCTACAGGGAGTGCAGACAGTAGGGAGAGTTTTAAAAAAGGCAAATACAGGTGAATGGACAAAGCGGGGTAGACAGAAACACATGCTCCAGAATAGAGAGGAAAACCCCACCCTGTGGGGCTGACCAGGCTGACCCTGGGAACTAAAAAGTAGTTAACCCCATCCAAGTCCCCCAGGACAGACCCGGGGGCCGGGGGGGGGGGGCGAGGGAGGGGGGCGGGAGTAGTTGGGGGGGGGGGTTGTGGGAAGAGAGAGGAGGCGAAAAAATAAGACTACTTGAAAAATAGTCAAAATTGTCGGGGAAAAAGGGGGGGGGGAGGGGGGGGGGATTTTCTGCCCCTTCCTCGCATTTCAAGTTCTTATTCTTGGGGGTGGCCAGGCCTCCCCTCTCCTCTATGCTCCCCTCAGTTCCTATACCACGCATATATGATTCCCAGTACGCAAAAGTTCATCGAGCAGACATCGGCCGCCGTTCGCCGGCCGTGCCGGCGGGCCAACGGCGGCCGACGTCGGTTCTGCGATGACCTTTTGCGCACTGCTGATGAAGACGAATCGGGAAGTGTCTTTTTATTATATTATTATTATTATTATTATTATTATTATTATACCTTGATGACCCGTTCCAGAATCCCATGCACTGTGACCTCCTCTGCCGGTACGGAGTCTGCCAGAGAGAGGGCGGGCGACACGAGGGGGCGGACGGATCGTTCCCAGAACCCCAGGCCAATACCGTAGACGGTCAAAGACACAAGTCCAATGAGGCGCAGGACGAAGGTGGCCAGATGGCGGGGTACAGCTAGAATGTCCATGATCTGCGACAGATGGTAAGATTGCTTATAGCCTAACTCATTCTACCCCAGACACACCATGGCAAGATAATGATCGACCATGATAGTCGATCTGTGTCTTGCACTAGAGTGCAGTCTTCAGAAGATCTCTTGTCCTTGCACATTTCTTTTTTCAAACAAAACCATATGGACACCCCCCCCCCCCACCACCACCACCACCACCACCACCCACCCACCCACCCCCACCCCGTGTCACGGTCCCGCACTCCCGCTGCATTCCCGCGGCCTCCCCTCTCGACATGTAACTGACCTGCTGCCCCGACCTAGCGCTGTTCCGACCGAGTCAGCAGCATTTTTTTTTCTTTTCTGACGTACTTGAACATTGTATTTTCATGGCATTCCTATATAGTAATTTTGCTGACAAGCATTATTCCTCGCACACTGAGACAGCCAGTAGTGCGAATGCCCAGCGGTGCACTTCTAACAGTGCCGCCTTGCCGACAAAACCCCAGTCAAAGTCGTGACCTGTTGCGGCACACTGGTCGTCAGTGTGGACTTAATTGTCCCTGACCTTGCTTGTTGTATGGTTGAAGCTGTATCGTCTGCGGCGTGTTTTCGTACTGATAAGTCAACGCCGGTGATCACGTGGTGAACGCGGTGGGTAACCAATTCATACCGCGCGTGTATCACTTAAAAGTTCTGCGTTGATAGCCGCACAGCCGAAAAGACCGATACTTCGGCTGAATCCTTGATTTATTTAGTTGTGCTTAGACAAATTACCCGGAGGGCGGGGGGCAAATTGACATCTCACATAGTAGGCCGCATTTCCCAAAGCGCAAAACTGAGGTCATGGAACCGACGTCGGATGCCGTTCGGGCCGCTCGATGGCCTTTTGCGCATCAGTTGGGTTAAGGCTTCGGCTTCAACATTCAAGATGCTCTACTGTACAAGAAAATGTCTAGGTCATTATTTTACTAAACACAATAAAACATTTTGAATCTGGAATTTAGTCTTTTCAACCCCTTGTGAAACCGGTTTCCAGCAGCACTGAATCCAATTTTACTTGGGTGCACACTTCAACATATAAAAGTGCCCATGAAACTGCTAGGCCTAACTATTAATTTATGCCTTTCTCTATAAAATGAAAGTATAAGCTCATATATAGTTACTTTGGGGGACTAACAGGACTTGATCAGCAAAACATTCTCGGGCAGACGTCAGGGCGTTGTGGGCCCGAGGATCCGAAATGTCTGCTTTTCTGTCCAATTTCCAGCCAAACATTCGTTCAAGTTCGAAGGGAAATACCGCCAGTACTACAGTACACAATCGATACACGATGCTTCGTACCGGCCTCTCTCTATCCCGGCGTCAGGGCAGTACACATGCGGTTGCCAAACGTCACCGATCATCAGTGCAGGGTGAAGGTCGAGAGTTATTTCCAGCGTAGACTCACAATGGCATAGGTATCGTTGTTGCCCGTGCAGTTGTACACGCTTACTGTTGTTGTTTTTAGTGCCTTCTATTTATAGAAGGGACTTTTTCAAGTAGGACGGCTCGCGGTCAGGGGCGAATTTCAACATGTGAAGTCCATGATGTCAAACTAGGCGGGCAGGCTAAACCTAACAATTCACAAGATACTGAAACTGATTACATCATGTCTAGTTACGCTAACCTCAGTCGCTGCTGAACGTACATTTGGCGCAAAGCGCCGTATGTATTGTATGTATGTATATGTATATGTATGTGTGTGTGCGTATGTATGTAAACAAGAGAATCTCCCACACGCTTGTGACTGAACTTCAAGTTGTCGAAACACTTTCTTAAGTGGGAGGCTAAGAGACCGGGCGATCGGGGCTCCGCGCAAGGCATTGCCGAAGACATAACCGTTCATAGGAAGTCGGTTGACCCAGAGTAGAGTCCGTAATTTTTGTCATATTTACTTGAACTTTTGCATATAGCTAGTTTGGATAAAGACATTGGATGTCGGAGTTCGTTAGCCAGCTTTGTATCCTTTCAACTTCTTTCAGTAAAAATTAATTCTTTTCAGAAACTGAAGAATTAAAACACTAAAAAACCTTTACTTCTAGGGAAAGTCAGACAGTGGCGGCGACGTAAAAGAGGCAACTCCCGTCACCACTGACGCAGACACTGACGTGACATACTACTCTAAATAAGACGTCATTCTCTCTCGCGCGCGCGGCGGCTCTCTGTCTCAATCACACAACCATGCTCGCATCTCCAGGAGATAGATCCTCAATGCGTCCTCCAGGCGCATGAAGATCTATGCTTCTTGGAGATGTTTGGAGCGGGCGGGCGCGCACGCACGCCACTAATAATACGTACACACACATCAGTCGACGCGCTCAGACTGGCGAAGAGCATGCACTGAGGTGACCCGTGTACTTAGTATATCATGTAGCTAGGTAAAGTCAACCTGCTTTCACACAAATTATAGCAAGACTGAAATTGTACAGGGAAGTTCTAGTTTTGTCACCATTTTCTCAAGCCTATGAAGTGAAAGTGAAACTCATATCACGTAAAATATAAAATTACGTAAAAGCTAAAACTTACATGACAAATGACGTTTCACAAATCAATGACGCGTATGTCAGTCATGCACATAGAACTCACAGATCTTCGAGACTTTTTCAATAGGAGATAATTCAACATCAGAATCAGGTCAAAGACAAAACTGTAGAGACGGGCATTGACAGCGAGGACAGCTCTCACATAGAAGGGTCTTTGTGGGTTATGGTTCATCCCAAAATAATAATTATTTTATTACTATTGTCTTTTCCAGCGCTCGTTCAGGCTTTGTCCCAACTGGAACTGATAAATGGCGGGTTGGCAATGCGCAAAATGCCATCGGACCGACTGACGTCGGCCGCCGTTGGCCAGCGCACGGCCATGCGCGGGCCAACGGCGGCCGACATCGGCCCGATGGCCTTTTGATCATTGGGTACATTACAGGGCCCCCAGCCCGCCCCCCCCCCCCCCCCCCGACTCGCACACCCCCCCGGTTCCAGGTAGTTGTCAAAGATATTACTTCATCGAGTGGCTGGACGCCTGAGACGCCACGCTAATCAAGCACTACCCTTGTACTAGGGTGGTAGATAAACAACCCGCGTTGTGCACGACCCGAAATACAAATATCAGCTACTGATTTGGCCTAAAGCTCTGACGGTCAGTCCGAAACATCTTGACTGACTGGAAGACACAAACGACTGACACCGTTTCCGGAAGATGTTATAAGTTCGTGACTACGCCGGTATTTACTCAGTATATTAGTCTACACCAGTCTTTCACACAGTTACACTGAGGCTGCAAGTGAAAACAATGTGACAATTCTAGTTAAATAAGAGAGTATTTGCTCACTGAAGTCAGTGAGACTTCATTGTACAAGTCAGTTGAGTCATCAAATTCACGACTATACGCTAGTGATTTTGCAATCTGATATATAGTATAGGCCTACATACACTCATATACTGTATTTTGGAACAGCTCATCTCTTCATTGGTAATTACGAAAACACACACTGGCTTACCTCAGTGTCAATTTTGATCAGCGGCGTTCACTACTTAGCCTCTGTAGTCGGCCGGTTTCAGTCGAGTCAATGCGGGACCCACGATGTGGCGTTAATGATCTAGTACCGAAAACCTTGACTCCCTGGGGTCAATAACACTCACGACGTCTTGTTAGTTCAGTGGCTGTTTTGATATCTCGGTGCTGCAGTATTGTAACGTGCAACAGGAATCACGGAGTCGGCTATGCCAAATGCAGCCTGGTGGGCTACTTAAATAGGTCGCAATGACTTGGGTCCCAAAGTTTAACCCGTTCACATCCGAGAACTGACTGGCCGGACGGGCACTGCCAACTTCCAGAGGCATAGATCCTCATGAGCCCCGCAAGCGTTGGCTCATGAGGATCTATGCCTATGTAAGTTAACCACTTCATAATAATAATAATAATATTTAGGCACTGCCAACTTTCAGAGGCCGCATCAGTAGATTCTCATGAGCCTACGCAAGCGGGGGCTCATGAGGATCTTGCCTCTGGAAGTTTTAACCACTTCATAATAATAATAATAATAATAATAATAGTAATATGTATATAGCGCAAACTCCCTGCAGTGCAGGCTCCGTAAGCGCTAAACTTTGACTTTGTCAGTACTGAGGCGCCTATCCATGCTCCTCATTGACGATTGAGGCTCTTTGACTTGACTTGATTCGCAAATACACTGCGTCCACTGGCATTTCGAAGGGGTTAAACATATGCGTGCTGCCGCTTGTTTTTTATTTTTTTATTTTTTATGAGTTGAAGCCGTTCCTCATGTTATTGCCGGATCTATTGACATGATATGATGACCGGCCACGGTGAATCACATTCTAATCCGGCCATAGATTCAAACCGAGTTTCAAAGTTCACCGCCGCCGCCGCCTACCCACCACCACTCAGTGTATCACGTTTTGCATGCATGATGTAAAGCTCAAGGGTCTTAGACGCTACAGGTATTTTGTAGGCCGGTGCAGAGGTATCAAAAGTTGTCAAGGTGCGGGGGCCGGGTACAGTATTTGCAGGCCAGTGCCCATATTGCTCAACGTGACCACTGCGTCTCAAAACTTCATTCCAAAGTCCAATGAGCATTGACCGGCACCCGTCAAACCGAAAAACTGAGGAGCGTCGGACCGGCATCGCGGCCACCGGGGTAAGGGTGGGGGAGTACTTGTACTCAGGGGTGGATTCTCGAAGTGTGTGTGTGTGTGTGTGTGTGGGGGGGGGGGGGGGTCCAACTTTTTGTTATGTGCAAAAAATCAAGGAATGAGGGGGTGTCCAGGGTAAGGACCTTTGCGCTGCAGTCAAGTGCTGGCTGGTAAATCAAACGACAGGGTATGGGGGTTGGGACCGGGAGGGGGCAGGGGCTTTTTTTTTTTTTTTTTTTCGGGGGGGGGGGGGGGTGGTGGTGGTGGTGGTGTGTGTGTGTGTGTGTGTGTGTGTGGGGGGGGGGGGTTAGACCTCGCCGAAGCTGGCCAAAAAATCAAGCTAGGCCGGGTGATGGCGGAGGGGACTCATTTGGGGTGGGGGTGGGGGGGAAATCTGGTGTACTGGGAGGTGATCCGGTGTGGCTTTGGGGGGGGGGAGGGAGGGGGGAGCGGCGCGGGTGTGATGCATGTGATAAGCCTTTAATTTCCACTGATGGCGGAGGGAAATGAAATGAAACTTTATTTAGTCTAGGGAGCGCGTGCACTAAAGGACCTTTTCAAGTCATGGCTGCCGCCCGACACTTAATCAGTCATACTCACCACTGACAAGCCCGAAAAAGGGGGGGGGGGGGGGGCACCCGGGTCTGCTCTGGGGGACTTCATTACTGGGTGGGGTTAACTACTTTTTAGTTCCCAGGGTCACCTGGCCTGGTCAGCCCCGGCCACAGGGTGGGGTTTCCCCTCTATACTCTGGGGCATGTCAGTGTTTCTGTCTACCCTTGGTCCATTAACCTGTATTTTCCTTTTTTCAAGTTAAACGCTCCCTACCACTGCCGGTCTGCGCAGTCCGTGTAGCCGCCTCTTGATACTGATTGGATGCGGTGTGTTGCTAAACTGATCTTAAGTTTATTGAGCGGTATCATAGTCAAGTTACGGACCCGCGGCCGCTGGCCGGCGGCGACATACACTGGCATTCAATTGATATTCTTCGTTCATTCAGTATTTTTAGCCGGCAGGCGCGTCCTGGCCAAAGTCTTTATCGGGACGTTAAAGCTGAGGTGCAATGAGAAAAACCCGCCCAGCGCGTGTTTTAAAAAGACTCTACAGGACCCAGCTTGGGCCCTGCCCCTAAGTGGGTCAAATCGGTTCGTAACACAGTTGACGGAGTTGGCAACTGCGTATCCCGAGCTTGCAAAACTCTCGGAAAACGACAGACCACTTCCTGTTGCAATGAAATCATCGCGATTAGCAGATCGGACAACAGCAGACGATTCTGTGACACTTTGAAACTGACCAACAGCCACGGATTTTACGCGTTGGGGACTATGATGGCAGAATGTACGGCTGTACATGCTGTAAGTATGACTCCTGACATTTTGTAGTTGTGAACGAATTTTTTCAACACGTACCTCCAGTCCAATATAGGCTAATATAAATAAATAAAGAAGCATTGTGATGTACAACCAACACAGTAAATTGGATGAGAGAGAGAGAGAGAGAGAGGGGGGCTGAGAGAGAGAGAGAGAGAGAGAGAGAGAGAGAGAGAGAGAGAGAGAGAGAGAGAGAGAGAGAGAGAGAGAGAGAGAGAGAGAGAGAGAATCGACTGTTTACATAGATGCCAAAAGATACAAGGTCGCCATGGGTCAAGCTGATTTTTAGTAGCTGCCCTTCGTATGGAGAATTTATTTTGCTGTAGGCCACTCCAGATGAAAAGATATAACAACAAACACAAAACGACAAATAACCCCTCCTTCTTCACCCTTCCGATATCGAATAAAGCTTCAGGCTGTGCTGTGTAACTTACGGATAGCTCGGCCTGGTCCATATCCAGTGTGCGTCCAGGCAAGACACAAATGGCCTGCTCTGTCCGTCGGGTGGTCGAGTGTCGTCTGCTACTGTTGCTGTCAGTAGAAATATCGCTGGTTTAGATCAGTGATCGCGGTGCCCACTCCGCGCTGCATACAGGAAGTGGCCTGTCTTTTTCACGGGAGGCGTTTTGCCAGCACGACAAACGCAGTTGAAAACTGAGTCAACTGAGTTCCAAACCGGTTTGCCGAAGTTAGCCGAACGTTCACGACAGGGGCCCTCGCTGGGTCAACTCCTGCAAAGTTTTTTTAATCACACGTGCGGGGCGGACTACTCAAGCAAGAACTGTACCGCAATCAACCCGCAACCAACCGAACTGAAAAAAAAAAAGGTGGGGGGGGGGGGCGGGGGCGGGGGCGGCCGAGGGTTAGTCGGCCATACTCTCCGCCGGGCCATGGATGTAGTCAGGTTTCGGCATCAGTCCCGGAAAAACACTGAGTCCGAGTGACTAGGGAAACTGACCGTGTACCCGACGAGTATCATTTGCGTTGGTTTTTTTTGTTTTTGTTTTTGTTTTTGTTTTTTAGTTGGGGGGGGGAGGGGGTTGGGGGCGGAAGCCTTGGAAACTCTCTCTCCCCTCCTGGATCCGCATGTGGAAAAACAGAGAGAGAGAGAGAGAGAGAGAGAGAGAGAGTAACGGAAGAAACTTGACTGAAGCCGGGCGAAACAAAGTCTCTTCGAGTAGCTTCCCTTGACTCAACCTTCGACCTTGTCGTCTGCCATAACATGACTGCCGAAAGTCACAAACTTTCCTGTTTAGATGTATCCGTCTAAGTTGTTAAGTCCGTTAAGGGTAAGTGGTTTTAATTGATACAGATCTGATGGTCATTAGTGAACGTTGTTCTGAAGGGAAAATCTTTGTACAGCACTGTAACACTAACCTGCGGAAGTTTTGTTTTACTAACAGAGTTGCCATTGTTTGGAATGACCTACCAGTTTCATTAAAAAAAAAGCATCTAATATAAATTCTTTTAAAAATCAGCTGGACGAATTACCAAAATTTAAAGAGATTTTTTATTCCTATGATGAATGATTTTATAGGAAAATTGCATGCATAGCAGACCCATAAAGGAACTAAAGAAAGAAAGGACATTTATAAAGGCCTCAGGGCCTATTAATTTTTGTCCTCACAATACTACTACTACTACTTGTTATGAAGTCGGGTTCAGTGTTCCTTATTTTTTGCATTCAGTATTCACCATTTGGAGCTGCGGCTATTCTCAGCACTGGAGACCGGCCTACATGATCGCGATTATGTTTTATTCTTAGGCAGTTTCTACACTTGTTAACCAAGGGAAAATATTTTAACATCAGTCTGTGATGAGATTAAAGGGATTTCAGACAATGATGGCGAGAGAAATTCACTTCGATCAAGACAAATATGTCAAAGTTATCTCGACCCCAAACTAAATCTCTCTCATTCTCCATGATTCTGTCGTTGCCCGTTACCTCAGTCAACGAGGGTCCAAATCAGAAATCTTATTTAGTCGAATGGCATTAACCATAACATACACGTGGTGATGTTCATACATTCTAAATGTCTAAAAGTTTTGTTTTTGACATGGTATGGTTTTGGACATGAGCAATATATTAGTTGTGTTCTGGTTTGAGAATTTGTATTTCTGACTTTACTGAAACATGGTGTGTGTGTGTGTGTGTGTGTGTGTGTGTGTGTGTGTGTGTGTGTGTGTGTGTGTGTGTGTGTGTGTGTATATATATTCCTTTATTTTATGGCCACATTTCTTTTCGCGTACAGTCACAGGGAGATGGTATGTTTTGGATCAGACAGCTGACTGACACAGGCGTATGGAGGAGGCACCAGACAAGATCTGTCAGCAGTCTTGAACGTACCAGTCACCATCACACAATTCAGGGGAACTCCAGTGAAAGGTTTCATGTCAACAACAAACGTAACTTATCTCATGCAGATAGGCATGATTCCTCTTTGTCTTCCATTGGACAGCACTGTGTCAGTCAAAATATTAACTCCTTTCTGGTAAGGATACATGGTAAAAGTATACGAGAATACTCCACAGAAACAGAAGTCAGACTATCATCAGTCAGTATTGACAATATATTCAGTGATGTCAACAAGACCAGAACTCAAGAGCGGCTGCATACAGTGAAACCTGTGCGAATTGTTGACACAAAGAAGGTGAAAGAGACGAGGGTGTCGGCAGTACTGGTCCCTCTGTGCCTGGTTGCAGGGGAACCTTCCATTCTCTTTACTCTGCGATCATCCTCGCTACGCAAACATCGGGGAGAAGTCAGGTATGTCATATGTTTAGGTGCACTTCATGCTATCCACCTCCATTATAAAATACAGATTATTGTGGCATAGTTCCAAGCGGTTGTCTGCTACCTGCATTTGGGATGCAACTAGGCTTATGTAAGGCTGAAATATTCAGTTAATCCCTACAGTGCTGAGTGCTGGGAAATAAGCCACTACCCACGTGCAATAGGTGTAGATCCTCATGAGCCCCCACTGTTGCTGGGGCTCATGAGGATCTATGCCTCTTGCTGAAACCACTTTGAATGCATGTTTCTTTGACAGCTGGGATCTTTGATGCAGAGCATAACATGATTTGGGGTGTAGGGGGCTCTGGATAGAGGTAGTACCTTTGCTGTTCGGAAGCTGCGTCCTACATAGGACGGACGGGCATCACTGGTCCTCATCCATCTCCTTAATCTCTCACGTACCCCACCCGGGTCTGCCCTGGGGGACTTGGGTGGGGTTAGGTATTTTTCAGTTCCCAGGGTCACCCTGGTCAGCCCCACAGGGTGGGGTTTTCTCTCTATTCTGGGGCATGTGTTTCTGTCTACCCTTTGTCCATTCACCTGTATTTGCCTTTTTAAAACTCTCCCTACTGTCTGCACTGCCTGTAGCTCTTGATATTGGATGTGTGTTGCTAAATGGTCTTAGCTTTATTTAGGCCCCATGTGTTAGGTTTATTTAATGTATTTGACCGGCTGGTGACATACATTCAATGTTCTGTTTATTTTTTTTTTTTTCACAAGCAGTGCAGGCACGTCCTGAGAAAGCCTTGTTGCTGTCGGGACGTTAAGCAATGTACAATCAATGTACAATCATTAATCTCTCACGTGCTGGCTCCAAGCGCCACACCCTGGCAAACCACCTCAGCTGGTGGGCTAAACCACGTGAGGGGGTGGTGTTCACATTGCACCACTAGGCGGATGAGCTGTTTCTGACAGCCAACGGCTAGAGGACGGAGGAGATCAGGTTGGATCCAACGGCCAAATGTGGGGGAGTAAACCCTTCAGGAGTGGAGCCCCGAAGGCAGACAGCTGCCTGTATTCACGCACTGTTCTGGCAGCTCCTGCAGCCAAACTGATGCCAAACGTACTGCTTTGCATTCCTTTGGATAAATCAGCGAGGCCGAGAGGGGGATCTTGACGACTGAGCATCCCAGGATCTCCATACACTTCGCCCAGGCTTGCGCACTGGAGAGGTCACTCCAGTGACTGACCCAGCAAGCGCATACTCCATTGTCTTCCGAGACAGGATGCCGAACATAACATGATTTCCAAAATACTTTCTCTCTCCACTGACAGTGAAGAAGTTCATGTAGCTGCAGGTGCAGGAGACAATAGTTTGGGGCTTCTCTGCCATTGCTAATCTGGACTCATGAGAAACTATGCCAAGGAGACACATGAAAAGGGCTGGATGAGGTCTGTAACAAAGAATTATGAATTGATAATCTCTAGGGCCCCCACAAATTGTGTGTTTTACTATAACTGGACTGCCCCTTTTCTCATACCGACCTTAAACGTTTGTTTGTAGAAAAAAGACAAACACAAAAAACAAACAAGTGGCAAACGAATCAGACGTGCAAATGATCTAAAATCACTACCACCTCATTCAAAAAGAGGTAATCCACATAGTACTCTGTGGTTAGAAGCTTCCCAGGCTTTACAACAGTGGTGCCCTGAGCAGCAAATATGGCATTTTTTGCTGTTATATATTTGATAGATGTGACCATATGGATAAAAGGACTATAATTAGCAAGGATCCTGTTTATTTTAGTCTCCATGATGTTTTTTTTTTTTGTCTGTTGCGCACCCTGTGTCCAAGTAATCTTTATCCATTCCTTGGCACACTCACAAATATTTAAGATAAATGTCCTGCCTACTGACTTTATCTCCTATATTACTTTAAACACAAAATTTATTTATTTTTGCCTAATAAAAGGTGAACATTTGTGCACTGCCAGTAGGTCCAGTTATGAGCTGTTGAAAAATCAAACCATTGAAGGACATTCCTTTTGTGTGTGTGTGACTGTGTGTGTGCACAGTGTGTGTGTGTGTGTGTGTGTGTGTTGTGTGCATGTCAATGTAAGTGTGTGTGTGACGTGTTTGTGTGTGTCATGTTATTTTGCTACTTACTATTGTCAGCTAGAACTAGTGACCAGATCTGTAGGTTCGTTATTAATTTTATTTCCCTTCTTCCCTCCACCACCTCCACCTCCCCCCCCCCCTCTTTACCCTAGCCTTCTGCCTCCCCGCCCCCCCCCCCCCCCCCCTCCCCCCCCCCCCCCCTAGCCATTATGCTGTTTTTTTTAATTTTTATTATTAATGCAAGTACATGAGTCCTTCCATTCTACTTTAAGCTTGATGTCACTAAAACAATACATGAAAATTCTTAACTTCTTCAAACCCATGTTGGTCTACCTGCATGAAACAAATTTGTTTCATGCAGGTAGACCAACATGGGTTTGATGGAGTTAAAAATTAAAGTTGAGAAAATAAGAAGAATAGAAGTTTTTAATCAGAGTGGCCCAGTTGCAGTGCACCTGAATGTTCAGGCTATACATACTCCTTAAGTAATAGCTGTCCCTTTGTTTCCCATGTGACATCGGCAAACCCCATTCAGTTAACCAACCAACCAGTAAATAAAACATGATACATGTACTTAATACATGTATTGTACTTCATTTTCATGTCAGTTTTCCAGGCGGTAATCAAGATGAGGGAGATGTGGATGCGGTGCACACAGCCCTGAGGGAGACATTTGAGGAGCTGGGTTTGAACCCTCGACACTTTGACATTTGGGGCCATCTTCAGCCTGATAGTGATAGGGTATAAAATTATATATGCTTTAATTTATCTCTGTGGTCTCTGTGTCTTCTCTGTCCATGTCTGCCTGTCTCACAGTGAGTGAAGTGATAGGGTATACATATGCTTTTATCTATGTGGTCTCTGTATCTCTTTTCACAGTGTCTGCCTGTCTCCCTCCTAGTGTGCAAAAAAGGTTTTCAGGATCACATTGCCTGCAGCTGTTCCTGGTCAATGTTGGCCTGGTGACCTTTTGCTTACTATAGTAACTTTACTAGTCTGTGCTGATGCATTGTAATGAACTTATTTGATGGTTTAGTTGTGTGTGTTAACCCTTTTCATTCTGATACACTACTGCTTGAAATAAATTTGACTATGATAGTTCAAGGGTGGTGCCAGAATAGCTTGGCACCTGAGGCGCCAAGCTATTCTGGCACCACCCTTGAACTAAAATGGTTGAGCTGTCTCCTAAGCTGTAATGTACCCATCACAGGATAATAAGCAAATTAACAAGCAAAAAATCAACCTCAGGAAGTAATGGGTTAAATGCATGGGTTGAAGCTCAGGGCTCTCATTTTCACAGCCACTATTTTTACAAGTCTGTAGGCTTCCAGGCGTACATTTTAGAGGGTACCAGACCCCCATGTGAGATTTATAGTGGGCAGAAAAGTCATTTTTTTGAAAATTCTATTAGTACCATAAACCAAAGTTTCTTTTGTACACCATACGCATCAGAGTAAAAAGTTTAAATGGCTGTGAACTATGATTAAGTGGTGTTGTAAAAGGGTGATATTTATTTATTTAGATTTAAAATAGGCCTCAGTTATTGTTTGTTCTTGCTTACTTGCTTAATTCCTTGGATTCCTCGTGGAACAAAGGGCATCATTGTTTGTTCTGGTTGTCTACTTTTCTCTCATACATATTACATTTGCCTTCAGTGGTTGTGGGTGTAAAATCTGACCATCTAAGATGTTACAGTGCTCAAGAATCTGAAATTAAAAATGTCCAACTTACAGCATGTAAATGTTTCTCATTCTCCTAAACAGCTTACCTTATTGTATCATCAGCTATGAGTATGTATAACATTTTAGAATATGTAGTACATGTTATTTAATGTTTTACGTGACAGAAAATGACGCAAACCTTGGTAGCTCAAGGGTAGTGCCTGCTCAGGCACTTAACCCTTGAGCTCTTGTCACAATCAGTCTATGAGCCAGATGAAAGTCATACTTCTTGTCTTGTATACACAGTCAATTACGGTACAGCATTATTTTCCAGCTTGGAATGCGATCTGTCTACCCTGTGTTAGCGAGATACACAAAAGACTTGGACATTAGCTCACTCAAGCTAAATCCAGATGAGGTATGTGCACTCTTCTTGTCAAGAAAATGTTAAATTTAACACATTGATCCCTAAGGCTGGTATTCACTGAAGTTAGAGCTGCCATTATCATTCATTCATTCATTCATTCATTCATTCATTCATTCATTCATTCATTCATTCTTTTGTTTATCTGAATATCTGTCAGTCTGCTCATCTTTTGTCCCATCTGCCCATTAATAATTACGGTATTTATAATGCGCTTATCTTATAATAATTATAACTCTAAGCGCGCACTCACAACTCGCACACGCATGCGCACGCTTTAGACAATGACTCACGTGACACAAATAGTGAAAATACTTTACGACGGTCAGCTTGGGGTGGGATGTGTGGTGATATAGTGCTAGAACTTTTGAAAGAGGTGAGTTTTGAGGGCGGACTGGAAGGAGGAGAGCGAGTGTTTCTGACGGAGAGAGAGTGGGAGAGTGTTCCTGGTGGATGGACCGTATACTGAGAAGGAGCGGGGGCCGAAAGTGCTGAGTTTGGTGCGGGGGATGAGGAGGCGGAGAGAGGCGGAGCGGAGGGAGCGGGGAGGAGTGTAGGGGTGAAGTAAGTTGGAGAGATAGGCAGGAGCGTAGTTGTTCAGGGATTTGTAGCAGAGAGACAGAGTCTTGTATTGGATGCGTTGGGGAATGGGGAGCCAGTGAAGGAGCTTGAGCAGGGGAGTGATGTGGTCGGATTTTTTCTTTCTGAGGACGAGGCGGGCAGCATTGTTCTGGACGCGCTGGAGAGTGAGAGTGGTGGAATGAGGAAGGCCGGAAAGGAGAGAGTTGCAGTAGTCGATGCGAGATAAGATGAGAGAGACAGCGAGTTTGGTGGCAGCTTTGGTAGTGAGGTATTTTCTGATCTGACTGATGCGGCGGAGGTGGAAATAACATGCCTGGGCCGTGGCGGAGACGAAGCTGGTCATGGAAAGAGAGGAATCGAGGATAATGCCAAGGTTCTTGACCGAGTCAGAGAGGGAGATGGGGGTGCTGTCGAGTTGAAGGTGGAGAGAGGGAGGGAGCTGGGAAAGTTTCTGTCGAGTGCCTACCGGCATGGCTTCCGTTTTGTCATCGTTCAGTTTGAGCTTGTTTGCTGTCATCCAGTTTTTCACGTCTTCATAGCAGTCAGCCGTGCGAGTCAGTAGTTTCTGAGTGTTGTCAAGTTTGTCTTTGTCTAGTAGTTGTGAGTCGTCAGCGTAGAGGTGGTGGTGTATGTGGTGAGACTGGATGATGTTGGACAGGGGGGAGGTGTAGAGTGTGAAAAGGACCGGGCCCAGGACCGACCCCTGTGGAACGCCGCAGGAGAGCCTGACTGGGTTGGAGGAGACGCCATCGATGGTGACGGACTGCTGTCTGCCCATCTATCCATCCACCCAGCTAGCCAGCCATCTCTGTACAGTTTGCCAGGTTTTCTCTCCTCAGACAGACCCACTCAGAAAGCACACCACTTGTATACTTCTGTTCTAGAGGTGTACTTGTGGTTTACTTCCTGACAGGGCCTAACTGGGGAGCATACCTGCAAGTAGTATTCAATTCAGTTCAATTCATTTCAATTCAGTTCAATTCAGTTCAGTTCAGTTCAATTCAGTTTAATTCAGAAACTGTATTTATCCCTTAAAGGGCAATTACAATTGCCCTTTAACTCATTCAGCCCGACAACCGTATATCCCAAACTTTGGAGGCGTCATCTAATGACTATGCACCAGTTGCAGGAGATTGATCAACCATGATAATTCAAGGGCAGTGCCAGATTAGCTTGGCGCAGACAGGCGCCAAGCTAATCTAGCACTACCCTTGAATTATCATGCTCAACCCATCTCCTGCTGTAGTGCATCAGGGCTGAATGTGTTAACAGATAGTTTTTTGAAGAGTATGGGTCCGTCCAGCCATTCATGCGTACATCCATACCCTTTGTTTATTGAAATGCGTGTTTTACACTGTACAGGTGGAGGAAGCATTCACCTGTCGCATTCAAGACCTGTGTGACCCGACACAAATTGGCAGCACCCAGTTTCGGACAGGATTAGGCTACACATTACCAGTGTACCTTGGGGGACCTCACAGAGTGTGGGGGCTGACAGCAGTTATTTTGCACCGGGTCCTGACTTTGTTAGCTCCAGGATTGTACAATTTTAAACTTAGACACATCTCTTGATGATAGACTGCTGTAGGTGTGCGTTTCAGTTTATCACTTAATTGTGGAAAAAGAAGTGGTATTTAATTAGCATGTGTGTGTGTGCATGTCATAGAATTTGTAATTGAGTACTACATGCAGCTGTTAACCCATTTGACCCTTCCGCTGCATTTCCCAGATTTTAGAGTTGTCATCTAATGACTATATCAGTTACATAAGATGGATAGACCATGATAGTTTAATGGTAATGGCCAGATTAACTTGGCGTCTGATGACACCAAGCTAATCCAGCACTACCCTTGAATTATCAGGGTCTATCCATCTCTTGTTGTCATTCGTTGGGGCTAAAAGGGTTAACTTTTTTATGGCTCATGTGGGATAGCATGGTAGACGGTGACCATGCATTATTTACTCACGGTGCGATAGCCACAGCAAGACATGGCTTGAGCATTATAGTTCAAAGGTAGTGTCTAAATAGCTTGTGCCCATAGGTGCCAAGCTATTCTGGCACCACCCTTGAACTATGATGCTTGATCTGCCTCTAGAATTGTAATACAGTCCTTCAAAGGACAACTTCAAAATTTGGGGATTTCAGTCCTGGGGTAGTATGTGTTAAAGCCAACATTCAGTTAACACCGGCTGTGGATAGTGCTTTTTGTCAAGGTGATTCCCACAGGAATCACTTCTATAAAAGTCTCTATGGATAGCCACATGCCAGTCTATAAGTGTCACTTTTAATTTGTTCAGTTTATTTTCAATCTCGCACTCACTAGAAAAAGATAAATTACAAATGGACATGGGACATACATGAATGCTCAAGATTTAGTAGAAGCACGTGGCACTACCAGTTTCTCTGACTTTCCTTAACTCATTCAAGGCATTATGACACTTTCGAAGCTATTGATGCAGGGGGGCTCTTCAAACGAGTTAACACTTTTCATCCTGATACACTACTGCTTGAAATTAATTACACTATGATAGTTGAAGGATGGTGCCAGAATAGCTTGGCGCCTCGGGCGCCAAGCTATTCTGGCACCGCCCTTGAACTAAAATGGTTGATCTATCTCCTAAACTGTAATGTAGCCTTCACAGGGCAAATAAACAAATTTAAACAAATCAGCCACAGGATGTAATGGCTTAATAACAGGAGAGAAAATGTTAAGAGCCCTGTGCATACAACCACCAGTACTGTACACAAACCAAGAGGAATTGTTTGTGTACAATTCTGCCAGCGCTAGGCTCACCTATCTGGTTTGTGAGTAACCACCAGTACTGTTTTCAAGGGAGTTAACTAATATTGCACATTAATTTCTTTGGAGATTTTTGAATGGTTTTAATCAACCTTTTAATTAATTTATTTTCAAGACAATATTTTATTTTATTTTACTTTTAGTATATTTATTTTATTTTATATGTTAATTGTTACCAGAAGTTCTGACTACACACATGTATCTGTGATGCAGTGTTGTAATAACAAAACTCATACAGTTGTTTATCAGTCTCAGGAATTCAGCTGAAAAAACGTCACTGCACTCAGCTGTAATGACTTTTTGGAAACAAAGTCTTCCCATGGCTTGGAGGTGATATGTGTTTAATATTTATGAAGATTGCTATGGATAAATGATAATTATTACAGAGAAAAAGTGTTTACAAGAGCAGATACCTGTTGTTTTATCTGTGTCAATATTTAACTGAAATTGAGACAGAAGTGTTAACCTGTGTGATGACACAAGATGCTAGAGGGATTATGTGTTTTGATTCAGATTTGTTTTACATGTGGAGAGATTTTATTTTATATTTTGATATTGCTGACTGTTGAACAATTGAAGAGAAATATTTAAAACATATATGTGTGTGTGTGTGGGTGAATGTGAATGGGTAAAGTGTGCCTTAAAATGTATCTTTATCTCAGCACACACCATCATAACTGTTTGAGAGACCTGTGTATTTTTCTCACATTTTCCCTTTATTTTTTGCTCACATGTGAAGCAAAAGTGAGTATGTTCTTGGCCAATGGTCGTCCATCTGGCGTCCATCGTCCGTCTGCAGTCATCCGTCCGCCGTCGTCCGTGGTAAACTTTAAAGTTGGCATTTTCTCGGAGGCTATTCAAGCTACAGTCTTTAAACTTGGCCCAAGGATATTTTGTGGCAAGACCTTTCTAAACATACCAATTTCAGTGACCTCTCACAAAGGTCAAGCTCACAGGGTATCATGAAATATATCACAGATAGCTATATTTGGACATAATTTTTTTTTTCTCAAATACTATTCACAACTTCAAACCCAAACTGGGTACAAAGATACCTGGTGGTAAGACCAATCTGTACATACTAATGTGGTTGATCCCTCAGAAAGGTCAAGGGTCACAAGAACTCAGGAAATAAGTCCAAAATAGCCATATTTTGACAAAAGATATTTTTTCTCAAATACTGTTCACAACTTCAAACCCAAACTTGCTACATAGACCTATCTATGCATACTAATTTGGATGACCCCTCGGAAAGGTCAAGGGTCACAAGAGCTCAGGCAATAGGTCCAAAATAAAAATATTTTGACAAGAAATGTTTTTTTCTCAATTACTATTCACAACTTCAAACCCAAACTTGGTACAGAGATATCTGATGGCAAGACCTATCTATGCATACTAATTTGGATGACCCATTAAAAAAAGTCATGAGTCATGAGAGGTCGGCAAATGTGTATAAAATGCCAATTTTTGATAAAATTGTATTTATTATCAACATTTTTGCAAACTTTTCAATCAAATTTGGCACAACGGTAGCTAATGATAAGACCTACCTATGTATACAAATTTAGGTGACTCATAGCAAAGGTCAAGGGTCATGGGGTTTGACGTGTGAAAACTGATTACAGTTTAAGAAAACATGGATTTTGTGTGGTGCATAAGCCATCCCTTTACTTATTGTCACATGTGTGGATCGGCCATACATGCGAGCCATAAGAGCTTTGCCTTTCTTGTTTTTTCTTCCCAAATTTTGTTGTTCAGGGTGCAAAGTAAAATTTGCTGGAATTCACCCAACACGGTTTTTGTTTTTATCGACACTTTTGCAAATTTTCAAACATTTGGCACAAGTTAGTTGATGACCAGACATTCGCATGCATGTTAATTTGTTTGACCACTCCCAGTGGTCAGAGGTTAACCCATTCAGGGCCAGTTGACGCAGACTGTGTTTCTGCATTCTTAATTCAAAACCAAAATGTCTTAGCTTCCCAGGAATATGGATTCAAAGCGGTGTCAGCAAGAGGCATAGATCCTCATGAGCCCCCGCAACTGCAGTTGGGCCGTGTTTAGATTTTCTCGGCATTAAACGGGTTCAGGGAGGTCAATAAATGTGGTCAGATTGGGCAAATGGTGATACAACATGGGTAATAATTATGGGCAGCTCTGTGATGTAACACTTGCTTACTTGTGTTGCCGGGTATCTGTCAAAAACGTCAGGTGAGCCATAAGGGTTTCACCATTTTCTCAGGGGCGGATCAGTTACCTCCGGTGAGGGTATGTGTGTGTGTGGGGAGGGGGGGGGGAGGGCTCCAGCTTTTTGTTGGGGACCCTTCGACCTGACAAAAGGCCTACCCCGACGCCATACCTTGCTTCCCAGTGGCCGAAAAATAAACAAGATCGGATGTACCATATCCCATAAAGTCCCTTCTATATGAGAGCTGTCTTCGCTGTCGAGGGACTCTTACCTTTTGTCTTTGACCTGATTCTGATGTTGAAATATCTCCTATTGAACAAGATGAGGATTTCATCCCAAAATCTACCGTATTGCTTGGAGCTCAAATGCGTTTTTCTCTTAGGAACATTCACAGTTCATATTTTTAAGCTTATCCTCTGATCCATTTCCTTCCTCTCTAAGCCGACCTCTGATCGACACAACGCCGGCGCACACAAATACACCGTTCCCGCCATTAGTATGCTCTGTGTGCTTGTTTAGCGACAAGAGTTCTGGAAGAATACCACGTGCAGCAAAATGACGTACTCATTACTAAGCTTGACGTCATGGCATCGCTAGTCTCACGACGCCGTGTTCACAGTGACGAAATTGTTTCACGTCATTCATCCAAAAGGCACACAGCCTCTCAGTTCCCGGGCTAACTTTTTGATGGGAGTTTATAGTGGATCCAAAACTTGCAAAATGAATTAATTATTATTCAAAAGGTACAAAGCTGGCTAACGAACTCATCCGATGTCTTTCTCCAAACTAGCTATATCCAAAATTTCAAGTAAATATTATGATAAAAATTACGGCCTCTAATCTGGGTCAACCGACTTTCTATAAACGGTCTTTTATATATTCAAAGAGACATCCAGTTACAACATGCTATGAGGCTGTCTTAGCCACGCCTTAAATAAAGCATTTCGCCAAGTTTCAAGCTTGTACGTACAGCAACATCTGAGATTCTCGTGTCTACATAGGCCTACATTACACACGCGCGCGCGCGCGCACACACACACACACACCCACGCACACTCACACATTCGCACATACGGCCTTTCGCGCCAAATGTACGTTCAGCAGCAAGGTTAGCGTAACTAGACTCTTGACGTAGTTTTTTTTATCTTGTTACTTCAGTTTTCAGAGGTTTAGGCCTGCCCGCCCTTGACATCATGGACATGCTATTAAATTCAACCCCACCACGACCCATCCTAAAAAGTCCCTTCTATAAATAGAAGGGACTTAAAAAGGGGAGGGGGCGTGGCGCCTAGCATACATGAGAATCTCAAATCCTGTCTTCGAGCTATCAAAAAACATGGGGGGGGGGGGGGGGGAGGAGGGGTAGGTCTAAACTCCATCAATATGAACTTTTGATATATCATTTTAAAGAATTTTGGTAGGGGTGGCGGCGGAATCCCTCCCATCCACTCCCCTCCAGATGCGCCCCTGTAAGTGATTGTTGTGACATACGTGCCTTTAGGAAACTGCCTTTTTGTGGCTATTTCTACAAATTTTACTCTTTTTTTTAAAGGAATAACTGTCTTTTCAATAAAAAATAAAGTTAAGTTTCTATTTTCTTCTTTTTTTTTTTCTTTTTTTAAAAATTGCCTTTGTGAAAGAGTCTTTGAATACGGGATCAGAGCTCTTCGTAATATTACTTAATAGCCAACTCCGTTCATCATCGGTTAACACATTTTACACTAAGGTCCGACGATTCCTAAAGTTGGGAGTTGTCCTTTTAAAGGCTATATATACAAAGTAATTTCGAAGACAGATCGAATTTGCTAGTTTAAGGGTGGTGCCGGAATAGCTTGGCGCCTGAACTAGCGCGGTCGATACATCTCTTGCTGTGTCAGTCAAGAGCGTCAGTACTGTGTGTGTTAATAATATTCATAAATTAGGCTCTGCTGATCAAAATGCAAGAGAGTTATATACCATCGCTCACTTGCTTGTTTTATCACGAGGGTCTAATTTATGAATAACAATTATGATGGAGTCAAATCCAAGTGAACGGAAGGTTTTGGGCTGACAGCCGTCAGGCCGAGAGCCTTATGTTCTCCGGGATGTATTGCCCGAGCTTCCTCTGGAATGGACTCATCAGGCGGGAACAATCCATACGAGGTCGGAACTCAAATGCATACTCGGATACAAGGGCCAGTTGCTTGAGTGAGGTTAAACAGTCCAGCGACAGCAACTAAACAAGGACGGTGCTCCGTTATAGCAGAGCACCTTGCTTAGTGGCTGGCGCTGAATAAAGGCCCACTACCGCCGTAACTGTTCAGAGATACACTTCTGTAACAGATGGTTACAAAACGCTGCACACAGTCTAGTTCTGGTTCATTTAGACACAGGACAATCCAGTTCAGCACACGTCGTCTTGATATCAAGTAACCTGACGATGACTCCACTCTGCTCCATAAATACACCGCTCTCAGTACGAGAAACAGCTGAAAATAGATTGCCACGCATACGGCCCAATGAATAAGTGCGATCATGCGTGTGCTTTTGCTGCGTGTCCAAGTAGCTGTTAAAGTTCATTAGGTATGTCGATAAGGCATAACAAACACAAATGGTGATAAAATCAGATGTGTCTTCAGATTTATGCGTAATGGTATTTTAGGCTCAGCCATGCAACTGGCCTCCGGACTTGTTTGCCGAAAAGTACTGGTAATAAATGATCATGTTAAATACTAGCCTCCAACACGCAAAATTAAATGTAGGAGAGCATTTCAAACATTAGTTACCAAAAAACTTCGCAATCGCTGCGTTAAAAAAAAAAAAAAAAAAAACTTGACTCACTTACCGCTAGGGGCTGTAGCACTTGAAGTTCTGTGAATCAGCTCAAAAGCGCCGCGAACTGAATTCAACGCGTACTCTCATGTGAAACACACGCATTCGCACTGAAGACAAACACACGCACACAAAACCCCTAAAAAAAACCCCAAAAAACTCCCAAAACAAAAAACAAACAAACAAAAAACAAAACAAGGCTAACACAGGACATTCGCTTGGTGCGAAGAATCAGCTGAGCGATTGAAGTTTGAATTTGATTATTTGTATTCAAATTTATGAACTGGCCTGAAACCGGGAAAGGGTGGGGGGGGGGGGGGGGTGTTGGGGGGGCGGCGGGGAGACCTGGATTACCCTGAGAAGGAGCTCCCCGACTGACGGTTCCCCTGAAATAACAATCCAGACCAAAAAGGTGACTGCCAAGCGTGTAAAATACAAAGTACCGTTGGGTACTTCTTTGAAATAACAATGACCCTCAATTACGAGATAAGAAAAATCGGAACCGCCGAGGATCGACTAAAACCTTGCATATCCCGCATTGGCGTGGAAGCAGATCGACCATGATAGTTCAGTTACGGATGGTGCGTGAGTATTACTGAGACCACCCATTAACTATCATGGTCGAAGTGCCCCCCCTCCTCCCCTTGTGTGGCTGATGTCTTCGGACGATATTGGTTGTGTTTGTCTGTTGGGAGGTTAGCCCCTGGGGGGTGATCCAAGTGCTCAATGTGTTAACCCTCTTGCTCTCCGTAGCGCTTTTTGTCGAGATGATTCCTGCAGGAATCATCTCGACAAAAAGCATTACCGATAGCTAAAGGGTTAACTTGTGCTAGCGTCGGATGCTCATGTTTTTATATTTGCGTAGTAGTATCCGTCAAGCTAAGCCTGTCTAGGAAATGTGTGTATGTGTGTGTGTTTCCGCTACATACACTTCCTGTCCCTTTGTCAAGCCGCCAGTCAGTTCTTTTTCTACGACCTTGTCGGTTCTCATTGTGTGTGATAGAGTGAGAAGGGGGGGGGGGGGGGGGGGGGAAATTCCCCCCCCCCCCCAACCCCATCACACACAATGGGTATTGGGGTCGAGTGGGTAATTTTTCATGTGTGCTGTGGCGTCGCGTCACGCTTTTGTGTCACGTGACCTAGGATTTGTGCCATTGACTAAAATGACCTGACGTGAAAATAAAAGGCTCTTCGCTACCTGATAGTGCCTTAGTTCTCAGTGGGCTTTTTGGGGGTGCAAAACAGGCGTCTTTCCCTATTTTGTTTGCATGCTGTCTTTAATAACGTCTTCTGCGGTGTCCGCCTTGTTTGACATCAGTCAGTTGTTGAACGCAAAACTGAGTTGCAGTCGTACAAAAGGCCCTTTCTTCAGTGTTTTTGTTATGCCATTTATCAGAACTGCTGGAATATCTCAAAAGATATTTTTCTTCACTTCCATATATGGAAAACCATACAAGAACTGCAGTCTCGGCAGGATCTCCGCTCTGCCTTTAAATAGTTTATCAGGTGAGTTCAATAAATGTTCCTTACTTATCAAATTTGACATTTTTGCAGGTGTGCAGTTCATCGCTTGAACTTATCAGCTGTTGTTGTTGTTTTTTTTGTTTGTTTTTTTTTAAAATTTTTTAGTGCTTCCTCTTCTTGTATCAGCCGACAATAGCACACTCACAGACACACTCACGCACGTACACACACAGAGTGACACTTGTTTGGTTGCTTAACACTTTTAGCGCCAACACCCTACAGCACGAGACTGATTGACCATGATAATTCAAGGGTAGTGCCAGATTAGCTTGGCGCCGACATGGTCATTCTATCTCCTGCAAGTGGTACATAGTCGTTAAGTAACACTTCCAAAATTTGGGAAATGCGCCCATGGCGCTAAAAGGGTTAACTGTTTAATTCCCAGAACAAAATGACCTCCATTATAAAGAATGGAAGTCATTTTGTTCTGTGAATTTCAGAATGATTACAAAGTAAAGTAGGTAAAAGCACTGTCAGGGGAGAGAATTGTACAGTATCGACCAATGATCATAGATCAAGTTTGATCGTAAGCCCCTCCCCCCTCCCCCCCCCAAAAAAAAAAAATAAATAAATAAATAAATAAATAAAATAAAATAAAATAAAATAAAAATAAAGATAGGAAAGATGGGTGCGCTGCGCTAAGTAAGTGACTGGAAGTAGTGAATATAGAAAGCCCACCCACCCACGAAGGGGGGCGTATAGCCTTAGCGCATATGAAATTTGTGAATTTCAGGGAGTTGAAGTTCGTGGTTTAACGTCCACGGCACCGGAGTGATCATGGACGGTCACAACGTGGGACAGGGACAGCTATTGCATATGAAATACGGCTTGAACACTGATTAATTCAGGCGCAAGGCAGCTGAGCCGCTTTGATTTACCCGCAAGACCGTTCATTTTGCCTGGGCACACAGAAACCTTGCCACAGCAATGTGTTTTTCCTTGTCTCTTAACAAGTTCAGTTGCAGTAGAGGAACGTGTGCATTTGCCCAACAGCTTCGACTGAACTTGAACAGAACCTGCATCGAGGACAACTCAGACACTACACGAGGAGCTTCCACATACAGAGTTCGAGCCCCACACCACAAAAAAAAAATCTGTAGTTCGACAGCCACAGCGAGATGGGGGACATTAGAAAGCATCACCCTCCCAGCGTTAACAGTCGCTCGGACCTTCTGCCGGAAATGATCACGTGAGTTCTTTCATTTAACTCATCCAAGGCGCCCCGCACTAATAGCTGCGGAAGTGTATAGCGTCACGTTGCCGCTGGCAACGCTATACGACGCTTTCGCAGCTATTTATGACGGGCCAGCGTTTTGAATGAATTAAACAAAACTGACTAGTTAAAGTTGGCGGACAGAAAGAGAGAGGGTCTAGAATCTTTTGTTTTCAAACTCTTTCCAACACAAATAACAAAGATCGTGTTAGTATACATTCAGTATAAGCATAGAATGCTTTAAAAGTGCAATACCTTACATTATAGCTACCCTCAATCTGTAGAAACCAATTCAGCTGATATTATCTCTGCCAAGAGGCGTATAGATTCTCAGGGGCAGATTAGTTACCTCCCTGCTAGGGGAGGAGGGGGGGGGGGGAGAGGGGGCTGGGGGGTGTACAACCTTTTGTTTGAGACCTTCAACCTGACAGAAGGGCCTCCCGACGCCGCCAGAGTCTTGCTTCCCAGTGGCCGATGGGGAGTGGGGTGGCAGTTGGAAGTTTACAAACTCGAAAAAGGGACTTTGATATAGTATTTTACAGATTTTTAAGGGGAGAGGAGGCCGGGGGGGGGGGGAGGGGGTAGGCGGGGGAGGGGGGGGGGAGGTCCGGTACGGAAAGGAGAAGGGTGGGGTGGTGGTGGGGGGGAGGTTGGGGGTGCCAAGTTAAGTTTGCCCCTCGTCCCAGATCTGCCCCTGGAACGGAGTGGTGTTTAAAAAAAGAACCACGTTTTCACGATGTGTAGCTACGTATGAAAGAATACTTGTTTTTCAGTGACAAGAGAAAATGAATAAGATACATTAACTAACATTCTGTACACCCATTTCAAGTTTGTACCTCAGACACCACCCCCCCCCCCCCCCTCTTCCAAAATTTCGAGGCGCATACCAGCTATTGGAGGTGGGTGGAACATGATATCTGGCACTACCCTTGAACTGCCATGACCGAAAATCGTGTATGTATTCGGATGCTACCACGTATAATCGAAAATTAATGATTTTAAAGTTTTAAAAAAGTACAAACAAAAAAACCCACAAATGTTTAATTTGTTATCTTACATTTACAAGGTACAAAGTGCACACTACTCTTCAATCTTTAACACTCAAGATTTACGTGCAAATTATCTAAAGACATATTTCCTTCCTTTTACTGCTAAAATAGCTCAAATAACAAATGGTTTACTGTCTACGCATTCACAGTCGCCATAATATATCATCGCTCTTTCTCTGCAAGTAATTGTGGATATGCGTGCATTAGTCATCCATGAAACATTGTCGCCTGTCTGATTCGAGGCTGTGCCAATTACACGGACGACTTCCATTACCCACTTCCGGTAGAATTAAACTGCTGAACGTCCTGAAGCCATATTTCAGGGTAGTTTTTCCCCCCTATTTATGATGAAACACAAATTACAGCAGTGAAGAACATCAGCCGAAACCTAGTTAGACCGACGGCGTCCCTAGTCCACTTCCAGCTCACTGGTAATCTTGAACTACAGTATTTATTGAACCGATTCACTTTAACCCATTCAGCCCTGACGCACTACAGCAGGAGATGGGTCGACCATGATAATTCAAGGGTAGTGCCAGATTAGCTTGGCGCCTGTCGGCGCCAAGCTAATCTGGCACTGCCCTTGAATTATCATGGCCGGCGCCAAGCTAATCTGGCACTACCCTTGAATTATCATGGTCGATCCATCTCCTGCAACTGGTGCATAGTTATTAGATGACGCCTCCAAAATTTGGGAATATGACGTGCGTCGGGCTGAATGAGTTAATTAATCTTTGTTTTATTTGTTTGATGAAAAACAGGACGTATACCGACGACTTCCGGTCTTTGTCCCACTCCCGGTAGATTTAAAATACCGTACTTCCTGAAGCGACTTTGTAGTCATTCATTTATTTATGATGCAAAACAGTACAGGAACTCAGCCATAACCTAATTCCAAATCGCCACTGGTCACTCTCTGATTGTGGCATTGAACATTTTTTTGGGGGAAGGTCTTCGTCACTCAAGCATCATTTTTATAAAGTCCAAAATGAGATATACAAAGAGGCATAGTCGATCCATCTCTTGCGACAAATGAATATTTTTATGCTTACCCTCAGTATTATGAGGCTAAAAGGGAGCTACACGTTTCAGTATGAACATGAAGCCGGCCGATAGGCGGGAATACCAACGCGTGTATGGAGCAATGCAGGTCTTCAGTTGTTTACCGAGAGTCTCTCAGACAGTTTCTTGGTCAACACTGAAGAAGCATAGATTCTCGTGAGCACCTGCTTCAGCCGGCAGGGGCTCACGAGAAACTATGCCTATTGGACACGTTACATATTCAAATGAGGTAGGTGAGGCGCAGTGCAAGGACCGGTGTTTTTTAAAAAAAAAAAAATCTTCTGCCTTCTTTGGCATTCTGTATGTTGGAATTTGCTTTCAGTAATCTCTTGATAGACGAGAAGAGACATGTTTGGTGCTTTCAGTTGATTCACACCAGTCTTGGCTTAACCAGCGGACTCTTTTTGGCCTAGTTTGAGTTGCCAAGTGGATGGTGATTTGAGGTGTGTACCAGTTTTGACTGCGCTTGGATGTAGGTTGGTACAGAATCACTGTTGATAGCCAGGAAATGAGACGTGATGTCCTTATTTGTTGGGGACTTTGTGCATGGCAAATGTGCAGCAAGTGGGCGGTAGTGTTGTTTAGGGGATTGAAAAATTAGGGGATGACTGGGACAGACTAAGACTAAGGCATTTTAACTGATGGGACTTCAGGGGAGGCCCACTGTATGGTGTGCCGCTTTGGCCTATTGCTCATGGGTCAGTCCGTCACTCCATTTCAGTACTCCTCACATCAGTCTCTTCTCGGCCCACACGTAGCTAATGTTCTTAGGTTGATCTGTGACCGTACAGTTTGTGTGTATAAATACATACAAGATTTATTTGTGGACGAAGGCGTCTGCTAGCAAAAATTGAAGTGACGCACCAACATCATTTTCGCTCCGCTTTGTCATAGTTACACATGCAGTGTCATGTCATATGCGGGTGAGAGAAGCAACATGGAATTGCAAGTCACCTCCCTTTTCGTGACCACTGCACGCCTACGCGGCATGTGATACTACTGACTAGCTTAACCCTGGCTTCTCAGTTCCCAGTGCGCAAAGACCATCGGGCCGACGTTGGCCCAATGGCCTTTTGCGCATTTGGTTTATTCCTCCGACTGCGGGACTCAGTTGTAAGATTATACTTTTCATTCGTGTTCTTGCACAGCCCTCATGAACCTCATTTAATAACAAACAAACACAAACAAACGAATGCCGGAAAGAACGAACGAAAACAACGAACACAAACTTTAACAAACCACCCAGCCAACCAACCAAACAACCAACCAACCAACTAACCCGGAAAACCAACCAACAAACAAATCATCAGTACTAATGATGAACTTCAGCGAACGACCCAATCAGCCAACCAAACGACCCAAACAACCATTAGGCGTCAATTGACGTAATAGACGTTGCGGTTCGGAAATCAGAAGCAAGTCAAGATTGCACGTGTTACGACGAAAAAAACTGAAAGGTGGATTAAAAGCCCGGACAAACACACGCTAAAGTGTGTTTGTTCGGGCTTTTAATCCACTTTTTTTGTCTATCGTCTATTCAGCAGATACTGAAATAAAAATAAAAAAAGAAACAAACAAATAAATAGATAAAGAGAGAACTTCAGTGAACGACAAAACAACTATAAAGAAAGAAAGATAAAGAAAGAAAGAAAAAAAACAAGATGGGATGAACCATAACCCGCAAAGTCTCTTCTATACAAGAGCCATAACTGACAAAGTCCCATTATATGCAAGCTGCACTCGCTGTCAACGGTCTCAACCTGCTGTCTTTGACGTGATTATGATTTTGAAATATATATGAAAAAGCCTCGCAAATTTGTCAATGATTCAGTGAGCTCATACGTCTATTTCTATAAGTGTGCAACGCCTATCGAAAAAGTCGACGCCTAGTGTCGCGGCCGACGCGCGTTTGAACAGGTATTTTCCAAGTGCCTATTTGAGGATAGGGTGTTGAGAGCACATTGGTATAAATTCTAGTCAGTGAGCTCTTCACACGGGCTCGTGAGGATGTTCCCCTCTTTTGTTACAAGCAAAACTGTCACGGTCTGTTCATCTTGTACGGCTAGCCACAGAAGTAGGAGAGGCAATAAATTAATGTCTTTGTGCTTAACTCATTCAGCCCGACGGCCGTATTTCCCAAATTTTGGAGGCGTTATCTAACGAATATGCACCAGTTACAGGAGATGGATCGACCATGATAATTCAAGGGCAGTGCCAGATTAGCTTGGCGACGACAGGCGTCAAGCTAATCTGGCAGTACCCTTGAATTATCATGGTCGACCCATCTCCTGCTGTAGTGCGTCAGGGCTAATTAACTGCACGCTCGGAAATAGATTTATATGCTTGCCATCAGAAAGCAAATCTTCGGCACACGACGAAAATTCATCTTGTTTTTTTCGTAATTTTATTTTTAACGTGATATGAGTTCCGCTTTCGCTTCAAGACTTGCGAAAATGGTGACAAAACTAGAATTTCACAGTACAATTTCAGTCTTGTTATAATTTGTGTGAAATCAGGTTGACTTTACCTAGCTACATGCTATACTAAGTAGACCTGCATGCTCTTCTGAAAGCGCGTCGATGTGTGTGTTTGCGTGTGCGTGTGCGTGAGTGCATGCGCGCGCTCCAAACATCCTCAAGAGGCATAGATGTTCATGCGCCCTCCGGGAACATGAGGATCTATGCCTCTTGGAAATGCGCGCATATGTGAGAAGGAGCGAGAGAGAGAGAGAGAGAGAGAGAGAGAGAGAGAGAGAGAGAGAGAGAGAGAGAGAGAGAGAGAGAGAGAGAGAGAGAGAATTACGTCATATTTAGAGTATCAGTGTCTGCGTGGTGACGGAGTTGATTTTTTACGTCACCGGCACTGTCTGACTTTCTCTAGAAGTCAAGGTTTTTTACTGAAAAGAATTAATTTTTACTAAAGAAGTTGAAAGCTGGCTAACGAACTCATCCAATGTCTTTCTCCAAACTAGCTATATGCAAACGTTCAAGTAAATATGACAAAAATTACGGACTATAATCTGGGTCAACCGACTTCCTATAAACGGTTGTTAATGTCTTCAGTGAGACATTCAACTGCAATATGCTCGGAGGCTCTCTTAGCCACCCACTTAGGAAAGTATTTCGCCAAGTTTCAAGTTTGTGTGTACAGAAATATCGCAGATTCACTTGTTTACATACATACTCACACACACACACACACATACATATATACATACATACGCACATGCATACGCACATACGGTGCGGCTTCGTGCGCCAAATGTACGTTCGGCAGCGAGGTTAGCATAACTAGACTTGACGTAATTTTTATCTTGTTATTTCATTTGTTAGAGGTTTACCCTGCCCGCCTTTGACATCATGGACATACTATTATATTCGCCCCACCGCGCCCCGTCCTAAAAAGTCCCTTCTATAAATAGAAGGGACTTAAAAAGGGAAAGAAATCACAAATGCAGAACATTGTTCCAACGCTTCCAAGTAAGCAAATGTCCTCGTGCCCACGAGGCGGCAGCAGTGGACCCGCGCACGACTGTGCGCCGGCCCACTGCGGCCCTCGTGCGCCAGATGACGTTTTGCTTCTGGGGTTGGGGTTACTGAGAAGGCCTTAGGCCGAACGGGATCTCTGCAACAACAAACTCTCGGCTATATTCATTGTTTTTCAAGGACTAACATAAACCAAGCGAGACTCATGAGGAACTATGCCACGAGGAGTTATGTCGCTTGCAGACAGGTGGCCGTGTTTCGTGGTAGTTTTTTTTTCTTGCTTTTTCGCGCTTGCTTTGTGGTCAAGTTTGACAGTTGCCATAAGTGTTTTCCGCCAAGCCGTCTCGCCAGGTGACGAGAAATCACGCGGGGATGTTTGTCAAGACTTGAGACAAGGACACAGCTTTTGTCTTTG
>BTPG01000001.1:237276163-237371163 GCA_036245525.1 Semisulcospira habei
AGAGCAGCTCACGAATCAGTTGGTCTAGGGTTTTCGTGTGGGCCTGCAGTCGTCTGAGGTTGAACAGGCTGCCATCGAGACGATACCTGATGTACACTGCGTCGTCATCGTCGAGGTCCACTGTGGCCTGCTTCAACATCATGCTGAAGAAGATGGTGAAGAGGGTCGGTGCCAGCACGCAGCCTTGCTTCACGCCGTTGCGAATGGGGAATGGTTCTGAGAGGTCACTGTTTAGTCTGACCTGGCCTTGCTGGTCCTCGTGGAGCTGGACGATCATGTTGAGGAACTTTGGGGGACAGCCTAGTCGCTCCAGGATCTGCCACATACCTTGCCTGCTCACAGTGTCAAACGCTTTTGTTATATATATATATATATATATATATATATATATATATATATATATATATATATATATATATATATATATATATATATATATATATATATATATATATATATATATATATATATATATATATATATATATATATATATATATTTGTAAAGCCGACAGTAAACACACTAATGTAATGTTTGTACGAATAAAGCTTCACTTTGACTTCCACGCAAAGTTACATTACCAGCCTACATCATTCTACGTTTGCTCATGTAAGCGTGGATATGCGAAACCAGGTCGAAGCGAAGGAACTAGGCTAATTACGGCACAGTTCTCTCTTTACTTGTGTCATTTTATACCGAGGCTTCCTACATTGCCTCGTTATGTCTATTTTTTTTTAAAAATCAGTCCCTGTTATCAAATACGTAAATATTATCATCTCTTCGTCATTCAGATATAGTAAAATATCTATATCTATACGTAACACATATTCAGTTCAAATGTGAGTTTTTTTCTCCGTGATTTTTGTGCTTATATTAGAAGGTAATCCTTTCTTCTGGCTGAAGTTTGGACATACATGACGTAATTCGTTTTCTGCTGACTTCTGAGCACCATTCACTCCTAACTTTACGCACTATATTGTTAAGATCGATGACTTCTGAGCATCCGATAACTCCGTCTGTGGTGAGGTACATACGAACGAGAGTGTAACCACTCGGACAACCAGCGTGTACCATAAGCGTAGACAACACTCCAAACATCTCCAAGAGGCATAGATCTTCATGAGCCCTTCGGGCTCATGAGGATCTATGCCTCTTGGAAATGTTTGGAGTGTTGTCTATGCTTATCGTAGGCATGTTGTCCGCCGTGACTTCGCTGTCGTTCTTTGTTGGGAGTCGTTCGGCGTAAACGTAACCTCTAAGTATCAGTTCTGTTGCACCCCGACCATGTCCATGCCCCAAACGTCGTCCTAAAATCGGAAGTCGCGTAGCCGGCAGCTTGTGAATGGCCGCAGCAGAGAAATACAGGAAACGGTTAGTATTGTAGTCTCGCATAATAATTATTTTGGAGACTTCCGCAGTTATATGTATCTTTTGCAAAGGTTATTTAGTTGCTTAATTGGGTTTAACGCCGACTTTTGCAGAGGGACTCGCCATGACGCGGGGGAGTGGAGACGCTTGAAAGTTTTTTTTTTCCTTATTTGTGTGCCGGTCTGTGTTTTGGAAGCCATAGAGCTGTAATGTCCAAAAGCACAGACAGGCACACAATAATTATAAATTATTAACAAATATTATTAATTATTATTAAATACTATTAATTACTATTAATTGATATTAATTACTATTTATTACTATTTATTATTATTATTATTATTATTATTATTATTATTATTATTACTATTTATTACTTATTATAAATTATTAATTAAAACATTCAATCGAATACACGACTTGAATGCTGCTATCCGATTGCGATCGTCTCGAGTCAGTCATTGCTGCAAGTTGCGCTTGCAAACACATGCCAATAATTCGTACGTCTTTTAGAACCCAACGCACCTAAGTAATTTGTCTGTTTGTCGGTGATGTTTTACCTTATGGTTGCAGTACGTAAGGTACAAAATCACAGCAACCATCCGTATTGCATCCATAAATTAAAAAAGAAATCACACACCATCACACAATTGCTTCGTTCTGTCTTGTCTTTTGCGAGCACTCTTCTTCTAGTGCAGATTTAACAAAGAAGGTAGTAGCTTATTTATACTCATTCGAGACGAGCCGCATCCGGATACGCGGCAATTGCCGCGTATCCGGATACGGCACGTCTCGATTGTGTTAAGGTCCAGCACACATATGGGCTTTATGTCGCGTATCTGGATTCGCCTCGCCTCGAATGCGTTAAATCCATCTTGTTCGAGGTGCATCTATAGCGATGTCCGTCTGTTACAGGTTCTACGAGGGCGGTATGTGGTCGCGAAGAACTCGCATGGAGAAAATCCTGATCTTGTTCCTGGTGCTTGTCCTGCTGGTACTCGTATTCCTCGTATCGCTCTACTTTGCGTTTGTGTTCTTCAAGACGATCCCTTCAGAAGGTAAACCTATATGTTGAACTTATTCCGAGACGTGCCTTATACGGATGTCTGGCTAAAAGCCGCGTATCCGTAGGTTGTATACGGCTCGTCTGGAAGAAGTGAACTGTCGGAACAGTACGAGCAATGCCCGGCCACAGGCACAGGCAAAAGGTACAGATCCGCATGAGCCCACTTGTCAACAGTTTAAACTACTGTATAATTATGATTAAAACAAATATAACGCCTGAAAAAACAAGAGAGAGAGAGAGAGAGAGAGAGAGAGAGAGAGAGAGAGAGAGAGAGAGAGAGAGAGAGAGAGAGAGAGAGAGAGAGAGAGAGAGAGAGAGAGAGAGAGAGAGAGAGAGAGAGAGAAAGAGATGAAATTAAATTAAATTAAACTTTATTTCTCAACGATAAATTATTAGGTACACAGACTTTTTTTCAATCATGTCCTTGCACACGCACTCACACAACACAGACACGCGCGTAATATATAAGAACTAATTAAAATGTTAAGGTAAAACGTGATCATCAAAAGGCTAATTTAGAGAGACAGACAGACAGACAGAATTAAACAGACAGACAGAGATTCCTCTTACATCCCATCTTTCTATTCTTGCAGATGTTTGTCAGACCGCTGACTGCCTAAAAGCAGGTAATCATTTCCAGTTTTTATCATCATCATCATCATCATCATTATCATTATCATCGTCGTCGTCGTCATTGTGGCTGTCGTCGACAGCCTGTATCATCAGGCTGGTTCTAATCACCGTTCTCAGCCTCGAGCACAATGATCTTAAATCTTAAGAGTCGTCTGAGCACTGCAACGAAGAAACACGCTTAGAAAAGACGCCTACAGACAAACACGCAAAACCCCCCAAAAAAACAACAACAAATAAACAGTTACAACAAAATTTATTAACCCATAAAGCCCTGAAGCACTACAGCAGGAGATGGGTCGACCATTAATTTAAGGGTAGTGCCAAATTAGCTTGGCGCCTGTCGGCGCCAAACTAATCTGACACTACCCTTGAATTATCACGGTCGATCCATCTCCTGTAACAGTTGCATAGTCGTTAGATGGCGTCTCCAAAATTTGGGAAATACGTGCGTCGGGCTGAATGAGTTAACGATGACGGTCTCTTGCCATCATCAAAAGATAATTAGCCAATTGTGTACTTGTTTAGTGTCTATTTTGAAAAAAAAGGCTTTAACCCGAAATGTTTACAAATTGCCTTGTAATTGTCTTTCTAAGCGTGTTTATTTCTTCGTCGTGATGATCCCAGCACTGATTGGTTTGTGGTTTCAACCTTTCGGCTTAGAACCTGAAATCTTAATCATTGACCCCACAGCGTCCGTCCTGTCTGAAAGCCTGGACCCGGAGACCGACCCGTGTGATGATTTCTACCAGTTCGCTTGCGGACGATGGCTGGAGTCCCATACAATACCTTCAGACAAGTCCGCCGTCGAGTCTGTTGGTACCTTAGTGGACGTTGTCAACGAAGTCTTGAAGGGTGAGTACGGTCGCCGGCCCGTGATTGTGGAACTTCACGGCTCCAATCACAGACCAACACACAGTAGTAGCTAAAAGAAATAACCAACAGACAAAGAAACACGCTTTGAGAGAGCGATCACGAAACAGTTTACTAACTTTCGGGTACTCGAAAATTTAGTAATCTGTTTTGTGTTCGTCAGTTGTGCTTTTGTGTGTGTGTTTCTTTTCAAAGTACTAGATAAACCAACAAGAAAGACGATGAGCTACTTATCTTTTGGAGGCAAATGTTTTTCTAAGCAATCCAGACCAAAAAGGTGACTGCCAAGCGTGTGAAATGCAAAGAAGTACCCAACGGAGAAAGAAACACGCTTAGAAAAAACGGTACAACACAATTTATTAATATTTCGGGTAAATACCCTTTGTCATAATAATTTCGGGTAAATACCCTTTGTCTGTTTGTTTGTCTATTTTGACAAAGGGTATTTACCCGAAATATTAATAAATTGTGTTGTACCGTTTTTTCTAAGCGTGTTTCTTTCTCCGTTACTTCTCTTCAAATGTTTTTCTACTTTGAAAAAAACCAACAAAACCTGTTTTGTGCTCGTCATTTCAAACGCGGCTTTTTGTTGTTATTTTTTTTAAAATTTATCTTTTATTTTTTTAGAGTGTTTTGTTTTGGTGTATGTGTGTGTGTGTGTGTTTGTGTGCGTGCGTGTGTGTGTGTGTGTGTGTGTGTGTGTGTGTGTGTGTGTGTGTGTGTGTGTGTGTGTGCATTTACACGTTTGAAATACACCTTTTTAGACTTATTAGTATACAATAAGAATCGTAAGAGGTTCGTTTGTGGGAATTTGAAAAAAGAATATGTAGTTATTACATTGCTACCGACTTTCAGACTTTTAGGGGGAAATAAACTTCACCGGTGGAAATGTCTGCTAGTAAACTGTACTTTGCATCAATGAATATGGAAAGCTGGAACCGTTGATATCGAAGAGGTCCACTTCCCATTGTTTAGGTGCTAACCTACTCGAATTGAATCTATTCTTGATTCACGCTGGGCAGATGTTGACAATTTATATGGAAGCTGACTCAGAGAGAGAGAGAGAGAGAGAGAGAGAGAGAGAGAGAGAGAGAGAGAGAGAGAGAGAGAGAGAGAGAGAGAGAGAGAGAGAGAGAGAGAGAGAGAGAGAGAGAGAGAGAGAGAGAGAGAGAGAGAGAGAGAATGGGAGAGCCGGTGGGATGGTGGTTTTGGGTTAGTACTGTTTATGTGTCAGCTGCTGTATCATAATCGATATCCGCCTTCGATGGTCGTCAATAGTGCTTACGGCCTCTTACTCTTACTAACGTGATTTTCTTGTCATTCTCCTTGACTGCGATTTCAGAGGCCCTGGTGGAGAAGGACGACAACGACCCACGAGATGTACAGCGGGCCAGAGCCTACTTCAGATGCTGTGAAGATACAGGTAAGTAGCATTTCCTTATACTAAGCAACTAATCCCTTTACTGTCAAGAACCCCCCCCCCCTCCCGCCCGCCCCAACTGCAAGAGGTATAGATCTTCATGAGCCCCCGCAGTTGCGGGGGCTCATGAGGATCTATACCTCTTGCTGAAATCACTTTGTATGCACGTTCCTTTGACGGCTTGAGATCTGTGTCCACTGGCACCCATGTCATCGTGTTCTTGAATACCATTCCCCCCTTTTTTTTTTCTTTGTTTTTTTTTTTTTTTTTTTTGGGGGGGGGGGGGGGGGGGGTCGAGTAAAGGTCGCGACTGTAAGCATGTAAGCACAGCGTGGTATGGCTTTTAAGTGGTGCATCTAGGCTTCCGCACAGGCGAAGTTGGAGATCGACAGCGCTCCTAGGTCACACATCGTGCCTTGTCGTTTGTTTACTCGAAACTGTCGGAGTAGCGCGCTGCGCAAGCACGAAATTCATCTTGCGGGCAAAGAAACTCTACAGCGGTTTATTGGTTCAACACATTCTGCTCCAGGACCGAAATCTGCAAATTTTGAAGTTGCTCTCTGAAGACTGTATTACCCTTCTGGAAACAGATCGAGCGTGATAGTTCAAGGGTTGTGCCAGAATAGCTTGGCGCTTATGGGCGCCAAGCTATTCTGGCACAACCCTTGAACTATCACGCTCGATCCATGTCTTGCCGTGGCGTGTCGGAGTTGAATGAGTTAATGAATGATACTGATGGTCACTCACTAGTAAATTACTGCTCACAGACCAAGTCAAGTTATTTTGCTGACTAGCTGGTTAATGAATAGTGACGGGTCCAACGCATCAATTGGTGCGGTCTTGTCTTCCTTGGCAGATGATGTGGGTGGCCTTTCCACTGCAACGATTCAGCACATTTATCACTTTAGTTTACACACTGGTCGCTTCCCACGATTCGCTGCCCTGGCCGCAGCGAATCGAGGGAGACAACCAGTGTATATAGTTTTATCGTCTTTCTCTTTCAGATCAAATTGAAAAGAGGGGTGTGAAGCCGCTGTTAGACCTGTTCAAAGCTACCGGGAAGGTGATATTCCCGACTCTGAACCCCAGCTGGGCGGAGAAAAACTTGAGGTTTAATGAGATCGCCGAGCTGTCCGCTTCTGTTGGAGGGCTGGGGTCCATCGGCCTATTCACGTTCGGTGTCGAAAGCACGCCTTTCAACTCCTCCAAGAAAATCATTGTGGTATGTGCGGCGTGTGTGTGTGTGTGTGTGTGTGTGTGTGTGTGTGTGTGTGTGTGTGTGTGTGTGTGTGTGTGTGTGTGTGTGTGTGTGTGTGTGTGTGTGTAAGTACGTTCTCATTATAATCTGTGTTTTGTTATTATTTTTTTCTCCTCTGAACGGATATAGTTAGATTTGAAGTTGTCTTCTTTTTTATTTAATTTCCTTAAACGTGTTATTCATTATTTTTGTATTCGTTCCTTCGTCCATTCTTTCTTTTCTCTTGTGCATTTGTTCGTTGCATTCATTCATTCATTCATTCATTTTGATTGATTGATTGATTTATTGACTGATTGATTGATTGATTGATTGATTGATTGATTGATTGATTGATTCATTCATTCATTCATTCATTCATCCATTGACTGACTGACTAATTCATTCATTCATTCATTGACTGACTGACTGACCGATTGATGATTGATTGATTGATTGATTGATTGATTGATTGATTGATTGATTGATTGATTGATTGATTGACTGATTGATTGCTTGTTTGATTGATTGATTGCAGGTGTCACAGGTAGACCTGACTCTGCCAAACCGTGACATGTATTTAGGCAACAGAGGCAGTTTGATTCTGACCAAGTACGAGAGTGTGTACACACAGATGTTGACGCTGCTCGGCGCTGACCCTACCACTGCTGCACAGGACGCTAAGGATGTTGTGGACTTTGAAATACAGCTCGCTAACGTCAGTTTTTACATTTATTTATTTATTTTGTGTTTGTTTGTTATTTTGTTATAATTGCTGGTTGGTTTGTTTCTTTGTTCTCGATTTTTATTCCATTTAAGCCTGTTCCTGTCGGTAGCGGTTTTTACGTCTCACGTGCGAAGCAAAAGTGAGTCTATGTTCTGGGCCAGTGGTCGTCTGTCCGTCGTCCGTCGTCTGTCGTCCGTCCGCCGTCGTCCGTGGTAAACTTTAACGTTGGCATTTTCTCGGAGACTATTCAAGCTACAGTCTTCAAACTTGGCCCAATGATACTTTTTGGCAAGACCTTTCTAGACATACCAATTTCAGTGACCCCTCACAAAGGTCAAGGTCACAGGGGATCAGGAAATACATAAAAATAGCTATTTTTGGACATAACTTATTTTTTCTCAAATACTATTCAGAACTCCAAACCCAAACTTGGTACAAAGATACCCGATGGTAAGACTTTTCTCGGCATACTAATTTTGTTGATCCCTCGGAAAGGTCAAGGGTCACAAGAGCTCAAGAAATAGGTCCAAAATCGCCATATTTTGACAAAAGATGTTTTTTTTCTCAAATACTACTCACAACTTCAAACTCAAGCGTGCTACAGAGATACCTATCTATGCATACTAATTTGGATGACCGCTCTGAAAGCTCCAGGGTCACAAGAGCTCAGGAAATAGATTATAAAAAAGCATATTTTGACAAGATTTTTTTTTCTCAATTACTATTCACAACTCCAAACCAAAACTTGCTACAGAGATACCTGATGGTAAGACCTATCTATACATACTAATTTGGATGACCCCTCGGAAAAGGTCAAGGGTCACAAGAGGTCGACAAATGTGTATAAATGCCAATAATTGTAGTTATTGTCAACATTTTGGCAAACTTTTCAATCAAATTTGGCACATAGGTAGCTGATGATAAGACCTTCCTATGTATCCTAATTTAATCGACTCATCATAAAGGTCAAGGGTCACGGGGGTTTCACAGATGTGTGAAAACTGATTACATTTTGAGAAAACATGGATTTTGTTAGTGCAGAAGCCATCCATTTACTTATTGTCAGACATGTGTGGATCGGTCATACACGTGATCGAGCCATAAGGCTTTGCCTTTCTTGCAGGAATCTTCGCGACAAAATCCGCAACCGACAGTCAAAGTGTTAAATATTTCTTTGCTTGCTTGCGTAAAAGTTTTATAGATGTAGCGAATGCTGTACTGATTAATGTATTGGTTAATGGATGGATGGATGGATGATGGATGGATGGATGGATGGATGGATGGATGAAAGAGCGATCGATCGATCGATCGGTCGATTGATTGATTGATTTGTTTGTCGCCAGATATCGGAAGCACAGCTAAATCTTCAAAGTATTTCAAGCATGCAGAACATCATGGTTCTGGGTAACCTGACAAAGCTATACCCAGAGGTACTGCCCAATTCTATTGATAGTTTGTCAGGTTGTTGAAGATATGTAAATCAAGGTTTGCAAGTCGATTTCTGCAGTCTATATTGACTTACAGATCAGCGAATTATTATCATAACCTATAGATGGTTTTAATTTATTAATGTTGTAAAATTCAAATTTTAACTTTAAATCTATTTATGTTTAAGTTATAATTTTATGTTGTTTGTTTTTTAGTCCATTGCAACCAAATTAATTTATTTAAGTTTTAGTTTATAAATGTTTAAAATTAAAATTGTACTTTTCTGTTTATTTTTTTTTACATGTTTGTTTGTTTTTTAATCCGCTGTAAACATTTTTACTACATACATTTATGGCATCATAAACTTTATCGTATTCGTATTCGTGTATGTATCGCATTCGTATCACTCGAGAGGCTGACGTACCTTTTTCTCTATTTTTTCCTTTCAGTTTCAATGGCTGGAGTATTTCCAAAAATTGTTCCGCCGAGTCAACGTGAGCATTACGGAAAATGAGCCAGTGTGGACTGTAGGTCGCAGCTATTACGACAAGGTCTTTCCATTGCTGAAGAAAACACCCACAAGGTGAATACAGCAAAACTTGTTTTGAACGACCACCCTAATAACACCTCAGACTGCTGCATAGATCCTCATGAGCCTTCGCAGTTGCAGGGGCCCATGGGGCTTTATGCCTCTTACTGAAACCCTTTTATGCCTCTTACTGAAACCACTTTGTATCCATTGTTCGTGGGACAGCTGGAGCTGTTTCGTGTTGAATTGACACAGATTTCAGACGTACAACGTACGATCAGTATCGGTGAAGGCGTTAAAGAGCATGATTTAGGTGGCTGTAGCTAGCTAAATGATGCCCTTTAACCCACTCAGCCCTGACACACTACAGCAGGCGATGGATCGACCAAGGTAATTCAAGGGTAGTGCCAGGGTCGGCGCCAAGCTAATCTGGCCCTACCCTTGAATTATCATGGTCGATCCATCTCCTGCAACTAGTGCATAGTCGTTAGATGACGCCTCCCAAATTTGGGAAATACGAGCGCGGGGTTGAATGAGTTAATAACACTTTTCTGTAAACTGCCATGCCATTAAAGAAAAAAAAAAGACCATCATTTAGTCGGCGACAGCCACCTAAATGACAATCTTTAGTAACGGGTGACACTTTTGCCCTTCAAAGCTTCTCTTTAGACAGCACTTTTCTGTTGAGACCACGTTTTCACAGCTGAACAAGTGATTAACAGCTTCACTGTCAGTGGACGCAGATTGTCCGTCTGAAATCATTGTTAACTCATTCAGCCCGACGTACCTATTTCCCAAATTTTGGAGACGTCATCTAACGACTATGCACCTGTTTGCAGGAGATGGCTCGACCATGATAATTCAAGGGTAGTGCCAGATTAGCTTGGCGCCTGTCGGCGCCAAGCTAATCTGGCACTACCCTTGAATTATCATGGTCGACCCATCTCCTGCTGTAGTGCGTCAGGACTGAATGGGTTAACGCCAAAGAGCAAAAGCGGTCCAAGGAACAGGAATGCAAAGTGGTTTCAGCAAGAGGCATAGATCCTCATCAGCTCCCGCTGTTCTGGTACCACCGTTGAGCACGTGGTCGTCTCACATCTTCTTGTAGTGTGTCACGCGGCTTTTGGTTATCGGTAGCGGTTTTTCTCGCGATGATTCCTGCTGGACGTTAGGGTGTTGTTATTCCTGCAGGAATCCGCATCTCGGCAAAAACCGCTATCGACAGCTAAAAGGTTCAGGACGAGTCGCGCGCAATTTTCATATTGTATTTTGCGTTCATACAGCTCTATCTTTGTGTTTGTTTTGTATCTATCTATCCATCCATCCCTGTATCTATCCATCCATCCATCCATCCATCCAACCATCCATCCATCCATCCATCCATCCATCCATCCATCCATCCAACTATCCATCCATCCATCCATCCATCCATCCATCCATCCATCCATCCAATCATCTATCTTGCTTCTTCTTCAGAACTGTGCTCAACTACTGCATGTGGGTGATAACGTTCTACCTCACACCATTGATGCATCAGGAGTTCAGAAACGTTAAATCCCAGTATCAACAGGTAGGCCTACACTGTTTTTCTGCCTGTTTGTATATTTGCTTGTTCAGTGGAGTTCTGAGCTTGCTAATGGACTACGTTTCTTTGATTGCATTGTCGGTAACGTGAATGGGTTGTATACGGTAGTTATGTCCATTTTGAAAAAAAGAAAGGTTTTAACCCGAAAAATTAATAACTATTGTTGTATGTGTCCTTTTTGAAGCGTGTTTCTTTGTTGGGATTTTCATTTTATATACCATTACTTGTCAGATACTAGGATGACTTGCAGTCACGTCAGATACTTTGATGACGCTAGCATGACGTCAGATACTATGATGACCCAGGATGACGTCAGATACTATGATGACGTGCAGCCACGTCACTCCTACGATGTGCCTCATAAAATAAGCAAAAGATCATCGGTCCGACATCGGCCACACTGCGGCCGACGACGGCCCGAGGACCTTTGCTTGCTGGGTCGTGATGGCCTCTTCCAAAAGCACGTGCCTCAGCCAGACCGGGCTATAAGATAGTGGATATGTGATCGCTGTTATCGCATCAATTCTACCTGCATGCTTGCACAATCCTGACCATAATAGGTTGACTGCCAAGCGTGTAAACTGCCACGGAATTATCAACAAAGAAAGAAACACGAGTAGAAAAGACAAGTACCACACAGTTGTGTTGTACAGTGCTTTCTAAGCGTTGTTTTTCTTTTTTTTTTTCTGGGAATTTCTTATTGCTAATTAGCTGCTTGCAGTAAAAAAAATTTAAAAAGGGTGGTGGGGGGAGGGAGGGGGGTGTGGGGGGTGGAGGGGGCTACGTTTTATGGCTAGGTGGGATGAGATTTAGGCCTACGCAAAGTCTTTCTTCACACCATTTTAATGATGATGATTGTGATAAGGATAACAATGATGATGACAAAGACGATGATGACGATTATGATGTTGACGATGACAAGGACAAAGACGTCTCCTTTCGATAGCCATAACGAGGATGTCAGTGACGTACATGTTGACGCCATTGAAAATATACCATTTTAAAACACGATCCTCAGGAGCTGATCGGGACGAAGAGACAAACAGAGAGATGGATGACTTGCCTCAAAAACACAGTCAGCATGTTTCCTAACGCCGCGGGTCGTCTTTATGTGGAAAGAGTGTTCCCAGAGCAGCATAAAATAAAGGTAAGATTTAACACATTCTGCTCCAGGACCGAAATCCTCAAATTTTGAAGTTGCCCCTGAAGACTGTGTTACACTTCAGGAAATAGATCGAGCGTGATAGTTCAAGGGTTGTGTCAGAATAGCTTGGCGCCTATGGGCGCCAAGCTATTCTGGCACAACCCTTGAACTATCACGCTCGATCCCTGTCTTGCCGTGGCGTGTCGGAGTTGAATGAATAAAGCAGTAGGGGATCTGAGGGAGGCGGGGACCATGGTCGAGTTGCACGTCATTTTCAGTAGTCACTACCTGCCTGTCATAGTTCCAGGCTTTTGACCTGTTTTTAACCCCATGCACACATCTCGCTGCAATGTAGAGGGGCAGTTGGTTGGCAGTTACTGGCCTGGAAAAGCAGTTGGTTGGCAGTTACTGGCCTGGAAAAGGAACCGGTAGAAGATCTCCTCCCACACACACACACACACGGGCACACACACACGCACGCACGCACGCACGCGCACACACACATAGCCACACCCTCACACACACACATATACACACACACATACAGAGGCACACCCTTACACACCCACACACACGCGCGCGCACACACAGGCACTCTCTCTCTCTCTCTCTCTCTCTCTCTCTCTCTCTCTCTCTCTCTCTCTCTCTCTCTCTCTCTCTCTCACACACACACACAAACGGCAACGGCAAGTTCGAAAAATGGTTTCACCAAAACTTTCACCGTTGTAAAATAAAGAATCATTGTCATTGTCATTGTCACACACACACACACGCACAGACATAGGCACACACACACACACACACACACTCCCCTCGACATGTAACTGATGCAACTCTGCAGCTGACAGATGGAGTAAGCCAATGCGCACAAGGTCGTCGGTCCGATGACCTTGTGCGCATGGGGAAGTTGTCTTTAAGAAATTGGCTTTTTGTTTTCATGTGCGCAGATGCAGAGTTTGGTGGACAATATCAGAACAGCGTTTCACGAGATGATTCTGGAGCTAGACTGGATGACGGTCAAGACGAAGCAAGCCGCCATAGACAAGGTCAGAAACTAGAGACCTGGTTAACCCTTTGGCTGTCGCCGTAGCGATTTTTGTCGCGATGATTCCTGAAGGAATCATCGCGACAAAAATTGTTACCGACAGCAACATGACTAGAGAAACCTGAACGAGTTGGGTCTCCTGACAGTGGCTTTCCAGCAGCTTATCGGTCGGACGTGAAAACATTGTACGAGTTCGGTTCATAATTTAAATTATACTTTAAGGACATTTATAAAGGAGAGATTGTGAACTGTTAACTCATTCGCGGCCAGCCGCATGCGGATGCGCCTGGCCTCGAATGAGTTAACCCCTTACCGCTTTAATGTCATATATATAGGTACTGATTATTTACTTCTTTGTGTTTCAGCTGAGTATGGTCAAGTACAAAATTGGGTATCCGGACTATCTGCTGAACGATACACGCTTAGACTCACGAGCACAACCTGTAAGTAACGCTAAAACATGGATCCAGACATGAAAATACATTGACATATGCAGGCATTAACACAAATAATATTTAGTTAGCCGCACAACTGTGATTTTAAAAACAAAACCAGCCCCTCTTCACATGAGCCCCATCAACAACATAGGTTTATGAGAATCTGTAAGTCAGCCGTTGCGTTGCGTAGCCCAGTGTATTGCTGTGTTGTGCTAAGGTGTGCTGTGGAGTGCTGCGGCATGTTGTGCAGTACAGTGAAATGCAGGACTGTGATGCGATGTGCTGTGCTGTGTTGTGCAGTGCAGTGCATTGCAGTGCTGCGCTGTGTTGTGCAGTGCTGCGCTGTGTTGTGCGGTGCTGTGCTGTGTTGTGCTGTTCTGTGCTGTGCAGTGAGTGCAGTGCTATGTTGTGATGTGCTGTGCTGTGTTGTGCAGTTTTGTGCTATGGTCTTGCCTTGCCTCAGTCTTATCTTGTATTGTCTTGCCCTGTGCTTGCTGGACAGTGCTATGCCGCCAGTGGTCTTGTCTTGTCTTCGTTGTTTGCGCTGCGGTGCAATGTTTGTTTGTTCTTCATATGAATGGAAAGATATACAATACATAACAGTTCACACTTTATTGGCTTTTCGTTTTCAGTTCAATGTCAGTGAGGGTCTGTTCTTTGAAACTAGCTTGAACATCATAGTAAGGAGCAATCTCGACATGCTGAAAACATTGCGGTCATCCCCGGACAATGACGAGTAAGTTCAGTCTCTGAAAAGCACTGACACACACAAGAGAAAACAGAACGACCGTGATAGTTCAAGGGTGGTGCCAGAATATCTTAGCGACCACAGGCGCCAATCCATTCTGGCACCACCCTTGAACTATCATGCTCGTTACATAAACCAAGATGTTTTGTCACCCCCCCCCTTGAATTATCATGGTGCTTTGCCTCCTTAATTAACTCATTCTACCCCAACACCGAAATCCCCAAATTTTGCTGTTGTTCTCTGAAGACTGCATTGCAGTGCAGGACACAGATCGACCATGATAGTTCAAGGGTGATGCCAGAATAGCTTGGCGCCTGTGGGCGCCAAGCTATTCTGGCATCACCCTTGAACTATCAAGGTCAATCCTTATCTTGTGTGTCTGGGATAGAATGAGTTAACTTGAATGTAGTATTCACAGGACTTAAGCAGCGCGCATAGTTAAGGTATGGTTGCTTGTTTGCTTGATCACGCGGATGCTTCGGTGAATTGTGTATACATAATCAAGACTTATTGACCTCTTACATCTTAAAGCTGATTTAAAAAAATGCTTATTATCCTATGAAGGTACATTACAGATTTGGAGACAGATCAACCAGTTTGGTTCAAGGATGGTGCTAGAATAGCTTGGCGCCTCAGGCGCCAAGCTATTCTGGCACCACCCTTGAACTAGCACAGTCAAATTAATTCAAGCAGTAGTGTATCAAGTACCTGTTATCTAACAGCTCATTCATTGGTTAGAGTATCCCCATCACCTCAAACCTTGATATTAACCTCCGCGCGCACGTGTGTGTGTGTGTGTGTGTGTGCGTGCGCGTGCGCGCGCGTGTGTGTGCGTGCGTGTGTGTGCGTGCGGCGCGCGTGCGTGTGTTATTTCAGTGAAGGAAGAAATTTTAAAGAATATCCTTTTTCCGTTCACATTGTTAGCAATTATAACCGGTGCCCTCCATTTTGCCTTTTTTAAAAATCTATTTTGAATGACTTGTTATGTTATGTGCACTTGTATGTTAGTAGCTTTGTACCTTTGTATGTTAGTAGCTTTGTACCTTTGTATGTTAGTAGCTTTGTACCTTTAGCAGAGTTGTACCTTTGTAGATTAGCAACGGCAAGCGTGAAAAATGGTACATGTGCTAACTGCTATTTCGTTGAGAAACAAAGTTTCATTTCATTTCATTTCTTCTGTGTGTGTGTGTGTGTGTGTGTGTGTGTGTGTGTGTGTGTGTGTGTGTGTGTGTGCGTGCGTGCGTGCGTGCGTGTGCGTGTGCGTGTGTGTAATATGCATTCAAATAACTTACACAGGCTGGAACACCAAACACTTCCTCAACGTATGCCCTTGTCATTTTTCAGTGTTCTGCTTGTTTGTTTGTTGTTTTTTTTTTTGTTTCAGGTGGCCATTGTCTGCAGCCGATCCAAATGGATATTACTTGGTCACGAAGAATGAAATCGGTAAGAGCTGGGTCTGTGGCTCTAGAAAATGATTGCGTGCACGGGTCTTTTATTTTAACATGTTCACTGCAGAGAAACCATGAACACGATCCAACTGCGAGAGGCATCGATCCTCATGAGCCCCCGCAGTTGCGGGGGCTCACGAGGATCTATGCCTCTTGCGGATACCAATGTTTGTCCATATTCCTCGGCCGGTTGTGGCTTGGGGGTGGGTGGTGGTGGGTGGCGTTGGGTGGGGTGAGGGTGGGTCGTCGTGGGTGGTACCTGTGTCTTTTCCTTTTTTTGTGGAGAGGGTTTCGGAACCCATTGACCCCGCCTCCCCCCACCCCAGATCCGCCTCTGACTTTGGTCCCAGTAGCCTTATGTTCCCTCAATAATGAGATGCTAAGAACCTCTGTGCCCTGTGCAGGCAAACGACAGCGAGTCCTTTTTTTTTTTTGTTTTGAAAAGGGAGATCACTGTTAACCCTTTGGCTGTCGGTAGCCGTTTTTGTCGCGATGATTCCTTTAGAATCATCGCGACAAAAACCGCTACCGACAACCAAAGGGTTAACACGTGTGGACAAGTGCCTGTGTTTTCATTTTATCTGTGTAACTCTCATGAGTATGTCCCTGTTAATTTTTACAGTGTATTTGTTTTCGTTTCAGGTTTTCCAGCGGCCTTACTTCAACCACCATTGTTCCACCCTGAAATGCCAGAGTAAGTGTGTACGGATTTTCTCCCTTCACTAGATCAATAAAGGGGCACGCCCGACCTTTTTAAGGCTTCAGTTCGCAAGAAAGGTTTTACTGGGCTTCAGTATACATACCCACTTAGTCAGTGACCACCCTATTGTCCCACCAAATGCTTTCTTTCGTCCGTTCAGAGCGAAAAGAGGCCCACCGGAATCAGTCTGACGAGACACGTAACAAAATTGCTTCTGATAGGCGATGGTAGCTGACGTCATAACTATTCTATACGACCTTAGGTCATCTGCATAATTATAACCAATCAGAAACAAGATGGTGGATGAACCAGCGAAGAAAAAAGAACGTATCATCGACTCGCACCGACAATGACAGACTCGAAATTTAAGAGAATAAAGAGAAAGAGAGACAAGATACCACTAAGCATAATTAACATCGGACAAGGGAATATGGACATATGGAAACGCGTAAAGCAAGAGCTTGGCTTGACCGCCCACTCGGCGGAATTTGACGCTTTCCTGCTGAATCAGTAAGTAATCTACAGTCTTTGTCGATCTTCCTATAGTTCCGCGAGCGCTAGTGATTTCCAGAATTATGATCTTCAGTAGAATTTATCTCTTACTGCTTTCGCAAGATTTTAAACATGTTTTATCATATAGTTACGAGCTATTTATCACATTTTATTCTGCAGAAATATGAAAAGTACGGTGTGTGTCAAAGTTGCATCGCTGGTCATAACATGTTTTTGTCTGTGCGGGCTCTCATTCACTCCATTCAGAGAGGTAGTGTTTCTGCTGCGATGGTGCATTTGTCGTTTCCGATGATGCTTTCAGTTAAGTAGACTTCGATGCGTGAGATGTGAAATTGACTGCAGTGCAGAAAGTGGGTATAAATACCAATGTTCTGTTTCAATGACGCAAAGACGGTGCGTGTTTCCGAGGGGTACGAAAGAATCAAAGGTCACGCCCTCGTTGCACTACTGTACGCATGATTGTTACTAGTAAATACTAGCAGGTCGAGCGGAACCCGCATTATGATTTTGACAGCATAGCGAGTATGGAAAGTGTATTTTACTTTCTCATGAAAAATTACATCAAAGGGATACCGGAGAACATCAGTACACGTGTACACTGACAGGTGTGTACACCACACCGATGACCTCGTGACCTGCAGTATTGTGATACACTGATAGTCGGCCGGTTCTGCCTTGTGAAGTAGGCTCACAAATATGCATATTAATTCAAAACAAGGCCTATGCAGACGATAACTCTGCGACTCGGGTACAAAAACAATGCACATTCAAACGATGGATTTTCGACATTTGGCTTTGTACTTACATCATAAAGCTCTAAGATAGTACACAAAGGACCCATACACATACTGTCAGCAGTATCTGTTGCAGACAGTTTTCTGTGTTGGGATGCTTGATCCTGGGGAATATAACTTTAACTGCAAAGATGAAAGTTTTGTTCCGGGGTGTTCAGCTGGACACAATCTTTATTTTGTTTTAGAGAAGCAAATATCTTTAACAAAATTTAAGTCTTTGTAGACTTTGCCGTTATGACCCTTAAACGTCTGCAAACATGCACCTTAATCGAGACAGGCCAATGCGACATTTTATCCATCAATATGTTTTAAAAGTCTATTTACAAACTGATTTAAAACTGTCCAACTAGTCTGGCTGGCTAGACTTTTACCCTTCCCACCGTGACATGGCATTTGATGCACGCTCGGTTTCGACCTTAATAACTGACACAGTGAACACAGGGCGGCATAGATCCCCATAAACCTCCCGTAGTCGCGGTGGTTCACGACGATATGTATATCTTTCAGGCCAGATTTATGTTGGTGTTTCTAACTGAGTCGGTCTCCTAGTCCGTCTGTGATTATTTAATTGACGTACTTTTATGGCTGATCTCAGTAAATGGGTTGGGACCTCTATTATGTCAAAAGATATTAGATCATTGAGTTAGTTTGTTGTTGCCTCTTTCCCAGTAGGCAAAGATCATCTGGCAGAAGTCGGCCGCAGTGGGCCCGCACACGACTGCGGTCGACTTCACGTCGAAATACTTTTGCCTATATCTGTTGTATTTTGATTTTTTTTTTCATAAACATGCTGTTTGCGTTACCTATACTACTAAAGTTGGTACACTTTAAAAGGTTATAAGTCGTAGGTTTTTAACTATATTATTATTGTATTTCACTTCATGATCTGTTACAAAAATGCAATATTTTGTTTCGTTGTCGAAAAGACATCTTTTGTTAGTGTGCCTATTTTCTGATAAAAATTATTAATTTCTCATTAAGAAATCGTACACATGCAACACTTTCTTCTATTTTTTTTTTGTTTATATACTTAGTTACTTTTCAATAAGGCCTTTGGCTATATTACTTTGAGTTTTAGCCTCACGTGTTTGTCATTCTTCTCTTTCCTATTTCCCGGGGGGTCAGAAATAAAGTTCACTTGTTAAAGTATATATTGATGGTTAACGCGGGGTTTTTATATTGCAGTTCAATCAATTATGGAGGTATAGGTGCTGTCATCGGGCATGAGTTAACGCACGGGTTTGATAACCAAGGTATGTTGTCCACGTGTAGGCTGAACACTTTCACGCGCTAGGTCAAACTTATATCAAGACAGAAGTGACGTGTTCTCTTCATCCTCTCTGTTCAGTACGCTGACATAAAGAGGTAATTTCCGTCACAACGTTTACGTTTGAGAAAATATCGGACAAAAGAGATCGTAACTGTGGTGAAGGTGAACATGCCAACTCGTTTCTGATCGGTGCGTTTAAACTAGCAGGTCAAGGCTTCATACTGAGAAACAGTATTTTCCGTCTGATGTGATATTTTTTCTTTTGTTTTTCTTTGCCTGGTGCTTTCTCAAACCGATCAGCTGTGTTTTAAATGAACATTTTCTCGACAAGGAAGGTTTAAATCCTTTAACTCCCAGAACGAATTGACTTCCATTCTTTAGAATGGAAGTCATTTCGCTCTGGGAGCTAAACGTTTAAGAAATTGAACATTTGTACGGGTCTTAGAATTACACAAAAGCTGACTTTTATTAAAAAAAATTATTATTGTCCTATGAAGGCTACATTACAGTTTAGGAGATAGATCAACCATTTCAGTTCAAGGTTGGTGCCAGAATAGCTTGGCGCCGCAGGCGCCAAGCTATTCTGGCACCACCCTTGAAGTGTCAAGTCAAATTTATTTCAAGCAGTAGTGTATCAGAATGAAAAAGGGTAACACTAGAGCCGGCTTGAATTCAGCTTACATTTGACAACCCTTCTTCACTTTCAGGCAGCACATTTGACAAGTACGGGAACATTCACCCGTGGTGGCAGGCGGAGGACTGGGCGAGGTTTAACAACAAGACGAATTGCTTCGTGGAACAGTACAGTGCTTTTGCAGTGGAAAACCTCGGCATGAAGGTGACGTACAGCGGTTTAATTATTTATTATTATTATTATTATTATTATTATTATTATTATTATTATTATTATTATTCATTAACGACCATGATAATTGAAGGGCAGTGCCAGATTAGCCGACAGGCGCCAAGCTAATCTGGCTCTACCCTTGATTTATCATGTTCGAGCCATCTGCTGCTGCAGTGCGTCAGGGCTGAATGGGTTAATAGACTCAACCGAGATGTGCCCAGTACGGACAGGACAGTGGGCAGAGGTCGGCCACACTGGGTCCGCGCACCGTGCGCGGACCCAGTGTGGCCGACTTCGGCCCAATAGTCTCTTGCGTGCGGCGCTGGGTCATGCCGCATACGGATACGTGTCATGTCACGAACGGTAACTTCAGTAGACGCTTTCCGGAAACCACAAGTAGGCCAATAATATGCGTGTTTCGACAAAGAACATTGGCTGAAAAGCCCGGACAAACATGTAATATATCGCATGTTTGTCCTTGCTTTTAATTCACTGTTATAGTATGTTTGTCCGGGCTTTTAATCTACTGTTTTTGTCGAAACACGTGCAATTTAGACCTACTCTTCTGATTTCTGACAACGTCTATTGGACGTGTAACAATGACAGAATCCAGCAGTGTTTGTTTGTTTGTTTGGTCATGTGCTATTTTAAATTTTTTTTTATTTGTTTGTTTCTTTTACTGATACCAAACAAATAAAGAAACACGCTTAGAAAAGACAAGTACAATCCAATACTACGATTTTAAAAAATTCGGTCATTTCAACGAAGCTCTATTTTCAAATAAAGAAACACGCTTAGAAAAGACAAGTACAATCTAATACTAAGATTTTTAAAAATTCAGTCATTTCAACGAAGCTCAATTTTCTTTCAGTTGAACGGGTTGCAAACGGTAGGGGAGAATATTGCAGACAACGGAGGACTAAAGGAAGCCTACAGGGTTGGTATGAGTTTAATACACCCGTGCTCTTACCCGATGATTCCCCACAATCTGAAGATGCAACTCGAGCCGAATCTCAGCAGCAGCCGATCCTATAGATTATTATGCCCGTGGATAATCCATATGGTGTATGTAATGCCCCACGGCCATAATGTACTCGTAAGGCAGGCGTCTGAATTATGCAACTCAAAATTATTAGCTCATTCGAGACGTGCCGCAGTCGGATACGTGGCATAAATCCGCGTATCCGAATGCAGCACGTCTCGAATGTGTTAAATTGAACGAAACAGTTAACACCGTTGTTCTTGCAGTCGCTGGTCACGACTGTAGTGAAATATACCGGTGGCTGCAAGTAAACTGGGGTTAGCTGTTATTGTGAACTGTAGCGGTGGCTGCATGAACAAGCGGTTAACTCATTGGAGACGTGCCGCACCCGGATACGCGGCTAAATTCAAGCCGCGTATCAGGATGCGGCACGTCTTAAATGAGTTAGCGAAATGTGGTTACTGACATAACTAAGAAAACTGCCTTAAGGCCTGGGTCCATGAGGTCATGCCGCACGTCTCGCATGTGTTAATCAAGGATTGTTTCGTGTGATTACAGGCCTACCGTACCAGTATCAGCAAGAGACGCACGGAAGAGGCCAAGTTACCCGTTCTACCGTATACGCACGATCAGCTTTTCTTCATCGGCTATGCGCAGGTATGTTCAGTTAATTTCGGATATAAATAAACTAAAACACCTGGGACTCAAATTTATTAGTTGTTTTATCTTAACTCATTCAGCCCCGACATACCCAGCAAGATATGAATCGACCATGATAGTTCAAGGGTGGTGCCAGAATAGCTTGGCGCCTATAGGCGCCAAGCTATTCTGGCACCACCCTTGACCTATCATGGTCGATCTGTCTCCTTAATTTTAATGCAGCCCTCAGAGGACAACTCCAAAACGTGGGTATTTCGTACCCGGGACACAATGGATTACAGTTTGTTATTAACGTAGTAATTTGCCAGGACTGAAGTCACACATAATAGAATAACGCTTTTATGACCGACTTTTGCCATATCCGATCCGCCCCCCACCCTGGTCTGCCCTGGGGGACTTGGGTGGGGTTAACTACTTTTTAGTTCCCAGGGTCACCCTGGTCAGCCCCACAGGGTGGGTTTTCCCGTCTCTTCTGGGGCATGTGTTTCTGTCTACCCTTGGTCCATGTATTTTCCTTTTTTAAACTCTCCCTATTGTCTGCGCTGCCTGTAGCTCTTGATATTGGATGTGTGTTGCTAAATGGTCTTAGGTTTATTTAGCGTATTAGACCGGCTGGCGACATACATTCAATATTCTGTTCAGTTGTTTTGTTCACAAGCAGTGCAGGCACGTTCTCCGAAAGTCTTGTTGCTGTCGGGACGTTAAGCAATGTACAACCACACCTATCCGATCCGACCTAAACAAGAAGACTACATGCGAAGTCGACTGTATGTTTACCCCTTTGGCTGTCGATAGTATTTTTTGTCACGATGATTCCTGCAAGAAGCATCGCGCAAAAACCCACTACCGATAGCCAAAGGGGTTAATTTATCGCGCGCTTCATTACGAAATCGTTTTAATTTGCCTTCTCTGGCTTGTTGTTTCAAGAAAGAAAAGTCAACTTTTTCAAACTACGTCAAACTTGTTTCATTGCGGAATGGTCTATGACCCTGGGCAGTCACTATTGTGGTCTTTTGTTTCATTGCGGAATGGTCTATGACGCTGGGCAGTCACTATTGTGGTCTTTTTTTTCATTGCGGAATGGTCTATGACGCTGGGCAGTCACTATTGTGGTCTTTTGTTTCATTGCGGAATGGTCTATGACGCTGGGCAGTCACTATTGTGGTCTTTTGTTTCATTGCGGAATGGTCTATGACGCTGGGCAGTCACTATTATGGTCTTTTGTTTCATTGCGGAATGGTCTATGACGCTGGGCAGTCACTATTATGGTCTTGATTGTTGCTTGCTCGGTTACTTGCTTGCTTGCTTGATTGATTGATTGATTGATTGATTTACAGCTATGGTGCAGCAAGTTTCGTGACGAAAAAATGGAAATGTTGCTAAGGACAGGCGCGCATAGCCCAGCCAGATTCCGGTGAGCCGCTCCTTTTAGTTGTCAAACTCTCTGTAATCATGTCAAGAAATAATTCGTTGTGCCTTCACTGCCGCTGGCCGATCACGTCGGAAATGTCTGAAACCGTCGCCTGAAACCCGTTCTGCTTGAGAAGCACAGATCTAAATGAATGGAGCAAAAGGCATAGATTCACATGAGCCTCCGCGGCAGCGGGGGCTCATGTGAATCTATGTCTTTTGAGGCGCTTTGTTGATTTTTTTGGGTCTTGTTAAGAATGTGGGGGTAAAAGCAAACAAAACAAACATAAATATAAAAATAAGTAACTAAATAAATTTTAAAAAATCTGAGACATTCTTTCACCCTGGACACGATTTCAGTGTTATTTTGTTTATTTATCACTTACTATTATTTATTTCTTGCATAAGTTTAATTATTTTATTTTTTTAATTCGTGTTTGTATTGTGTAACAGGGTGGTAGGACCACTGCAAAACAACGAAGATTTTGCCCGCGTGTTCAGCTGTCCAAAAGGGAGCCCCATGAACCCGGAGAAGAAATGTCACGTGTGGTGATTAATGGGACAGGTATACGAAGCAATGTTAGCCTAGTTCCTTCGCTTCACATATCTACGCTTAGCGAACGTAAAATGACGTAGATTGGAATAATTGACCCGAATGTCAAAAACGAAGCTTTTTTGTTGTTGTTGTGTTCAAACATTACTCTGAAGCAGAGTTATTCAGATTAAGTGTGTTTGCTATGGGCTTATTTTTTAAAAAAGTATATTGTTGTTATTGAGAATGCAGCAAAATTTGAATTCTCTGTGTGTGGCATTGCACTACATATCAGCTGCGCGCGACCTGTGACATGTTTGAAACGCAATTGGTCACGTGAAGTTAAGTTGTGCAGACCCGATTGGGTCTGTATAGGAGATTAGAAGCAATTATAAGCAATGTGTGACATATACTGTGTAATATGTCACACTAACGTATGTATTTATTTTATTCATATCGCACATGTAGGTACACAGTTGGTTTGTGTATTTCAGTGTTTGCTTGTTCCGCTATGTTGCGGTTTTAATTTGCCGTGTGTGTGTGTGTGTGTGTGTGTTTGTGTGTGTGTCAGTGTGTGTGTGTGTGTGTGTGTGTGTGTGTGTGTGAGTATGTGTGTGTGTGTGTGTGTGTGTGTGTGTGTGTGTGTGTGTGTGTGTGTGTGTGCAGGTGTGTGTATGTGGAGAGGGGGGATGGACGGCTCAGGGGAGAGAAGTTTTTTTTGGTGATATTGTTGATGATGGGTGGGTGAGGTAGGTGGGGGTGTTACGCGGGTTAGCTGTGTATGATACCGTTATGAAACTATCACGCTGATACTGTACAGTATTTTTTTTGTCTATGCTTCTTAAAATATTTCAGTGACATACTCGTAGAATCAGTCACATATTTTGTTTAAAATGCCTACAAGCTATTTTTCAGTGTTTTTTTTAAAAAAGAATTATTTTAATAATTGTAATATGGTACGTAAAAGATGTATCCGTGCCTTTGGCGGTCAGTAGCGCTTTCTTGTCGAGGTGATTTCTTGCAGGAATCACCTTTAAAAAAGTACTCCCAACCGCCAAATCCGGGGTAAACTTGTCTCTCTCATCTTATCTCGCATCGACTATTGCAACTCTCTCCTTTCCGGCCTTCCTCACTCCACCACTTTCACTCTCCAGCGCGTCCAGAACAATGCTGCCCCCTCATCCTCAGAAAGAAAAAATCCGACCACATCACTCCCCTGCTCAAACTCCTTCACTGGCTCCCCATCCCCCAGCACATCCAATACAAGACTCTGTCTCTCTGCTACAAATCCCTGAACAACTACGCTCCTACCTATCTCTCCAACTTACTTCACCCCTACACTCCTTCCCGCTCCCCCGCTCCGCCCCCGACCCTCTCCGCCTCCACATCCCCCGCACCAAACTCAACACTTTCGGCCTCCGCTCCTTCTCCGTCTACGGTCCATCCACCTGGAACACTCTCCCACTCTCTCTCCGTCAGAAACACTCTCTCTCCTCCTTCCAGTCCGCCCTCAAAACTCACCTCTTTCAAAAGTTCTAGCACTATATCACCACACTCCTCACCCCAAGCTGACTGTCGTAATGTATTTGTGGTACGTGAGTCATTGTCTAAAGTGTGCGCGTGCGTGCGCGAGTCGTGAGTGCGCGCTTAGAGTTATAATTATTATAAGATAAGCGCATTATAACTACCGTAATTATTATTATTATTAAAACAGAAATCCAAATACAGTTTTTATGCATATTAGGCACACACGATAATATATCCACTTTTGCCTGTCAATGTAATAGGTTATTATTTCTAACTGAATGACGCATCTTAATTCAAGACTCACACCAATAATGTCGGTGTGCGGCGAATGCCCTTCGCTACCAAGGGACATGATATTTTTATTTTTTAATTTCTGAAACCTGTTAACCCACTCGAAACCAGCATGGGGCAATTAGACCCTTCGTAATGAGCCGGGCGTCCGCGGTGGCTCATGACAAAGACCTATGTCTCTTGTAGTTGGTTGGTCAGCGTTCCGGCAACGTGTTTAGGCAGTAAAGGGGTTGACCCCTTCGATGCCAGTGGACGCAGATTGTGTTTGTGCCGAAATCATTGTAAATTCAATGCTGAAGGCCCCAGTCGCCTAATGGAACGTAGACACAAAGTGGTTTCAGCAAGAGGCACAGATCTTCATGGGCCCCCGCAATTGCGGGGGCCCATGAGGATCTGTGCCTCTTGCAGTTAGGTTGGCATTTGATTTCTTTTCGGCAGTGTCGGGGTTAAACTTTAACTCTGGAGCTGAATCAGTGAATGTCGAGAACGTGAATTTGAACATGTAAACAGTACAGGTTCGGAATGGTCGTTGCGTAATGGACTGCAGAATCAATCGACTCAGTGACCTCTACAATAGGTAGTTGGAAATATTGTGTTATGACAGTTATGAATAAACATTTTAAGTGAATTATGTTGTTTGTTTTCCATGTACAGTGTGTGTGTGTGTGTGTGTGTGTGTGTGTGTGTGTGTGTGTGTGTGTGTGTGTGTGTGTGTGAAAGAGAGAGAGAGAGAGAGAGAGAGAGAGAGAGAGAGAGAGAGAGAGAGAGAGAGAGAGAGAGAGAGAGAGAGAGAGAGATTGAGAGATTATTAATAAATAACCCTGCATGTATGATTTGTATTTTAGATTGAATGGTCACTGTTCTCGTGCCATTGGGCTTTAGAAAACTCTTCAGTATTTCAAGGCAGCTAAACTGTTTGACCCATGTGCCTAATCGAATGAACTGCAGCAGCATGCCACAAGCCTGTATAGGGAGCAGCAATATCAAAAGGCACCAAGATCGCATCTGTCCCAATAATAAAACCATGGTGTGCTAGCCAGGCCATCGGAAAAGCAGACGAAAAGGCCCATAACATGCCACATCAACACAAGCAAGAAGTAAGCATTATCTAAAATGAAACAAAAACTATTATTAACTGGTAAATTATATTTTATTCTGGAATATGAGTGGTTTACATGCCAAAACACAACGCAATTGTCAACTTATATACACAAAGATACACATGCTCTCTAGGTTCGCCATCCCACAAATGCTGAGAAGATAAACGTTGCATGAATATATGCTCATCATAAAGAGATCTTATGAAATGTGTGTTACTGTAGGAGTGATGTGTCTATTTGTGCTTGTCATGATTTGTTACAATAAGTGAGAGAGTGCAGACTGAAGAAACGTAAGGGCATAAACCTTTGGTTATGGTGCTTCTGGAGAGTTAATTCCACATTTAAAATCATACACACACACATTCATCCAAGTGTGCAGATCAGTGTAGCGGTACTGCCTGATAGCGAGTGCTTGCACATTATTGAGCAGTAGGCCTACAGTACGCTCTAGCAGTGGTAACCCGATTGCTGACTTATGTACCACTTCCGCAAGTAAATTGTCACTATTTTCAAAACAAACTAGAAAAATGACCTTACCTCATACAAACAGCTCTGCGTTTGCTCTTGTCCTCTTGGGGGGTGGGGGGGGGGGGCAGGGGCGGGCGGGGGTGGTGTCTTGGGTGGTGTCGGGGGGGGGGGGGGGGGGGCGGGGGAGTGTGGTGGGTGGGTGGGTGGGTGGCGGGGAGGGGTGGGGGGTATCCTGATGTTGAGATGATCAGGGCAGTGTGCTGTCTACAGCAAGTTCAGTTTTATTCAGCCCATTGCGTTGGTGTTTTTTTTTTGGGAAAAAATGCCAGAAGCTTTTCTTTGATGGTTTCAGGGGGTGTGGGGAGGGGGGGAGGAGGGGCGGAGAGGGGTAGGTGGGTGGGTGGGTGGGGGGTATCCTGTGCTGTCTACAGCAAGTTTAGTTTTATTCAGCCCATTGCGTTGGGTTTTTTTTTGGGGGAAAATATGCCCAGGGTACCTTTCGTTCTGATGGTTTCAGGGTACCTTTTATCCTGATGGTTTCAGGGTACCTTTCGGCTCATGACAAAGACCTATGCCTCTTGTAGTTGGTTGGTCAGCGTTCCGGCAACGTGTTTAGGCAGTGAAGGGGTTGACCCCTTTGATGCCAGTGGACGCAGATTGTGTTTGTGCCGAAAATCATTATAATTTCAATGCTGAAGATCCCCAGATGCCTAATGGAACGTAGACACAAAGCTGTTTCAGCAAGAGGCACAGATTTGTGCCTCTTGCAGTTGTCATTTAATTTCTTTTCAGCAGTGTCGGGGTTAAACTTTAACTCTGGAGCTGAATCAGTGAATGTTGAGAACGTGAATTTGAACATGTTGTAAACAGTACAGGCTTGGAATGGTCGTTGCGTAATGGACGGCAGGATCAATCGACTCAGTGACCTCTACAATAGGTAGTTGTAGAGGTCACTGAGTCGATTGTATGGCAAAACTGTCAAAGCTGTTGATGCTTGAATTCTACTATGATTACTTTAAACTGAAGTATCCTGTCCGTCGGCTGTTATGCACTGATACAGACTCTTTGATCATAAATGTACCTACTGAAGACTTTTATGAAGACATTAAAGCAGAGCTAGGTATGATGACACATCTGATTATCCTAAGGATCACCTGCTTTACAGCACTTAAAACAAGAAAGTGCCTAGGAAGTTTAAAGACAAACTGAATGGAGTGCATTGGACGGAGGTCAAAAATGTATTTCATACTGCACCAAAAAGGCAGTCAGTCTAAAGCAAAAGGTATTTAAAAAAAAAAACAGGGATAAAAAATAAAGATATCTGTCATGAACACTATAAGCAAGTTTTAGATGGAGAACTAATGTATCATTATCCAAACAAGACGCTGAGGTCAAATAAACATAATCTTAAAATGATCACTACACATAAGAAGTCACTTGCTGTTGGTGACACAAAACGTGTATTTCACAGTAAGGAAAAGGCTTATGCGCCTGGGCACTACAAGCTTAAGTTATCTGAAGACATTTGTGATGAACTGATTGATGAGTGAGTTAAAAATGAGTAACAATGTTTGTTGGAACAATCTGTAATTTTTCTCTGACAAATGCTCTCTGAGGAGCAGGTTCGTACAAGTAGTAAATAGATAGGTTACCAGGAACTATTTTTTTTTTACCTTGTGAACAGATGTAGACCATATTGGATCAGTTGCTCTATGTTTTACATCATTTTCTGCCTCACCAGGTTGATATAGATATCTTACCTGCTTCAGAAACAAACTTGTGTCAGGTGTTTTTATCCCGAACATTGTTGGTGGTGGTGGTATTGTTTTTAATTTAATGGCATCATCAAGTTTTATGTGACCCTTGTTATTCATTGCTTTTACCACAGATGGTAATCTCTTAACCCACTCAGTGTTTCATGTGTCATGCATAAGTTCCTTAAAATACTAATAACTGAAAAATCTCTGCAATAATTGTTTGTTAAAGTTTTTAACAATTGCCTGAGATCTTGTATTGCTTTTTTCTTATAGTATGATGTGGAAGAAGCAAGAGATCCATTTGGTGTGTGTCATTAGGGGTGGTGTTTTCAAAGTGTGGTCTTATTTTTGTTGGAGCGGGTAAATATATCTGCCATATTATAGCTTTCCTTTGCAACCACTGTTTTACTTGATTGAGAGTAACACCTCCAGCAGCAGACAATTTTTCTATTGCAGTTTTTTCTTTCCAGTAGCCAATTGGGGAGTAATATATTTTTTAAGTTTAAGTCATTTTCTTCTAGCAAGAAAACTCCTGTGAAATAAACAAATGTCATTATTACTAAAACGAACATTATTTCTCCATTTTTTTGTTGCTGGCTAGGCTGATAGTAATCAGTAAGTTTTGGTTGTGGTATGCTCACGTCTATGCCAAAACAAGGTAGTATTTTTTGATAGCGTCATCAACATTTGAAAATGTATGCTATGCATGACCTTATAGTCTAAGTTTTTCATTGATGAAATCAAGTCTTTTATTCTTTTTTTCTCGTAATCCTGTTCCGCTTGAGCCGGTTTCTCTGCTGCTTTGTTGTGACGTTTCATTCTTCCTCACTCTCTTCCTTACTCATTTTTGAAAAAGAGATAAATTTGATCCACTGGAAGCAAGTGCGTTAACAACAGGACTGCCAACCATAACAGCCAATGTTGCCATATTTTTATTTACATAGATACATTTTTTTCTGGAATAATTCCCTGATTAACAAAAAAGTATTTTGTCAAAATTGATGCTGTGATAATTGCAACCAGCTTGGCACTGTCCTCAAAATCTAGTTCACCAAAGTTAGCAGGACACATTTTGATTAGACTGCATCCTAGCATAGTGCAAGTGACTGCAAGTCCACTAAGAATGGCAGCTAAAAAACAAGGTTCATCGATTGATTGATTGATTGTACATTGCTTAACGTCACGACAGCAACAAGACTTTCTCAGGACGTGCTTGCACTGCTTGTGAAAAAAACAAACTAAACAGAACATTGAATGTATGTCGCCAGCCAGTCCAATACGTTAAATAAACCTAAGACATGGGGCCTAAATAAAGCCAAGACCAGTTAACAACACACATCCAATATCAAGAGCTACAGGCAGCGCAGACAGTAGGGAGAGTTTTAAAAAGGCAAATACAGGTGAATGGACCAAGGGTAGACAGAAACACATGCCCCAGAATAGAGGGGAAAACCCACCCTGTGGGGCTGACCAGGGTGACCCTGGGAACTAAAGAGTAGTTAACCCCACTCAAGTCCCCCAGGGCAGACCCGGGTGGGGGACAAGGTTCATCGAGTTCTTTGTGTCACTCATTTTCTTATGCCACAAAAATTAAAATAATAAATTTATTCACTGCATGTAAAATGGATGAGAAGCTTTTGGTATTGATGCTTATGTGGGGGTTTCTTGCTTGGGTTTTTATGTTTCTTGTTTTTTGGACACTGAGTTTGTGGCTTGTATTTTTTTCTATAATGTGTAACCTACGTACCCAAATCCTACAACAAACCCACAAATAAAGTATTTTATTTCAGGATTTTTAGGCTTTTGTGTGATGTCACTTTGTTGTTGTGGCAGTCGTGGTGGTGATGGCGCTGTTGACGGTGGTGTCAGTGGTGGTGAATCAGTTGTTGCCTGTAGTTGTAACTTTGTTCCATTCAGCTAATTTTTTCCCCCCTTGAACCCTCCCCAGACTTTTCGTTCTAGTTACTGTTTGAGCCAGAGCTCAGTTGTATTGCTGTCCGATTGTCCATTTTCTTCTGTTTTAATATTTTAGAAAAATCAACATGACTCCCTGTAATCAGTAGGGCTACAGCAAAGGCTAGGTACATTCCAAACTTGTAAAACATTACACATGCTAATCTACCGATTGTACCTGAAACAAAAGGATTGTTTTCAAGGTCATGACATAGACTGTTAGTTTGCACAGGCAATAAGTGACTAACTGCTTTTGTGTACATACGTACAAGAGATCACAGTAAGTCGCGGGTCATTAATGAACCAATGCAATTTTCATATTTAGCATGTAGTTTTATCATGTCTACAGTGGTGAGTGATTCAATTTCTTCTGTTGAATACTGTTTTCCAAGATATGTCTTTGATTTTCCAGAAACTACAACAGAGAGAAGCCTCTCTTTCTTTGATTCCAATTCCTTGTTCTCTACAGCACATATATCACTCAGAAGGAGTTCATCTCAATTCATTTATTTAATAAGAAAATTATAATAAATTAATAATTCTAGAATTCGATCTGTGTTAATTCATCTGTGACAGAGAAGGGGTTAACCTGGGAATAAATGGCAAAAGTCCGCATTGTGGCCTGTTTCCAATTTCTCTCACAGAGAAGGTTATAACCTAGGCTGTGTGCGCAATTCACCTCCCCTGTGAGAGCGTTGTGGTGTTGTGTGGCCATTATGGCGTTCGTCAGTCCCCAGATGGGCAACTCACTCCAACGAAGAGTTGAAACGAAAGTGTGGAGAGGCCCAGAGGTGATTCAAACTATGGAACAAGCAGAGAGATACAATCTAGGTTTTGCGTGCAACTCTTTCTTTATTTGTTTTAGACCTGCAGCCAAACCAATAGGCCACGCTGTGGACCAAAGCCGCAACAATTTTTTTTGTAAATTTTATCAAAACTGTCCGAAAAAAAAGTGTATTGGCACAAACACAATAGAAGTATCTGACCTAACCTTTCTATTTGAAAGAAGATACCATCATTTTTCATACTCTTGCACTTTTAGTTTTTCTCTGCTATTGTTGTACTCAGCAAAGCTTGAAACAAGACTCACAATCAACGACCAAGAGTTAACAACTTTCCTAAATACTAAGACTCCTTCATCATCACTATATACATAAGGGCTAATAAATTCAAACTTTATGTCCCAGTCAATTGTGGGTGTAGGCACAAGAGGAGCAGGAGCAGGAACAACTACCCACTTATTACCCATATGTTTTAAGCAGTATAGCACATTACTTACAGGAGTAAGCACAGTGACATCACGAATCTGACTAAGTTTAGGAAACAGACTTTTGGTGTCATCTTTCATGTCACCTATTACTTTCTGCCTGTACTTGCCATAGGAAATAAGTTCAAGGCCATACACCTCTCCTACATCACCTTCTTTATCAAAATCCTTCACATCAGCCTAATCTTTCAACTCTATTACTGGACACGAAACTGGAATAATTCTCGGCTTTGGACCAAGACCACTCATTTTTTATTTTAGCAAAAATAAAATTTATTTAACTTCTAACACAACATTAAAACCATGCATCTGAACTGGTTTGTCATCCTGATTAGTTACATATAAACACAGTGATTTAAAGAAACTGGAGCCTAATTTTTTAAACTGTGAATTAGGAAATCTAACAACTACATTTTCACAATAAGGAGCAGTTCCAGTCGACACACATTTCAACAAAGTTGAAGGCTTTCCATTGTGAACAATATCAGTAGTGTTTAGTTCTTTTAAATAAACACTAAGCACTGTGTGTACTGACAAATGAGCAGGATATCTGCCAGTTATTCTTGATTTTTTTGGGAGATATTAGTTGTCCGTCTGATGGTAACCAATCTTCATCTGGAAATATTTTTTTTTTACCTAAAAAAACCAAGTAATATTAGAAGACTAATTGATAAAGAAAACTGGCCACTTTTCAGAAATTCAATTGTAACAAGTAAATTAGCTGGATTTAAAGTTGCTTTAATATTAAATTCATTTTGAAGCCATTCAGCTAAAGTACAAAAGTCATAATACCCGGATCGTAAAGTTTCTTCCCTCTCAAAATCAAGAGTTCCACTTACATAATAATTTTTATCATCTGTTACATTAAACCACTTTACAGTGTAGAACATTTCATGGATAGCTACAGCCTTGCTACTGTCATGATTATCAATCCCATTAGTTAACATCACAGCATCACATGTAATTTTTTTTTTTTCAGTTTTTCCTTTCCAGTAGCCAACAGGATAGTTTCGCTCCGGCTTTAACTCCGATGTTGTTTTTTTTTGTAGCAATTAAAACTGCTGTAAAATAAACAAATGTCATTCCTACTAGAACAAAAATAATTTCACCGTTTTTTTGTTCTGGACTTGGTTGATAGTAGTCGCTAAGTTTCGGCTGTGGAATGGACATGTCTTCGCCAGTAACAAGGAAATATTCTTTGATCGTGTCATCGACATTTGAAAATGTATGCTGTGAGTGACCTCCAAGCCTGAGGTTTTCATTGAAAAATCAAGTTTCTTTATTCTTTGCTTCTCATAATCCTGCTGAGCTTGTGCAAGTTTTTGCAGACGCCTCATTGTGACGCTTTATTTCTTCTGCAGATTCCTGCCTACCCATTTGTGAAAAGAGATAGTTTGATCCACTGAAAGCAAGTGTGTTAACAACAGCCCCGCCAATCATAAGAGCTATAGTTGCCATATTTTTTATTACATAGAAACATTTTCTGGAATAATTCCTTGCTTGACGAGAAAGTCTTTTGTAGCAATTGACGCTGTTACAACAGCTACTAGCTTAGCCATATCTTCAAAATCTAATCTACTCAGATCAGCAGATTTCATTTTGACAATACTTTTTCCCAGCATAGTGTAAGCAACTGTTAGTCCACTTATTACGGGTGAGTGATAGACAAGGTTCATTATGTTCTTTGCATCGCTCATTCTCCTATGCCACAAAATTAAAATAATAAATTTATTTACTGCAAGAAAAATGGGTCGAAAGGTTTTGGCTTTGCTGGTAATGTGGAGATTTCTTTTGTTTTTGGAGTGTCTGATTTTTTGGACACTGTTCGAGTGTTTGGTTTGTATTTTTTTTTTATATAATTGGTAACCTATGTAGCCAAATCCGACAACAAATCCAGCAACTATATAATTTGTTATTTGAGGTTTAGACTCATTTTTTTGTCTCTAATTTTGTTAATGATTGATTGATTGTACATTGCTTAACGTCCTGACAGCAACAAGGCTTTCTCAGGTCGTGCCTGCACTGCTTGTGAAAAAAACAAAACAAACAACAGAATATTGAATGTGTGTCGCCAGCTGGTCCAATACTTGAAATAAACCTACGCCATGGGGGGCCTAAATAAAGCTAAGACCATTTAGCAACACACATCCAATATCAAGAGCTACAGTTGGGAGCGTTTTATAAAGACAAATACAGGTGAATAGACCAAGGGTAGACAGAAACATGCCCCAGAATAGAGGGAAAAACCCACCCTGTGGGGCTGACAAGGGTGACTCTGGGAACTAAAAAGTAGTTAACCCCACCCAAGTCCCCCAGGGCAGACCCAGGTTGGGGAACTTTGTTGATGGGGTGGTTCTGACGGTAGTGACACCGGTGCTGGGACTGGTGATGTTGGTGGTCCTGACAGTCCTAACGGTGGGTCAGTTACATGAGCCTTTTCTGTTAACGCCTGAAGCTGTAATTCTTTTGTCTGTTATATTCAGCTAATCTTTTTCCAGCCTCAACCCTGCCTGGGCTTTTAGCCATAGTCACCGTTTGAACCTGCGTCAAGACAGAACTCGGTTGTGGAGTCGTCTGGGTCTCATCCCTTTTCTTCTGCTTTAAAATTTATTTTAGAAAAATCAATATGACTCCCAGTAACAAGCAAGGTTACCACAGGCACATGGTAATTCCCAAACTTGTAAAACATGAGGCATGCTAATTTGCCGATTGAACTTGAAACAACAGGGTTGCTTTCAAGATCATGTGACTGACTGTTAGTATCGACAGGAAGGAAGTGACTCACAGCTTTTGTATATAGACAGACAAGAGATCGACTCAAATCACGGGTCATTAGTGAACCAATGTGATTTTCATACTTAGCATGTAATTTAATTAGCTCATCGGCAGTGAGTGATTCTATATCTTCTGTTGTGTATTGTTTTCCTAGATCATGATTGATTGTACATTGCTTAACGTCCCAACAGCAACAAGGCTTTCTCAGGATGTGCCTGCACTGCTTGTGAAAAATAAATAAACAGAAGATTCAATGTATGTCGCCAGCCGGTCCAATATGTTAAATAAACCAGAGGACCAAGGGTAGACAGAAACACATGCCCCAGAATAAAGGAAAAAACCCACCCTGTGCAGCAGACCAGGGTGACTCTGGGAAGTTTTCTGAGATAAGCTTTTGATTTGCCGGAAACAACTACAGAGAGAAGGCGCCGTTTTTTAGAGTCCAAGTCTTTGTTCTCTACAGCACAGATATCGCTTAGAAGAAGTAATTCATCTTGATTCATTTTATAATGAAATATACTATTTTTGATGCTATAATTAATCTCACTGTGACTGTTGATAGATTAATTAGCCTTTGTTTAAAGAAGACAATGACAGCATTAATTATTTAGGTGGGGTGGGGGATCTGCCTTAATAATCATGGGTTGTTAGCTGATCAAAAAAGTAGCTTTAAATTATTTCCGGAATGGAACTAATATGGCTAGAAAAACAAAGAAATGATTGTAATTATTGGAGTTTGTTAGTCTGATTACCGAGCTAATTAAATAAATCTATTGATTATGAGAGGGGTGGGCTTGTGCTCTCCGAGTGTCTCTTTTTGTAAGAGTTGAGGGTGTGTTGTTTTAAAATAGCCATGATTTAGGCATCGATGCTGGGATAATTGAGAGGCTGGTTTTGAAATCTCATACTCCCTCCAAAAACACTTGTGGTTTGAGTTGAGACAGGGTTTTATGAGAGTTGTGGGGTGATGTTTAAAATACCCATGATTTAGGTATCATGTGGTGAAAATTATGGGGTGTCTTTCAAATATCCTTTCCACTCTCTCTTACCAAGACCTTCAAATAAGTCAGGACTGAATAATGTAGACATTGGCGATGACAAGTCACACAACAGGCAAGACACACTGAATGCTAGCAGCAAACACACACATAATCTAGACTTTATTGAAGATAAGTCACACAGTAGACACTTGCACTTAAATCGAAACAAAACAAAACAAAAAACCAAAACACCAGGAGCCGACCTCGGCCCGTGGAGCCTTGATCGCTGGGGACGTCGGCCCAAAGAAAGCTCCGAAAAGAGCTGGAGGGGAAGGGGGAGGGGGGGGGGGAGTATATCTCACATATGGATTCCAGCCGCTTGATGCATGGAAATTTAGATCTAGGTCCCTCTATTGCGGGCCCAGATTGTATTGGCCAGAGTAGACAGCAGTTTCTGAACACCGTCGGCCGTGCGAGGGGAAAGCAGAGAATTCCTGCCTAGCTGCAAAAAGTTAGTTATTAGGGTTTAACGCCGAGCAGGCGACCAAGGCCATCTCATCGAACTGCAAATAGAGCCACATTTTACTCTGGTTTCTACAGGAGGAAAATACACCGTGCCCATATCTAGACCTGAATTTCCAAGTATGGTGATAAAGAACTTACGACAAAAAGAAAAAGAAAGAAAGAAAAAAGAGTTATGAAGCCGGGGACTTTGTAATAAATGAAATGAAACTGCGCCAGAAGCAGAGACCTAAGGCGAGAGCAAAAGTTAGCAAACTGGAAAAGAAGGTGTGCTAGCAGCGACTCCTTTTTACATGCTGTGAGGCAATAACGTCGCGAAAAGTGTCGGTACAGGTGCTTGCAAACAAAGAGCCAACAGTATGACCATGGGCGGAGTTGCCTCCGAGGGGAGTAGGGGAAGGAGGGGTTCTAACGTTTTGTTTGGGATCTTCAACCTGAGACAGATGGCGCTCAGAGGGCAGATCTTGCTTCCCTACCCAGTAAGCAAAGGTCTTCGGGCCCATGATGGCCGCAGTGGGTCCGCGCACGGCTGTGCGCGGGCCCACTGCGGCCGTCATGGGCCTAAAGACGTTTTGCTACTCGATTATGGCCGAAAATTCAAATGTAGGAGGGCCGGGGGGGGGGGGGGGGGGGGGTGGATGAAGATAAGATAAAAATTTCTCCTCATGTTTTTACGTAATGTTGATTGCTTGGGTGCTTTTGACAAACCCAAAGTAGGTCAAGACAAGCAGGGCCGATTCTCATTCATACTGATACCAGTGACACTGCACGCTGGATGGGTTTCAACCCTGTCCTCTGTGGAAATGTTTCCTATCGCACTTTCAATGTCGCGTGAAGTAAGGTCATTGATGACGTCATCGGTGCGTGATTTATAAAGCATAATACATTCTTAACTAAAGACTTAATACACTGTTCATAACATTTCTAACATTTGATGCCCAAATAAACCAGAAGCAAAACGCTGCAGTGAACATTTGGCGGTTTTATTGCCCCATAGCCTATATTTCAAACCAGAAGCAGTCCAGGCCTCAGTTGTTGAAGACAAAGCGCACGGTGGGCAGGGTGAATTTAGCGCCATAGTTTCCCTCCCAGTACATCAGGTCCTTGCCGCCCATAGTCACCTGGATGAAACGCAGCCCCGTGTTGTAGCCATGGAAGGTGTGGTGAAACTGCAAAACATCGTCATCTTCACCATCACCATCTTCATCATCACCATCATCATCATCATTATCATCATCATCAACATCATTCTGAGCCCACTTAACCTCACGGCCACATCTCCCACATTCTGGAGGTGTAAACTAACGATGATGTACCAGTTGCAGGAGATGGATCGACCATGATAAACTAAGGGTTGTGTCAGATTGGCTTGGCGCCAGTGTTATCCCCCCCCCCTCCTTTAGCTTTCACACGAGCACCCCCACTCCACATGCATTCCTTTAGTCACGAGTTACGACGTTAAATGTCACCTGTACCCCCTCAGATCCCCAACTCCGCCCCTAAGTGAATGAATAAATGAATGAATGATAACATAATAAAATAATATAATAGTAAAATACAAGAAGAAAATGATAATAAGAGTAAACAAATAAATAATAAATAAATAAACAAATAACAAATAATAGATCAATAAATAAGTAGATAAGTAAATAATAGATCAACAAATAAATAAATAAATAAAGAGACCATCTGCCAAGTGCCTCTGTCTTCTTTCTCCGTCATCTCTTTCACCACTTCCTTCTTGTCCATCACCTGTTTACTCCCGTTAATCAGCTCCACAGTGAAGTGGAATTCGCTGGGGCAGTCCACTCGCCCCGCGTACCTATAGCATAGTACAAAAGCAGGACCAAGAAGTGTGTACGATGCACACACAAGAAAAATGCATTGCCAGCAAAAAGTGTGTGTAAGCATCTTCTCTCTCCCGCCCCCCCCCCCCCCTCTCGAAAAGAAAAAAAAAAGCCCGGATAGGCCTTTCCCAATAAGCAAATGTTCTCGGGCCCACGACGGCCCCAGTGGGCCCGCGCACGACTGCTCTCGGGCCCACTGCGGTCGCCATGGGCCCGAAGACATTTCGCTACTGCCCGCTGCCTAAAGAAACCTATGGGTCCTTGGCCCCTCAGCTCAGAATCTTATGGGTCATTTTTGAAGATTGATGAGCCAATGGCGAAGGGCGCGTTCAAAAACTTAACCCTGCAGTCCCTTAGAAATGAACAGTGTGTATCTTGGCGGTGGCGTACCAGACAGCGGCGTAGACGGGTGGACGTTGTGTATCCAGCAAGTCGGCAGGGAACCCTTCCTGCAGCAGGTCCACCACTTGCCGCATTGAGGCGAAATCGTAGGACGTCACCCAGTGCTTCACTGGACCTGGACACATCGGACATTCGTGTTTTTTTTTCGTCTCTCTGACATTCGTTTATTTGATTGTTCGGTCGGTCCGTCCGCCTGTCAATCAGTCAGTTTACTTAGTTGGTTCGCTTAGTCATTTTTTTTAGTCATTTTTTTAAATCAGTTTTAGGCAGTTTGTCCATGAAGTAGTCACTTTACTTGATTAGCCTTCCCTTTGCTTTATCACCCCTTTTCATCCTGATACACCCATTGCTTGACATAAATCTGACCGATAGTTCAAGGGTGTTGCCAGAATAGCTTGGCGCCTGAGGCGCCAAGCTATTCTGGCACCACCCTTGAACTAAAATAGTTGATCTATCTCCTAAGCTGTAAGACAATAAGCAAATGTGACAAAATCAACCTCAGGATGTAATGTTAAGTCATTCCAGCCTAGAGCTAACTCTAGTGAAGTTTCGACAACGAACCAAAGCGAAATCGCGGATGACAACCAGCGTGCACTATACACATAAACAACACTGCAAACATCTCCAAAAATCATAGATCCACGCTTTCTTCGTCTGTCTGCTGTGCTGCTTGTTGTCACCGTCCTACACTTCTACATCGCCAAGCGCCATGCCTTTGTCATCACGGTTTTTCGGTAACTAAGCGCTGGACTCTCTTCGTAACTTGACTACTATCCCCCAGTCGCTTGGCGTAGCGTATCTGAAGACTGTTTTGGACAAGACGCGATTCTGTAGCCACGTGCATTTCCTGCACAGTTGCTCCCGTAATAAGGTAATAACAAAAGGTTTTGCTCTACATTTTCATCATTCGCCTTCTCTCCCACGTTCGAGCCAACGGTTCAATCTATCCTGATCACTGCAGCTACTCGCCTTATGAACACGACCATCCATCACCACACGCAGAAGCTGAAAGTCATCGACAGAAATCTGGGCCACTTTCGCCGTCAGATGCTTACTTTATGTGATCAGACAACTTGCTCTACAATCATACAGATCGCGCGCGTGGCCAACGGGGAATTCTATGACTCCCTAGGTGACACTAAGAAGAAAAAGCTCAGTAATCTGTTGTCTTCTCGCAACCAACTCCCCCCACAGCGGACTAACAACATAACCGCCTCTGTGGTAACCATAACACCCGATCTTCAGCTTTCTGATGCTGAGAGACAGGTACTTTCTCGGGGACTCAAGTTTGTTCCTTTAAAACCTAGAGCTGATCACGTTTCTACTGTGCTTGATGTTCAACAGTATTTCCGCCGACTCCGCCTAGCAGCCCACTTTGGCGGTGTTCGAGCCCCTCACCAGAACACCAGTGGTGATGATGACGACAAGTTGTCCTTTCCTTATCAACCTAGCATGTGGACGTCAAAAGTAGGTGAATTCAAAGCCTTGGAAAGATACATCAACAGATGTGAAGATGACGTGGCCATGATCAGATCTAAGCCAGTGAAGCACTTTAACATGACCACAGCCGATATGAAGACTCTTCAGGAAATGAAGAAACGTGATGACATCGTCATTAAACCAGCGGATAAAGATGGCGCGGTAGTAGTTTGGCGTAGGGATCTGTACGTCAAAGAAGTTGAACGTCAGTTACCTACCTATCCCTGCTAAGACAACCGCGTCGGACAACAAAGTGGTGAGGCAAACCATTACCATCGCAGGCCAATTCACTCTGGTGAGGGAACCTAAGGAGCCAAGATTCTACGTCCTCCCTAAAATCCACAAACCAGACACACCGGTTCGTCCCATTGTTTCGGCTTGCTCTTGTCCCACAGAGCTTATATCCCAGTTCATCGACTCCATCCTCCAGCCCTTGGTCCGTGCTCTTCCCACATATGTAAAAGATACTAACCACGCCCTTCACCTTTTGGATCGCTTCACCTTCCCTGACGCAGCAACACACAAGATTTTATTCACTATGGACATAGAGGTTCTTTACACCAACATCCACAATGAAGACGGCCTACTAGCATTGAAACATTTCATCTGCAAACATAATCTGAAGATCGACACCACAACAATCCTCCGCTTAGCCGAACTGGTGCTGTCCATGAACTCTTTTCAATTTATGGGTCAGCACTACAAACAGATAAAAGGAGTCGCCATGGGCACTAAAATGGGGCCCTCCTATGCCTGTATGTTTGTGGGCTACGTGGAGGAGAAGATTTTCACTCAATACTCACTGGACCTCTGCCAGACCTCTTCAAGCGCTACATCGACGACTGCTTGGGCGTCACCTCCATAAGCATGACTGAAACGCTACAGTTCATCGACTTCATCTCATCTTTTTATCCGTCTCTTCGATTCACACATGAGATTTCCGAGGAGTCTGTGCCCTTTCTCGACATCCAAATATCCACCAGTAAGCCGACTCTGACAAACTCCATACTACCGTCCACTACAAGCCTACCGACGCCCACACTTACCTGCAGTTTCATCAAGCCATCCTGCCGCCACCAAAAACGCTATCCCATTCTCCCAATTTCTGCGACTCCGTCGGATCTGCAGCAGCGACGACGACTCCACCAAACAGACCCAAACCATGGCCACTTTCTTCTCACACCAGGGATACACCCAAGACACCGCTCGTTCTAAAGCTGAGGCCACAAGCAGAAGTGAAGCTTTGCGGGAGAAAACTCACAGTGCTGCAGAGGACCGGCCGGTCCTGTGTATCAGTATCATCCTCACAACATCCCCATCAAAAACATTCTCCTCAGAAACTTCCACATCATTCAGAATGACACAGTATTGAAAGACATATTTCCTGAGCCTCCGCTGGTAGCTTACAAACGTGACACTAACCTACGCGATCATCTTGTTCACAGTTCACTTCGCGCATCTAACACCTTACCACCGGGCACACACCCTTGTCAGCAACCACACTGCAAAGCATGCCCGTACATCAACACACACACACACGTGTGTGTGTGTGTGTGTGTGTGTGTGTGTGTGTGTGTGTGTGTGTGTGTGCGTGCGTGTGTGTGTGTGTGTGTGTGTGTGTGTGTGTGTGTGTGTGTGTGTGTGTGTGTGTGTGTCTGTGTGTGTGTGTGTGTATGTACATGAGCGGCAGCAGGCACGAGTGAATGCGAATGTATGCTGTGACGTGTATGTATGTAGACGTAAGTTTTGTGCTACGTGTTTTCCGCATGTGTATTTGCGTCATTATGTGTTTTTTTTTTTTTTTTTTTTTTTTTTTTTTTTTTTTTTTTTTTTTTTTTTTTTTACGTCATTCTAAATTCTGAATGCGAATGTATGCTGTGACGTGTATGTATGTAGACGTAAGTTTTGTGCTACGTGTTTTCCCGCATGCGTATTTGCGTCATTATGTTGTTTTTTTTTTTTTTTTTTTTTTACGTCATTCTAAATTCTTTCTATACAGGATGACGTCTTTTCTTTTCTATCGTGTTCTTTTCTGTTGTTCTACGTTTGTTTCCATGTCACCTGAAGAAGGATCTTTGATCCGAAACGTCGTTTTTTGTTTCTATTTTAAAGGGTTGTTACCGCTCTCTTCTGTTTTTTTTTTTTTTCACATGAAACCCTAGTAGCAACAGTTTTACTACATCCTCAGGAGATGTTTGGAGTGGTGTATGTGCTTATGGTTCACGCTGGCTATCCGCACGTGACTTCGCTCTCGTTCGTTTTTGGGAGTCGTTTGGCATGAACGTGGGCTCTCTACGTCAGTGTTTCGAATGATACCGCATTTCGTCTGCTAGTCAGTATTCACGTTCAAACAACCCGGGTACAGCATGGCTGTGTCATGCTAGCTACATTAGGGACTCAGACAAGCATACAAAATAATGTAGAAAAAGTTTCTACTGAAGTGGCTTAATCATTTACTCAGATTTCATGTCACTTTCCAAATTATAAACCGGCCCATACCGTCAAGTGTAACGCAGGGCGTGATTAGCTATAAAACCTTACCGTCAAATGTAACACAGAACGTGATTGGCTATAACTACTTACCGTCAAGTGCAACGCGGGACTTGATTGGCTCCACGTCCATTGGGTTATCTTTCCATTCTTCCACTTCTGGCCGGTTTCCCCCCGGAACTGTGGGCCAGTGATTCAGCCCGTCTAGAATATTTAATATGTAAATTAAAACACCAACAAATGACTGCTGAGCGCGTGAAAGACACGAAATAAGCAGCCACAAGCTACGCTCCATAAACGCGTCTTCAAGAAAAAGAAATATAATTGCAGCAAAAGGAAATTCACATAACCATCTCATAATCGTGTGAAAAAAATCCAACATTATAATATTCAAATTAACTCATTCGAGACGTGCGCCTCCGGATACGCGGCATAAGCCGCGTATCCGGAGGTGGCACGTCTCGAATGAGTTATCTTTTCAGTATCATATGTGTCATTAGATATTTCACAAAGTGACTGTGGTTTACTACTTACCTAGAGCCGCATAGTTGCGCAGCAGATTCAGAGTGTACGGTGACTGTGCACGGGTGACCTCCATTGTTCTGTAGAACAAACAAACAATAAATAAACAAAGAATAAAATACTGGCTCTGAAGTGGTCACTGTGGTATACTCTTTTAGAACACCGTACCCCGTGTACACTTTCCTATGTTAAACTGTACCTGAGGTATACTGTCCTATGTTAAACTGTACACGGTTAAGACTATCTTATGTCAATTTATGTCAATCTTATCAAATCTCGCTTCCTACGCCGTGAGAGCCCGCTCAGCGTGCTGCGAACCAGCCGGTTGTGTTGAAAGTTGGCTTAGATCCACATTATCCCACGCAAAGCTCAAGGGCTTATGACAATCTTTCAGTTGAGACTTCAGAAGTGCTTGGGAGCGTAACTATTCTTACATTTGTATGGTAGTTTGGCGTGTTCAGTTTTAGAGGTGTTACGTGGTGGAGTTGTAGTCGAAGTATGATAAACACACCAGACGCACGCACGTAAGAGTTCTTTAAAATAAACCTCGTTCAGCTGCAATCCGTCACACGTGGCTTAACTCATTCTACCCCAACACCGAAATCCCCAAATTTTGCCATTGTCCTCAGAAGACTGCATTGCTGTGCAGGACACAGATCGACCATGATAGTTCAAGGGTGATGCCAGAATAGCTTGGCGCCCATAGGCGCCAAGCTTTTCTGGCATCACCCTTGAACTATCATGTTCGATTCTTATCTTGCTGTGGTGTGTCTGGGGTAGAAAGAGTTAAGGATGTAGACAATACTGGAGTAACAGTTCCAACAATATTTAATTCAGCGATGCGATATCCACACAGTAATGCACTTTCAAATGCACAAACTATTGAATACAAAGTCTCTTCTGCTATGTCCACACTACGACTCAAAGTTTCTCATACACAGCGTCTCTCGCAATAAACTGCGTATCTCTACAACTGACAAAGCAAGACAATGTACTAACGGGCTTTCCCAGCGCCCTCCTTATATACACTATCAAAATCTAAAATCTTCTACGGAAATCATGAACTCAAACAACCAGAACGAAACACGCAGCCGAAGCTCATTAACATAAACTTTCCAGAAACAATATATCAGGCTACAAAAAAACGGCTGCTCACTTCAGCTCTAAATTCTAGCGTATAATAACGACACATAAAAGTATGGTATCCCTATCTATGATAGCTCAAAAAGGTACGAGAACATTCACCAAACAAAATAAAGGCTGCTCGATACACGCGCACAGGAAAACAAAAAGTAGCGAAAAATGTTGCGATGTCAACTAACGGACGTGACACTTACGATGCCACCAGACAGTGCGACCTGTCTACAACGTTCCGGACTAAACAAAACGAAATCGGCTCTACTCACGAACAAAAGAAAATCTTACTAAAAAGGTACGAAATCATAACCGTGATGGCTCAAATAAACAACATATCGTTACCTACGAATAACACATGTACGCTCTCACAGGATAACACAACCACAATCGTAACAAGAGGGCTCATGAGGATCTCGTTTGACAGCAACATGCTTATGTCAGCTAGAGGCATAGACCCTCTTCCACTTATTTAAACTTTACGAGACTCATGAGATTCTGCGATTCGTACAGGTCCATTATCTTCTATGCCTCGGGAAGTGTATGGCGTGAGCTCGGTTATTCTGAACATAAAAACAATTCTCAGCGAGACAAAGGTGACAGATTATTATGGCGTGGGCGACAGAAATTGAGTATGCTTACCGCTGAAACGTACATTGGTTATGAAGACCGATGTCTCCACAGGCCAATAGAGTGATGAGATAAATTGCGTCAGTCTAGGCGAAACAAAACCAGCCGGTCTGTGTCTGCACAGCCGGCGAGGGCCAAAACAACTGAGGCGTGATTTCTTTTTGTGCACTGCTTTGCCTACTTTGAACCCCACACGCCACTAAGGAAAGATCCACATGCTCCTTATAACCTGAGTGATTCGCATGAGCTCCTGCAGCATACGTCAGATCATGAGGATCTGTGCGTCTCATTGAGACTGAGAAGTTTGTTTCCATCCTCAATTTTGTGCTGTCTCAAGTTTGCAAAGGGCATAGATCTACATAATATATCATAGTTCGGACACCCATGAAATTAAGATACTCCAGATCACCAAAGCGGTAACGCTAGCCCATGAGCATCAATTCTTCTTGTGATAGCTTGACTTTAGTTCTTATATTCATTTAGCTAACGCCATTCACCAGTGCGGGAGGCAATAGATTATCATTCAAGTTATTAGTTGTATTACGAGTTAGGCTTTGCCAGTGGTCATTGTCGCCTCGAGGGTCCGGTCAGGGGTGTCAATGTCGGAGGTAAGAGTCGAAGGCTATAACTTCGCTCAATAATAACAGCAATATGGCCATTTATACAGTATCTCCAAGTCACGTGTTTTTTTGTCGTGTCTGTGCTGCCGACCTGGCGATGTGTTCCAGAGGGTAATGTCCACCGTTGTTTGCCATTTTTATATAAACCTACAGGTCAGCCAATCATCGTGCAGGAGATTCTTATTGTTACGTGGTAGTCGTAGTCGTAGTATGCTACAAACACACCAGACGCACGCACGTAAGGTTCTTGTAAAGAAACTTCACTCAGCTGCAACTCGTCACATGTGGCACAAGGTTGTACACCACTCTGGAGTAACAGTTCCAACAATATTTTATTTCAGCGATGCGATCTCCACACAATGCATTCACAAATGCAGCAACACTGATACACTGTCTCCTACAATGCATCAACACTTTGACACACTGCGTCTCTCATAAAATGTACACACCTACTTTCTGACACGGTCTTTTATACTATTACAGATTTCCAGAACAATCCAGCAAATTCTCCCAACACAACCAATCAGAAAGGAAAATGTAACCAAAACTCATTAATATTTATTAAAAAGGAAATCTCTAGAAGCTACTACAAAATGTCCACTACCTAGAGCGCCTTTAATACAATGTTACGAAATGTTGCCGACAACTTTGACGTCTGAGGTCACTAGAAAGATCGCGACCCTGCTCGGACCTTCCAGTCTAATGTAGGCGAAACTACGCGTCACAACAAAACTTAATCGCAATTTTACGTGCAAAAGAAAATGAATCCTACTACAAAGGTACGTAATTCTTATTCACAACAACTCAAATGAATGTCGGATCTTTCCTATGATTAACACATACACGCTTTTAAAGAATAACACGACCACAAACGTAACACTTATCCACCAAGCAAATAACTAAATGATTAGATCGTGCGGCCGTTTCTCGCAATTCTGAAGAGCCTTGCATTTTTCCGCAAAATCATCAACACTCGTACCGCATGTCTGTTTTACGTTTGTTTCCATTTCACCCGGAAGAAGTATCTTTGATCCGAAACGTTGTGTTTCTTGTATCTAATTTAAAGGGTTTTCAACCTCTATTTTCTGTTTTCCTTTCACATGAAACCCTAGCGGCAACAGTTTTACTACACATATCGCATGGCCTGAGCGTTTGTTAACCCTTTGGGAATCGGTAGCGGTTTTAGTCGCGATGATTCCTGCAGGAATCATCGCGACTAAAATCGCTACCGACACCCAAAGGGTTGACCTTACCACTGCCAGTGAACGCAGATGGTGTTTTTGAAATTGTGTTAATTCAACGTCAGAGATTCACAGCCGTCTCAAGTGATCCACGCACCCACCCACACCCACACCAGCACCCACACATGTGGTGAAAAAAAAATCGGCTTTTTATGTATAAATAATCCATGGGTTAAAAATAATTTTATTTTCTTTCATTGTTCATGGTTTCCAAACCATGAAGTATTTAGCAATGAATAACCAGAGGAGATATGTCACATTTATGGCGTTTTTGCACACATTTGTCATGATTCAGCAACATATTTGGTGCGGTTATTTCTCATATTATAATACATCTATCAATAAACTTTGGGGTTTGAAGAGACAAACAGACAAAAATAGCCATTCAATAGACTCGATTCGAGCGGACTAATATGGGTGCATGAATACATCGTGGGTTGGCGGACGGACAATCGTGATACAGTGTAAAAAAAACAACAACAACATTTTAGTAGGTCTAATACCATGAACACTGATTAGGGCTGAACCACGAAAATTGCTATGGACTAAAGAGTAAAAACTGTCTAGGGATCTAAACGATGAACATTAAATAGGGGGCTAAGAGACAAAAGTGAACACAATCCAACTGCAAGAGACATAGATCCTCATGAGCCCCCGCGACTATGCCTCTTGCTCAGACCAATTTGTATCCATGTTCCTTGGACGGTGTTGGCTTTCCGTCGTCGAATGAATCACGATTTCAGAAACAAAAATCTGCACTGACGGATCCTCAAACGGAAGATCGAGTCATCGTGATTTAACACCACCATTGCCGAGAAAGGTGAACACTATCCAAATGCAAGAGGCATAGATCCTCATGAGTCCCCGCAGTAGCGGGGGCTCATGAGGATCTATGTCTCTTGTTGACACCTCTGTGTATGCGTTTTTGAATGCTTTCGTATCCTTCTCACTGAATTTACACACCGAGTTCAGAAACACGATCTGCCACCAGTGGGTATTGATCGAGGGGCTGAGTAAATTAATGTTTGATCGCTTAGTGAAATTTGTATGTAGGGAAACAAGTGTGACTAGTATCTAATAGAGTCAAGTGTTATCAGCCTCGGCCTCCACTGTCGAGTACAACTTCCGCTACGTCAGCGGAACAATATCTGATCATCGACAGAATATCCTATTCTTTTGTGATTTTTAGAAAACATTTCCGCGTAAACAGGTTGTTATCAGCGGAACATTCGCCTTGGAGCAACGTAATGTTCCGGGACGCCGGATGGAGAGAGGGGGAGGGGGGGGGGGGTAGGGGGTGAGGTGACAAAATAATAATCGCTTTTGTTATGCTGAGTGTTATCACCCTTCTGGGTGCTCGCTAGTGAGGTTTCGATTGCAGCGAACGACTCCCAACAAAGACTTTGACGGCGTATAACCATGAGCTTGCACCGTAAGCATAGTCAACACTCCGTGTTGGAAAAAAAACGGTGCTCACATCGCACACATGAATGTTTCAGCCTGATTCTGGCCTGGTCGTACACACTCTTTTCTCACAACAAGTCAGTCAGTTTTTTCGTGTTTAAGAATGAGGTGTGTTTCGAGGACTTTTGCTTTCAAAAGCCGGTACTCCTCTCGTCAGCGGACCAGACCGTTTGAGACTTCCACATTCACAGCAATTCTTGGCTGTGATTGCTTAAGTCTCCTACATTTAGCCCCGATTTATTTATCGGGTCAGATGTTTGTGCACCTTTTTGGGCAGAATCATTATTATTTTTTTATTTTTTCCTTTCTTCTTTCCCCCTCCTCCGTCTATTTTGACGAGGGGTAAGCTTATAGATTCGATTCGTTGCTCTAACCACGCAATGCTGGTAATTTAACCAGTGCTGTGGTGAGAAAATCTCGTCAACAAAAAAGGAACGGGCAAACACGATATTAAAACCTGACCTACTTTCAGCTCACGCGCAATGACGCTATTTCATAGTGACGACTGGCACTCTGGCGTCATGTTGTTACGATTGTGGTTGTGTTGTCCTGTGAGAGCATACATGTGTTAATCGTAGGAAACGATCTGATATTTATTTGAGCTATCATGGTAATGATTCACGTACCTTTTTAGTAAGATTTTCTTTCGTTTGCGCGTAGAGCGTAATTTGCTTTGTTATTATGCTAAGTTTAACCGGAAGCTTCTAGAAAAGTCGCACGGAGAATAGCGGTCGATCTTTGTATTGCGTAGATTTGCGGAGTATAGATTAGAACCTTCGAGCAGGTCGCGCTGTCTTGTGACCGTGTACATGTGTCGTCAGTAGAGTAAGAAACATTTCGCTACATTCTATTATAGACATTCAAATAGTCATAGTTGTTTACTGTGCGCGTGAAGTTGGCAGCCGTTTTTTTTGTGTGTGTATTGTGAAAGATCGTGAAAGTTCTGGAAAATTCCGACTAGGTCGTGAGCTGCCTACCATACTTTTGTGAGACGTCATTTTACATTGGGATTTGGGACTGAAATGAGCAGCCGAATTTTTGTAGCCTATTGTAGTTGTTCTAGAAAATTCTTTCTTTATTAATATTTATGAGTTTCAGTTACGGCTTACATTCTGATTGGTTGCGTTGAATGATTTTCTTGGATTATTCTGGAAATTGGTTGTACTATAAAAGATTGGTGCTGGGAAGCACATATATACATTGTCTTACATTGTCAGTTGTAGAGACACACTGTTTATCGTAGGTACGTGGCCCGTATAGGGTGTACATTGTGAGAAACGCAGCGTAACGGTGTGGTGTACGTTGTATGAGAAACTTTGTGTCGGCAGTGTGGACATTTGCAGAAGAGACATTGTATCTGTGTTAGTGCATTTGGAAATGCATTGTGTTGAGATCGCATCGCTGAATTAAAATATTGTTGGAACTGTTACTCCAGTATTGTCTACATCCTTGAGCCACGTGTGACGGGTTGCAGCTGAACGAAGTTTATTTAAAAGAACCTTACGTGCGTGTGTCTGGTGTGTTTATCATACTACGACTACGATTCTACCACGTAACACATGTATTGCGCTATAATGTCAACAGGAACATTTGTCTGACATACAAAATATGCATGTCACACTACAAAGTAAATGACATCATGTTTTTTTGCCAAAGACACAATGGCGGCTGTGTTGTGGTTAGACGTGTGCCGAAAACCAACTCGCATCTGATTTATGCCAAGAAAAAGAAGAGTAATAAATAGAATCTCGTGGTATTAAAACCTTATCCTACTCGCTTTCGCTCGTAGGATAAGGTTTTAAAACCACTCCAGTGATATTCTCAGTATCAACTTTTGTTGCAAATTACGTCAATTTGTTGTAAATCATTATAGTTAAATCTACGTTTTGATTGATATATTATGGCTGAAATAAACACAGATTAGGTAGCCTTCATCATTTTAGGTTTCATGTCATATTTATAACGACTGCATCAGTGCCCCTGCCACTACAGTCTTATGCATGTTTGGTATACAGTGGCAGTTATTTCAGCGAAAGGCACAGTTTTAGCATGTCGAACGGGCTCGGGACATAAAAGTGGCAGGGGCTCGGACCAAAAAAGAAAGGGTAATTTATATGAGGTTGAGGTGGGAGTCATGAATGATGCGAACTCGCGTTAGCAGGGTGACTAAATTACTAGTGACCAAAAAGGAGCCTATACCTGAGGTGAAATACTAGTTTTAAATACGCACTTCCCTGCCCTGTTACGTCACACGTTCACTTCAGCATGTAGTCATGTTCATGGGTTGCTGCAAAATTTGTTCGTCGGTCCATTGTGTTTGAATCTCGTTGCTAAATCGCACATTGTTTCTCCATCCATTAAGATACCTTCCGAGTGGAATAACGGCACTTCGACAGTCCGAACCTTTTATATACGAAAGAACATTTCCGTCTTTACTAATTTTACCGAGGGGCACATATTTGTTATCGTTTTCAGTGTGAACAACGTTCAGGGTCAATGTTGGGTGATTGATCGACCAGCCGACTACATACCCCTGATCGATAGCAGCAGACATGGGGGTGATCCTGGGGTTGTCACCACATATGTTGACATCAGCGCCAAGGTCACGTGTGCCATTCAGGGACGCGTAGATAAGTGGGGTGATGCCCTGTGACGTACGCTCGATCTGGTGCAGGAGAAACAAAGCGAAGAACGATTGTCGTCCTAACGTGTTCAAATGTCACACGCGTTATCTTCTAGCCCGGTGTAACATGCCAAAATCACTCTCACGCCAGATCGACCAGGGGCAGAAATCATTGGATCCCGTCTGGCGTGACAGTCATTCTGGCATGATTATCCCATTACGCAAGTTGCCACTCCAAATACTGGTCCTAGTGGTCAATCTGGCGCCTTGCACCACCGATAGCGTGTCTGGTATATATTTCATTTGCTCGTCAGTATACTACTACTACTAGTACTACTACTACTAAATTGTATTTATATTGCGCCTATCCCCGTTGAAAGAAAGCGCCTTACAAACACGAAACAGATGACTTCAAACACACCAACAATGAATTAAGTAATATACAGGTTAACTACAAGTACATTTAAAGGTTGATGGGACTAAAAATAATGCACGCCAGTTTAGCCACGATGGGAATGTAAGATCAAGATCTGTGACGCTAGACCAGGATCGTGACACGGATAAATGTCCTGGGCAGACTTCTGGACAAAAAAACAGGGACAGGGAACTCAGGCCAAATGACCGGAAAGGAAGCGATTCACAAACATGATGTGGGATGATTTTTTGCTAATAGTTACTGTTTTGACAGCTGATTCGGTTGCGTGTCTCTGGTGCCAATAAATCAAAGTAAAACCAACCAACTAACATATCAACAACACTTTTAAAATGTAATGTGTCCACCTTCAAACAATAGAGGCTAGGTTTTGTGTTGTTTTGGGGGTTTCTTTGGGGGTTAGAGTGGAGGCTGAGCGTGGAGGTGGGTGGAGTGGATGCGGTTTGTTTTTGTGGCAAATAAGATAAGATAAGAGATAAGATAGTTTATTGACATATGTTTCCATGTAAAAAAAAAAATTGGAATCAACGATTTTTTGTCAGGTAGAAATCAGGTAGTCAGAGTTGGTCCGTGCAGTCAGCATTCAGACCCAGGGAGTCGACAGTCAGGTGGATGTAACCACTCGTCTGGTTCATGTGGTCGCGTTTCTAAGCCCGTCACACTGAGCACGGGTGCACTCCAAGGTTGTGTTTTGTCCCCTATGTTATACTCTCTTTTTACCCATGATTGTACATCAACGGATGATAACTCCCTTACAGTTAAATTTGCTGACGACACCACTGTTGAAGGTTTTATTTTAAACAACAATGAAACAGCATACATAGAGAGAGTACATGAACTTGTTGGCTGGTGTTCTGACAATAACCTTGACCTGAATGTGCCCAAAACGAAAGAGATGGTCATGGATTTCAGGAAATCAAAAGTGACATTGTTCCCCTCACTATTCATGGTAGTCATGTTGAAATTGTTGATTGTTTCAGGTTTCTCGGCACCCACATCTCAAACGATCTTAAGTGGGAGAAAAACGTTGATTCTTTAGTGAAAACATCACAGCAACGACTGTATTTTCTCAGACGTCTTAAAACGTTTGGCGTCAGCAGACAAATTTTGACCAACTTCTACCGGGCAGTTATTGAAAGTATTTTGACCTTCTCCCTGACCGTTTGGTTTGGCAGCACCACACAGAAAGAGCGATCCAAATTAAACAGAGTAGTAAACACTGCATCGAAAATCATAGGTATCAATTTGCCCTCGTTAGAGTCCCTCTTCCAAGAAAGAATGCTAAAAATGTCTAGATCCATCCTCCGAGATATTTCCCACCCAGCCCATCAGTTGTTTGAGATGTTGCCATCAGGGTGCCGTTACAGAGTGATCGGAACACGCACGAGTCGTTTTAAAAACAGTTTTTACCCAACTGCTGTTCAGGCTTTTAATGATGCAAACAAACGCCAAAAGCTCACCCATCCGTCACACTGTTTAATGTAATGTATATATATATATATATATATATATATATATATATATATATATATATATATATATATATATATATATATATATATATATATATATATATATATATATATATATAGTATTGCCCAGCTATCAGCACAATACTTCATCTACACAGCTGTCTAGAACACACTTTTAGTTACGGAGCGGCCCGTCGGGTGAAACTGACTCGAGTACAAGATAAGCCATCGGTGGCAATTAATCGGCATTAGCGCGCGTCTAGTCACACTGACTGGAAGGACTGTTTATGATACTAGAAGAGAATGCTCTTCCAACATCCTACTACTAAGTGTATCTGCTGTCAAACATCCCTCAGGGTATGTAGATAACTGAGGAAGCAGTGTTAGAGAACGTTACACACAGGCACAACACACACATCATTAGTCCCGCAACATAGATTATAGAAGGTATAGTTGATGCCGACAGTGACCTAAATAGCCTGCTGACAGCAGGAAGTGACTGCATACTACAGCGGCAGGTGGCTGACCAAACTAATGTGTAAGCCTGGAAATAGGGCTAACTGCACTGCTGTGTCTATGATGCAAGTGATGTGTTCAGTTTTTTATTACGATATGTCCTATGTAATTTGTGTTACTGTGAAATCGTGTTTATTGCCTTTATGTTTAGACCACAGTAGTTACTAAGGCATACGGTGTGTGTGTGTGTGTGTGTGTGTGTGTGTGTGTGTGTGTGTGTGTGCACGTGAGTGGCTTAATTATATTTTGATGTGTTTAATGTTCTTCCTTTTATGTTGCGCGGCACCGCAACGATTTCCTAATGTATTGTTACAAATGGCAATAAAGTTCTATCATCATTATCATCATCATGTGTGTATGTTTGTGTGTGTGTGTGTGTGTGTGTGTGTGTGTGTGTGTGTGTGTGTGTGTGTGTGTGTGTTTATTTCGGAAGTACTGATAACTCATTTATTTATAAATTCATATATTTATGGATACTGATGAACAAAAATATTAGAAAGCGCTGATGACTCATTCATTCATAAATTCAGTCACTCATGAATAGGTATTGACCGTGAAAGACGGTATAATATACGGTATATATTTTATTAATGATAGACCGACACGCAAACATGCGTGCGCGCGCACACACAAACACACACACACACGCACACGCACGCACACACACACACACACGGCACGCGAAGGCACGCACACGCATTGACACACAAACACTGACTAACGCCGGTTAGTCAGTCAGTACTAATTTACATGGATTACGAAGATCTCATTTGTGCTAGGACGTTTCACGACGAACTTTTTTTTAAATGATCACAAGGATGAACACATCTGCAATCACGTCAACTTGACACAAAAGGCCTTCCCAACACTGAATCGCCTTCCAGTGTCTGAAAAATCAAACCGTACAAACCGTACGGGGGCTCTCTAGCCAAAATATCAAACAACGGGGGGGGGGGGGGGGGGGGGGGGGGGGGGGGGCGGGGAGGGGGGTAGAGGAAGGGGGAGGGGGCGGCCAAACACACCGAAAAGAGACGTTGTTATATCACTAAATTTAAATAATTTTTGGTCGGGGGATGGGAGGGGGAGGGTTTCGGAACCCTTAAAACTCCCCCTCCCCCAAAAAAAGATCCGCCCCTGGAACACACACACACATACACACACCAGGGGCGGATCAGTTATCTCGAGGGGTGGGGTGCGGGTCCAACGTTTCGTTTTGGGACCTTCAACCTCATACTAAAGGCCACCCCGACCCTAGACATAGACGCCAAAATATCAAAGAACAAGGGGGAGGGGTGGCGGGGTGGGTGGTCGGGGGTCCAAACACCCCAAAAAGGGACTTTGATATAGTATTTTAACAAATTTTGGGTTGGGGGTGGGGGAGGGTGGTGGGAGTTCCGGACCCCTGGACCCCCCCCCCCTCAGTTCCGGACCCACCCCCAAAGATCCGCCCCTGAACACACACACACGCGCACACACGCGCACACACACACACACACACACACACACACACACACACACACACACACACACACACACACACACACACACACACACACACAGATAAAGGCCGCTGGCACACACCACACCGATGTGTATATTTCAGGATTTAGCTACCTCCCTTCATGCTAGTCGTACTGAATAGCAACGTACGTCCTGAACCCTACAATAATAATAAGATAATTTGATGGTTTTATAACAAATTTAATATTTGAGCCCCATGTCACGTTTTGGTAACGAGGTTTGGAGAATGACCCATTATCTGTCGAGACTCGTGAAGAACTTGTGCCAAGAGGAGTTTGCAGATAGGATGCCTTGTTTGGTGGTAGTGTTTTCTTGGCGCTTGACTAATTTGTGATAAAGTTTGACATGTGCTATACGTGTTTTCCGCCAAGACGTCTCGCTAGGTGACGGGAAATCACGCGGGGATGTTTGAGACTTGAGACAAAGACAAAGCTTTTGTTTTAGACTACCTTATCGCTGCGGCAGCCGCCGTGAGGAGACTGTCCTTACTCGGCTCCACATCGGGCACACGTATGTTACGCACTCTTTTTGTTACAAAAACAGGATGACCGTCCATGGTGTTATGCCTGTGACAAGCAGTTTTCTGTTCGACACTTTTTGCTATCTTGTGCCGATCTAACTGACACACGATATAAACACTTCACAGCAGACCCCTTGAACTGGTTTTGTTCCGGGCTGTTCCCCCGGACAAGATCTTCAGTTTCTTGAGAGACTGCAATATTTTAAACAAGATCTGAGCATTCATAGACTATGTGAATTTCATTATTTTGACCTTTTTGAGAGTCTGTAGACCTTTCTTTTAAAGACTCGTGCGACATTTTAGCATGACTTATTTTTACGGTATATTTACATCTTGTCTTAAGACCTTTCTTTTAGTCTGGCTGACCAGATTTTTACCCATCCCGCCGTGAGATAATAATAATAATAATAATACATAGTTCTTGTATAGCGCTGTTCTCCAGGAAAACATTGGACTCACTGCGCATGCACAACAGCACACCCTTTCTCTCTCAGACACTCACGCACAATTATGCACTACTTTAAACCACCCCCATCCCTTCCCCACACCTTACATTCACTTCCTCTGGGATCAGAATAGGTGGCAGTCAGTCAACAGTTAGCTAAATATGAGCTAAGTGTTAAATGCCCGACAAAAAAGAAAAGTCTTTAAGTGAGCCTTGAACTGTGACAATGTGGGCAGATTCCGTATTTCCGTTGGCAGCGAGTTCCACACACTTGGGGCGAAAAAGGTGAAAGAACGCTCCCCGACAGTTTTCATGTTGAGCTTCGGGATTTTTAACAGCTTTTCACGGGAGGAACGGAGGGTGCGTGATGGCTGATAGGCAGACAGCTTGGCAGAGAGGTACGGCGGGAGAGATCCGTCAAAATGCCGATGGGCGAAAATTGCAATTTTGTACTGGCAACGGAATTTGACGGGCAGCCAGTGCAGCTGCTTCAGTAGAGGCGTAACGTGGTCTCTCTTTCGTTTCTTCAAGATGAGACGCGCCGCATTGTTTTGAATCATTTGCAAGCGTGAAATCTGATCTGCCGGTAAACCTGCCAGTACAGAATTGCAATAATCGAGCCTGGAAGTAATGAATGCATTTACAAGTCTTGACGCCGTACCTTCTGTGAGATACGGTCTGAGAGAAGCAATTCTGCGCAGCTCAAGGAAACCAGCTCGGCAGACGCTACTGATATGATCATGCATGGAGAGCGTCGAGTCAATCTTCACACCCAGATATTTGACACATTTCTGGAAGGGAACGCTGCAGCCACCAATGTTTGCGAACTCGCCGTCGATCAGACTAAGGCGAGACTGAGAGCCGGCAGGCATGACTTCGGTTTTGTCAGTGTTAAGCTTAAGTTTGTTGCTAGTCATCCAGGACAGGACGTCGTCTATACAACACTGTACGCTCATCTTAGCGGAGCTGAAATGGCTAGGCGCGCTACTTCTTGACAATTCAGTATCGTCAGCATACTTGTGAAAATCACACTCATGGGCGGCAATTACATCAGATAGAGGTTGTGAATATAGAGTGAACAAAACAGGCCCTAATACGGAGCCCTGAGGGACTCCACACAACAAAAGACTAGAAGCAGATAGCTGGCCATTCACAATAACAGCCTGAGAACGATCCTTAACGTATGAAGTGAACCAGGCCAGGGCGGTACCACGGATGCCAAAGGTCACCTCTAACCTCTTCAGCAAAACAGAATGATCGAGCGTGTCGAATGCTGCGCTGAGGTCCAACAGAGCAATGAGAGAGACAAGTCTCTCGTCTGCCTTCACTAGCAGACCATCCAGGACGCTCAGCACAGCAGTCTCCGTGCTGTGATCCTTTCTGTATGCCGACTGGTGCATTTCTAAAAGACCGTTTCCAGACAAATGGCTTTGTAGCTGTTTCAAAACAAGATGGCCTTAATCGCCCGCTCAGCGTTAAACCCCAATAACTAACTAACTAATTGTTTTATCTGAAATTTCAACAAACATCTTTTGCCAAATATTTGACAAAGGCCGCCTTGAATCAAAGTTCATCACGAGAACATACTACAGCTGACCTCGCATATAGCAAAGCGGTCGGATATACTGACACAAATTTTTTCTCAGAGGTCCCGCCCGTACACTTTTGTCATGTAAATTATTTTGTGTTGTCAGCACACTAAGTTTATTGCAACAAATACGTTTGGGCCCCTGTAACAAATTTGTTTGCTCCTAATTTTACGCTTTTAGCCCAGACGCCCAGACGCATAACTTTATAAGAAGAAACAAATCGACATGACAGTTCAGGGGTAGCGCCAGAACAGCCTGGCGCCTCACGCAGAGAATGCTTTGCTGCTTTTAATCCCCCCCCCCCCCCCACACACACACCAAAAAAGAAAAGAAGAAAAAAAAAAACAAGAAAAGAAAGTAACATAAATAAATAAATAAATAAATAATAAAAATTAATTAATTAATTAAAATAATCCCATAGTAAACATATTTAATTTGATATAATGTTCGAACAAATGAAGCTTCGCTTTGACCTCCGGGTCATCACTTAAGGTAAAACTCCTAATCTACGTCATTCTATGTTTGTACATGTAAGCGTGGATATGCAAAGCCAGGTCGAAGCGAAGGAACTATAATTACGGCACAGTTGTCTCTTTACTTGCGTCAGTTCATACCGATGCTTCCTACCTTGCCTCGTTATGTCTATATTTTTTTTTTATCAGTCCTTATTATCAATTACGTACACACATATTATCATCTCTTCGTCATTCTGATATAGATATACGTACTACAAATTCAGGTCAAATGTAACCTCCGTGATTTTGGTGCTTATATTAGAAGTGAATTTTTTTTTCTGGCAGCAGTTTGGACGTGCAGGTTTTTTCTTCAATTGTAATGACGTTTGAAATCGGCGAACTTCTGAGGACCCTTCATTCCTAACTTTACGCACTATACTGTTAAGATCGATGACTTCTGTTAAACCGACAAATCCTTCAATTGTGAGGTTTTGTTTGTGACGAACGACCCACCAACAACCTACACGAAGGACAGTGAAATCACCCTGATAACCAGCGTGTACCATGAGCGTAGACAACACTCCAAACATCTACAAGAGGCATAGATCCTCATGAGCCCGAAGGGCTCATGAGGATCTATGCCTCTTGGAGATGTTCGGACTGCCGTCTGTTCTTATCGTAGGCATGTTGTCCGCCGTGACTTCGCTGTCGTCCGTTGTTGGGAGTCGATCGGCGTAAACGTAACCTCTCAGTATGCGTTCTGCTACACCCCAGCCATGTCCACGCCCCATGAAACCCAAAATCTCGAAGACGGTAGCTTACGAATGGATTCAACAGAGAAACACAGCAAACGGTTAGTATTGTAGTGTCACATAATTTATAAGTCCTTTTTATTTATAGAAGAGACTTCTTAGGATGGATCGCGGTGGGGCGAATTGAATAGCATGTCTATGATGTCAAAGTCGGGCAGGCCTAAACCTCTGACAACTAAAGTAACGAGATGAAAATTTCTGTCATGTCTAGTTACGCTAACCTCGCTGCTGAACGTTCATTTGGCTCGAAGCGCCGTATGTGCGTATGTATGGTTTTGTGTGTGTGTGTGCGTGTGTGTGTGTGTGTGTGTGTGTGTGTGTGCGCGCGCGCGCGCGCGCGTATGTATGTAAACAACAGAATCTCCGATATTTATGTACGCACAAGCTGTAAACTTGGCGCAATACTTTATTGAAGGGGTGGCTATGAGAGCCTCCAAGCATATTGTGATTGGAGTCTCACTGAAGACACGACCGTTTATAGAAAGTCGGTTGACCCAGATTAGAGTCCGTAATTTTTGTCATATCTACTTAAAAATTTGGATATAGCTAGTTTGGAGAAAGACATTGGAGGAGTTCGTTTTTACCCTTTCAACTTCTTCAGTAAAAAAAAAAATATTTTCGTAAAAAAAAAAAAGTAAAACAGTAAAACGCCTTGGCATCTGCAGACATTCAGACAGTGGCGGTGACGTAAAAGAAGCAACTCCGTCACCATGCACACATTAATGCAATACTCTATATTTGACGTAATTCTCTCTCTCTCTCTCCCTGGCTCTCTTTTCCTCTCTCTCTCTCTCTCTCTCTCTCTCTCTCTCTCTCTCTCTCTCTCTCTCTCTCTCTCTCTCTCTCTCTCTCTCTCTCTCTCTCTCTCTCTCACACACACACACACATACATATGCGCATCTCCAAGAGGCATAGATCCTTATGCGCCAGGAGGGCTCATGAGGATCTATGTCTCTTGGAGATATTGGGAGCGCGCGCACGCACGCACGCAAGCACGCTCGCAAACGCACGCGCACACACACATCGACATATCATGTAGCTAGCTAAAGTCAACCTGATTTCATTCAAATTATAGCAAAACTGAAACTGTACCGTGAAATTCTAGTTTTGTCACTACTTTCTCAAGTCTTGAAGCAAAAGTGAAACTCATATCACGTTAAATATAAATTACGTAAAAAGAAAAAATACATCATGACAAATGACGTTTGACAAACCAATGACGCGTATGCACTGCGCCCCTTTTAGAATTCTCTGTGGTGCATTGGTAGATCTGGTAGGCTTTTTCAAAAGAAGATATTTCAACATGAGATTCAGGTCAAAGACAAAAGGTAGAGACCCATGACAGCGAGGACAGCTCTCATATAAAAGGGATTTTGTGGGTTATGGTTCATTCCATCTTGTTTAGATTCTCACAGTTAGATCTATCTTTTGCAATGGGACTCGCCATGACGCGAAACTTGAAGAATACTTGGGACGTGCAGACGCTTGGAATGCAGAAAGTTCTGCTTCCTTATTTGTGTGCCGGTCTGTATTTTTGAACATCACGTCTCTATACAGCTGTAATGTCCAAAAACACAGACCGGCACAAATTAACTATTAATTATCATGAATTACTACTACTAATTATTAATAAGCATTAATTGTTTTATCAATTACTATAATTACTATTTAGAATTAGTATTATTTATTCATTATTATTAATTATTCATTAACCTCTCTGAAACGTGCTGCATTCGGATGCACGACTTGAATGCTGCTTATCCGATTGCGACTGACTCGAGTCAGTCATTTCTGCTGGTTGCGCTTGCAAACACATGCCAATAATTCGTACGTGCTTTTAGAACTCAACGCACCCAGGTAATTTGTCTGTTTGTCGGTGATGTTTTACCTTATGGCTGCAGTACTTAAGGTAAAAAATCTTAGCAGCCATCCCTACTGCACTGATAAATTAAAAAGAAAATCACACGCGAGCACACAATTGCTTCGTTCTGTCTTGTTGTCTTTTGCGAGCACTCTCCTTCTACTGCAGATTTAACAAAGAAGGTAGTAGCCTATTTATACTCATTCGAGACGAGCCGCATCCGGATACGCGGCAATCACCGCGTATCCGGATACGGCACGTATCGAATGTGTTAAAGTCGAGCACACATATCGGCTATATGTCACGTATCCGGATTCGGCTTGCCTCGAATGAGTTAAATCCATCTTGCTCGAAGTGCCTCTATCACGATGTCTGTCTGTCTGTTGCAGGTTCTGCGAGGGTGGTGTGTGTTCGGGTAGAACTCACATGGAGAAAATTCTGATCTTGTTCCTGGTGCTTGCTCTGCTGGCGCTCGTATTCCTCGTATCGCTCTACTTTGCATTTGTGTTTTTCAAGACGTTCCCTTCTGAAGGTATACCTGTATGTTTAACTTATTCCGAGACGTGCCTTACACGTATATGCTGCAAACTGCCGCGTATCCGCATACGGCACGTCTCCAAGAAGTAAACTGTCGGAACAGTACGAGCTTGCAAAGATCACCATGAGCGGCCTTATCAACTAAATTAATGGGTAGACCATTAAAAAGCCCATGACGTCGTCATTGTGCATGACTTGTATTTGTGGGTGCGGGTGTGGCTGGCCAAGCCAATCCTGGAGCCACACCTGCGAGGGCAGTGGGGGCACTGGAACGTAGCTGTGGGGAGAGTCGACGCTGTCTTTCTGCGAGCTCTGGCACTGGTGATCTTTTCGAGCCGATTGTGTTCAAAGAGCGTGCAGGCTTTCCTGGCTGCGGCACGCCAGCCAGATCTGTCTTGCGCTTGCGCTTCAAGTTCCTTTACCGGGAAGACGCAGTACTTGAGAGGCTGTCTTTTATGCAGTCTTTGAAGCGTTTCTTTGGCCGTCCTTGCTTGCTGTGGCCTTTTGAGAGTGCGCCATACAGGACTTGGCGTGGCATGCGAGAATCATCCATGCGTATGACATGATCTGTCCAGCGAAGTTGTGTCTTTGAGATCAAGGCTTCAACACTCACTAAGCCAGCATTATCCAACGTTCAAGCTGCTTGAGGTGCTTTCTGTACAGCGTCCATGACTCACAGCCGTAGAGGAGACTGGGGAGGACTACTGCCTTGTAGACTTTGATCTTGGTGGAGAGCTTGACGTTGTTGTTGTTCAACACACGAGTGCGCAGACGACCCAGGGCTTGGCTGGCTTTGCTGATGCGAGCTGCGATTTTCTTGTCGATAGTACCGTCAGAAGAGATGATGCTCCCCAGGTATCTGAACTGGAAGACAGTCTTCAGCTCGGTGCCTTCAATATAAACTTTGGGTAAGGGTGCTCTTGTGCGTAGGGCTGGTTGGTGCAGGACCTCGGTCTTGTTGAGACTGATGGTGAGGCCACACAGTCGAGAGGCTTCCATGAACCTGTTGACGATGGTCTGCAGGTCAGACTCCATGTGCGCCATCAGCGCACAGTCATTGGCAAACAGCGTCTCAAGGATCAGTCTCTCGATGGTCTTAGTCCTGGCGTTGTGTCGACGGAGGTCGAAGAGAGAGCCATCTAGTCTGTACTTCAGGTACACTCCCTTCTCAAGGTCGCGTACTGCATGGGTCAGGACACACGTAAAGAACAGATTGAACATCACGGGGGCAAGAACACAACCTTGTTTCACACCATTGGAAATGTCGAAGGGTGCGGATGTGTCGCCGTTTGACTGGACAACTCCTACCATTCCATCATGGAAGAGGCGGATGATGTTGGTGAACATCCTGGGGCAGCCGAGCTTTGCGAGGATGACCCAAAGCGCTTCTCTGTTCACGGTGTCGAATGCTTTGGTCAGGTCTATGAAGACGGCGTAGAGGCCCATGTGCTGCTCAATGCATTTGTCCTGGACCTGTCTTACAGAGAAGACCATGTCGACTGTGCTGCGGCCAGGTCTGAAGCCACACTGAGCCTCTGGAGGTGCTTCCTCAGATACAGAGCTGATCAGGCGGTTGAGGATGACTCTCGCGAGGATCTTGCCAGCTATGGACAAGAGTGAGATCCCTCGGTAGTTGGCACAGTCTGCTTTGCTGCCCTTGTTCTTGAACAGGGAGACGATTGTAGCATCTCAGAATTCCTGTGGCATATTCTCCTCTGCCCAGATGCATCTCGGAATGTTGAGGAAGGCATCAATGGTCTCAGGTCCAGCTGCTTTGAAGAGCTCTGCGGGGATGCCGTCCATGCCTGCAGCCTTGCCGGAGGTAGTCTGGTTGATCGCTTTCTTGACCTCGTCCAGGGTGGGCGGGAGGTCAAGGTCATCCAGTGTCGGCTTCTGAGGAATCATGTCCAGGGCCGCGGGGTCGACAGTGGAAGGCAGGTTGAGCAGATTTGAGAAGTGTTTTCTCCAGCGCTCAGTGATGCTGCGTTTGTCCTTCAGCAAGGCGAAGCCGTCAGAAGAAAAGAGAGGGGCTGTGCTGGGTCTGGCAGGGCCATAGACAGCTTTCATAGCGCTGAAAAACTCATTGGAGTTGTTGGATTCAGCAAAGTGTTAAAGTTTTTTTTTTGCCTTGCTGTCCCGCCAGGTGTCTTGCATGTTGCGGAGCTCTCTCTGGGCTTTTCTCTGGAGGTGTTTTTAAGCGGTCTTTCTTGGACATGGAGTTGATGTCATTCTGCCACTCGATGAAGGCACTGCGCTTCTGCTCCAGTAGCTTGTTGATCTCTTCATTGTTCTCATCGAACCAATCCTGGTGTGCCCTCTGCTTGGGTCCAAGCACGTCTTTGGCAGACTCCGTCACCATCCTCTTGAACTGGTTCCACATTTCAGTTAGCAGGTCATCAAAGTGGGACTGGAAGTTTTCTTTGACGTCCGGACGCTTCAGCGTGACCATGTTGAATGAAGGTTGGGTGAGCTTCGGCCTCTTCCAATGTGCAGGTTCAGGACAGACCGCACCAGCCGATGGTCGGTCCAACACTCAGCTCCTCTCATTGCTCTGGTGATTCTGACCTCGCAAATATCCCGCTGGCGGACAATGACATAGTCTATGAGATGCCACTGCTTGGACCTGGGGTGCATCCATGTTGTCTTGTACTACTAGCCAGTCTGAAGATGGTGTTGGTGATAGCGAGTCCATTCTCAGCGCACAATGTCAGCAGCAGCAGGCCGTTGCTGTTCATCTTTCCCAACCCGTGTAGGGCCCATCACTCCTTCCCAGCAGTCACATTCGCGCCCAACTAGAGCATTGAAGTCACCAAGCACGATGAGTTTGTCACTTGCAGGAGTGGACTTCAGGAGGGAGTCGAGGTTCTCATAGAATGCCTCCTTGTCTTCATCGGTGCTGTTGAGTGTCGGAGCATAGGCGCTTATGATAGTGACGTGTCGGGTGTGGGAGATGGGGAAACGGAGCTTCATCACTCGTTTGCTGATGCCAGTGGGAAGAGAAGGCAGCTGTCGGAGGCGCGTGGTGCGGATGACGAAGCCAACTCCGTGTATCCTGTCCTCGTTCTCAGCTTTACCCTTCCAGAAAAAGGTGTACCCACCCTCAGGTTCACAGATCGATCCTTCGTCAGCAAATCTGGTTTCACTAAAGGCCCCGCCACACTTGCCGGTTGTGCCCCGATTTTGAAGCCGATTCCGATCCGATTGCGATCGGATGACGTCATATATCCGATCCGATCGCAATTGGCTGGGAATCGGGTGTTTAGAAACTGCTCTATTTTTCCGATCCGAATCGGTCCCGATTGTAAGCTTCAACCAATCAGAGCGCGTCTCGCAAAGCACGTCGTTTCAGTTTGCAAATGGCGGAAGATCAGTCAACCACCTTCGTTGCCGATGTTTCGCCCGCCTCAGTCTTCCCAAATATGACGTAAAACTGCTGATAATGCAAGCACATCATCATCACTGCCCAAACTAGCAGCTATTTCGCTGAACAGGTACGACCTTGATCTTCGATTCAAACCGGTCGGCTAAATAAAGTCGGGGAATATGTGGCAGTGCACACGCTTTTGCAGTCCGATCCGATCACACTCCGATTCGAAACTGCTCAAGAATCGGCCTCAAAATCGGGCATGTGTGGCGGGGGCCTTAAGAGCCGCAATGTCGATCTTATATCTCGCTAGCTCCCTCGCTATGAGGGCAGTTCTTCTGTGCGGTCTCTGCGTCTGATCTCTGTCCAACAGGGTTCGTACGTTCCACGTACCTAATTTTCTTTTTTGTTTTTCTTTTCGACCGCATAAAAGGGTTAAACCGCCAGCCGCGGTAAGCTGACCGGTTTGGCGTAGGGCAGGCAATGTTTGGAACACCTTTTCTAGTTCCCTCCCTTACTAGGGTGAACAGTGCTGTCCTGAATAGGGCTGCTCAGTCGCCTGGGATGCTGCCGAAAGTCCCTGTTGCCCCTGGTACAGGGAAGAGCGACCACTGGTCCACAGGCCGCCTACGTGCAGGTTCGGAGCTACGACTCCCAGTAGTAACCTCTACCTGTCGGTTCGCCCGTTCCCCATCGCCGCAGGGCTTCTGGAGGAGGCAGAAGAAAATGAAGATGAAGAAGCAGATTTGGTAAAGATCCATGCACAAAACCTGCGCGTGAAGGAGATTTTGGTGGAGAAGCTGTTGCGTAGAAATCAGAGTCCAGTGGCACGATGAGACGTTACAGCTGGTAACTTCCTTGGCTGCAGTGGATGTTCATGTCTTCTTCTGTGCTCTGACATGCCCTTTGCACTCCACAGTGAACTGCTGTCCCGACCTCTTGGCCGTTAAACCCTAGATTGATTTTCCTCCGCCCAGTCGGCCGGTGACATACTTTGCATGCTAGGACAAGCAAGTCCTGCCTCACCAAGGGTTTGAAATCCCGGGTTTCCCATCACTTGGTTTAGCCAGCCAGTCGAAGCTGTTGCCCGAGGTGTGGGCGCTGCGCATGCTGCAGCTACGTGGAGCCACAAGTGAGAGTTGAGTGTCAAAGTGGGGACCCAAACTGGTGGACTACTCTCTAACCTACGAGAGACGACTTGTCCCCACATTATAGGTGAACCCCCCCCCCCCCCCCAAGCTCCTTGAATACGCCAGACACCCACGGCCTTATCAACAGACTGTTTAAACTACAATATAAATATTTTTGAAGACAAATACAAAGCTTGAAAATTTGAAAGGTTTCTGTTCTTTCTGACTTGAATGTGAGCATAAGCTTCCGCTCAGGTGAACAATGTAATTGAAGTAAATATAGCAGAGAAACAAGTGGTTAGTTGTACAAAGCCCTGAGTTATCGCCCCATCAGCCTGACAAATTGTGTGTGCAAGACCATAGAGCGCAACAAAGGCCTGCAGTGGCACCTGGACTCCGAGAGCATTATCATGCCAGAGCAAGCCGGCTTCAGAAGCTACAAGAGTACAGACAACACACCTTGCACAGGTCATAGACGATGCCTTTCAAGAGCAGAAGGTGACATTAGCTGCCTTCATTGACCTACAGAAGGCTTTCGACAAGGTGTGGAAGGGTGGTCTCCTTGTGAAACTCCTTCGCAGTCGCATCCAATGGGACATGTACCGGTGGACCAAGTCATACCTGCACAATCGCAGAGCCCGTGTGACAGTAGATGGGTACTGTGGCCAAAAAGTGCTGCTGCGTCAGGGGGTGCCACAGGGGGAAGTTCTGTCACCGACGCTGTTCATACTCTTCATCAACGACCTTGTACCAGAGCTACCAAAAGGAGTCCACGCAGCCCTGTACGCAGATGACCTGGTACTCTGGTGCACAGAAGAGTATGAAACTACATACAGGATGCAGCTAGCCCTGGACAGGCTGACAGACTGGACCAACAACTGGTGTGTGACCATCAACATAGAAAAATCATCAGCCACACTCTTCTCTCTCTCCAACAAAGCAAAGGCTGGCAACCTAACACTGGGCAACATCCCGCTGCGGTATGAAGACACACAGACATACCTGGGAGTCACCCTTGACAACAGGCTGACGTGGAAGCCGCACATCAGGAACGCAGAAGCGAAAGCTAGAAGAAAGCTGGACATCATGAGGAAGCTGGCTGGAACACAATGGGGAGCCAATGAAAAGATCCTCAAAAAAAAAAACCAAAGCGCTTCTCTGTTCACGGTGTCAAATACTCACAAACCAGATAGGTGAGGCTTGCGCTGGCAGAATTGTACAACAAACCAAGGGGAATCACTCAGTGATTACTGAGTGATTCCCCTTGGTTTGTTGTACAATTCTGCCAGCGCAAGCCTCACCTATCTGGTTTGTGAGTATCTCAGTATAACTCGAGGCAAATTTGTATCGTTACATTGTTGTGTAATGTTCTGTGCATCTACTGTGGGCATTCAGGGTATTTACCCGACCACATATAGTAATGCACCTTCGTGTTTGTGTATGTATGTTTCTCCTGCCTACTTCCTAAGTTCCAGAGAAAGACATGGGTTATATAAGAGACCTGATGCATCCTTTTAGGGATGTAGATGATCGTCTTGTTCTATACCTGCGTATTTCTCTGTGGGCTGGCGAATGGGTGCCTGATAGGCGGGGGCAGGGGATCTAACTGTTCGTCTGTCCAGCGCTGAGTGATTCACCTTGGTTTGTTGTACGGTGTCGAATGCTTTGGTCAGGTCCATGAAGACAGCGTAAAGTCTTCCAAAGACCATCCTATGAACGCCAGGATGAAACAACCAACCTCAGGGAGACTGAAAAGATCAAGCTTTGTGAAGGAGACGACAGCACTGCAGAGAAAACACCAGGTAAAGCTCCTTGCGCAGGTAGAGGCTCTGAATCCTGCTAGCGACCTTCCACCCTGGGAAAGTAAGCCAGAAAACATCATCTCTTCCACGGTACCCTACATCACCACCAAAGCAAGAACGCCCTGACACTGGCCATGCTCGATGAAAAGTATCCCTAGGATGCATGGATACGGGCATACACCGATTGATCAGCCACAGATGCAGTTCAGAATGGAGGGGCTGGGGTGTACATTCAGTACCCAATCGGAAAATGGCAGGCAGAGTCAGTACCAACAAGCCTTCACTGCACAAATTACAGAGCTGAGGTGGAAGCCCTGGTCCGCGCTGCAAACACCCTTAATGGCACTGCAGACCCTGATGCCCAGATTGTCTTCCTGACTGATGCCATGTCTGTCCTTGAGGCAGCAACAGCAAGCAAACTGCCACGTCTACAAGAGGCACTGCAAAACATCAAGTGCACCAGACTGGTGCTGCGGTGGGTCCCTTCACACTGTGGCATCTACGGCAATGAAGAAACTGACAGAATGGCAAAAGTGTGCGCAGAGGAAGAACAAGATGAAAATGGAGTCAGCTTCACAGAGATGAAGACCATCATTAAGTCTGTGCACAGACCACCACAACGGCCCCTAGACAGTTACCATCAGATCCAGACAAGAGCATGTGACCATCTTCCGTCGTAGGACCGGGCACAACCGACTTAATTTCCACCTGCACAGACGCTTTCACCTCGTGCCATCTCCCCTGTGCCCTTGTGGGGAAGCAGCGCAGACCACAGAGCACATCTTCCAGGACTGTGGGAACCACCAGCTGCTGAAGCCCGCCACTCTACAAGAGAAACTGTACGGGCCTGTGGAAGCGCTACAGAAGACCACAGATTTCATTTTGAGAGCCAAACTCCAAGTGTGACGGCGTTCGAGAAAAAGAAGAAGAAGAAGTTGTACATTGCTTAACGTCCCGACAGCAATAAGATTCTCAGGGCATGAGAAAAGACTTGAGAAAATGGTGACAAAACTAGAATTTCATGGTACAGTTTCAGTCTTGCTATAGTTTGTGTGAAATCAGGTTGATTTTATCTAGCTATAGTATACAATATACTAAGAAAACGCGTTTATGTGTGTGTGTGCGTGTGCGTGCGTGCGTGCGCGCGCGCGCTCCATACATCTTCAAGAGGCAAAGATCCTCATGCGCCCTCCGGACGCATAAGGATATATGCCTCTTGGAGATGTGCGCATGTGTGTGTGTGTGTGCGTGTGTGTGTGTGTGTGTGTGTGAGAGAGAGAGAGAGAGAGAAAGAGAGAGAGAGAGAGAGAGAGAGAGAGAGAGAGAGAGAGAGAGAGAGAGAGAAAGAGAGAGAGAGAGAGAGAGAGAGAGAGAGAGAGAGAGAGAGAGAGAGAGACAGACAGACAGACAGACAGACAGACAGACAGACAGAAAGAACGAACGAACGAACGAACGAACGATGTTTATTGCTCAGGCCGACGGCCCATTGCAATGGGGGTACAGTGGGATGGGGAGGAAAAGAATCGAAAATATTCGACGCGAAATGAAAACACCGAAATGAGGTCTCATCCAACAAGGTAAATGTCCATGTTAGGAATCGGTTATTCTATTAACTAAAAGTCAACAACAATGCGACAGTCGTCATCAGTCAGGCTAGTCTTCAAATGAAGCACCGAGTCAGTCAGAATGTCAGCCCAGTAGTCGACGAACCATGGAACGTATATTCTCCAACTCGATCAGCGCCCTCTTAAAACACTCTTGGTAATTACCATTATGATCTATGGCAGTCCAGCGGCTAATGTTCTCTTGCACCTTTTATTCATAGTCACTCATCAGCTTTTTTTCTTTGATGGATGGCAGTGACACACAGAACCATTCTCACATTCCAAGACCACTGTTATGTCATCACTTCAACATAACAAGTGCTCTTGCTGATTCCCTTTGTACAAAACGCATTTCTCAAATCCTGTGTTTCTCTGGTTATCGCGTAAATGTCTTTGTAAAGTTCTGTTCATGATTGATGCGACGTAATCAGAGGTTACACTCGTATCACTAGGGTCGGCTTCAGCACTGTTGACACAGTCCATTGCGCACACTCCAGTCAGTTGTGTTGTCACCCTGTACCAATGCACTCTGTAGGTGCATCGTCACTGGTCTCTGTCCTGTCTGTAGGTGTGCGGACATCATGGGAAACACGTGCAACATCGTCACCTGTGGCTTGTGGAGTTGTTGTACACAGCGTGTCGAGAGTGTGTAGCTGTTTATCTTCGCTCTTTGTAGCTTGTGTGGGCGGGATGGGCATAAACAAAGGCAATACTGGAGATAGAGTGTCACTTGCCTCGTTCGAACGTTCCTTTCTCCTGGCCTCTGCTCTCATATAGTCCCGGCGAATGTGTGATGGCGGCTTCTTGCGGTAGGTTGCGGTAATGGCAGGGGACCCGTGTGCCATACCGGTCAACCTCAGAATGACAACTGTTGAGTCGCCTCTACCGTCAATTTTAAAGGATGACAGCGTGTTGTCGCATAGCAGGGCGTTCCAGGCAGCTTCCAAAGCTGAAGGCAGTCCGGCTTTCCGAACTGGCATGGTGTTGAGATTTCCAGGCAAAAGCAGTACCGACAGACAGACAGACAGACAGACAGACAGACAGAGACAGACGGACAGACAGACAGACAGACAGACAGACAGACAGACATCGTATATCCAATCCTTCTGTTCTTGCAGATGTTTGTCAGACCGCTGACTGCCTGAAAGCAGGTAATCCTTTTCAGTGTTTAAAATCGTCATGGTCATCATCATCTTCATCTCATCATCTTCTTCATCATCATCAATTTCATCAACATGATCATCACCATCGTCGTCTTTGTCATTGTGGCTGTCGTTGGCAACCTGTATCATCAGGCTGATCCTAATCACCGCTCTCAGCCTCGAGAACAATCGTCTTACAGTTTAAGAGTCGTCTGAGCACTTCGAGGAAGAAACACGCTTAGAAAAGACAGGACAGTTACAGACAAACACGCTCAAAAAAAGACAGTTACAAAGTGGCGGTCTCTTGCCATCATCAAAAGATAGTTAGCAAATTGTGTACTTGTTTGTACGTCTATTTTGAAATTTAAAAGACGGGTTTTGTAAATTGTGTTGTAACTGCCTTTAAGTGAGTTTATTTCTTCGTCGGGATGTTCACAGCACTGAGTGGTTTGTGGTTGCCACCTTTCGGCTTAGAACCTTAACCTTTTGGCATGTCGGTAGCGCGTTTTGACGCGCTACCGACAGCCAAAAGGTTAAAGTCCAAAATCAAAAACCACGACACTATTTGTTTAACCCCACAGCGTCCGTCCTGACTGAAAGGCTGGACCCGGGGACTGAACCGTGTGATGATTTCTACCAGTTCGCTTGTGGACGATGGCTGGAATCCCATACAATACCTTCAGACAAGTCCGCCGTCCACTTCATTGGTGCCACGGCGGACGCTGTCAACAAAGTCTTGAAGGGTGAGTACGGGCGCCTGTCTGTGATTTTGGACTTCACGGCTCCATTCACTGACCAACACACATTAGAAACTAAAAAGAAAATAACCAACAAAGAAAGAAACAAACTTGAATCCATTGAGCCCTGACGCACTACAGCAGGAGATGGGTCGACCATGATAATTCAAGGGTCGTGCCAGATTAGCTTGGCGCCTGTCGGCGCCAAGCTAATCTGGCACTACCCTTGAATTATCATGGCCGATCCATCTCCTGCAGCAGGTGCATAGTCGTTAGATGACGCCTCCAAAATTTGGGAAATACGTGCGCCGGGCTGAAAGAGTTAAAAGAGCGATGGCAAAACGGTTTACAGTTAACTCCGAATATAACAAATCGCCAGGGGACTTTTTTTTCTTGTTGTAATTATATCCGACGTTTATTACAAGCAAAGTAATTTACGTTGAAAAACTGCTGTTAGAACCTTTAAAAAAGTGTTGTTATATCCGATTGTTGTTATTTCCGACCTTGTTATAAGCGGAGTGGGGGTCAAGGGGTCGCTGCCTGACTCAAAAGGTGGGGGCCCCAGGGGACGAGTTGCGTTGGTGGTGCGGGTAGTGGGGAACTCTTACAGCGCCTCCCCCGGAATTACCCTAGTCTATGGCCTCTTGGCCTTCGTGAGGCACCCTCGTGTGTAATCCCTCCGGACTAGCATAGCAACCCTCTATCCCAAGACCGCCCGTGCGTGGTCCCTGGCCACATCCTCTCCGAGGTGACCCCAAAGACTGGGCAGCACGAGCCCCCAGGCTAAACACGGCGGATCTAGAGGAGAGAACCTCGAAAATTAATCAACATTGTCCTGCTGCCTTGCACGCCTGGCCGCTTGGCTGCGGAAAGGCTAAAGGAGGAAAACCCTGACTTCAAAGCCCCCGTGTCTCCGGGGAAGGTTTTTGAGCCAGAGACTAGGACAAGGACAGTCTGATATAAAACCTACGACCTGAGGACCTCGATGCCACCGTCCCAGCTTGCTAGGCCATGGCAGACGAACCAAGGGTTTATAGGGTGGGGGCCAGTACTGCGCACACTGCACTCCACCAAAAAGCTCCACCGCGCAGGCTTTAGGAAACGTCCTCGGACCATGACACTGACCATTCCAAGTCCTGTAGCGACGGGCGAGGGGCGAAACGGCAGGTGAAAGATGTCACTGAAAGCCGCAGTCTCAAACCTGCATGCAGGCGGTTCAGGATATTGGTCGCCTGATGTTGACCTGGGGATGACAACGTCACTCGGCACACCCTGAACGACCAAGCAGCCTTCTCTAGGGACAGCACTGCTTGCTCCACACGGAGAGGGGCCTAGAAAAGGTGGCCTAACCAAAGCTCGTCCCCCCCTCACAACTCCAGTTGGCTAGCCGCGGTCAACGGGCATCTTCTCCTGCGGTCAGAAAACAAGTAAAAACAACGGATCCACTCTAATGACGACCACGACCGGACTCAACGTAGCATGCTGGAACATCCGAACCATGCTTGACACAGCAGACAGCGGACGCCCTAAACGTCGCTCCGCCCTCATTGCCCATGAATTGCGGAGGTTAAACATCGACATCGCTGCGCTCAGCGAAGTACGCCTCCCGGACGAAGGCAGTCTCCAAGAACTTGGCGCTGGCTACACCCTCTACTGGTCAGGCAAGTCTGCATCAGAAAGACGGCTCTCATGCGTGGGCTTCATGGTCAAAACCTCCATTGCGACTAAGCTGGAAAACCTACCAACCGGTCACTCAGACCGCATCATGTCCATGCGCCTCCCACTGAGACACCAGCAACACGTCACCCTTCTCAGTGTGTACTCCCCAACCTTCCTGGCAGAGCCTGCAGAAAAGGACAAGTTCTACACTGACCTGCGCAGCCTCCTACCAAGCACCCCTGCAAACGACAAAGTCATCATCCTTGGCGACTTCAATGCCAGAGTGGGCCAGGACTCTGAAGCCTGGAAAGGAGTCCTCGGCAAGCATGGCGTCGGGAACTGCAATGTCAATGGCCGCCTGCTGTTGGAGTTCTGCGCGGAGCAGCAGCTTGTCATCACCAACACTACTTTCCAGCAAACGGACAGTCGAAAGACCACCTTGATGAATCCTCGCTCCAAACACTGGCACCTTATCGACTATGTCCTAGTACGTCAGAGGGACCGCAGTGATGTCCTCCTCACCAGAGTGATGCCCAGCGCAGAGTGCCACACTGACCACCGCCTTGTCCGCTGCAAACTCAGGCTCCACTTCAAGCCAAAACCCAAGAAAGGGGGGCCCCCTAAGAAAAAGCTTGATGTTGGCAGCCTTCAGCGTGACGACATAAAAGCTGCCTTTCAGACAGATTTACAGCGCAGGCTCACAGACACAGCTGACCCAGCAGACTCCCCCCCCCCCCCCCCCCCCCCCCCCCCCGCGAAACACTCTGGGAACGGCTGAAAACTGCTATCGCAAAATCATCTGCAGAAGTCTTGGGTTTCGCTAGAAAGAGGAACAAAGACTGGTTTGACGAAAACGACGTAGAGATCCAGGAACTCCTAGCAAAACAAAAGAGCCGCCCATCAGGCCCACCTAGCCCAGCCTTCCTGCCCTGTGAAGAAGTCTGCCTTCCGCCTCGTCTGCAGCAGTCTCCAGCGCAAGATCAGAGATCTCCAGAACGAGTGGTGGACCAGACTCGCACAGAGGACCCAGCTTTGTGCTGACAACGGTGACTACAGGGTCTTCTACGAAGCACTGAAAGCAGTGTATGGCCCCAGGCACCTGGTACAAAGTCCCCTGCGAAGCGCTGATGGACAGGCACTCCTCACAGATAATAACTCCATCTTGAACCGCTGGTCGAATACTTTCAAGACCGCTTCAGTGCTGAGCGCACAGTTCAAGAAGCAGTCATCCTCCAAATCCCACACCTCCCAGTAAAGGTTGAATTGGACGAACCACCCTCTGCTGAAGAGACCCTCACAGCCATCCACCAGCTCGAGTGGCAAAGCAGCAGTCACTGACGGAATCCCACCAGAGATCTGGAAACATGGAGGCCCAGCACTGCACAACACGCTCCACGACCTCTTTCTCTGCTGCTGGGAGGAAGGAACATTACCAAAGGATCTCCGCGATGCAGTCGTCATCACCCTGTACAAGAACAAAGGAGAGAAGTCTGCCTGCTCCAACTACCGTGGAATTACCCTGCTGTCCATTGCCGGGAAAATACTCGCAAGGCTGCTCCTGAATCGGCTGGTACCTGCCATTGCAGAAGACCACCTCCCAGAGGGCCAGTGTGGCTTCAGAGCCAACAGGAGCACCACCGACATGGTCGTTGTGCTGAGACAGCTTCAGGAGAAGTGCCGCGAGCAGAACAAAGGGCTGTACGTAACGTTTGTCGACCTAACAAAAGCGTTCAACACTGTGAGCAGGCAAGGCATGTGGAAGATCTTGGAGCGACTTGGCTGTCCCCCAAAGTTCCTCAGCATGATCGTCCAGCTACACGAGGACCAGCAAGGCCAGGTCAGACTCAACAATGACCTCTCAGAACCATTCCCCATTCTCAACGGTGTGAAGCAGGGCTGTGTGCTGGCACCGACCCTCTTCATCATCTTTTTTAGCATGATGTTGAAGCAGGCCACAGTGGACCTCGACGATGACGATGCAGTGTACATCAGGTATCGTCTCGATGGCAGCCTGTTCAACCTCAGACGACTGCAGGCCCACACCAAAACACTAGACCAACTGATTCGTGAGCTGCTCTTTGCTGACGACGCTGCCCTCGTTGCACACACAGAGAGAGCCCTGCAGCGCATCACATCCTGCTTCGCAGACGCTGCCCAGCTCTTTGGACTCGAGGTCAGTCTGAAAAAGACAGAGGTTCTCCATCAGCCGGCACCCAAGGTAGAGCATCGCCCTCCCCACATCACCATCGGCGAGTCTGAACTGAAGTCAGTGCACCAGTTTACCTACCTTGGCTGCATCATCACGTCTGACGCCAAGCTGGACAAGGAGCTGGAGAGCAGGCTGGCAAAAGCAAACAGCGCTTTCGGGCGTCTATACAAGCGGGTGTGGCATAATCAACAGCTGAAAACAGGCACCAAGATCAACGTGTACAGAGCTGTCGTCCTCACCACCCTGCTGTATGGTTCCGAGTCCTGGGCCCTCTACCGCAGCCCTCGAACGCTTCCACCAGCGCTGCCTGTGTACAATCCTTGGCATTCACTGGAGAGACTATGTCACAAACGTCGAGGTCCTTGAACAGGCAGAAACTGTGAGCATCGAGGCTTTGCTGCTGCGGACACAGCTCCGCTGTGCTGGGCACGTCTCCCGGATGGAGGATCATCGCCTACCCCAGATCACCCTGTTCGGCGAGCTCGCCACTGGACACAGAGACTCTTGGCTTGACTTCGCGAACGAAGATTCTATAGGGCGTGCCCACGTCGTCTGCAGGCATTTTCGTGGCTGCGGAGGCCAATCCGGGACAGGCAGGTTCGACCGCAGTGGCTGCAGGGGAAGGTCTGGTCAGGGTTCTGAGTTACGACAACTCTGTTTTTTCTTCTGAGCCTCTTGTCCTTAAGGTTAGCTCTGCGAGAGTCCTCAAAGGAGACGGCTGCCTTGTGAATGGTGGAGCGCCAGGTGTCATGGTCCGCAGCAAGCGAAGACCACTGGCGGTGGTCGATTTGGCAGGCACTAAGTGACTTTTTGAGACCGTCTTTGTATCTCTTCTTTGGTGCCCCTCTGTCTCGGTGTCCAGTGGCGAGCTCGCCGAACAGAGTGATCTTGGGTAGGCGATGATCCTCCATCCTGGAGACGTGCCCCGCCCAGCGAATCTGTGTCCGCAACAGTAAAGCCTCGATGCTCACAGTTTCCGCCTGTTCAAGGACCTCGACGTTGGTGACATAGTCACTCCAGTGAATGCTGAGGATGGTACGCAGGCAGCGCTGGTGAAAGCGTTCGAGGAGTCGTAGTTGGCTGCGGTAGAGGGCCCAGGACTCGGAACCGTACAGCAGGGTGGTGAGGACGACAGCTCTGTACACGCTGATCTTGGTGCCTTTTTTAAGCTGTTGATTGTGCCACACCCGCTTGAATAGTCGCCCGAAAGCACAGCAGGGTAATTTCACGATAATTAGAGCAGGCAGACTTCTCTCCTTTGTTCTTGTACAGGGTGATGATGACTGCATCACGGAGATCCTTTGGTAGTGTTCCTTTTTCCCAGCAGCAGAGAAAGAGGTCGTGGAGCTTGTTGTGCAGTGCTGGGCCTCCATGTTTCCAGATCTCTGGCGGGATTCCGTCAATGCCTGCTGCTTTGCCACTCTTGAGCTGGTGGATGGCTGTGAGGGTCTCCTCGGCGGTGGGCGGTTCGTCCAATTCAACCTTTAGTGGAAGGTGTGGGATTTGGAAGATGACTGTTTCTTGAACAGTGCGCTCAGCGCCGAAGAGGTCCTGAAAGTATTCCGACCAGCGGTTCAAGATGGAGGTATTATCTGTGAGGAGTGCCTGTCCATCAGCGCTTCGCAGGGGACTTTGTACCAGGTGCCTAGGGCCATACACTGCTTTCAGTGCTTCGTAGAAACCCCTGAAGTCACCGTTGTCAGCGCAGAGCTGGGTCCTCTGTGCGAGTCTGGACCACCACTCGTTCTGGAGCTCTCTAAGCTTGAGCTGGAGACTGCTGCAGATGAGGCGGAAGGCAGACTTCTTCACAGGGCAGGAAGGCTGGGCTAGGTGGGCCTGGTGGGCGGCTCTTTTTTTTTTTTTGCTAGAAGTTCCTGGATCTCTACGTCGTTTTCGTCAAACCAGTCTTTGTTCCTCTTTCTAGCAAAGCCCAAGACTTCCACAGAGGATTTTACAATAGCAGTTTTCAGTTGTTCCCAGAGTGTTTCAGGGGAGGAGTCTGCTGGATCAACTGTCTTTGAGCATGCGCTGTAAATCGGCCTGAAGGGCAGCTTTCTTGTCGGCACGCTGAAGGCTGGCAACATCAAGCTTTTTCTTGGGGGGGGGGGGGAGGCCTTTCTTGGGTTTCAGCTTGAGGCGGAGCCTGAGTTTGCAGCGAACAAGGCGGTGGTCAGTGTGGCACTCTGCGCTGGGCATCACTCTGGTGAGGAGGACGTCACTGCGGTCCGTCTGACGCACTAGGACATAGTCGATAAGGTGCCAGTGCTTGGAGCGAGGATGCATCCAGGTGGTCTTTCGACTGTCCTTTTGCTGGAAAGTAGTGTTGGTGATGACAAGTTGCTGCTCTGCACAGAGCTCCAACAGTAGGCGACCATTGTCATTGCAGTTCCCAACGCCATGCTTGCCGAGGACTCCTTTCCAGGTTTCAGAGTCTTGGCCCACTCTGGCGTTGAAGTCGCCAAGGATGATGACTTTGTCGTCTGCAGGGGTGCTCTGCAGGAGGCTGCGCAGGTCAGAGTAGAACTTGTCTTTTTCTGCAGGCCCTGCCAGGAAGGTTGGGGAGTACACACTGAGAAGGGTGACGTATCTTGCTGGTGTCGGCGAGCTCGCCACTGGACACCGAGACAGAGGGGCACCAAAGAAGAGATACAAAGACTGTCTCAAGAAGTCACTTAGTGCCTGCCAATTCAACCACCGCCAGTGGTCTTCACTTGCTGCGGACCGTGACACCTGGCGCTCCACCATTTACAAGGCAGCTGTCTCCTTTGAGGACTCTCGCAGAGCTGGTCTTAAAGACAAGCGGCTCAGGAGAAAAAAAAAGAGATACCGCAACTCAGAACCCTGGCCAGACCTCCCTTTGCAGCCACTGCGGTCGAACCTGCCTGTCCCGGATTGGCCTCCGCAGTCACGAGCATGCCTGCAGACGTCGTGGACAACCCCTATAGAATCTTCGTTCGCGAAGTCAAGCCAAGAGAGATAAGCGGAGTGTAATACGTACTCGGGGTTAGTAAATCTGCTTTGTGTTTGGCATTTTAACTTGTGTTCGTCGTTTTAACTTTTTGTTTCAAAGTACTAGACAAACAAACAAAAAAGACGACGAACAACGTATCTTTTAGAGTCAAATGTTTGTCTACTTTGAAAAAAAAAGGATTTTTACCCAATACTTTAGTCACCTATTTTATACTCATTTCAAAACGCGTTGTTTTTGTTTTGTTTAGAGATAGAGATGGAGAGAGGGTGTGGGGTGATGGTGGTGGTAGGTGAGTACGTTTTGTGTTAGCTGCTGTGATATATTCGATATCGGCCTTTGATGGTCGTCAATGGCGCGCCTGCTTCCTCTTGTTCACTGGATTTTCTTGTCATTTCCTCGACTGCGATTTCAGAGGCCCTGGTGGAGAAGGACGACAACGCCCCACGAGTTGTACAGCGGGCCCGAACCTACTTCAGATGCTGTGAAGATACAGGTAAGTGGAATTTCGTCATTTTATGCTATACACCCCTTCACTACCGAGAAATTTAACCCTACCCAACTGCAAGAGGTAAAGATCTTATGAGCCCCTGCAGTTGCAGGGGCTCATGGGGATCTATACCTCCTGCTGAAATTATTTTGTATTTATGTTACCATGACGCCTTGAGATTTTTTATTCTAAGCGCAATCTGTGTCCACTGCCAGTGAACTGGTTACTGACTGGTACTAATGATCATATTCGAGCGAATTATCACAGACCACAATTATCTTGTTGGCTAGCTGGTTAGTGGATAGTGACAGGTCAAACTCATCAATTGGTGCTGTCTTGTCTTCCTTGGTAGATGATGTGGGTGGCCTCGCCATTGCAACAATTCAGCACATTTATCAGTTTTGTTTACACACTGGTATTTAGTTGTATCATCTTTCTCGTTCAGATCAAATTAACAGGAGGGGTGTGAAGCCGCTGTTAGACCTGTTCAACGCTACCGGGAAGGTGATATTCCCGACTCTGAACCCCAGGTGGGCGGAGAAAAGCTTGAGATTTAATGAAATCGCCGAGCTGTCCGCTTCTGTTGGAGGGCTGGGGTCCATCGGCCTATTCACGGTCGGTGTCGAAAGCACGCCTTTCAACTCCTCCAAGAAAATCATTGTGGTATGTGTGTGTGTGTGTGTGTGTGTTCGGTTATATAACACTATGGGGTTACACACTCGACTCTATCCAGCTTTATGGGTAACGTTTTTTTATGGGGTACTTTTTTCCATTACCCCACAAAGCAAACCCCATAGAGAGCACACAAAGTTCATTTTCTTTACAATGCTGCAAAAAGCTACAGTACACCATAACACCATTAAAATGTTCTTGGTGTGTGTACACACACTTACACACAGATTTGGACCTCCTTGGACCTCCCCGGGTTTTTCTCGCGTTGGATAATGAGATGACGTATTGTGAAGCTCATTTATTGGCTGATTCTCGTGCGTGCGAGCCAAGCATGATGCGCATGCGCGGACTGTCACAAAGTGCGCTTATTTCAAGATGGTGGATGTGCGTCTGTGGAAATTAATCTTCAAACAACAATAAAGTAAGTATTTCTTCATTGGTTATTTCATCCAATTTAGATTAATATGTTTGTACGTATTACATGTTCTTGTCATTAATTTGATGCATTACCACGTGGTGTCAGGCAGGTAATAGTCACAGTGCAGTTTTTCATGAAGTTATGCGAGACACCCCCCCCCCCCCCCCACCATTCCACAAAAAATAAAAAAATGAAGAAAACAAAACGAGTAAATGTAATGCTCATCGTCGGAAAAAGGCCAAAAATAATATTTAATATTTTCATCACCAGATTGGTTGTTATTGCCAGTAGAGTATGACAGACGTTTAGATTTACTTTTAGTAAGTGAAAAACAAAATCGCGAACACGGTGCTTCAAATGAAGGAATATCACGTGGCCGAAATCTCCCGTTATGTCATCGTGTGAAAACAAACCAAAGCATCAATACTGACATAATTCATATATTAATCGCTGGATGCACGTTTATTTTACAGGACTAAAAGAATACAAAACTCGAAAACTAGGTCGCACGGCCTCTGCCAGAAATGGGCGGGACCATGTAACATCAGTCAAAACACGCAGCAGACGACACGTGTCTTTGCATCTTCTGTTCATTGTTATAGGCAGCCACTTAATCTGTTGGAAAAGAACTGCTGCACTTATTTGGGGTGCACTGGTAATAGTAGTGTGGTAATGACAGATTTCAGAGTGTCTTAAATAATGCTTTTCATGGTGGGAAATGGGATTGAGGGAAGGGGTGGGGGGAGGGGGGATGGGTGTACTGATTAGAAGTTGATTGCAATAAGGCCAGGGTCGTTGCGGAGGCAACCACTGCAGGCAAGGAGTTTCAGTCTGGGATGGTGAGGGGCGAAAAAGGTTTTTCATCGATAATCAGTTCTGTTTGAAATTGTTCAACACTATGTTCCATCATATTAATAATAATAATTACTGTATTTATAATGCGCTTATCTTATAATAATTATAACTCTAAGCGCGCACTCACAACTCACGCACGCACGTGCACGCTTTTAAGAATGACACATTTAACAAAGACGCAAAATTACATTATATACTCACACCACAAACATTATAAGCAAGAAACAGCCGGCGGTGGGTGTGTGGTGGTGTCATAGTGTTAAAACTGCTTGAAAAGGTAAGTTTTGAGGGCGGACTGGAAGGAGCAGGGAGAGGGGTTCTGACGGAGAGAGAGTGGGAGAGTGTTCCAGATGGATGGGCCGTAAACAGAGAAAGAGCAGGAGCCGAAAGTGCTGAGTTTGGAGCGAGGGATGCGGAGGCGAAGAGGGTCGGAGGCAGAGCGAAGAGAGCGAGAGGGAATGTAGGGGTGAAGTAAGTCAGAGAGATAGAGAGGAGCGGAGTTGTTGAGGGATTTGTAGCAGAGAGACAGAGTCTTGTATTGAATGCGTTGGGAGATGGGGAGCCAGTGAAGGATCTTGAGCAAGGGAGTGACGTGGTCAGATTTCTTCTTTCTGAGGACGAGGCGGGCAGTATTGTTCTGAACGCGTTGGAGAGGGAGAGTAGTGGAGCGAGGGAGGCCGGAAAGAAGGGAGTTACAATAGTCAAGGCGAGACAGGATCAGAGAGACAGCAAGTTTGGTGGCAGCTTCTGTGGTGAGGTATTTTCTGATCTGACTAATTCGACGGAGGTGGAAGTAGCAGGCCCGGGCAGTGGCAGAGACAAAGCTGGTCATCGAGAGAGACGAATCAAGGATAACGCCAAGGTTCTTGGCAGAGTCGGAGAGGGGGATAGAGGTGCCGTCAAGCTGAAGATGGAGAGAGGAGGGGAGCTGAGGGAGTTTCTATTATTAACATAATAATAATAATACAGTGATTAATAATGCGCACGCATCTCACACTGCATAGTGATTCGAGGCACAGGTTCTCACACATTCACCACCAATTAATCATATGTTTAACAAACTGTATTACTACACAAGAGATGCCTTTATTGGGCTTATCCTTCAAAACAAACCATATTGGAAGGATTGCGGATTTTGTTTTTATTTTAGAGACTTTTTATCAGTATAATTTTCTATGTTATTACAACATCTATTGTTTTAATATTTTGCAGCGCAATGGACACTTATATGGACAGTGAAAGTGAAAGCACAACACACTCAGGTAATGTACCAATTTCTGATGCCCCCAACCCTTCTTGCACACACACACATAACTCTTGAGTCTTTGTATGTGAGCATGCACATGCATGCATGAGTTGTGCATGCATGCTTAGAGTTATAATCTTTGTAAGATAAGCACATTATAATTAACGTAACTATTATTATTACACATCCTCACTCCATCCACTCTTGCATACTTTTTTTATCATTGCTTCAATTTCTCTGTTTAACGATAACAAATGAGTTTGAAATCTTATGCTCGCAGCTTGTTTGGTTTGAGCCTTATTTATAACTTTAGAATCTTACAGCTTGATTTGGGTCTCCACTTACTGGTCAAAGAGTGTACAGAGTTTAGTGAATTTTAGTTTGGTCTTTGGAACTAAAACTAACTTAATAAGGTGTAATTAATATGTTTAAAAAATAACCCCAGTATTATAATTTGTGTTTGAAACATTTTATGCTCTATGTTCAGAATGTGCATCTGATGGATCGGAATACATGCCTGAAAGTGACACTGGCAGTTCAGAAAGTGTTGGTGAGGTTACAATATTTACTTTTTGATTTGCGGTGAATGGCTGTTTTGTTTGTATGTTGTGGAAGGAGAAGTAACAGGTAACTTTTTTTTTTTTACTATCAACTACATTGCACGGGTTTATTAACTTGTTGAATTACGCAAACACCAAGTCTTAGTTTTTAGTTAAACTGTCTAGTAATGCAAAGAAAATCTACAACCGCTTCCCTTAATTTTCCCACCTTCTATTAAGGTATGCTTTGCAATATTTTTTGGTTTCCTAGCTTAAAAAGACAATGTGGAATTAACAAGAACACCAAAACCTTGACGTTTTCTTCCATTTTAATACTGTTAATGTTGCATATGTGCCACTGTTGCTATAGTATACATACATGTATGAGTGTAGTAGGTAGAAAAGTTGAAAACTAAAGTTTTCAAGATGTGTTAACCAGTGCTATTGCTTAATTTTTCTTTCTTTCTTTCCCCTCCACTCTTCCCTTCTTCTTGGCTTTCTTTCTCTCATGAGGTTTAATCGAATCATGGTTTGTAGTAGAATTTCTTTGAAAGTTTTCAATCATGTGTGTTGCAGAATATTTGCCTCTAGTCAATCCGTGTCACTTGGCATCGGCGAAATGGAGAGTTACAAGTACACTTGAAAGAACAAAAGGTGAGGAAAGTGCTTTGTTGACTTGCATGCGTAGCAAAGTGAGTCAGTGTAATATCCATGTTGTTTGTTGTATGTCTGTGGGGCTTTACATAAAATCTTTGGCTTTTACTTGGACACTAATACATTACCTCGCTAACTTTGATGTGATAGTGTATGGCAGTGAAATCTCAAAAAAGCGTAGTCCCTTTCTTGACCACTTTTAGATCTCGTACTTTCCATCTGTGTGTGTGTATATGTCCATACTGTTAAATTCATCATCCATTTTAAATTCATCATTAATTTGTTCATTTCTCATATGAATCAGTTTGTTTACAGTGTGTCCATTATGCCAATACGAATGTTGTGTGCGTTTGAGTGCTTGTGAGTCCATTTTCATTGTGCATCGGTTGGGTTTCGATGTTGAATATCTCTATAATCAGAAGGCGATGATCTGTATGCTGTTGATGACTACCATAATCCCAGCGATGTGTTGTTGACATTTCTGAATAACTTGTAAAAAATTTGTGTGATGTATATGGCGTTGATACTGAATGTCTATAGAACCATACGTGCTGTCCTAACCTCAAGGTCAAGGTCAATTTGACCTTCTCAACTTCGACAAAACATTAAAAATGCATTATTTTTGTTTATTTTTAACAAGTACTTACTTTTATATTTCATTGCTACTAATAAATGTTTCTTAGAATGACTGACATTGAAATGACCTTGACCAAAATGTCCAGGACATTGCAGAAAACATTTACAGGGTTGAGATTAGGATTGTTTTAATCTGGCCGTGGCGCTCATCTGATCTAATCGTTCACAGATTTTCCAAACCATTAGATCCAAAGTCTGCAGAATGATCTCGATGCCAAAACGCAAATACCTTTAAAACAAAATCCTAGAATCCACTTCTTCCAATACTCTCTACGCCACGATGAACAAACTCTTCGGCACACCTAAGGACTCTCCATTCCCCAACACACACAGCAAAGACGAACTCCAAACCGCCTTTTCCACCTATATTTCTTACACTTGAATCACACACTTGATATTCTACCGTCTCGGCCTTGCCCTCCTGACTCCCCTTTCTCTCGGTTTTCCGCTGTCTTTCAGGAAGTTGTTCTCAAAACCATAAAGACTATGTCTTTCAAATCCTGTGAACTAGATCCCTTCCCTGCTTCTCTGTATTATGATGGACTCCCAAAACTTCTGCCTTTCATCACCTCTCTAAAAACTGGCTCCATTCCTGATATATAAGCCGGCCACGGTTCACCCTCTCCTAAAAAAAAAAAAAACAGCCTCGACCCAAATGTCTTCAAGAACTATCGCCCAGTCTCCAATCTCTTTTCTGTCCAAGCTACTATAGGTTGTCTTCAACCAGCTTGATGCTTACCTCACCACCAACTATCTCCCCAGTTTCTTCCAGTCTGCCTTTCGCAAACATCACAGCACTGAAACAGCCCTTTTTAACATATTCTGAACGACCTTCTTCTCTCAACTGACTCGGGCAACATCTCTCTTCTTACTCTACTCAATCTCTCTGCTGCCTTCAACACTATTGACCATTCTATTCTTAAGGGTCTGTCCTGGGTCTGGCCCTCTCACACCCTACACCTCCCCTCTGTCCATCATCATCCAGTCTCATCACATAAACTACCATTTCTATGCTGATTACTCACAACTACAAGACAAAGACAAACCTGACAACATTCAGTCACTCCTGACTGGCACAGCCGACTGCTGCGAAGACGTGAAGGACTGGATGACAGCAAGTAAACTTAAACTGAATGACGATAAAACGGAAGCCTTGCTGGTAGGCACTCGTCAGAAACTCCCTCAGCTCTCATTCTCTCTCCATCTTCAGCTTGAAGGCACCTCTATCCCTCTCTCAGACTCTGCCAAGGTTTGCCAAGAACCTTGGTGTTATCATTGATTCTTCTTTCTCTATGACCAGCTTTGTCTCTGGCACTACCCAGGCCTGCTATTTCCACCTCCATCGCATCTGTGAGATCAGAAAATACCTCACCACTGAAACTGCCACCAAACTTGCTGTCTCTCTCATCCTGTCTCGCATCGACTATTGCAACTCTCTCATTTCTGGCCTCTCTCGCTCCACCACTCTCCCTCTCCAACGCATTAAAAAGAATTCTGCCCGCCTCGTCCTCAGAAAGAAGAAATCTGACCACATCACTCTCTTGCTCAAAACCTTTCACTGGCTTCCCATCTCCCAACACATTCAATACAAGGCTCTGTCTGCTACAAATCCATCAGCAACTCCGCTCCTCTCTATCTCCGACTTACTTCACCCCTACATTCCCTCGATCTCTTCGCTCTGCCTCCGACCCTCTCCACCTGCACATCCCTCGCTCCAAACTCAGCACTTTTGGTGCCCACTCCTCTGTTTACGGCCCATCCATCTTGAACACTCCTCTCCGTCAGAAACCCTCTCCCTCCTCCTTCCAGTCTGCTCTCAAAACTTATATTTTCAAGCAGTTCTAGCACTATGACCCCACCACACACCCCACTGCCAGCTGTCTCTTGCTTATAATGTCTGGTTTGTATGTGTATCTCAGCCAAACTTGTAATGGTTGTTAATTTGATGAGAGCATCCATCGTTGATTGGCTTTAACTTTAAGCCAAAGTCACATTGTTAGGACACAGTAAAATAAATGCACTGCTATTTAAAGAATAAGTTTATAATTATTATCTTTTGCATTGCAGGCACTTGCAGTTTGTTAGATGGAGGAGTTGCAACAAATGACCAAGAAGAGTCCACAGGTGCATATGTCCAGGTGATGAAAGCAGCTGGCATCTTTACAGAAACAATTAATGGTAAGAAGCATTTAACGTTGGGTTTAATTTACACACTGAATTTTCATGGAATGAAGGAGACAACACCATACAGTGAATCTGGGTTTTGTGCTGAGAGCCAGTCGGTCCATCTTGCTCCAGGCGTCAGTACATTTGAGAAATATGTTCAAGATCTTAAAATTGTGTATGCTATTTTGCATGACTTACATAATGTAACTTGACTTTTAATCTTTTCTGGGGGAACAGAATCTAGGTGCATTAAAACCAAAAGAGTGCGAGTTTGTTTCCGTACCAACTAGTGTGTAAACTCAGGTCAATAATACAATTTCTGTGTCTCACCTGCATAGCAAAAGTGAGCTTATAATGATGATTTGTATCGTCTGTCCTCTGGTCGATGTAAAAACTTTTACATTGACTTTTTCCAGGACATTAATAAACGTAACCACACCATTCTTGGTTTGATATTGTATGACCATGAAATGTCACAAACCATAGGTACTGACTCGTTTTTGTAACTTTCCTTACTTTTTCATCATGTTTTTGAAAACACACATTCCATCTATACATGTATGATAAAGGATAAGAAGACCTTTTGTTCGATACCAATTTGGATGACTTTCATATAACATTGCTGCTAATGAATATTCCTTTGACTGACCTTGACCAAGGTCACATTGACCTTTGAAAAATAAGTACAGGTTTGCATAAAACATTATTAAATGCAAACATGACAGCAAACAAACTTAAACTTAACGACAAAATGGAAGCCATGGTGGTAGGCACTCGCCAGAAACTCCCTCAGCTCTCTCTCTATCTTCAGCTTGACGGCACCTCTATCCCTCTCTCAGACTCTGCCAAGAACCTTGGAGTTATCCTTGATTCTTCTCTCTCGATGACCAGCTTTGACTTTGCCACTGCCCGGGCCTGCTACTTCCACCTCCATCGAATCAGATCAGAAAATACATCACTGAAACTGCCACCAAACTTGCTGTCTCTCTCATCCTGTCTCGCATTGAGTATTGCAACTCCCTTCTTTCCGGCCTCCCTCGCTCCACCACTGTCCCTCTCCAACGCGTTTAAAACCATACTGCCCGCCTCGTCCTCAGAAAGAATAAATCTGACCACGTTACTCCCTTGCTCAAAATCCTTCACTGGCTCCCCATCTCCCAACACATTCAATACAAGACTGTCTCTGTTACAAATCTCTCAACTCTGCTCCTCGCTATCTCTCCGACTTACTTCACCTTTACATTTCCTCCCGCTCTTTTCACTCTGCCTCTGACCCTCTCCACCTCTGCATCCCTCACTCCAAACTCAGCACTTTCGGCTCCCGTTCCTTCTGTTTACGGCCCATCCATCTGGAACACTCCCACTCTCTCTTCATCAGAAACCCACTCCCTTCTCCATCCAGTCCGCCCTCAAAACTTACCTTTTCAAGCAGTTCTAGCACTGTGACCCCACACCCCACTGCCAGCTGTCTCTTGCTTGCAATGTCCGGTCTGTTTGTGGTATGAGTATTTGTGAGTAAATGTAATTTTTGCGTCTTTGTCATAATGTGTCATTGTTAAAAGCGTGCACATGCATGCGTTTGTTGCGAGTGCGCGCTTAGAGTTATAATTATTATAAGATGAGCACATTATAAATAAAGTAATTATTATTAATTGTATTATTATTATTATTATTATTATTATTATTATTTTCACCCATTTAAATGCATGGGAATTGTATAACCTGGATCGTATTTAATTTACCACCCATAGACCCCGACTAGATGACCTTGAGATATTGAATACGACCTTTCGTAAATATAAGTTGACACAAAAATTAAAATAATATAAATTGAGGCCGATTGAGAGAGCAATAAGTATCAGAGTACGAGTAAAATAATTCATTGAGTCTTCCCAGAAGTACTACTCGTGCATGCACCTTTCACCTTACAGTGGGAACCATTGTCTTTGGCCAAAAGACTAAGTAGCTGTATAAGCTGAATCCCACTTACATCCCATTGAACATACAGCCCTTACTTTCGCTGTTTGCCCAAGCAGCATGTGGTGGGCAATGATAAATACCAATCAACCACTGACCCAGTGGGGCATTATTATGTATATTACATAATAATACTAATAATTACTGTATTTATAATGTGCCTATCTTATAATAATTATAACTCTAAGTGCGCACTCACAACTCGCGCACGCATGTGCACGCTTTTAACAATGACACATATGACAATTATGCAAAAATTACATTCACTCATGCATACCTATACCACAAACAGACCAGACACTATAAGCAAGATGGGGTGTGTGGTGAGGCCATAGTGAACTGCTTGAAAAGGTAAGTTTTGAGAACAGACTGGAAGGAGAAAAAAGAGGGTTTCTGACGGAGAGAGAGAGAGTGGAAGAGTATTCCAGATGGATGGGCCATAAACAGAGAAGGAGTGGGAGCCGAAAGTGCTGAGTTTGGAGCGAGGGATGTGGAGGCGGAGAGTGTCGAAGGCAAAGCGAAGAGAGCAAGAGGGAATGTAGGGGTGAAGTAAGTCAGAGAGAGAGAGAGAGAGAAGCGGAGTTGTTGAGGGATTTGTAGCAGAGAGACAGTCTTGTATTGAATGCGTTGGGAGATGGGAAGCCAGTGAAGGGTTTTGAGCAAGGGAGTGACGTAATCAGATATCTTTTTTCTGAGGAGGAGAGCAGTATTGTTTTGAACGCGTTGGAGAGGGAGAGTGGTGAAGCGAGGGAGGCCGGAAAGAAGGGAGTTGCAATAGTCAATGCAAGACAGGATGAGGGAGACAGCAAGTATGTCTAAGTTGTTTGCGTTCTGCACCTCAATCCTTCACCCTTCGACCTGTGCTACCACCAGTATGACCCTAGCCCATTTGGCAATTCCCATGCCTGACACTAGAATGTGAATGTACTTGTAGTTGTTTGCTTCCAATAAGTATCTTGTACTCAATGACCTTGGTTAAAGTTCGCGGGAACATCACATTGACTTTTTACAAATTATTAATATTTAGCATAAAAAGTATTATTTTGTACTAAAATGTGCATGTACTTATATACTTGTTTGCTTCTCACAAGTGTGCTTTTAATCAATCGCTTAGGAGGAGAACTGTCCATGGCATCGATGTCACAATCCTGCAGCACAGCTTCTGTAGCTTCATCCTCTGTAGCCAGTAGCTCCTCTCAAGGTGGGAAAGAACAAGCAAGAGCATCATCAGTACCTTCATCATCCACATTCAGTAGCTCTACAGGAAGTGTAAGGAAACCGATGGTGTCGTCATCAGAAGTATCATCATCATCATCAACAGCAGCAGCACACAGAGTAACAGTTCATCTAGCAAAGACCAATACATCTAATGGACAGAGAGTGTATGATAAGCAGATGAACTGTAAGTTTTGTGATGTTCTTACAACCAATCTTTGCAAGCATCTTTTCTCTAAAAAACATCAGAATGAACCAGAAATTGCAGAAATATTATCCAAAGCAAAGAAGTCTAAAGAACGAGAGTGGCTTTTAGAAAAAGTCAGGAATCAAGGAAACTACCAGCACAACTGTCGTGTCCTAGAGGCTCAAGAAGGTATACTGATTCCATGGCGCTCTCCAACTGAACCAGTCGATCCCAGTAATTACATTCCTTGCACATTCTGTTTAGGTTTCTTTCTTCGAAAAGAGCTGTGGCGCCATGAAAACTCCTGCAAATTCAAGACAGAAACAAAGAAAGGTAGACGTGTGATAGGCAGGGCAGAGTCTTTGCTTCCGTGCAAAATAAGCTGCAGCCAAGGATTCAGAGAGAACATAACTGCATCGATGCATTCTGATGAAATCACACAGATAGCAAAGAACGATCTAATCATCACAAGGTACGGTGAGAAACTGTATCAAAAATATGGTCATATTGAGAGCAAAAGAGGATTCATCAGGCAGAAAGTCAGGGAGCTGGCTCGTTTTCTGCAAGCAGCTAGAAAGGTTGATCATGAAATAACTGGACTTGACAGTTGTTTAATCCCAAACAAATTTCCTCAGTGTGTGCTGGCAGCTAAAAGACTTTGCAGCTATGACGAAGTCAAGAATATCTATGGCAATCCATCTTTGGCCGTGAAGCTTGGACATTCCATCAAGAAGTGCGCCGGAATTGTCAGAAATCAAGCACTGATGTCAGGGGATGTAGAAATCCAACAGAAGTCCGCGTGTTTCAGAGAGCTGTGTGAATCAGAATGGAGAGACATTTCATCATGTGCTCTGTCTACTCTGGAAGGCAGAAAGTACAATAAGCCACATGTCTTGCCCCTGACAGAAGATCTGAAAAAAGTGACAAAGTATTTGGGAGAAAACAGAAAGAAATGCTTGTCAGCCCTCAGGTCAAACCCAACCCCATCAACTTGGCTCAATCTTGCAAAGGTTTCTCTGGCCAACATATTAATGTTCAACAGACGACGGAGTGGTGAGGCTTCAAGAATGCTGGTTTCTAACTTCGAAGAAGCTAGGAACAATTGTCAGCCTAGTGATGACATCATGGCAGCACTATCAGAGATGGAAAAGAAGCTTGTCAATAGCTTTTTCCGAGTGGAGGTAGTTGGCAAACGCGGGAGGAAGGTACCCATCTTATTTACAGCTGCAATGAAGGATGAGGTTGAGGAACTTCTGAAGCACAGAGAGAGAGTCGGTGTCAATGTCAACAACAAGTATGTGTTTGCAAGGCCCCATTTTGGTTCAGAAAACTACATTGAAGGTCACACCTGTCTGCACGAAGCAGTTGAAGAGAGTGGAGCAGCTCGTCCACAGGACATCACAAGCACCAAGCTTAGGAAACACTTGGCGACGGTATCTCAGATTCTGAACTTGACAGAACATGAATTAGAACAGGTATGTGGTTTCCTGGGACATAATATCTCTGTTCATCGCGATTTTTACCGTCTACCTCAAGATACCTTTCAGCTTGCCAAAGTGAGTCGCTTGCTGATTGCTGCAGAAAATGGGCAGATAGCCAGGTTTCAAGGAAAGTCACTAGAAGACATTCAGCTGGAACAAGATTTGGAATTTCACAAATCAGAGTTTGAAGAAAATGATGTATCAGATTCAGAAGCTGAAGGAGAGCCCACAAGAATCGAACCAGCTGAATCTGAGGAAGAGCCCACAAGAATCGAATCAGATGAATCTGAGAAAGAGACCATGAGATCTGAACTCGTGCAAGATGAACACAGCAAGCTCAGAAGACCAGAAAAACGCAAGAATGCCAGCAAAGATTATACTTCTACTGAAACTTGTGTAGGCAAAAGAAAAGACTTTCTTTTTTCACAACAGGCTGATCTGATCAGATGCCACTTCAAAGCTCATATTGACAGGTATGCTGTACCAAAGAAGGCAGAATGTGAATACTTAATAAAAAAGGAACCTACACTGCATAACAAAACATGGTTGAAAATCAAATGCACTGTAAGAAATGAAATTGAAAAAAAGAAGAGAGAAGTAAAAAAGCTACAGAACAGGAAGTAAAGACAGGGTAAAAACAAATAGGCATTCAGCTCTCTCTCTCTCTTGATTTGACATTTTCAGTTTAAGGTGTGTTGGGCTACTTAACATTTGTGGTGACTGGGGATGATGCTTTTTTCATTCAACATGTGTTCTTTTTTTTTACTTATAAAGTTACTGATAGTGATAAAGAAAGATTAGAAAATTGCGAATACTGATCTTGAACTGTAAACCTTGGCTAAGCAACATAGGCATTACTATACAGTTATTTTATTATTTTCTCTTCTTAGAGAATTGTATGTTTTGCTAACTGTTTATTTGCTAGGGTACCATAATTTTTCGGCCTTGAACGCTCCTGTTTATAAGCCGCACACCATTAAATTTAAAATAAATATCTTAACTTTTTCATTAATAAGCCGCTCTGGTTTAAAAGCTGCATACATATTCAACACAAATAATACAGTTGATTATCACATTTAGTCGGTGTCACTGTCATCATTGTCCTGTCCACTGAATTCACTAAAGTCTTCATCTTCGGTGTCGGAGTTTAACAGATGTAGTAGCGTTTCCTTCGACATCTTGTCACGATCACCCTGAACTTGAATGTTGCATCATAAGCTTTTTTTTTTTTTTTTTTCCGTCTGGTATTTGGCTTGGTCTGGTATTTGGCTTGATGAGGGTGTGTTTGAGCAAATGACCTGAATGCTTCAATGTGAAAATTGGAAAAAGTCGCGGCTTGTAGACTGAAAATTATAGTAATTCATTCAAACTCTGTTTTCGTTTAAGGTGTATTGTGCTTTTTACATTGGTGCTGCTGATTTTTTTAATTCTGCTTTTGTCATGGACGGGGTGTTTGTTTGTTTTTTTTTTTTTTTTTTTTTTTTTTTATTTGGCTTATAAAGTCACTTATCAAGAAAGAGTAAAGGATTGCAAATACTGTTCTTGAAATGTAAGCCTTGAGTTGGTACCCCACCCGGGTCTGCCCTGGGGGACTTGGGTGGGGTTAGGTATTTTTTAGTTCCCAGGGTCACACCCCACCCGGGTCTGCCCTGGGGGACTTGGGTGGGGTTAGGTATTTTTTAGTTCCCAGGGTCACCCTGGTCAGCCCCACAGGGTGGGGTTTTCTCTCTATTCTGGGGCATGTGTTTCTGTCTACCCGAGGTCCATTCACCTGTATTTGCCTTTTTTAAACTCTCCCTACTGTCTGCACTGCCTGTAGCTCTTGATATTGGATGTGTGTTGCTAAATGGTCTTAGCTTTATTTAGGCCCCATGTGTTAGGTTTATTTAATGTGTTTGACCGGCTGGCGACATACATTCAATGTTCTGTTTAGTTGGTTGTTTTTTTTCACAAGCAGTGCAGGCACGTCCTGAGAAAGCCTTGTTGCTGTCGGGACGTTAAGCAATGTACAATCAATCAATCCCAGGGTCACCCTGGTCAGCCCCACAGGGTGGGTTTTTCTCTCTATTCTGGGGCATTTGTTTCTGTCTACCCTTTGTCCATTCACCTATATTTGCCTTTTTAAAACTCTCCCTACTGTCTGCACTGCCTGTAGCTCTTGATTTTGGATGTGTGTTGCTAAATGGTCTTAGCTTTATTTAGGCCCCATGTGTTAGGTTTATTTAATGTATTTGACCGGCTGGCGACATACATTCAATGTTCTGTTTCTTTTTTTTCACAAGCAGTGCAGGCACGTCCTGAGAAAGCCTTGTTGCTGTCGGGACGTTAAGCAATGTACAATCAATCAATCTTGAGTTGGTGAATCAACACTTGTCACTTTTTGTTCGTTTCGCTAAGTTTCATTCAAGTTTTCTAGGATACTTGATTACGCTTTCAGTTCACGGTGTATGGGGTTTGTGGTGATTGTTTTTGGTTCTTCTGCTTTTATCAAACGTGTTCTTTTTAATGTGACTTTTAAAGTCACTGATAAAGGAATTTTTTTTTATAAGATTGCAAAATAGATCTTAAAATGAAAAACCTTGAGTTGGTGTGAATCAACACTGGTGTTACTGTATACAGTTATCAAAGGCAGTTAGTTAATTATCAAAATTTTGTTATTGTTACTTTCTACTTTGTTTTATGAGTTTCGTTTTTATTGAGGTTCCCTACCCCACCCGGGTCTGCCCTGGGGGACTTGGGTGGGGTTAGGTATTTTTTAGTTCCCAGGGTCACCCTGGTCAGCCCCACAGGGTGGGTTTTTCTCTCTATTCTGGGGCATTTGTTTCTGTCTACCCTTTGTCCATTCACCTGTATTTGCCTTTTTAAAACTCTCCCTACTGTCTGCACTGCCTGTAGCTCTTGATATTGGATGTGTGTTGCTAAATGGTCTTAGCTTTATTTAGGCCCCATGTGTTAGGTTTATTTAATGTATTTGACCGGCTGGCGACATACATTCAATGTTCTGTTTATTTTTTTTCACAAGCAGTGCAGGCACGTCCTGAGAAAGCCTTGTTGCTGTCGGGACGTTAAGCAATGTACAATCAATTATTGAGGTTCCCCCCCGGGGGGGTTCTGTATAAATAGTATTCCCATTTTGTGGAGATTAAGTGCTTGAAATTCCTACTGTTCCTATGCTTCTCACTTGTTCTCTTTCCTAATCTATTCTTTCATTCTACTATCTCTCTACTTCACTAGACGGGTCAGCTACCTTTTTTCTTGAAAACTCTCCCCACAACTCCTCATTTGTATGATTGTAAAGTGACCGGCTGGTGGAGTGCCTTCAGTGTTACCTATGGGGTTGTCTCTGCAGATCTTTTGTATGCGGATGGGAACGGGGAGGGGGGGGGGGGGGGGGGTGAGGTCCTTTTTCCAACAATCTGTGGTCCTGGTACTGCTCTGCAAAGTCCGCTGGACCCTTATAAGCAATAATTAAACAAATAAACAATTTTATTCAGGTTTTTTTTTTTAGAATGCTTAATTCTACACTGTTTCAGTTCATGGTGTATTGTGTTGATGGTAATGTTTTTAGTGGTTCTGTTTTTATCACACATGTTTTTTATGTTACATACAGTCACTGATAAGCAAAATTTGAATATTGCAAATACTGAGTTTGAAATGTAAGCCTTGAGTTGCTGAATCATCACTGGTGTTACTCTATACCGTCATCAAAGGCAGTTCCTGATATGACAGGCCGCATGTTAACGGGAACCAATAAAATATAACCAAAACAATCAAAGGCAGTTCCTAATTATCTTTTTTTTAATCTTTATTTATTTTTTCAGTTTTTGTATTTTGCGCTTTTATTCAAGTTAACTAAGTTACTTAATTCTACAGTTTGAGTTCATGGTGTATTGTGTTAATGGTGATGTTTTTGGGTTGTTTGGCTTTTATCACACCTTATGTGTTCTTTTTTTTTTTTACTTATAAAGTTATAAAACCTTGATTATAAAACCTTGATTAGGTAATTCAACACTGCTATTACAGTAATATGAAAATGTAAAAGGAATGTGTAATTGTTTGTGTAATTCATCACTGATGAGACCACCATGGAGGCATATTAAATGACCTTTTGCTATTAAAGTATGATTTAAAACTATAATTTTGCTTAGTATAATAATAGGGTTTTCAAATTAAACTTTACCTGATACAGATTTCCCATACCCCACCAGTCAGCTACCTTTTTTTCTTGAAAACTCTCCCAAAAACTCCTCATTTGTATATTGGGTCTGTTGGGTCAGCTTAGTAATATTGGACACCTCTGCCAAATGGTCACTAGTGCTTTCCATGAATTGGTGTTTTTTAGCTACATGTAGTCATTTTCTATGTATGCATTTTGTTACTATTTTGTAATGATGTTTATATTCTATTTTGTTTTTGTAACCGGGGTTCGATAAATTAGAGTGTGCCTCAGCGTCCCCTGCGTGGGGATGCCTTTATTGTAAAGTGACCGGCTGGTGGAGTGCCTTCATTGTTACCTTTGGGGTTGTCTCTGCAGATCTTTTGTATGCGAATGGGGAGGGGGGGGGGGGGGGGGGTCCTTTTTCCAACAATCTGTGGTCCTGATTCGGCTCTTCGCAGTTCGCTGGACCCTTATAAGTAATGATTAAACAAAACAAATAAACTTGAAATTCCCACTGTTCCTATCATTCTGATTTGTTCTTTCTCTTTCTTAATCTATTCTTTCATTCTACTATCTCTCTTCTTCACTACACCAGTCAGTTACCTTTTTTCATGAAAACTCCCCCCAAAACTCCTCATTTGTATGTTGGGTCAGTATACAGGCATTGTAAAAAAAAATAGAATAACTCCTCATTTGCAAAATATTTTACATGTTTTTTTAAATAGAAAGAACAATGAATGCGTAATCATTAATACAATGTGCTCCCCAGTAAGAACAACACATAATTGTAGTTTCATACTTACACATGTGAGTAGCCCCAGTATGTGGTTTGAAATACTTTGTTGATTAAGTATTTACTTACTTCTTACTGTTCAGTCTAATGGTTGTTTTCAGTGTATATTTTTTTTCTTCTCCCTATCCCCTGTCACCCAGGGTTGTGCTCAGTCGTTTGGGCGTTAGACAAAGTGTCTAAAGGTAGCAGTTGGGTGTCTTGTGCTGCTTGAGTTTGATCCCGTATCAGCCAGCGCCTTGAGTAGCTCTTGAGCT